>OY728137.1:202428541-203660815 GCA_963277665.1 Viscum album | reverse complement strand
ATTTGTCAAAAAAAAAAATCAACCTAAAAATCCAACAAATTTACATGAAGGGATATTTTACCGAAAATCTCCACCTTTGTGTTTGTGGAAAAATAATCACATTTTGATAGGTTGTTAAATCTTCTTCTATATTCTACAACCATTCACTTCTTTTGATTCATATTGTGATCAAATACTTACACAACATGTACTCTAAGCCCACATGATCCATTCTTGATGTGAGATACAAGAGTGGAATAAAATTTTTATCTATGAAACACATTATTAATTTATCATTCAACGGTACTCATCATGATCTCAATATGCCATGATATGTATCTTTGATCGATTGGATTTACCATTTTTAGATTTAAAACTCCCCCTAAATCACTGCTTGGCTTAGTTATGCAATTATTTTTATATCAGCACTTATGGATGAGGTGGAAGCTCAATAATCACATGTGATACCATGTAACCACACTTTACTCATATGGAGGGGAGGATATGTAACCTGCCATTGGTCGAGAAATTTTAGGCTCAGTATAATTTGGTATGAATTAGGGAAAGTGATGTTCAAATTATTAATGAGGAGGAATTAGTTGATCTAGAGTGTGGGTACTGGACTTTGGTTGCTACATAAAATAGGTTTTCTGATATTTAATTATTATTTTTCATGTTTAATCTTTATAATATTGTTTATAATTATGAAATAAAGTATAGGCTCCAATATTTTCATGAGCATCCCTAAAATTTTGTATATTTTTACTTAAAATAAATGCATGATTAAATTTTTTTTCATATAGATGCTATTCCCAAAAATAAAAATAAGAATACCTTAAAAACATGTGATTCGTGCTTAATGTGGGAAGAAAAGGAAAAATAAGTGATTTCTCATTTATATGGGATTTTCTGGGAGGGGCCAAAAAATGAGGTACGGACTTTATTGTTGACCATTAAGACTATATTGAAAATGAAATATTGTGCATGAAATAAAGAGTCTCGGCATAACTATGCTTATTTTTTTAAATGTTCATATGGGCACAAATGGGGAAACAACATATTAATATAATTCTACCCAAAAAATGGGAGTGATGAAGAGAATGAGTCATGAATCCAATGATCTATAAAAAAGGGATTGATAGGGAAATAGAGGATGTTTTCTAACTATGTTCAAAACACTGATTCAACTATCATTCCATCATGGATGGGGATAAATAAATTAGGTTCGGTTGTTTATAATTCTCAAAACACGATAATAGTAAAAATGAAAGAAAATTTACTTTAGAGAGTGTTCCTATGATGGTATTTGATCCATTTTTTTCCCAGAACCATCTCCATAAGCTAGAACATTCATACATTAAATCTGATGGGGATCCAAATATAATAATATGTGATTCATGGGGATGAATTGATGAAATATTCAAATAGATTTAAATACTCTAAAAATTACACCAATGTGTTTCTATTGAACATTGGGTTGGTACATCAGTTTTAAGAAAGGTAAAACCCAAATTCATAGTTCTATTTTGACTCATATATCAAGAAATAATCAAAGAAATAAAATAGTGCATTATGTGACTAATAAAAATGGGGGAAGGGGCTTCTTGGGTGTGGGATTATGATGTTTCATAGTTTCACATCTGGTGAATAAGATTACATGTTCGTAGTTTAATGTATTTTAGGAATGATATTGAATGAACATTTTGGTGATGTATAATGAGGAAAAAGTTTCGTACTCCTTAGTTTTTTGTTATTAAGATGTTTGTTGAATATTTTATTATAAATTAATTAGGATAGGTGAACTATCATCAATAAATCCATTCCTAATTGGGTAGTGGGATAAAGGAATAAGGATCACAATGTTTGGAACCTCATAAAAGATATTGGGCGAAAAAATAAGGTGATATATGGGTCTAACATTTTCTTAAACTAATGGGTTCAATGAGAACACTAATGTTTTTTCCTGGGGCAATGATAGGTCATACGTGCTTCATAACCAGTTCTTTTTACAGCCTGATTTTTACCAATGTCATGAGTCCAACATTTTGGGAATGTGTATGAAATTTTCCCAGGATCCCCTATGATTTTTATACCAACATGGTTAAATACCCTTATAGTGGGGTGAATTGAGGGTGATAGATTAAAACAATTGTCCATTCAGATCATGTTCTTTGTAAAAATACTCTTTACTTTATTTCATGTTGAAATGTATAAACATAAATTTAATCATGCATAGACACATAAATTTCACTTCGTTCACCCTCGTTGGGTTATGTATAAGGTTTATACAATGACAACCTACTGATGTACAAAATATTTTAAAAGCACACTGGAGTTCACAATATTTGGAGCAGACTCAATGCCCTTCATGGTTTACAACCAATCACAATTTGAAAGATTTATATTCTCTAAACTTATTTTTTCTCACTTATTCAACAAAATATCCTCCATTTATTTCTTGAATCAGTATTTTTTTTACACCTTATTTAGTGTATCTTTATGATCCACATTCATCCAATTGATGTATTCCAATTTTAGAACTAAACTAATGTGAATCTATAATCTTCCTAAAACCTTTTCATATTAATTTTTGCAACATTAATACCTAGTGAAAATCATTTATTCATTGAACAAAAATCTATTTATGCACAAAATCTTTTTCGGGCATCAATATTTACCTGTAACTCCTCTTGTGTGCAAATCTTATGGGATTCAGAGCCCTTATTTTTTGTAAAGGTGAAGATGTTGAATTGAGCGGTGTAACCATCTATTTATAGTCCCAACTAACTTTACATGTATTTTTTTAATGTTTCTTCCTCTATTAATGTAAGATCCTATCTAAGAATGTATAACCTTTTTTGATGTTGTAGTGGGAATGTAAGCCTCTTTCATGCAAACTCATATTTCACACAAATACCAATATTGTGTGCACATCATGCCTTTGAAATATTATAATGTAGTGGACCCAAAACATTCCTTGTGTACAACATTTCAAACAACCTTTATTCTAACACACAACTTCATTTTCCAAATATAAATTTCTCTCTTCTCCCTATTTTGGCGACGAAAGACATGGAAATCCCTGGTAAATGGCACCACCATGTATATGAACATTGTGTACTAGCTCTAGTGCATCTATTCTATTTTCAGGGATCTTCTCGAAAATATATACTCAAAAATATCTCAATAACTACACAACAACCCATGGAAACCTACTTTGTCAAAAAAAAATCAACCCAAAAATCCATCAATTTTACATTGAGGGATGTTTTCCCAAAAATCTACGCCTTATGTTTTGTTGAAAAATCCTTACATTTTGATACATCGTTAAATATTCTTCCTTATCCTACTACCATTCACGTATTATGATTCAGATAGTGATTAAATAATTACACCACATGTACTCTAAGCCCACATGATCCATTCTTGATGTGAGAAACAAAAGTATAATGAAATGTTAATAAATGAAACACATTATTCATTTATCATTAATCTATATTCGTTACAAACTCTATATGTCGTTATATGTATCTTTAATCAATTGGCTTCACCTTTGTCCGATTTAAAACTCCCCCTAAATCACATATTGGGTTCTCTTTTTTTGGAATGATTAATTATGTCAAATATATTCTTTAATAACTCTATTTTGGTATTCTTAAAGTTGACCAAGATATTATCTAATAACACTAATTTAATCAAAGTCTCCCCTATCAGCTTCCCCCCATGTCATTATTAAGACATTTTTCCCATTTAATATATTCAATTTCTCTTCCATTGTCAATGGATCCAAAGGTCACTCCTTTTTGGTCTGTGATAGGGAAATGAATAAAAATTAGTACATTAGAGAAGAAACACCATACTATGGGGAGAGGGGTTATTATATCCACACCTTTCCATGTGTGGGGTGTTGACAGAACTACTAGAACAAGTTGATTCCTCTAAAATTCTTCTTTGCGCAAGGCATTTGTCAGAATATTCGCAACATGGAGTTCTATAGCCACATACTCCAACATCATGAGAGATTTCTTTTTCTTATCCTAAATAAAAACATATTCAATCTCAATGTTATTTTTGCTTTAGTGATGGATTGGATTTATTCATTGATTTACCGCACTTGATTTATCATAGTGGATTCTAATTAGTGACTTCACTTCAAATAACAAATCATCAAGTAATTACTTCATCAACAATAACTATGTGTATTCTTGAGTAGTTAGAATATATTTACCTTCTTAGGTGATCAACAAATTGAAATCTTGTTTCTTTATCAACTAAGAGAAACCCAAACCCCCAAGATAGAATTCACTACATGATTTTGATTACCTATCATACGCCGATATTTTCTAATCTGCATTTCTATATCCCAATAACTTTTCATGATGTTTCTTATTATACTTAAAATCAAAATCCACTATACCCATGATACACTGAATAATTTGTTTCACTACAATATTCTACATTTACTTGGTATTACGTTGGTAATAAGCTGCTTGAAATATGTAAAAATTAATATCCAGTCATTTCTCTATCAAGTACAATAGGATTCCATTGGTCTTTCTATATCCAGTGTCATAAATGGATTTACCGTCATCATCCTATGACAGTTTCATCCAGGTATCGACTAGAGTCGTCATATCCTTGGAATTATCCATTCAAAAACTTCTCATAACCTCTTTTAGAATATTTTAATTGAGAAATGAATATTCCATTGATTCATTATGGAACATGTAAATTAAAAAATGTCAGTTCACTAATCATAGACATTTGGAACTCAATTTTCATGAATTCATAAAAATAGATTCATTTTACTTCATCTGATCCATAAAATATTATGTCATCAACATATACTTGCTCCATAATTATTTTCTTACTGACATTTTTTTCATAGTGATTGAAATTAACACCACCACACTAAAAATTGAGCTTCTTCAAAAATTTATCTATTTGGGAATATCATGCTCATGGGTCCTTCTTCAACCCATACAATGCTTTCCCATTCCAGAAAACAGGTTCTTATCTTCAAGAATGAGAAAACCAATTCTATTCTCATTATAAACATCTTGATATTTAATTCAATTCAGAAATGTTAACGTGACATCCAACTAGAATATTTTTTACTTTCTTTGCAAAACTATGTCTAAGAATAATCCGATTTTTTCTAGCCATGAAACATTTGTGAATGTTTCATCAAAATCTACACCTTCTATTTGGGAGTATCCTTACCACACATGTCATGATTTTTTTCAGATCAATGTACCATCTTTATTAATATTGTTACAAATACCCATTTGGTCTTGATTACATTTTTATCTTTTGGTCTCAAAACAATATCACTTGTTAGCTTCTTCAAAATTTGGGAATGCTTATCACTCATGGATTGAACTCAGTTGTCATATTCAACTGAATCATAAACACATTTTTCCTATACATTTCAGGGTTCTTGAATATATCTTTTATATCTCTAATTCATTAAACTATTCATTTAAATAAGATAAAAAATTATGTATCCATGAATAGATTGTAGGTATACTATTCCAATTGTATATCGATGTCTTCAAATAAATCACCATTGATGGAGATCAATTTATCACGGAACATGACGTATTCACTTCTTCTAACCAAAATATATTTGAAACTTCAATAATCTTCAATATTTTCCTCATTCACTCTAACATTGTTTTTTCTATATAATCTTCCACTCTAATTTGTGGAGGAGTGGATGACACTATGAACTATCTCTTGATTATCTTCTATTGACCAAAAGTATCAAATTTCCCACTTATAGATTCTCTATCACTAACATTTCAAAAATACATGATCTCCATTCCACATTTTTGTTCCCTAAATTAATTGAATTTTTTTGAGTCATGAAAAAAATTGTTTATTCATGATTAGTTATAACCAACATATCACAGAAAAATTATTAAAACATTATACAATGTACCTTGCTCCATATAATTATATAATTGTTTCTTACCAAATGAAGGAATGGGATAACTACATAACCTCCTTGATCCTCATCATTCAAATTCCATACCTCCACCAATGATTCATTCATAGAGAACTATTAGAAATAATGTTTTGGATTCTACTTTAAACCTTTATCTGAACTTTTATATTGAATGAATTTCTATTATGTTTCAATCATGTGCCCAAGATTCTGATGACAAAACATTTTCAGTGCTTCTTTCAAGGATTTTTATTGGATAACTATTTGATCCTCATTTTTCATTTCACCCATTTATCCATATATTTTATTTTTAATCATTTATTCTTCCATCATGATAAGAAATCACTTCAAAATATACAAGACTCCTTTCATAGTGCATGTCCTACATTTGATATTATCAAATTATCTCAAGGAAAATAGTTTATTCTTTAATCCCATTATATGGAATGCAATGTGGATGTTTCATAATATTTTGTAACATATCTTTAGTTTGATGGTACCAACTCAAATAGTCTTCAAGGTGTGATCACATGAAAAGTACACATGTCTTTGTTGGATAGATTCATACTAATCTAACCAAAAACATTATATTTTCATGGTCCATGTTTCTCCTAAGCCAATATATATGCATCATTAAGATGTTACCAATCTTTATTAGTCATTTATGATTCACTAACTAGTATATAACCATATCCAATAACACTAAAAACATTTCAATGAGAGTTATTTCCACCATAGTTGTTGTTCTAACATTCCTTCATGAAATTCCACTTTGTCCAAAAAATTAACCCGTCACATTTTTCATCTTTCACCTTGAATTTGAATTTCAATGACTTAGGCCCCCCATTGGATCCATGCTGCACTATCCTTCCTATACCATATAATAGAGCCTCCACATCATGAGATGTATTTTATCTATCTTCAATGCTCATACACCAACAATATCCTTCAATAGGTCTATATGAAACATCATTGAAAACCAATGTTTCCATTAGGTTATTATTGGTGATGTTGATAATGAACTTATCATATGAAAATGGAAAAATTTGGAGTTGAATCGCATCACAATCAGTATCAAAAATTCTATCACCCATTTTCATGTGCAATGTGACCGTGGTATTCAAGTTTTTGTTTTGATTGGTCTATAACGATGACTCTTTCATTCAAAAAGTGTATAAATATCTATTGTAGAAAATCTTATTATATAGAAACATAGACTCATAGACCTTATCCAGAGTGTCCCGAACTTCTTTTGGATTTTTTCTCTATAATGCTTCATAGGACACTATATACTAATGCCAAATGGATGTTTAAAAAAGATATCTTGTCCACGTCATTCATTTGATCATGTATTATACCCAATGGTCTTTCTCCAACATCCAAAAGTTAAATATTTTTTCAAAATACCACTTTCATATTAATTTTCCAAAATTAAAAATTAAATACATTTAATTTTTTTATCTCTAATTTCACCTCCATCAAAAAATATCAGATGTTTAGTACCTCCTATATTTTACAAAAATTTACTTAATAATCCTATTATTTTTTATATAAAATATATACCATAGTTGAAATAATAGTGCATACTCATGTTAATAACAATTAATAATAACTAAATTTGAACAAAACTAGGACGATTAATTTCTATGAGACTGCTTTTTTAAATCAATAATAATTTTACCTCTACTATGAGGATAATGTTAAGGATAAAATAAATTAAATTTTTTTAAATAAAATTGACAGAGGATGGTAAGTGGAAATGCCACCCAATTTAATGTAGCAACCATGAATCCCATAACTTCATTCTGATATATAAATTATTAAATTTTAATAAGATGCAGGGATATAAATCATGAAGGACCAAATACTTTTATAGACTTTCTAAATTAGATACATACCTCAAATTCACATTACATTTTACAATATAATTTAAATAAATATTTTTCTTATTAATTTTATCATTCCCCTTATTATATTCCTACATATAAATCACAAAACACTTCCTCATATCTTGGGAAAGATAAAACATAATAAATGGGATTGATCAAGTGATTATTAATTTTATTCAGGCAATGGATGTTGTGGATAAATAATCCCTAATCCAAAAGGAGAGCTAAATAACTAAATCAAAATACATTTAATTAATAACCTGATTATAACATGGTAGGAATAACTGAAGGTAATATAAATACATATAAATAATCACATGATCTTGAAACATAACCTTGTATATTCTGTGTAATTGAATAATCAATTCAGATTTCAAAAACTGAATTCATAATGATAGAATGCATAATATAGGACATATAAATAATAACATCGAGGCCTTATCCCAAAAAAATCTAATACTTTCAAGTACTTGTCCCAATCCATCTTTATAAATGTTCAAGGCCTTGGAAAAAACCAAATCTTATTTGACTTATCAGATCTACCGATTAATCGAGGGGCTATAGTAGGCCCCACCCCTAACTAACTATGTCTAATGAATTATTCATATGAATGGGGTGAATCATAATACACATAAAAATAGTATTTGATCTATAATATGATATTTAAATACTTTACCCAATCAACAAACTGAATCATAAACCATCTGTAGTAAAGTTATTGGTATCAATATAGTGCATCTCGAGTCAAAGTGATCATAAAACATCTTGAGAAATAAATAGGATAGAAACATTATATTATATCCCCACTAAAAAAGGTAACATTCAATTATTTCTTCTTATATAAAAATCAACTTTAAAATATCACCTTCAACAATACTTTAATAAAATAAACATTATTTTCAGACCATATTTTTTATTTAAAAAATTAATATTCATAAAATATTGTAAAAATATTTTTCTTTGAGAATCACTTTTATAAATTTATAATTTCCAGAATATTAAAAAAACTTTCTTTAAAAAATATCTTATAAAAATGTAATGGAATATTCTAAGAAATAATGTTCATGATAGTGGATAATATCATACATTTTATATCAGTAAAAAATAACATTCATTTAAGACTGTAAAATTGTTAGAAATGTTCTTTATTAAAAATATGATAATAATATTCCTTTCAATACAATTTCCAAAAAAAATTAAAATTTTTTCTAATAAATAATATATATAATTATAAAATAATTTAGAATACTTTTTAGAAAACATACTTTTGGACAAAAAAAGGATTTTTTAGTGATGTAATAAATAATGTTTGATTTGTTTTTTAAAAAATTAATTTAATCATATTAAGTACCAATGAGAGGAAGAAATGGAACCATTATGTGAAACATTACCTGAATAACATTTTTACATGTACATACATGTATTTTATGATAAAAACATCAAATAATTCATCCATAGGATTCTTAATAAAAAAAAATCATGAATAATAATAAGACTTCAAAATTAACCCTTAAAACATTGGTATGTTTTGTGTCAAAATACCTATAAAGTAAATAACATTGAATGAAAAAATTAAACACCATGAAGATAAATTATCTCATGATATACCCAAAAAAGGGTATTTTATAAACCTAAAATGTGAAAAAAAAATTCAAATTTGGGGTATGTCTTGTGGAAGTAAAGGTGAGATGGGAAACCATTATATTGATTCTGAATCATCACGTACATTCCTTATCTTAATAAATAATAAAAATATGATAGTTATTTACATTTATAATAAATATTTCAAATTTTATTGTTTGATTTGTTTTTATTACTACAGTCTCATATATGATTACTAAATTCAGTAATTATACATCAGTTGTTTTGATGATGTTACTCTTATGTGTCAAAAATGTATTTGGTAGGTTGACCATGGTAAATGATGTAATAATTTAAACAAATTAAGAATAATAATCATGAGATAATTATAATATTTTACATAAATTATTATTTAGAAACCAATAATGTAATATAGTTATATAAAATGAACAGTGTTATAATCATGGAGAATGTTTGTCGTACAAACACATTATTCATGTATCTATTTTTAAATTATAATTTTGGAAATAAGTTAAGTAATATTTTATCATTCCAAAATGATCAAAATATCTTATATATTCTATTAATTCTATTAATATTCTAAAATATATCACCCATGTGGGTTGCTGATGAAAATACATTCACATCACTTCATGAAGGTTGTAGTCCATGAAAAGATCAACAAAATTATCATTTTTAAGTGGGTGAAAAAATTATAATATTTATTTTAATAATCATAATTATATCATGAATATAATAATTAATTCATTTATATGTCTTATATTCAAAAACATATCCTTATTACCATTTATGTAATGCCTTATTGAAAAAAATCTCATCGCTTAATGAGGCAGTAGTACAACATACATAGAGGTGATGTTATCATATCCCCTACAAAATAGAAAGTAAAAAAGCTTATATTTTATATAATGAATATATGAGTATAATTATTTTTTAAATGTCACATATATAATTTATATCCATAATCTTACCCATCTGTGATATGTTTTATAGTCAAACAAAATGACATCAGTTCACGAGGCGGTAGTCCACCATACACACGAATAATAATTTCTTTCCACAACTGATATATGTGGGGATGGTTTTAGGTAATTAACTTAATTTAAAAAAATCTAATTAAATGTTATATACTTTTTATTATATCATCATGGTTTATTAATAATTTGTCAATGTGAACTAACAAATAAAATAAAAGCACTCATTTTAGGATGTAAACTCTTCTTTGGGTATCCTACTTATGTTAACAACAAAAGCCTCCATAAGCTACGGTTCTTCAAAGAATAAGGCCTATAGTATAATATTTGGGAATTTTTAAGGTTATTTGGATAGATATTGGGTGAATAAAAATGGTTTTATGGTGTTAATACTTTAGGATATAGGGTGAAATTTTATAAGTGAGGTGAGGGAGACAATTGTAATATTTGGAATGAAAAAGGTGTACCAATGTTTATCACAGGCTACGAGGGTCATCAATTAATTATTATATAGAGTTTCACATTATAAGGTATCAATATATATAGTATATATATTTTATTAATATTCTTTGTTCATTCTAACCCTTATCGTATTAGTTTCACCCCTGATAAATTATTTTTTACTTTAACTATGGAAAATGATTTCCTCCAATTTTAATATTCATTATGGTCAAAAATTAAGTTCTCCAAATTATATAATAGAAATAATTCTTATTAAAAATATCTAATAAATTATTCCAAATTACATTAATATAATTTTCATAATTTAATTTAAAATTATTCTCATAGACGCGATGAGCAATAATATGTTAAAAGAGAAAATGTTCAGATGATTAAAGACATTTTATATCAAATTTCAATATGAAATTGATTTCTATGAACTAAATTAGATTAATATATATATATTTACTCATATTACATTAAAACCAATTTTATATATAATATATATTTACAATTAATTTTAATGAAATGGAATTTTTCAAATATAATGTAGTAATTTTCCCTATTAATAAAAAAATGAAACATTTAAAAAAATCCAATAAATTCACAATAAGATAATTTTTGAAATCAAATTTAAAAGATTATTTTAATTTTATAAATAGAAATTTTTACATTCTGAAGTAATAAATTTTATATTATGTGTTCTATGGGTGAATAAACCACCTCTTAAGAAAATTTATATTTTTTTTCAAAATAATTTCTCTTTAAAATGGTTCAAATTGCATCAATAATCAATATATATACATTTAATTTAATCTATACATGTATAAACCATATAATAGTTATAATATAGACACTATTATCAATACTATCCAATTTAATGGGTATGTTATCACCATATACTATATTATAGTTCATTTATACTAAGGGTTATGCAATCCACAAGATATCAAAGTGTTTAAATTTAAAGATATATATATATATATATATATATTTATTAGGTTTTATAATCATGGTTTTCTATGTCACATGTGCTATAAAATAAATTGTTTTACATTCATAATTTTTTCTTGTTACATTCTACCTACCATATATAAATTGGGTTCTCTCAATTCAATCTTGCACTCAAAAATCAAGGGTTTTATATTTGATAATTCCATTAATGAAAACCCATTACGTAAAAAAAGATAAAAAAAGATATACTATATACGATACAAATGGAAAAAAATTGTCATAATAATAAAAAAACTGGTTTTTATGTAGGATAAAATTGGTTTAATGTGATGTCGTGGAAATTAGAAAAAAATATAAATAAATATAGATACTTTTATGGTCCATTTATCTTAACAAAGTGAAGGATCATCCGAATATTAAGGGACTCAAAACCATAAATCTATAATGTTTTAAAATTCCAACATCTCAATATAAATGGATGTATTAAGATATTTTTTTCAATATTTTTTTAATATAATTCATTAATTCCATTAACATCTATATTGGGAATATATAAGAATATATTTACTTGTTATATTTATAATTCATAGGATCAATTTCATATTTTGGATGTGCTTCATGAATTTTCAACTTCATTTCTTACTATAAGAAATTAATGTCCAAAAATAAAATATTTCATTGAAATTATAAAATTTACGTTTAATGGATAATAAATCACATAATATAATGATATATAATTTATTTGATCAGTAGTTATTATTATAACAAAATAATTAGTACATTTAAACAAATATGCATAAAAGATTATATGGTGACATAATATATTAATCTATAAAACCTCAACCAAATTTCAATGTAAACCATTTCATAAATGGTTAACCTTATTAACCTTACAAAATATTATGAAGCATAACTTTTGAAAGAAGGTCTCCAAATTTCAAAAACGAGCTTATGATTTATCACCCAAACAACATGATGTTTCTCTTAATCCTCAAATTCCAATAATTTGAATACCTTTATCATGTATTCTCTTGTAACATGATATTATCATGAATTATTATAAGACTATATAGAACATATCTACTCATTCTAATTACTTTTGAAAAACACATATTATTTGAAATATTCCTTAAATAAAAAAATGATATAAATTCCATAAATGAAATCATAAACTACTTTGTCAACAAATCATTAATTATTTCAAAGGTAGTTAGTTCAAACTAATTTAATGTTGTACATATCAGTCATCTCATTATCCTAACATAATTATCTCAACATCTAGAACATATCAAGAGTCAAATATCCCCCATTCATGTGTTATACTAGATTTTCACCTTTCTAATGTATCATTTTTCTTGGAAATCGGTATCAGTCATCATATGCTTTAAAATATTTAATGAAAAAATTATGTTTCTCAATACATATAAATTTAATTATTCAAATAACCATGATATCATTGAAAAATATGGAAATTACACAATTCTAAAATCTGAAAACAAGTACAATAATCATTCCACTTCATCTTTGGTAATATTAAGAGATTCACCTTGATCCCTTAGATTATTTGAAGGTATATTTCTTTTATTTTTTGGGAATTAATTTATATGGTTCCCATATCCTTAAAATATAATAATTATACATTGGAATAATCTTTTTTTTTCTTGAAATCATGATCATGGATGAATTATTCATCAACAATGAAGAAAACTCATTTTCTTTTTTATTTGTACGTAATAAATTGTTTTCTTCCAAAAGTTGCAGAGAATGTAAAATCTTTCTCTCCCTTCATCACTTTATGTTGTCTTTTCTAAAACATACTCCTCTTTTCATTATTCCCTTTGAATTTATAGGGCTTGGATAAATATTTTTCTATCTTCATATCACATGATAGTATATCTGTATATGATGAGAATGTTTTGGATACTAGTTCCATTTGAATGATTGGATTAATCCCAAAAAATGATCAATATTTTTTTGTATTATGTATTTATTCTACATTATTCCATCATAAACATGTAATATTACATCTATTTGTAGTAAAAAAAATTATACTCTTTTTATAATATTGAATAGTCTTTATACATCCTCCCGATGCTCATGATAAAAATATTTTTCCCAAAAGAGAACCTCAAAATCCTTCTATTCCGTGGTTGTTATTTGAACCTCATCATTATTTTTTTTAATTTATCACCACTATTGACCCGCATCAACTGAGATAAAATAAAAATCCATGCCAACTTTCAACCTTTCTCTTCTTCCGGGAAAAATAAATATATACACAATGGAATTTTTCCATTGCTCATGTAAAAATGGATTTGTAGTCCCATTGAATGATGGATGTTTCTTACACATAAAGTGGTAAAAAATTATTACATTTTATAGTGTATCAGTAGGATAATCCATATAAGAAAGGTTATTACTCATAACATGAGTTAGATAAAATAATATGGTTATAATATGATCATTTAAAACTATTTCACCAACTCATGATTCATTGTTCAACCAAGGAGGGGAAATCCCTACATTGGGTATATTCATTGATATGGTTATCATACCTTCTATTAGGATACATTTCAAAATAATGGAATATCCAATATTATATCATCACATTATGAGAAATAATGAATAAACCCAGAACTAGTAAAACATGTAAGATAAATTGTAAAATTTATACATATATAGTATCATAATTAGAAACATGGTTTCTTTGGGGATATTTTATGTTTAAATCCATCATAATGGTTTTTAAAGACATTGGGAATTATCCTAACAATATAACTTTGGAGTTTCCAAATAGCTGTGTAGTATAGCCCGTTGTCTTGCACCAAGTGATGATTGGGTCATGACCAATGAACCCTTTACATATTCAGTACCTCTTGGAACATCTGTTTTAAAACCATTTCAACTTATAGTATATAGAAAACTAATATATTTCAAGGGAAATAAACATAGACTTTTACTTACCAAAACATTAACATGTTCTTATATGCGAATCCTAAAATATTATCATAGGGTTACGTTCCATTATAATTTTTCCCCAATCAATTTTCTAAGGTTCTAAATTTCCTCTAATACAAAATATAGGAACCCCAACCTTCGATTCCCAGATATGAAGGATTGAATGGTTTTCTATTCTTTTTAAACTATACACATACATTAAATTTACATTAAATTTTGAAAAAATTAAATACAAGATGATTTTTCATTGAGAATTCTATTATTCCTCTTAGTGTATCCATTCTTATCAATAACATAAAAAATCCTACTATCCTAAGGAAGAATAAACTTAATAAAGGGGAAACTTTATCTTCTCATTAATGGTATGCATACAACATAATAAATAAATAAATAATTCATAATCAATGTTTCAATATAAATAACTAAAAATATTATATTTAATTAATAACTTGAGAAAAATATGGAAGTAATAAATATTGATCAAATAATTCCATATATATAATCACATAGTCCTGAATCATAATTTTGTTTATTTTAAATACATTAATAATAATATGGGATATTAATAACTTAATTCATATTGATGTATTGCATAATTTTGGGAATCTAAAACATAAGGTTGAGGCATTGTGACATGATATAAAATACTATCATGGCCTTAAGACCAGACATCTATATAAATGTGTAAGGACTCATCCAAAACCCAATCTAGTTTTCATCCAGAGACATACCAATGAATAGAGAGGATATAGTAGGCCTCAGCCATTAGTTACTATGTGAAATTCATTCCTCAAATGAAAGGGGTGATGAAAAATTTTACTAAAAATTCATATTTAAACTAGAATAATAAATTTAAATGAATTTCCAAATTAATAAGCACAATCCTAAACTATTTAGAGTAATGTTAATATTATCTACACAGGGTATCCCCATTCAAATTGATGAGAATCTATCCATAGTTACAATAATTATGGTATTTCTAGTGTATATCCCCATTAAATCATATGTAATATAAAACGATGTCTTCATAGATGGAAAAATATTTTGAAAGTTTACATAGAATGTTCGTTAATAAAAATAATATTTTATTAAATATCACCCAGTAACTCTAGATCTAGAAAATGATGAAAATATTTTCAAAATTCAGAAGTTTGAAAATCCCTTTTAAAAACATTGAATTTATTGAATATTACAGAAAAAATAATTTAAAAATAATCTTATAAATATGAAAACTATGCTTTTTTAAATGATAATCATGTTACGGGTAATTAGAATACATGACATATTAATTGAAAACAACGTTTTGGCATAATGTAAAAAAGTGTCAAAAGTTCTATGTTTAGAAAATAAAAAGAATATTCCTATCAAAATTTTATGTAAAAAATTCAAACAATGGTCAAACTTATTTAGTAATTGATATGGACAATGGTAAAAAATATTATATTTTTTTAAAAAAACACGGTTTTGAAAGAAAATTTATTTCCATCCAAATGGTGAATTAAGAATTTATTTTCATTAAAAAATATTAATACCCATTTAATGTACCAAAGGGAGTAAAAAATGTTACTATTAATTAAAAAATATCATGAATAACAATATGATATGTAAGTAGATTTATTTTAAGATAAATTTTTTAATTAATTCCTCCACAAAGATCTTAATGATTGATAATCTCAAATGATGATGAGATTTTGAAATAAACCCTTACAACTTTGGTATCTTTAGTATCATAGTCCCAATTAATGAAATACCATTAAATAACACATTAAATACCATGAATATAAATAAATTCTGGATATAGCATATAAAAATGGTTAAATATACACCATACAATAAGAATAATTAGTGGATTTTTAATATGTATAATATATGTAAAATTGATATATAAAACCATTACCCTACCTCTAAATCATCACATATATTCATTATCTTCCAAATTAAAAAAATGATGTTAATTATTTACATTATTAAGTACATTCGTCGAGTTTATTATTACTATTATTTCACGTATTACAATGTTATATGTGATTACCAAACCCATTATGTTTTCAAATTATTTTTCAATGATATTTGGATTAACTTATTTATACATCACTTATACATTTAAAAAAATATTTAAATATGGTTATGAAAAATGAACTATTTTACAATCATAGTGACGGTAGGCCATATGTATATATGAGTAGAATTTTGAATTTTCAATGATAATAATGGAAGGAATTTATATAATAACTTTCCATTCAATAATGATAATAGGATAAAATATAAAATAATATTTTTATACATTAATATATCATTGATGTCACGAACAACATCATAACAGCATAAGTAAAATAGGGTAAATTTGCATTTTTTTATATATCTAGATAATTTCAAGAGAAATTTGGTAATTTATCTTTATAATATAGCTCAGTTAATTTTTCAAACCATTGTACTGGTCGTAGAATAGTTTTCTTACCCTATGACATGAGTTTAGTGTAATTTTGAACCCTTAAATTTTAGCAGAATATTTAATATTGAATTAATTAAATGTGATTTATTCATGATTTTTGATTCGAAAATATATTCTATTTAGAGTTTAGGATATGAAATCATACTTTTTTTTGATTCCATATTGTGGGGTTCGTCCTAGATAAATCATAACCTCATGTTGGGCAACGAGTATAAGAAACCAACTTTATTACAATACATAATCTTGAATATAGTGAAGAAATCACTTCCCTTCACATTGAGGATCATTTAAATTTTATAGATTTAGAGAATTTAGACATAATATATTCAAAACATTACACATTAATACAAAGTGGATACAATAAAAATAGTATTCATTTATTTAAAAACATAAAACATTTCAAATAAAACATGATTCTCTTGAAAAATCTTCAAACATGTAACATGGATTCATTATTTTTCTTACACATCATTATAACCTATGAAAATCATTTGAAAAAATGTGATGAGCACAAAAATCCCATTAAGGGATAATAGAAAATGGAAACAAACACATTTGTCCATGAATACATGTAACATATGAAATTATTTTCAAAAGGCATACCTGTCGCCCATATATACTTACTTTGTGAAATATGATATTTCCACAAAATCTCTACAAAACATAAGAACATATATAAAACCATAAAGGTATCTTGGGGAATTATGTGGATTATCTTATAACCCTATCAGCTACCTTATATTTTTGAACCCTTAATGCTACTTTATAATTTGTGTAACCATTGTAGTTAAACAAGGAATAACCATATGGGAAACCTACAACATACATTTACCCAATGAATTGAAGGGAGATATATTTCCCAACCATCATCATAATCAATTCCCAAGAACAAAATACAATTATACAATATTAATAATTTCAGAAAAACATTTCTTTTGAATTTTTTATAACTAGAAGTTTAAAAGAGGATTTTAAAATTGAAAGTCCTATATAAATATAATCTAATTGAGTGATACATAATATAGAAGAAAGAATATGAATAAAAACTATAAATAAACATAATTAAACATAATATAAACTAAACCCATCACACAACCAATTTTAATAAGACATAAAAACGATGTAGAAGGCTAACCCAAAGAATGGAAATCAGGTTAAGAATTCCCTTACCCCGGGTTGGTCTTACTTAAGACTCATTTAATCCTCCTATATATTGCATAAAATGGTGTTATTAATATCTAAAAATATATCCTTATTTATAATACCTTATAAGATCATTTCAGTGCATCATTTCACCCTTTAATTATTAGTATTTTGTTCAATGCTTTGTTTTCGGTGCGTTCATTACATGTTTTCCATGATCGGTTCATGATGTATGTTCTTATCGATTGGAAGTGAAAATGTAGAATTGGAATAAAGTGGTATTTTAATATTTCCTTATCCATAAAATTTATCATTAATCACTTTAATTTCAAACATGAGGATGATTCATAAGATAAAAAATTATGGAAATTGTTTAATAAATTTTGGCGATTCTTCCATCGTAAAGAATTCATTTTGTTTTATAAATTAATTAAATGAGTGAAAAAATAATTACAAAGCCTTTTATAAGATATAGTACATAAATTAGTATCTATTACAACCATAAAATATGGTTTCATTCCCAATCTTGATGAAATTAAATGAAATTGAAATCACATGGTCCACGATGTTGGTAAATAGACTCATCACAGATGACATTTTAATTTGTTGAATATGTGGGAGAGGAAAAGAAATATAATGGTGATTATTCTATAAACATGATGAAATACATAATATTTAAGACATTGTATCATTCATGACTCTTTTATTAGTGGAGGTGAGGATGGAAATGAATCTAAAGGAATCTCCAAACAAAAGAGATGTTGAGAAATTCCTTAACAAAATTCATCAGATTAACGACGTCGCTTAAAATTTCATAAAATATAAGGATTAGAGAAAAGGGGTATCTCATTATTATTATCTAATATGGGAAGTAATGGGTTTATTTAATTTCATATCACAACATAAAAAAAATGGTAATAAAAAAATAACATAAAATTAACGAAAAAATAGAAAACAAAAGAGGATGTTTACCTCTTGATCTCTTCTCTCTGAGATCCTTCTTAAAGCCTTTGGTTTTGGCCTTTTGGTGAGACCATAAGCTCTATGAGGTATGGAAGATCCTAGGGAAGATTATTTTGTAGAACATAGATAATCCTCAAGGCTTGAGAGGCGTGGGAGGAAGAAAAGAATGAGTGTTGCATTTATATTGGAGGAGAGAAGGTATTTTTAATTATTTTAATCATGATTATAATATTTTTTCTCAAGACTATGAATAGTCTTAATTATTGTGACCCAAAATAGTAAAAATGAAATTTTTGTTAGAAAAAAGTGGTATTACATCATCCTTGAATCACCTATGATGCAATAAATCCAGTATTTAGCATTTATTGTATTTTATTATTCATTGAAAATTCTAGAATTTCAGAAAAATCCCAAAAATTCACCCTTTTAATTTTTCAACATATAGAAATCAAAAAATAAACTCCATTTTTTTTAAAATGATTTTTTAAATATTATTAATTTAATTTTTAAATAAAATCAATATTTATTCAAAAATTAACAATTTTAAAACAATAACTTCTTTTATATCACATTGAAAAATTGACCAAGATGTCATTATCTTAATGACTTAGGTGAAGCACCCCCAAAAACTTCATGGTATGTTTCTCTAAAATACATTCTAGTTATTGCCTATGTTTCATGAATCACTGAGCCTATATAGAAAAAATATGGTTACTTATATGAGATATCCATAACCTAGCCATTAAACAAAATTTTCCAACTCTATGATTTGAATTTTAAAAATCTAACATACACGGTTGTGTTCAAGAGGATATTTAGAGTCTGGTATAATTAACAAAATAATCAGTGAATAGTAACCTACCCTTATGAATAGTAACCTTCCGTTTTGAATAGTGTCTTAACCTAATGAATAGTAATATAACTTTTATGAATGGTATTCATACCCTTGAGTGTATAAGTGAGCTCACACACTATAAAAATGAAGATGAATATTTAAAGTGTTTATAATTTTTGATTAAATAAAGATTTTAAATTAATACTTAATTAATCATATATAGAAAATTATTTTTAAAAAAATGGACTTCATTTTTGGATTCTACACGTTGAAAAATGATTCGGGTGAATTGTTGGGATTTTTCTGAAATACTTAAATTTTTTATGAATAGTAAAATGCGATAATTTACGATAAATGCGAAATAAGGAATTTATTGTGTCATTGATGATGATATACTGATGTAAGCCCAATTGGTTCAAATTCACAATCATATATTTCTATTCTTGGTTATAGAATACTCACTATTTGTTTTCTTGGGAGGAAATAATAAAATAATGATTATAATATTAAGAAAACTCAACTCCCCTCCACTATATAAACCACCCCTCACCCCCTCTTCCTCCCACACCACGCAAGCATTAATAATTTCCTAAATACTACCAAATACTCTTCCCCAGAGCTATCCCCCTGTCCAAGACCTACTAGTCTCACTAAAAGGCCAAAAATAGGCCTTAAGAAGATTCTCAAGGAGTACTCATGAGGTGAACCTTCCTTCTCTTTTCTATCAATTTCTTTTACAAAGATCCATTATTTTGTTCTCCATTCTCACCTCCCCTCATCAAAATTAAATGATAATTAAATCACCTTACATGTACTATATTTTAATTGTTCTGATGGAATTTTTCATCTTAATCTCTCTTCCCACCCACCTTTTATACAATAAATACAAACACCATCAGAGATGTTTAAATTTATCACACTCAAGGAAAACGAGTTTTCAATTTGAATTAATATATTAAATAATGGTCATGAAACCTTTTCAATGGTTTCACCAGGTCATTATATATGTATTTTATCTTTATTAATGTTCTGGAATCTTTACACGTTCATAATATGTAATAATAATACAAAACAAGTTTATTGTGCACAAAACTGCCAAGCCAAATCCATGCGTTTATTTTAACTCATTGAATGAGTCATCCTCCTGGTATATAACCATAATCATTATAAGATCATTTATATCTAGTTAATGTCACTATGAGTTTTTATTAACAATTCTGGATGTTTAACCATATTTCAAACAAACATCCACTCATTAATACAAGTAAACGGATCATAAAAACCATAGAAGAAAATGCTACCAAAACTATAAAATTTAATCTCTTAAACAACCAAAAGGCCATTAATGAAAATAATATCATCATAAAATATCAATTATATGTTTATGAGGTTATGGAATTGTTAATTAATGAAGCTAAATTTGATCATTCATGTCATTAAGAACAATCAAGAACACCATCGAGCATAAGGTAAGGGATCCTCTCTCTCACTTTTGTTTAAGAATCTCCCCTATGTTGTACCCTTTTATTTTTAATTCCTAATGATGGGGTATGTTTTATCACCTCCCCCCATACTTCCCTTATTACATATAAATAATGGAATACCCCTTTAACTCTCATTAAGCCCTCTAAATAACACTCGTAACCATACCGAACTATTTGTAAGGGGTTTCTCATCTCACATTCATTTCTGTGATATTTTAACTATTTGCCACTTATTTCTTGAATGTGGTATATGTCTACTACCATTTGATATATGATAAATTGATTTTCATTATATTAATTTTATTCAATGACTAATTTTGGGGTTATTATGTTCTGGTAATATGATTCGACCGATTACATAGTGGTAAGAGTCTTTGTCTCAACTACTATTTTATTACGACTAACATTGCATTGTGCACCTACTATTTATTTTGTGGTATACCTACTGCCCATTTGAGATCACTTATCATTTTAAATTATATTAGTATTAAAATAAATTATCTCATATCATAGATATAATTTTTTTCTAAACCATATACCATTTTACATAAAGTGTTTTTTTGGAATGTTATTTAATTATGGAAATATTGATGAATCTGTATACTCAAATCTATACAGATATTGAAAAGGCATATCACTCTTGTATTGAATAAAATTATAAATAATGCTTTGGACATGCAGTTTCATGTGGGGCCTTCTATAGCCCCTCGAAGCATCGGTAGGTCTCATGAGACAAATCAGTTTGCGACAAACCCTTTGAGTTTGTTTCCAAAAGTCTGACGGGTTTCTACCCATAGAAGTAAACCATCTTAATGGTATTATGTTTTCATGTTACAGATACATGACATCCATTTAATAATCATTCTCATTATTAATTATCAGTTTATACTATCCATGGGGTTTTCACTATGACATAATCTATGGATGCAATTTCATTCTGAGTTTATTAATGGCGCGTGTTACTCATTTATTTAGCATGCCATATTGATTAAGTCAGATTGATTATGATTACCTTATTATTGTATTCATGATTCCACTATTTTTAACCCTTACTAAGCATTTGATCTCACCCCTTTCATTATTTTCCATCAACGGGTGATGAAGAGGTGATCGTTTATTGAGTTCAAGTGGTTGTGGTTTTTACTTTTTGTTATGTTTTGTATTTTGTAACCTTTTCCAATGTAGTTTGAGTAACATATATGTGTCTAGTTTCTTCAAGACTAGTAAACTGATCGTTCCTTCAGGATTTTCATTCCTTCTAACCATGACAATATCACAAGTACTGCACCGGCTCTAGCCTGGAGGGGACGGGGTGTTATAGTTTGTATCAGAGGATGTTTAGTAGAAAACATGGAAACTAGAGTAGGAAATGTATAGTACATAACAAAGTGCTAAGGTAGTATTTGAGGATAAACGTTCAAGAATGCCCTAGTATTTTGGTAAGGAATATATTTTGTTGATATATTAAGCAATACATCCTTTTCTGGATACGAGCAGGTAGAGGCGGTTCTGGCACAAATGTATCTAGCGGTAAAACCCGAAAACACCAATTTTAGTTAGAATCAAATGGAAACTGGTGCAAAACAATGGGTCTTGCTTCACTCTTGGTTATGACACTCTCAAGGGATATGCTTAGGATAATTCAAATTTTCATTACAAGACATTATGAAGGAGTTTAATGTAAATTTTTCCTCCAAGAAACCATGTTAATAAGATTATCTATGCATAGAATTTCAATCTATGTTTAGTGATTTTCTACTTGAGATTCATAAACTAATATATTGTATCCCATTTTTTAGAAATGGAATCTAAAGGAAGAAGTGGAATCAATACTCGTGGGCATGGTAGAGATCTCTCTATTGAGAAATTCCACATAGTCAATGTTGGAGTAGATCAGATCATTACCATATTGGGAGAACATACTCAGGTTGTAATGAATAACCATTATACACCTATCTTGGATCATTTCATGTAGCAGAAGCCCCCATATTTCAGTGGTACTACTAACCCAGTGGTTCCTGAGTAATGGATCAAGTCCCTTGAAAAGATATTCATGGAATTAAGATGCAATGAAAATGAAAAGGTAGTACTAGCAGTATATTTTCTCAAGGGCAACATTGATCAATGGTGGTCCTTGATTCAGAATACCACATAGGAAGAAGAAATAAAAGATATGGAATGTATGAATTTTAAGTAAACATTCTTCGAAAAATATTTTCCTCGTGAGCAATGAAATAAAATGAAGAAGATGTTTTTTAGCTTAAAACAAAGGGATGAATACTGTGTTACAGAGTATGAGGCTACTTTCACAAGGCTGGCCAGTTATGCCGTAGATTACGTACATGATTCGACAGACAAGATTGATCATTTCTTTGAAGGTCTTGAGCCATGTCTTCGAAGGGAACTAGCTTCTCAATCATTTTCAACATATGATGAAATTGTATCAAGTCCTATCAAAATAGAGACGGAATTTTCTAGATCAAATCTTTTTGAAGAAAACCAAGATAAGATGTAGTACTATGATAACAAAGGAAATGGGGAAGCACCAATGAAGAGAAAGGGAACAATGTTATTCCCATTATGTGAGAGCTGTGGAAAGAATAATCTCAGAAAAATCTAGAAAGGCATGGGAGTCTGATATAACTGCGTAGAAAAGGGTCATCGATCTGATGAATGTAAGGGGAAGAAACAATTAAATGATATTTGATGCTACAATTTCAGAGAGATGGGAATGTATTAAAATGATTATCATAAGCCCCAAGGAAACATGCCTCAAAAAAATCCAGGAGAACAAGGGAGAGCCTAAGCTATTACAAACGCAGAGGTTGAAATTCCAAATGATGTGGTGGCAGGTACATTAATTACTTCCTCAAACTTAGCCAACACTTTATTTGATTCAGGATCATCGCATTCATTTATATCTTCCCGGTTTCCCATGAAAATTAGATATGTGAAATTTGATTTAATAAAATAATTAATAGTCAAATATCTTAGGGGATGTATCATTGCAACAAAGGCATGTCAACTACTCCCCCTCTAGACACCAAAACATGATTTAGTTTCTAGCCTTATCATCATATCAATTGCTGAATTTGATTTAATTCTCTGTATGGATTGGATTTCAAATTATGTTGTGAAGTTTTATTATTAGAAGAAAGAAGTTACAAATTTTTTAAATTGGTGTAGAATTCCTTGTATTTAGGGCAGAAACTTCACCACATAATTCTTATCAAGAACCACCCCTAGTATCTCTACTTAATGCAATACAAAGAGTGGAAGATAAACCAATATCTATGGATGAGGAAATCAATCTTAAAATTGAAGATGTGGACATAGTATATGAGTACATTGATATATTTCTAGAGGATTTACTTGGACATCCACTAGAGAGGTAAGTTGAGTTCTTTATGGATTTAATTACTGATGCAAGACCTATATCAAAGACTACGTATAGAATTCCCACTGTGGAATTAGTATAGCTAACAAATCAACTAGAGGATTAAAGTGAGAAAATGATTTATTCAACCAAGTGTTTCTCTATGAGGATGCCATGTCCTCTTTGTCAAGAAGAAATATGTATCCATGAGTCTTTACATTTACTACAGGGAAATAAATGCTATTAAAATAAATAATAAGTATCATATACCCCTGATTAATGATTTATTTGATCAACTTCATGGATCTCAATAATTTTTGAAGATTAACCTTCGATCCAGATATCATCAGTTTTGTGTGAGGAAGGAATATATTCCTAACACAGCATTTCAAGCCCGGTATGGGCATTATGATTTTACAGTGATTCCTTTTGGAATGACAAATTCACCCTCTATTTTCATGGATTTATTGGTTATATATTTCAAGTAATATCTTTATAAATTTGTTGTGGTATTCATCATTGATATCCTCGTACATTCAAAAAGCTATGAAGACCATGAGAATCACATACAGGTTATTCTAAGGACTCTTAGAATAAATAAATTATATGGGAAGTTTAGCAAGTGTGAATGTTGACTTCAATCAGTTTCTTTTCTAGGCCATATTGTTTATAAGGATGGAATCCCACTTGATCCAGTGAAGTCAAAGGAAATCCAAGATTGTCCCATGCTAACAGATATAAATAAGGTATGCAATTTTATTGGCTTAGCCGGTTACTATCAGCATTTTTTTCAGAATTTTTCAAGACTGGCTAACCCACTAACCAAACTCACATGTAAAGGAGTAATGTTTGTGTGGAAAAAAGAATGTACCGAATGCTTATAAGAATTTAAAAGAACATTTGTCAATGCTCCAATTTTGAATCTTCTATCTGGAAGTGATGGATTTGTAATATACAGTGATGCATCAAAGAATGGACAGGGTTTCTTCCTTATGAAAAATAATAATGTTATTTATTATGCATCAATACAATTGAAGAATAATGAGAAAAATTATCCAACTCATGATCTTGAGTTTGTATACATAATCATTTGTCTGAAAATTTGGAGGCATTATCTCTACGAAGAGATATGTGATATTTATACAGACCACAAGAGTATGAAAAACATTTTCACACAAAAAGAACTCAACATGAGGCAATAAAGATGGATTGAGTTACTCAATGATTACGATTTTTCAATACACTACCACGCAAGAAAGGAAAATAAGGTGTTAGAGGCATTAAGTAGGAATGATCATGGCCTTCTGACCCAAATAAGGATCAAAGTAGACCCTATGTTCATGGATATACTAAAAATTGATATGTGAATTATTATGAAAGGGGAAACATCACTCCTATTTCAAATGATTGATAAACCATATTTAGTAGAGATGATAAAAAGCTCTCAATATGATGATGAGAATCTACACAAGAAAATTAATGTAGTTAAGGAAGGGAGATAGGCTGACGTCGTGTATGAAGAAGGAGTTCTGAAATTTGGTAAGAGTTTATGTGTTCCATCAGTACCTGAGCTAAAAAGGGAACTATTAGATTATTCTCATAGCTCAAATACCTCTATACCCCTAGGTATCAAAAAGATGTATAGAGATATGAAGGAATATTTTTAGTGGGATAATAGGAAGCTGGAAATTGTGGACTACGTGTCAAGATGTCTGGTTTGTAAAAATGTGAAGGAAGAGAGAAAACATCCCAAAGGAGTGATACAACCTCAACCTATTCCTATGTGGAAGTGGGAGAATATTATGATGGATTTTTTCACCGGACTAACAAGGACACCTATAAGGAATGATTCGATATGGTTAATTGTTGATCAGCTCACAAAATTAGCACATTTCCATCCTATAAGAGATGATTTTCCACTTTAGCACTTGGCAAGACTTTATATTAATGAAGGTGTAAGACTTCATGGTGCACCTCTACCGATTGTGTCTGATCGAGATCCCAGGTTTACATCAAAATTATTTAAAAGTCTCTAGATGGATTTGAATACTGAGCTTCATATGAGTACTGCTTATCACCCCCAAACTAATGGACAGTTTGAAAGGACTATTCAATCTCGAGAAGACATGCTGAGTCCTTTCTCTCTTGTCTTCTAAGGTATGTGATATCAATACTAGCCTTTGGTGGAATTTTCCAAAAACAATAGTTTCCATTCAACTATTCAAATAGATCCATATGACGCATTATATGGAAAGAGATGTCAAACACCAAATTTTTGGGATAATGGTGGTGAAAGGAAACTTATTATAACGACCCAAAGTTTCATTAATGGAAAATCCCTCATGATCCAGTTAAATGACTCTTTATGAAAAATGTTTTTATAAGATGTAAAATTCTTTGGTTTTATGTTAAGAATTTTGACTGTTGTTAATATAGTCGTTGTACAGTGACCACATGATTAGTATAAATATAGGACCTTAACAAATCCAATTTACTCATACAGAAGAAGTGGTGGCTTCATCAAGTAGAATTGCTCCATATGAATCCCATTTGTTAGAGCTCAGAAAAGAGGTGGCATCCTTGGGCTTCGCCCTTGACCAAGCCCAAGCTGAGCTTCACCATGTCAAGCTCGAACGGGACCGTCTACGGGAAAAGTGGAAGTTGATAGAGATTACCACTCGAGCGATGTTATCCGAGCCACCCCAAGAGTCTGTCACCATCGCACACCTTACCCTTAGGTCTTATGTGGTTGTTTTAAGGGGTTATGTAATAAATAAGTAGTACTATGTTCATGTACTTTATTTTTGTATATACTAATGAATATAATTTTTAGTCATTTTTTATATGTTGTAAATAGTTTTTTTTGTTATTATTTAATTAAGAATTATATTATATTAAATTAAGGGATTTTTGAATTAAATAATATTTTAATAAAATATTATTATTAATATTAAATTAATGATGTTATAATGTTATGGATGCAATTAAAATTTTTATTAATGTTTGAAAGCCATTTCTGTCAAAACCTGTGATTTTTTGATAAATGTAGGTTTTTATTTTAAGAGTGAAAATTCACATATTTATAAAATTATTTAGATAAAATAAATGTTATTTTTGGAATTAGGGCATCAAAATTCTTCAATGGTGAATTTTTCAAAATTTTCTGATACAGTCAAATTTTTGGGTAAAAATTAAATACCGTTTAAATATATAATGTGTTTTATGACATCATAATGACCCAATGGTGATGTAATAAAATACCATAATCCTTATGTTCGGCCAATATATGTTTTATCATTAAAATAATCTGATTTTGGGTTTGTTTGACTTACTTTTCAAAGCATTAATGGACCCCTCAAGACATATTCAACACTTTGCCTTTTTAAATTAATTTCCATGGGAGTGTGACTCACCTCCACATAAGCAACCTTATTATTTTATGAAGTTCGGAATTGGGCCTTATAAAATATTTTTTTCCTCTTATCTTTTCCAAAAACCATGGGATTGTTTGTGGTTTGGATTAATTTAATGTAAGGGGACCCAAACCTAAATAATAAATAATTCCATCACCTTTCCTATATAAACCCACCCACGATCCCACTTACTCTTCACTAAAATCCCTTGGAGTTTGTCCAACCTCTTCCCTACTCCCTCTAGAATCCTCCCAAGGTGCCCCAATTTCCCAAGAAGCCTCTCACAAGCCTCTCTCTAGCCTTTGTAAGCACACTTTCAAGTAAGGGTTTTTTTCATCCTTTCTCATTTTTTGTCAATTTTCATTAAGTTGAATTGCCCTTTTAATTTCAATTATTAATATTGGGGTATGGTTTCACACCTCCCCCATACTGCCATCTTATTTTTTGAATGATGGGAGACCCCATTCTCTCTCATTAAATGCCTCCCATGTACACCGGTTACAATGAAGAAATTCTGAATGGAACTTCTCTCTCCTCTTTTATATTCAAGCAATACTTTTGTATCATGAATCTAAATTCCATTAAATTTTTTACGACATGTATTTATATGACTTCCTTACTGTCTATTACATGTAAATATGATGAAGAACCCCTTTCTCTCTCATCAACATTTTTTATGAATTCTTATGTCACGTCGTTACGCTGCTAAAATCGCACCGATTTTCTAAGCCAATGTCATTGTGTAGTGAATACCATGCCCATTTCTCCATCATGGGTATTCACCTTTATGAAAATTTACTTATTGATTGTAATGTTTCATGTATGAATTCCACATTCCTTTATCGTGGAATAAATGATTATGTTTTATGAATCCATGTTTTATGATCCATATGGCACACTTATGCATGAAATAAAATGTTTAAGAAGGGTGCGCCCTTATAGCACTCCAATGCAATGGGTAAAGTATAGTATCATAATACATCATGTGCAATGAGTGTTGGCTCATGCTAATTCAAGTGCAACGATGGTTTACTCGTGCTTTATGTGTAATGAGTGTTTACTCATGCTCCATGTGCAACGAGCCTCGGCTCATGCTAATTCCTTGTTAAGTGTTGTTTCCACATTTCCATGTTATGATTATCATGATTTATCATGTCTTTATGTTCATGTTTCTCTTATGCTCTATTGATATGCCTATTTCCTAACATGTATTGTACTCCTCATGTTATTACATGTGTACTCCCTTTCTAGGCTTTATATCTCACCCTTTTCTTATGCATGTCCTCAGGTTATTCTATGCAATGCTAAGTACGAAGGAATGTAGTGGTCATGTAAAGGAAGTTTTCAATAAAGATGTTGTATTTCATGTTTTAAGTTTTTATGTAATGATCCTAAGCTCCAAAGTCACTAAACCTCTCGATCTTCTTTGTTGTATCAATTGAAGTTTTATGTAATAAATCATGTTTAAGTCTGTAATAAAATCAGGGTTTTCATAGTTGGTATCAGAGGATAGGATAAGTTATTTTTGGGATTAGTAAAACCCTAGTAAAACCTTAGATACAAGACTAAGTATAATAAAAACATACCTAACTTTTGGTAAATACTACGTAAGTGTTTTATCAAACAAATACATCCATGTCTGGATACGAGCAGGTAGGGGCGGCTCTAGGACATATGTATCCTAGGGGTAAAACCCAAAAACACTATTTTGAGCAAGACTCTAATGGGAACTAGTGCACGAAAACAGGCCTTGTTGCACTCTTGGTTACGACACTCCCATGGGATATGTTTTGATAAATTTATAATCTTAGTATGAACCCTTATTAAGGGAAAAATTCCCCTAAGAATATATGTTAGAAAGTAGACCATGAAAATCCTAGATTGAAGCCTATAGACTCATGAGTTATGGAAATAAAATTTTATTTTTGAGTCATCGTATTTTGTCTTTGGATTACCCTTTATTTGTTACCCCTAAATTTCCTTTTATTCAGGGAAATGGCTGGTAATAGGAGGACTCGGGCTAACAACTGTTGTGAAGATCAGTGTGATGAATGTACTAATGAGATGCCAAATCCAATGGGAGTGGGAATCGCGAACTTTGTCATGCTTCTCTCTCAGCTAACTCAAGTTTTGTGTAGAAACACGGGTCAAGAGGAACGTTCAACCCCCCTAAGAAAGAAAAAGTCGCTATCGAGATCTTCATGATACAAAGGCCTCATACTTTTAGTGGATCATCTGATCCCACGATTGCTGAACAATGGATCAACTCCATTGAAAAGATTTTCTCCATCCTCCAATGTTCTGAACAAGAGAAGGTTCTCCTGGCTGCTTATCATATAGAGGGTAAATCTTATCATTGGTGGATGTTGATCAAAAATACGAAGCCTTAGGAGGATATCGAGGCTTTGGAATGGAAGGAATTCTAGAAGATGTTTTTTTGATAAATATTTTCCACGCACCCTCCAGCTTAAGATGGAAAGGGACTTCATTTCCCTCAAGCAAAAAAGATGAATAATCTGTTGGAGCGTACGAGGAAAACTTCAGAAGGATTGCATGATACGCTTCCAGCTTTGTCATTACCCCCGAATACAAGGTTGACCACTACTTTGGTGGGCTGAAGCCTAGCTTGCGGAAAACATTAGCAATCCGTGACTTCGACGACTATGAAGAAATTGTTCGATGTGCCCTCAAGGTCGAAATGTAGAACGGAGAATCACAGGGATATCATGGGGATAAGAAGAATAAGTTGGCCTTCAATACTGGTGGGCCGATGGATAAATCCAACGATGCTAAGAAGTTCCAGCACCCCACTTGCCAAAAGTGTGGAAAGAAGAACCCTAGAAATTGCCTTAAGGGGACAAGAAAATGCTTCTGGTGTGGAAGAGAAGGGCACCTAGCTGTTAACTGTTGGCAAGAAGGACCTGCAGCTGCGACAGAGGAGATGAACACTCCGTTCGAACCTCAACGCACTGTTCAATGCTATAAATGCAAAGAACCAGATCATTTTGCAAATCAGTGCCCCAATCCAAGGGTTTTCGGGGGCAACCAATAACCTCCAAGATAGAAAGGAAGAGCTTTTGCATCACTTCTGCCGAAGTTAACCCTGACAACGAAGTGGTGACCGGTATGCTAGTTATTCATTCAAGTATAGTGAATATACTTTTTTATTTAGGTTCTACGCATTCTTTTATATCTCGAATGTTTTGTAGAACAATCCAAGCACCACCACAAATCATGGAAGTAAAGATGTCAGTGTGTACAGAAAATGGGGCAATCATTGTGTCCCATGAATATAAGTCCTCCCCTGTTATAATCTGTGGATTGAATTTCTCGGCGAACCTTGTCATACTCCCGTTGGTGGAATTTGATGCAATTCTTGGAATGGATGGCTTTCCTTATATAGAGCCACCATAAATTGTCGGGAGAGGGAAATCACACTCCATATGGAGAATCGAACCTCGATTCTTTACAAGTGTCAAGAGGAAGACGAATCTCTTTTAGCTCCATCATCTCAAGCATGGATATTACTGCCTTATGAGCATGTATATCTGGCTCAGATGATTGAGTCCAAGGAAGAAACCATCTTTGAAGAAATGCCTATTGTGAGGGAATTTGCTGAAGTGTATCCCGAAGAACTGCATGGTCTTCCTCCAAGAAGAGACGTTGAGTTCCCAATTGAACTTATACCTGGGGTGCGACCAATATCCAAGACTCCATATAGAATGGTTGTTGTTGAACTTAAAGAGCTGAAGAAACAACTACAGGAGAATCTGGATAAAGGGTTTATACGCCTAAGTGCATCACCATGGGGTGCACCAGTCCTCTTCATTGAGAAGAAGGATGGGTCAATGTGGCTCTGCATCAATTATCGTGAACTTAACAAAATCACAATAAAGACCAAGTATCTTATCCCAAGAATTGATGACTTGTTTGATCTGCTGCGTGGAGCACAATACTTCTCCAAGGTGGACATGCGGTTGGGATATTATCAAGTAAGGGTGAATAAGGAAGATGTCCCCAAGACTGCATTCCGTACAAGATACATGCACTATGAATTCAAAGTAATGACTTTCGGACACACCAATGCTCTATCAATATTCATGGAGTTGATGAATAGAGTCATTAGATATTACCTTGACGAATTTGTGGTAGTCTTTATAGATGATATTCTAATATACTTCAAAACCAAGGGGGACCATGAGGTGCATTTAAAAACTGTACTAGAGACTTTGCGTAAGTAGAATCTATATGAAATGTACAAAAAGTGTGAGTTCTGGTTGAAAGAGGTCTCATTCTTGGGCCATATCATCACATGCAATGGGATATTTGTGGATCCCTCCAAAACAGGTGCAATGGAGGGATGGTCGAGGCCAACATCGGTAATGGATATCCGTAGCTTCTTGGGGTTAGCTTGATATTATCGACGATTTGTGAGGAATTTGTCATGATTGTTCAACCCTCTTACCAAGCTAACTCGAAAGGGAGTAATGTTTTCTTGGAGTGATTAATGCGAAGAAAGCTTCAAGGAGTTGAAAATGAGGCTTATCACTACGCCCGTTCTCACTTTACCCACAAGTGGGGATATTTTTGTGGTATTCAATGATGCCTCAAAGAAGGGATTATGCTGTGTGACGATGCAGAATGATAAAGTGATATCCTATGCCTCAAGGCAGTTGAAAATCAATGAGCAAAACTATCCAACGCATGATCTGGAGTTGGCGGCAGTGATCTTTTCTTTGAAAATCCGGCGGCATTATCTCTATGGAGAGAAATGTGAGATATATACTGACCACAAGAGTCTTAAATATATATTCACACAGAAATAGCTTAATATGCGACAGAGAAGATGGATGGAGCTCATCAAGGATTGTGACTGTTCAATACATTACCACCCTGGGAAAGCGAACAAGGTGGCAGATGCCCTAAGTAGAAAGGATCCAGCGATTCTATCAATGATGAGAATTGAGAAGGATCCAATCTTCTTAGACTTGATGAATATGGATGTGGGAATCATAAATAAGGGAACATCATCAATCCTTTCAAAAATGATTGCTCAACCATCTCTTTTTTAAAGGTTAAAGGATTCTCAAAAGGATGATGTGGGAATTCAAGAAAAAGTGGAATCTATCAAAAAGGGGAAATCCTCAGAGTTTAAAGTTAATGAAGAATGAATTGTGCAGTATGGGAAAAGACTATGTGTTCCATCAAGTCCAGAGCTAAAGAAGGGACTTTTGGATGATGCACATTGTTCAAATTTCTCTATTCACCTAGAGAGCACAAAGATGTATCGAGATCTCCGAAAAAACTTTTGGTGGGATAATATGAAGGTGGAGATCGCTGAATATACATCAATATGCCTGGTGTGTCAGCAAGTGAAGGCAGAGAGGTAGAAGTCTAAGGGGATGATGCAACCATTGACCATACCAGAATGGAAATGGGAAAACATCACCATGGACATTGTCACTGGACTTCCAAGGACATCCAAATGCAATAATTCATTCTGGGATGTTGTGGATCGTCTTACAAAGACTGCACACTTCATTTCTATTTGGGAGGATTTCTCATTGGATCAACTGGCGCTGATATATATCAGGGAAGTGGTAAGGATTCATGGAGTACCACTATCTATTTTGTCTGACCGATATCCAAGATTCACCTCTATGTTTTGGAAGAGTCTTCAACATGCTCTGAATACTGAACTAAACTTCAGTACGGTCTATCATCTTCAAACTGATGGCCAATCCGAGCGGACTATCCAAACACTTGAGGATATGTTGAGAGCGTACTCAATGGACTTTAAAGGAGGATGGGATCAGCATCTTCCTCTGGTTCAGTTCTATTATAATAACAATTCCCACTCGAGCATCCAAATGGCACCATATGAAGCCCTATATGGGAAGAGGGGCAGAACACCAGTATGTTGGGATAAGGTCGGTGAACATAAGCTGCATGGACCAGAACTGGTCGAAGAAATGGTGGAGATGGTGAAAACCATTCAGCAGCATATCAAGGTAGCCCAGAGTCGACAGAAGAGTTATACAGATAATCGTCGACGAGACCTTGAGTTTAAAGTTAGAGACATGGTGTTTCTACATATATCTCCATGGAAAAAGTTCATGAGGTTTGGAAATAAAGGGAAGTTAAGTCCATGGTACATAGGCCCCTTCGAGATTCTTGATCCTGTTAGGATTGTGGTCTATTGACTAGCACTTCCACCTACTATGGCCAAAGTACATGATGTCTTTCATGTATCCCTCTTAAGGAAGTACATACTGAACCCTTCACATGAACTCTCTTCCAAAGTGGTACAATTGGAAGATGATCATTCTTGTGAAGAGAAACCAGTGAAGATCTTAGATCATAGAGAAAACGTTCTATGAAATAAGACAATGCCCCTCGTCAAGGTGTTGTGGAGAAACAAAAAGTTTGAAGAAGAAACATGGGAATCAGAGGATATGATGAAGCTGAGCTACCCACATTTGTTTTAGTGTGGGAAAAGGAAAATTTTGAGGGAGAAATTTCTTAAGGGGGGAATACTGTAACGACCCAAAGTTTCATTAATGGAAAATCCCTCTTGATCCCGTTAAATGTCTCTTTGTGAAATTTTTTTTATAAGATTTCAACTTTTTTGGTTTTATGTTTAGAATTTTGACCATTTTTAATATACCCATTGAACAGTGACCACATGATTAGCATTAATATAGGACCATAACAAAACCAATTTACTCAGACAAAAGAAGTGGTGGCCTCATCTAGTAGAATTGCTCCATATGAAGCCCATTTGTCAGATCTCGGAAAAGAGGTCGCATCATTGGGCTTCGCCCTTGACCAAACCCAAGCTGAGCTTCACCATGTCAAGCTCGAACGGGACCGTCTACGGGAAAAGTTGAAGTTGATAGAGATTACCACTCGAGCGATGTTATCTGAGCCACCCCAAGAGTCTGTCACCATCGCACACCTTACCCTTAGGTCTTATGTGGCTGTTTTAAGGGGTTATGTAACAAATAAGTAGTACTATGCTCTTGTGCATTATTTTTGTATATAATAATGAATATAATTTCTAGTCATTTTTTATACATTGTAAATAGTTTTTTTGTTATTATTTAATTAATAATTATATTTTATTAAATTAAGGGATTCTTGAATTAAAGAATATTTTAATAAAATATTATTATTAATATTAAATTAATGATCTTATAATTTTATGAATGCAATTAAAATTTTTATTAAGGTTTGAAAGCCACTTCTGTCAAAACCCATGAATTGTTTATAAATGTCGATTTTTATTTTAAAAGTGAAGATACACATATTTATAAAATTATTTAGATAAAATAAATGTTATTTTTGGAATCAGGACGTCGAAATTATCCAAAGGTGAATTTTTCAAAATTTTCTAAGACAGTCAAATTTTTGGGTAAAATTTAAATATCGTTTAAATATATAATGTGTTTTATGACATCATAATGACCCAATGGTGATGTAATAAAATACCATAATCCTTATGTTCGGCCAATATATGTTTTATCATTAAAATAATGTGATTTTGGGTTTGTTTGACTTACTTTTCAAATCATTAATGGACCCCTCAAGACGTATTCAACACTTTGCCTTTTTAAATTAATTTCCATGGGAGTGTGACTCACCTCCACATAATAAACCTTATTATTTTAAGAAGTTCAGACTTGGGCCTTATAAAATATTGTTTTCATCTTCCCTTTTCTAAAAAACATGGGAAAAAACCATGGTATCGTTTGTTGTTTGGATTAATTTAATGTAAGGGGACCCAAACCAAAATAATAAAGAATTCCCTCACCTTTCCTATATAAACCCACCCAAGCTCCCACTTACTCCTCACTAAAATCCCTTTGAGTTCGTCCAACCTCTTCCTTACTCTCTCTAGAAACCTTCCAAGGTTCCCCAAGCTCCCAATAAGCCCCTCACAAGCCTCTCTCTAGCCTTTGGAAGCACACTTCCAAGTAAGGGTTTTTTCTTCCTTTCTAATTTTTTGTCAATTTTCGTTAAGTTGTATTTCCCTTTTAGTTTAAATTATGAATGTTTGGGTATGGTTTCCCACCTCCCCCATACATCCCTCTTATTTTTTGATTTATGGGATACCTCTTTCTCTCTCATTAAATTCCTCCCATGTACACCCGTTACTATGCCGAAATTCCGAATGTAACTTCTCTCTCCTCTTTTATATTCAAGAAATAATTTTGTATCATGAATCTAAATTCCATTACATTTGTTGGTACATGTATCTATATGACCTCATTACTTTCCATTACATGTAAATATTATGAGGAACCCCTTTTTCTCTCATCATCATCTTTTATGAATTCTTATGTCACGCTGTTACGCTGCCGAAATCGCACCGATTTTCTAAGCCAATGTCATTGTGTAGTGAATACCATGCCCATTTATCCATCAAGGGTATTCACCTTTATGCACATTTAATTATTGATTTTATAGTTTAATGTATGAATTACACATTCGTTTATTGTGGAATAAATTATTATGTTTTATGAATCCATGTTTTATGATCCATGTGGAACACTTATGCATGAAATGAAATGTTTAAGAAGGGTGCACCCTTATAGCGCTCCAATGCATTGGGTAAAGTATAGTATCATGATACGTCATGTGAAATGAGTGTTGAAACATTCTAATTCAAGTGCAACGAGGGTTTACTTGTGATTCATGTGCAATGAGGGTTTACTCATGCTCCATGTGCAATGATCCTCGGCTCATGCTAATTCCATGTTAAGTGTTGTTGACACATTTCCATGTTATGATTATCATGATTTATCATACCTTTATGTTCATGTTTCTCTTATGATCTATGGATATGCCTATTTCCTAACATGTATTGTACTCCTCATGTTATTCCATGTGTACTCCCTTATGGGGCTGTATAACTCACCCTTTTCTTATGCATGTCCTCAGGTTATCCCATGCAATGCTAAGTACGAAATAATGTATTGGTCGTGTAAAGGAAGATCTCAATAAAGATGTTGTATTTCATGTTTTAAGTTTTTATGTAATGATAATAATCCCCAAAGACACTAAACCTCCCAATCTTCTTTGTTTTATCAAGTGATGTTTTATGTAATATATCATGTTTTAGTCTGTAATAAAAGAAGGGTTGTCATAATTATAGTCCCACAACTTATTGAATAGACGAAGACAAAGGTGAAGACAATCCAAGACCACATTAAGGCAGGCCAAAGTAGGCATAATATTTATGCTAAAAATTGGAGAAAGGATTTGGAATTCCAGGTGGTAGATCATGTCTTTATAAAAGTATCTCCATGATGGGGTGTCTTATGGTTCGGTAAGAAAGGTAAACTTTGCCCCAAGTATATCAGACCATTTGAAATTCTGGAAGGAATAAGAGCAGTAGCTTACCATTTATCAATTCTACCAAATCTCTCCAAAGTTCATCATTTGTTCCATGTTTCATTGTTGAAGAAATAAATTCCAAACCCAACGCATGTACTCACCTTCTAAAAAATTGAATTGGAACCTGATTTTTCATACTATGGAAATTTTATTGGGATTCATGACATAAGTGAGCATGTATTTAGAAATCAGACAACTCATCTGGTAATGGTTCTTTAGAGGAACCAGAGTATGGAGGAAGCAACAGTGGAATTAGAGGATTTCATGAAAAGAACCACCCACATCTTTTTGGTGGGCTTCATACATAAAATTTTGAGGATGAAATTTCTGAAGTAGGGAATAATGTAGCACCTGAAACACATCATGGTATGTTTCTCTTAAATAAATTTTATTTATAGCCTATATTTCATTAATCAATGAGCCTATATGGAACAAAACATGGTTACTTATATGAGATATACGTAACCTAGAAAATAAAGTTACATTTTCAAACTCTATGATTTGAATTTTAAAAATCTGAAATACATCGTTGTGTTCAAGATGATATTTAGAGTCTCATATATGTAACTTAATTTTTGGTGAATAGTATCCTACCCTTATGAACAATACCCTACCCTTATGAGTAGTATATTACTCTTATAAATATTAATATGAATTTTATAAAAGGTATCGATACCCTTGAGTGTATAAATGAACTTAGGCACCTTAAAAATGAAGATGAATATTTTAAGTGTTTATATTTTATGATTAAATAAAGATTTTAATTAAATTTTTAATTATTCATATTTAAAAAATAATTTTTGAAAAATGGACTTCCACTTTGGATTCTAAACGTTGAAAAAAGTTTAGGGATATTTTTTTTGGATTTTTCTGAAATACTTAAAATTTTTATGAGTAGTAATCTGAGATAATTTACGATAAATGATAAATAAGGAATTTATTTATTCATTGATGATGATCTACTGATGTAAGCCCAATTGGATCTAATTCACATGCATATATTATTGTTCTTGGTCATGAAATAATCACTATTGGTTATCTTGATAGGAAATAATAAATTAATGATTATAATATTAAGAAAAATCCTCTCCCCTCCACTATATAAACCACCTCTCACCCTTCTTCCTCCCACACCACTCAAGCAAAAATCCTTGCCTAAATCATGACTAATACTTTTCCCAAGCCCTCTTCTCACATCCAAGACCTACTGGTCTCACCAAAATGCCATATACAAAGGCCTTTAAGAGATTCTCGAGGAGGAGTACTCAAGACGTGAACCTTCCTTATCTTTTCTTGAAATTTCTTTTACAAAGTTCCATTCTTTTGTTCCCCCTTCTCATCTCCCCTCATCCGAATGACATGATAATTCCAGTATGTTACATGTACTGGATTTTAATTGTTCTAATGGAATATTTCATCATAATCTCTCTTTCCCCTCCTTTTATACAATAAATAAAAACACCATCTGAGATGTGTAAATTTATCATACTCAAGGAAGACTGGGTTTCGATTTGCATTACTAAATTCAATACTAGTCATGAAACCTTTTCGATGATTGAACTAAGTCATAATATATGTATTTTATCTTGATTAATATTCTGGAATCCTTACACGTTCCTAATATGGAATAATAATACAAAACAAGATTATTGTGCACAAAACCACCAAGCCAAATCCTAGCATTTATTTTAACTCATCGAATTAGTTATTCTCATGGTATATCACCAAAATCATTGTAAGATCATTTATATATATTTAATTTCACTATGAATGTATATTAAAAATTCTGAATTTTTATCCATATTTCACACAAACATCCATTCATGAATACAAGTAAACGGATCATGAAAACCAAAGAATAAAATGCCACCTAAACAATAAAATTTAATCTCTTAAACCATAAAAAAGGCTTTTGATGAACCTAATATGGTCATAAAATATCAATTAATTATTGATGAGGTTTTGGAATTGTTAATTAATGAAGATTTACTTGATTATTTAGGTCGTTAAGAACAATCAATAACACCTTCAAGCATAAGGTAAGGGATCCTCCCTCTCACTTTTGTTCAGGAATCTCCAGAAAGTTGCGCCCTTTTATTTTTAATTCCTAATGATGGGGTATGTTTTCACACCTCCCGATACTGCCCTTGTGACATATAAATGATGGAATACCCCTTTACCTCTCATTAATCCCTCTTAATAACACTCGTTACAATGCCTAAATGTTTGTTAGGGGTTTCTCATCCCACATTCATTTCTGTGAGATTTTCATTTCTCACCACTTATTTCTTGTATGTAGCATATGTTTACTGCCATTTGATATATTATAACACGATTCTACTTATATTCATGTTATTTAGTGATTCATTTTAGGTTAATTATGTTTTGGAAATCTAATTCAATCGATTATATTGTGGTAAGAGACTTTGCCTCAACTGCTATTTGGTTGTGACTAACTTTGTATTGTGCACCTACTAATCCTTTTGTGGTGTACCTACTGCCCATTTGAGATCAAATTTCATTTGAAATTATATTTATATTAAATATCCATAATATAATATCATGGATATGTCTTTTTTCTAAACTGTATACCATTTTACATATGGTATTTATTTGGAAAGTTATTTTAATTATGGAAATATTAATGAATTTTTATACTCTACTCTCTACAGGTATGGAAAAGTCATATTGCTCTTGTATTTAATAAACTTATAAAGAATTATTTGGACATGCAGCGGTAGGTAGGGCCCATTATAGCCCCTTGTTGCATTTTTAGGTCTCGTGATACAAATCAGTTGGCGATAAACCCTTTGAGTTTGTTTTCAATAATCAGACGGGTTTTTACCCATTGAACTAAACCATTTTAAGGGTATTATGGTTTCATGTGCCAGATACATGACATCAAATTAATAAGCATTATTTTTATTCATTACAAATTTTTACTATCTATAAGGTTTGCAATATTACAAAATATATGGATTTAGTTTCCTTCTCAATTTATTAGAAGTGTGAGTTTCTCATTTATTCACCATTCCATATTGATTATGTCATATTGATTATGATTATCTTATTATTTTATTCAAGCTTCCACTATTTTTAACCCTTACTGAGCATTTGAGATCACCCCTTTCTTTGTTTTCCATCAATAGGTGATGAAGAGGTGATCATTTATTGAGTTCCTATGGATGCAGTTTTTAGTTTCTGTTATGGATTGTATTTTTGTAACCATTTCCAATGTAATTGGAGTGACATCTATGTATCTAGTTTCTTCAAGACTACTAAACTGGTCGTTTATTCAGGATTTTCATTCATTATAACCATTCCAATATCACAAGTAATGCACCAGCTCCATCCTAGAGGGTTCGAGGTATTGCATTATGAAAATAAAATAACAATAAAAAAAATATTAAATATTTTCATATTAATATTCATATGAATATTCCAAAGGGTAAGTTACTTTTCATCAAAAACACATGTTGGTTCCATCCAACTCCAAATAACTTACTAAACACAGTTGTAGAAGACTATTTTTTGAAATTCAAAATATAGATGTTGAAAATTTTGTGTTTAAAGGATAGTTTTAAATATCTACTTAAAACAAAGTTTCATTCATTTCAATTTATTTTTTAAAAACTTGGGGTGTTACATTATCCTCACCTTCTAGAAATTTCAACCCCATAATTTTATGTACTTATTTAACAAGTGTGGGTAAATTTCCCTCATAGAATTTTTAGACTCCCATGTTCATTTTTTAAACATGTAGTTTCTCCAAAAAAAACCATTACCTAGTGTATTACCCTATTCGACAATACATTTTCTCTTCCATGAGTAGTCGGAACTGATTTCTCTTCATAAGAATGCTTCTCTTCCAGCAGAACTACTTTTGGGCTCAAGACATGAGTTAAACCTGGGACATACTTTCTCAACATCAAAACATGAAAAACATTGTATACCTAAGAGATACTCATAGGCAAAGCTACAAGATATTCAACTTGTCTAACTGTTTCCATGATTTGAAAAGGAACAATGAGCCGTGGAGATATCATTTCTTTCTTACCAAAACACATCACACGTTTTAAATAGGATATTTTAAGGAAAACATGGTCACCTACCTCAAAAGATAAGTCTTTCCTTCTATTATCTGCATAAAATTTCATCATGCTCGGAGCTATCCTCATGTGTTTTTGGATCATCTTCAGTTTCTCCACCACATACTCTACTAACTATGGACCCATCATCTTTCTTTCACGTACATCTTCCCAAAATGATATAGTCTATCATTTCTTCCAATAAAATTCCTCAAAAGGTTCCATCGGTGTACTGGATGAAACTTTTACTAAAATAAAGCTCAACTAATGAAATAAATTGATCCCAACATCCATGGTAGTCCATTGGACAAGATCAAACCATATCCACCAATGTCTGAATCATTTGTTCTGACTACCCATCTGATTGAGGGTAAAATGTTGTACTGAAATTTAATTTTGTCCCAATCGACTTTTGAGGTCCCTTTAAAAAGGTAAAAGTGAACATGGGGTCCCAATCAGATAAAATGGAAAGAGGATATCCATTTTACCTAAAACTCTCTTTGAGGAACATTTTATAATGTTGATCCAAAGACATTTTATCTCGGAGAGAAATAAAATAAGCATATTTAGTCATCCAATCAATAATAACACAAATCCCATTGTTACCTTGATATATCTTAGGTAGTCCCACCACAAAGTCGATGGACACATTCTCCCATTTTCACTATGGCACTGGAAATTTGGAATCATCCCTTCAATAAATTCCACAATGCTTTAACATCTTGACTTGTCCAAAATATATTGGTAAAATCAGTTATATCCCTTTTCATTCCATCCCACCAGTAATACTTTTGAAAACATTGTACAACATATTACAATAAGGATGAACTAAAAATGGAGAACTATGAGCTTCTCACAAAAAATATTTCTTCAATTGAGAATAACAAGACACGCACAAACATTTACCAAATCTTGACACACAATATTTTCAAGGTTAAAATCTATAAACTTTCCCATTTTAATCAATTCTACCTTTTTTGTAGCTCACTATCTTCCATCCGTGATTTCATAATTCTAGCTAACAATTATGACTGCATAGAAACCTGAAACAAAAAAAGGGTATTTACTGCACCAACAACATCTAATCCAAAACTCATCCAATCATTAATCAAGTGATTTTGTTCCTAAGGTAACATGGTTAATGATGTATCAAATTTTTGACTCAGTGAATCCACCACATCATATGCTTTTCCCAAATGGTTATTGATCATGCAATCATAATTTTTTATTATTTCATGCCATCTTCTTTTCCTAATGGTTAATTTTATCGGATTAAATATATACTTTATACTTTAATGGTTGGTATATATTTGAAATTTCGCTCTGTATAAATGATGCCTCCAAATTATCGAGGAAAAAACCATAGCAGCCAATTCCAAATTATGTGTGGGATAATATCAGTCATGAGGTTTTAGATGTCTCGAATTATAAAAAATTACCTGATCATTCTGTATCAGAACACAACTATGTATCTTACAAGAAGAAACATAGTAGATGATAAACTCTCCATTTTGGGAAGACAAGGCCAAAACTGACGCATTCACCCATCTATTCGTCATTTCCTGACAATAAACATCCCATTATTCTATTGAAATAAATTTTACCCCTTTTCATGTTAACATAGTTAACATGCTAGATAACCGTGTAAAGTTCTTATGAAAAAGTTGGTAATAACCTACTAATCTTAGAAGAATATGAATCTCTACAAAAATTGCAGGTCTTGTCCATTCATCAACCACTTTTGTTTTGGTAGGATCAACTGTTATTCCATCCTTATTTACAATATTCCCAAAATAAGAAATCTATTACGACAAAAGATCACACATTTTGAATTATCCATATAGTATCTTTTCATTTATGGTTCGAAAAACAAACCTTATATGTTTCTAATGATCCTCATTATTTTTAGAGAATACCAAAATGTCATCAATAAACATAACCATAAACATATCCAAGAACTCATCAAATATTCTATTCATAAGATTCATGAATAAAAAATGATAATTAGTTAATCCCAATGACATAACAAAAAATTCATAATGCCCACATCTAGTACAATACTTGGTTCTTGGGAAGTCCTCCTTCACCATCAGCTGATGGTATCCATATCTCAAGGAAAACTTGGAAATGTATTGATCTCTCTAGATTTGATCAAACAAGTCATCGATATAAGGAAAATGGTACTTGTTTTTAATGGTGATTTTATTCAATTCTCCATAATCAATGAAAAGTATCATGGTACCATATTTCTTTTTAATGAATAGAATAGGGTAAACCCATGGTGACATTCTAGTATGAATGAACCCTTTATCAAGTAAATATTGTAGCTGATTTTTCAATTTAAGAGGTTCTATTTTAGAAATTAGATATGGGGGGTTTTTTAATAATCTTTGCATCGTAAACTAAGTCAATTGTGAATTTGATTTACGGATTAGGTATGACACCAGGTTATGCATTTGGAAAAACATTAATTTATTCATTTACCGCTGACACATCATTAATCTGAATAGTTCCCGTTCTTTCATTAATATGAGCATGATAAATTTCATTTCCATCTTTCAAGATATTCTTAGCTTACTAATATTTTTTCTATTTTATGGGTTCATTCTTATATAAAAACTGAAACACTTTCTTAAAAAAACTTCTTTACCTCAAAAATCAATATTATCATGATTAATAGAAAGGCAATTTATTCCCAAAATAACATCAAACTCGTCTAAGGTCATAACAACAATCGTTGCAGGTAAATTATTTGCACATTCCACTATAGAAATAATCTTATAATTCTTATTTTCTATAATATTTACCCCTGCTGTTTTAACAATATGTTCTGGTCTCTTTTTTTGAGGGGATATTTATAATTTACCATAAAATTTCTCAGAAATTAATGAATGTGTAGACCCCATATCAAACAAAACTTTAGCAAAACTGGAGTAAACAAACAATGTACCTGATACAACTTCATTGGACGGGATGACATCTGCTGACATAGTCACCGAGGATCTCACTAAACCATTCTACTTATTTTCTAGCTTCTTATTTTCGTTCGAATATCTCATTGGGCAGAAATTTTCATAATCAACCATCTCACCACAATTAAAACACATCATAGATTTCTTATTAGGATTAGTATTAGGATAGTTTCAATTACAATCTCAGTCCATATTTCCAAACATACCACATTGAAAACACATCCCAGTTTTGGTAAGGCATTCCCTAGGGTGCTTATTTTCACACTTTTCACAAACTGGAAACTTGATTTTCTTACCATAAGATTTCTTTGGTTGATTCTAACACATCCCTTTCCATCTGGTCTTCTTCATTTTTTTTCAAAGTTCATGTTGTCGTCATCAAACACTATATCTACCCTCTTAGAACATCAGATAGGTTTTGCATTACTTTTAAATTTGTGAGAGTCCAACATCCTTCAATTCCTTGGCGTTAATCCTGAGTAAAATTAGTTGTATTTTCTATCAAGATGTAGAATAAAATTTTGAACATACTTATCAAGTCAGGTGAAGTTTTCTTCAAATACATCCACTAAATCCTTGTCCTTTTTCTTCAATTCTAGTAATTACTTCTTCATCATAAGGCTGACCACCTTAGGAAAATATTATTCGAGGAAAATAAATTTAAAATTGTCACACAATAAGGCATCAATATCCTCTATATCCCTGATATTCCTTACCATTGACCACCCATGATCATATTCACCTTCAAAACGATAAATGGAAGGACTTACCTTTTGATTATCTTAGCTACCCATTACATCAAAAATATTTTTAGGGGCTTTAATTCGTCCTTTATCCACTATTGTGTCTGAAGATCCATTGAAAGGAAAATGGTGTTGTCTCCTAAAATGTTCCACTATTGTCATGTTTTTGTGGTATCTCTAGTTTTTCTCTTGAAAGGATTCCACCACCATTTATTTTATGCATTATATGAGACATTACAATCAAAAACTATTCAATTCCAATCCCTACCATTTCAGGCTGCCGATTCGGAAGGATATCATTCTATTGGTGCCTCTCCTCTTCATCTTCCCTATTTTTTCTATAGACAACCACTCTAAATAAACATATCTTAGTCAAAAAACATGATAATCAATAAATTATATAACATTTCAAATTAACCATAGATTAAAAAACATTTATGGTATTACATTACCATCATCCTAACCCCTGATGTTATCTAAACCATCCTCAAATACCAACTATAATGATCTGCCCTTATTACAATACATAATCTTGAATTTATTCAAGAAATAACTTCCCTTTACATTGAGTATCTTTTCATCTTTAGTTATTTAATGATACAATAAATAATACATTCACAACATTACACATTAATACAAAGTGGATACCATTAAAACAGTATTCATTTCTTTCAAAATATAAAAAATTTATAATAAAAAATGATTTCATTTGAAAATATTCAATCATTTAACATGGATTCATTATTAATTATTAATCAACCTTATAACCTATGAAAATAATTTTAAAACATGGTATAAGAACAAAAAACATATTAATGGATATCAAAAGAATTAAATTACACATTAGTCTATGATTACTCGTAACATATGAAATCATTTTCAAAACCAATACTTGTCACCCATATATACTTACTTTGTGAAATATGATAATTTCACAAGATCCAAAAAAAACATAAGAACAAAAATAAATCCATAAGGTATCTTGAGGCATTACATACATAATCTTGTAACCCTCTTGGATAAATTATAATTTTTAACCCTCACAACAACCTTACAATTTGTGTAACCTTCACAGTTACACATGGAGGAACCCTACATCCAACCTCCTACTTACACATACCCAATGCATTGAAGGGTGTTATAGGTCCAACTCTTTATCATACACAATTCCCAATAACCATAATACAATCATACTATATGAATAATGGAATAAAAAAATTGCATTTGTATTTTGTAAAACTTTATGTTTAAATAAGGCTTTTAAATGTAAAGTCCCTTATAAATATAATATAATTGAAGTGAGACTTAATAGAGTGGATATAATATGTATAAACACTATAAGTAGTAATAATTAAACATAATATAAATAAAAAACAACTCAAAAACAATTTTAATACCACATAAATAATGGAGTAGAAGGTGAACCCAAAGAATGAAAATCAGGTTAATAATTCTATTACATCATATTTTTCTTACTTCAAACTATTTCAAAACTCCTGTATAATGGTTCAAATAGTGTTATTTATATCTTTAAAAAACATATACATCTTTATAATACCTAATAAGATGATTTCATTACATCATTTTACCCTTTTTTGTTAGTATTTGTTTCCTTGGTTTGTTATGGGTGCCTTCTTTACATGTTTTACATGGTTGGTTCATGATGGATGTTCTTGTCGATTAGAAGTGAACCTACAAAATTGGAATGGAGTGGTATTTAATTATTTCTATAACAATAAAATATTCCATTAATCATTATTAATTCTGACATACAGTTGATTCATATGTAAAATAATTATCAATATTTGTTTATGTCATTTTGGTGATTCTTTGATCATAAAGAATTCATTTTGTTTTATAAATAAATTACATGGGTGAAAATGGTTCAAGAGCCTTATATTTTAAATAATACATAATTAAGGATATATTTAAACCATGAAAATGGTTCATGGCCCATATTTAAGAATTAAATGAAATTTAAATCAAATAGTCCATGAGGTCGGTAAATCGACGCATCACGAACGGTGTTTTTATTTCATGAATAAGTAAGAGAGGACAAGAAATATAATGGTCAGTTTTCCATAAAAATGATGAAATCCAAAATATTTATGATACTGGATCACTAATGACTCTTATATTTGGAGTTTTCTGTATGGAAAAGAAAATAATGGAATCTCAAAACAGAAGAAAAGATGAGAAATCCCTTACAAAAATTCGGCATCCTAACGGCATCGCATAAAATTTCATAAAATATTTTATAGGGAGAAAATAGGACTCTCATCATTATTACATAATATAGCTAGTAATGGGGATATTTAATGACATTTACCATCATAAGAAAAAGGAAATTAAAAGGAGTAACATAAAATTAAAGAAAATAATGAAAACAAAAGTGGTTGTTTACCTCTTGATCTCTTCTCATTGAGATTCTTCTTATGTCATTTGGTTTTGGCCTTTTGGTGAGACCAGTGGCTCTTGGACGTGGGAAAGAGCCTTGAGAGGATTATTTTGTTAGAACATATGTAAGGCTAAAGGCTTGAGGAGTGTGAGAGGAAGAGGATAATGAGTGTTGTATTTATAGTGGAAGTGGGGAATTATTTTTCTTTATTTTAATCATCATTATAATATTTTTTCTCAAGTATATGAAAAATATTAATTAATGTTTCCCCAAATACTAATAATTGTATGTGTGTTTGAACGAAATGGTCTGACAACATCCTTACATCACCTATAATGCAGTAAATCAATTATTTAGCATTTATCGAATTTTATCATATTTTACTATTCATGGAAAATTCTATAATCTTAGAAAAATACCAAAAATTCACCCTTAATCATTTTTATCATGTAGAGTTCAAAAATGGACTCTATTTTTTGAAATATTTTTCTAAATATTATTAATTTAATTTTTAAATAAAATCATATATTATTCAAAAATTAACATTTTTAAAACTATAACAACCTTTATATCATATTAAAAAATTAACCAATATGTCAATATCATAAAGACTTAAGAGAAAAAAATAATAATAAAATTTATTATTCATTAGTGTCATATTACTATAAATATTTCAATTCATATGGGTATGTTACTATTCCCCAAAAAACAAGTTGGTTAAATCAGACACTAAATAACTTATCCAACACAATTGTAGATGATTATTTTATGAAATTCAAAACATAGAAGTTGAAAAAATTATATTCAAAGGATATTTATAAATATCTACTTAAAAAATCCTCCATCATTTAAATTTATTTTTCAAGAACATGGAGTGTTACACCGAGGTCAGGATGAGGCCCCATTTCTTCCCTATCTTCGAATTTTTTTTCTTTTTCTCATTCTTTTTTCTATTTTTATTATTTTTATCCTTTCGTCCCCTAATGTGTATCTTACACCCCCATGGGGATCCCATTATCTGAGATATAGTATATGGCAAGGATAGGGAGATAAGAGAGGGAGGGGGAGAAGGAGGTCTTGATGGTGTGCTCAGGTCACATTGGATTATCATACAAGTACTAAAGATAATAGAGGACCCATTGAGGCTTGGTATCCAAAATGGGGGGGTGTGATTATACATTGAAAGTAACTTGATCAAGTGACCAATATGTAAAATAGACTCTGATGGACTAGTGCGGCCAGATATGGGGGCATAACGATCATGGGTATTAGTCCCATATGTGATGACCATGCGACATGAAGACCAGATTGATCGGACATGTGTGGCAATAGTTGGGCATGATGGTCCATGTGACCATAAATAAGATAACACAAAAGTATTATGGTCTAGTGTGGTATGACCTAAAGGAATGGTTCATATATAGTTATTGTCCATATTGAGGATAGCTTTGAAGTTGAGAAATTTCCCATTATTATTCCAATGTTTTCTTCTATGGAGTAGAAGCATGTATGGTCGAAGGGTTGTGGAGATTTGGTTAGTGCAAGATCACTCAGCCATAAATTTTATGTATATTATATGTATTTATTGATCATTATTATGGAAGAAACGTGTATAATTTATCACATAAGGTTAAGGACACATTTTTGGTATCATACTATTTCTCAGACCCCCGCCCTACAAAATAATTTCACTGCGCTTTTAGATTTCACGAGGGATCCAGCAAAGGGAAAGGGTCATGTGGTGGACTGTTAAGCGTAGGATCATAGATCTAGTGGTTTTATAGGATAGAAACGATCAAGACATGTAGTTTATCATTTATTTTCTTATCTTCTTTATTTACCCTGGACATACTTTCCACTTTTGGGGTCTTCTTTCAATTTTTTTTCATGATTGTCATCATTACCATTCCCAATTTTTACGTTATTTATTTATTTTATTTTTTATTTTTTATTGTTAATCCTATGAAATTATATTTATGGTATAGTCTCTTAATTGATAGTTTTAGACCATCACATATAGACAAAAACCTCTTTTTTATGGGGAGGTGTGCATGAGGTCACGTTGAATTCGATCTTAGAGATGGTGGTTGGGCCAGGATGTTAAAACATTATTTCATACGATCATGATGAATTTTATTTTTCATTACTTTTTCATTGTATGGGATATGATATATTGGATATAGGATGGTTGGAACTCATCCATGGGAACAATTAAAGTTCTTGGCAAGTGCAATATAGTGGACCTCAGAGTTTCCCAAAAGTGGGGAATTTATGTATTTTTGCTACTATTGATTAAATTCACCATGTGTGATGCACATGATGTTGATATGTGATTTATGAGTTTCTTGTGTGTGTTCAAGGATCATTACTAGAAATTTAGGTTTACATTCCATATATATAATTGATATTTTTTCTATAGTAGTTCTTTAATTAAATACCTTTTTGGTGAAATTTTATCAGGCTAGTTTCTCTTCGGGGATATATAAGTGTTATCATTTTGTGTGATATATATTTATTGGAATTAATTAGTAGAAATAAGCATGAAGTTTTAATGTTTATATGATTAATTTGAGAAATGTTTATTTGTAAAAACAAGGGTAAGTGTTAGGATTTTTATTCATTGGGATAAGGGTAGACTTCTAGTAAAACAATTTGGACCCCATAAAATTATAAATAGAAACCATTTGTGGTCCCGTAGACTAATTAGGGTTTATCATAATGATTCAGTTTCTTTTTTTAATTGTGACCATTCATGATTTTAAATATTTATTCTTGTCGTATTCTTTGTGAACTATCTGTGAAGTGGGGATGGAATGCTTCTGTCCGGAAGGATATTTCTTCAAACCTCTAGACATGTAATAGAATTCAATTGAGCATGATCCCATGTCTACTTTTTTCTTTAGGTAGTTGGTCTACATGAACCAGAATACATTCTCTTAGTGTACTTGTAAAAAATATGATTTCAGAACTATGGTTAAATATTCCCTTGAATTAAATCCAACAGACTTTAACTATACATGGAACTAGAGGTCCTGAATTTGGTGATTAGTGAGTTTAATTTTTTTAGATCTTTTACATATACTAGAATTTTAAGGAACAAAAAATTTTAATATGAAACTAAGATAGTTCTAGGAGCATATCTATTTAGATACCAAATGTCTTATCGAAATAATCGAGCTGATTGAAATCTTCGTTCAATTGAATTACATGGTGAGGGAAGAATACATAATCTCATTACTTCACCAAGGGGTTCACTTATGTTATTTTCTTATAAGGAGGATGGTATTCATTGGGTATATGATTATTACCATATTCTGAACTAGTTGATAGTGATGAATCGTTATTCTTATTTCCTATGATTGGTGATATTTTTAAAAACTATTATGAGCACAATTCATCTCCGGGATTGATTATTCATCCAGATATCACAAGTGGCATGTTAGAGAGGCGCACGTGTAACAAAACAATATGTTATAAATAAATTTCCATTTATTTTTGAATTAAATATCTTGTTAGGTGTTATGTTCATAGATAAAACGTTCCCCACCTTGGTTTTATTACATTTAATTATATTTATAAGACCCTAAAGAATCCTTAATATTATTAATATATCCACTAAATACTGATCAAATGACTCGTATATATATATATGATTATGATAAATAAAATTGAAAAAGGATGTGATGACCCAAACATGTAGGGTCTAAACCTATGAATACCATTTATCAAAGATTTTGTTGGAAATAACATCTCTGATATTTTCCCTTAAACAATACCAATCTAAGATCCAACAACTAATGCATGAGTGAAAACATTTATTGGTGATGTTAAAACATATTGAGATCACTACCCAAACCATGTATGGTGAATCACACCATGAAAGTATCACCATTTCCCACCTTACCCTTTGTTAATTTTTTGGTGTATTAATTGGTTATGTATAGAGACCCTAAAAATGAAATATTTTTATTGTATATAATAGTGAATAAATTATTCTCTTGTTATTGTAATTTTATGAATTATGCCTATAAATCAAAATAGAAATTTTATTTCTGGGGGAAAAAATTTATTCAATAAGGAAATTATTTTGATGAATGCATAAATTTTTTTAAAAAATAATATTTTATTCAAAATTTTTTATTAATTAATTACTGTTAAATGTAAACAATATTATAAAATTTATGATCTAAATTTTAATTTTTATAACAGTTAGAAAACTGTAATTGTCCAAAAAACCCAAAATTTATCTACAAATGTAAATTCTATTTTAAAAGTAAAAATTAATATATTTACAAAACTATAATATTTTTTTTATTTGATTAATTTTATAAATCCATTATGAATCCTCAAAAACATATAATATATTTTACATATTTAATGTCATTTCTTAAAGGAAACGATTAATTTCAACATCACTAAGGGGAATATTGTAATAATTCTAGACCATGGCCATATAAAATAATTCAAAAAACTTTTATTTGGGAAGAAATCACGGGAAAACTCTTTGTAATTTGTGTGATTTTGGTAGTTTTATTATATAGAGTCCAAAACCTATGTGTGAGAAATAATAAACAACTCTCTTCTCATATATTATATAAAACCACTAAATATCAAATTTATCTCCACTAAAAAACCTTGGAGTACATCATTAATCTCCCTATAGTCTCCATTATTTTCCCCATTCACTCAATAAATTCTTCTCGTGCTTTTGGAATCACACTCCAAAGGTAAAGTAACCTCTCTTTATCCTCACTATTTGTGTATCTTATTTTCCTTATTCCTTTTATATCATTTTCATAATGTTGGGATATGTTCTATAATGTCCATTTTACTTACCATAAGATTTTTTAATGAATATATACACCTTTCACTCTAATTAATCCCCTCAATGAACTTTTATATACCCTTGTTAGGCTACTAAAATTCCTCCATGATTTTTTATACTAAAACAATTGTGCAGTGAATAACAAAACACATTTACTATAAAAGTTGTTCACATTTATGGAATTATAATTATATGGATGGGGACGTACATGAATATATTCCACACTCCCTAATTGTGGAAAAAAATTTAATATAATGGCTTCTTGTTTTATAATCTATTTGTCTCACTTATTTATAATAATGAAATGAATGTGATGGGTGCACCCGAAATTATATTTCAGTCAAATGCATTGGGTAATGTTATTTTATCATGAGACATTATGAAACAAATAAGGGAGTGAATATAATCCATCGTGATAAATTTTACATCATTATTTCTTCATAACTATCCTTTACCTATTTTTATGATGCAATGTTTTAAGTTGTTGGCACATTTCTCATGTTACCATTAAGTTATCGTGCTATATCATGTCCCATTGTTCATTTTTTTGATTCTAACCCCATTTATGTATCTTTGATATACCTATTTTCATACATGTAATAAATTCTATATTTGATGCCATGTTTCTTCCCATATAAGTCTTTATAGCTCACCCATTTCTTCAGTATGTCCCCATGTTATCCAGTACAGTTTAAAAAATTATGGAATTTTTGAATCGTGTTAAGAATGATTTAAATAATGTTGTTGTATCCCATGTTCAAGATGTTATTCTATGTACGTAATTATAATTGAAACTAAAATTATCAATCCTCGTGGTTGTATTATTTGCAATAATCTATACTAAATCAGGAATTTATTCGAAATAAAAGTAGGGTTTTTATAGTAGTATCAAAAAAATAATTAGTTAATATTGAGATGAATATTACAAATCTCTACAAAACCCCTTAAAGATAAGAATAAACATAATAATACATCTCAACGTTTTAATAATGTATAGAGTTAGTGTTTTCAATGAAAATAATTCTGTTTCTAGATACTAAAAGTTGAATTGGATATAGAACTTATGTTCATAAACTCAAAAACATTATGTTAAGCTAGACATGACCAATATTTTTTTCATGATAAAGGGCTTTTCGAACACCTAGTTTTACAATCCTATTGGATATTCATTGGTAAATTCATATTAAAATTATGATCCATTATTAAGGAAATAAAAATTGCACATAAGCGGATAAGTTATGAAATATATCATAAATAACATAGATTGAATCCATGAAATCGATAAGTTAAGTACATACATAAAATTTATAACTTATCCTATTAATTTCATTGGATTCTAGTATATGTTTTCATTAGTTTACAAATACCCTTCCATAATTTTTCCTAAATTCTATACAATTTTCATAAATAATAGGAAATCATTAAAAACCAATGTGAAAAGAAATTTGATGTCATCCCAAATTATATTCCAAACCTGATGGGAGTAGGAATATTTAACATCTTGAAAATACTCTATCAACTAACTCTTGGTCTGAATGAAAACATGTATCATGATAAATGGCCAAATACACATAATAATAATCAAGATTCAATTGAATACTTTAAATGAAAATGGCCTCCAACATTCTATGGATATTGTAATCCTCTAAACATTGAAAAATGGATCAAATTCATTAAGAAGATCTTTTACATACTTTTATATTCTGAGAAAGATATGTTTATACTATATGTTTATCATATGGAGGTATAAGTTGATCAAGGGTAGAAATTGATAAAGAATATGAAGACTATGAAAGATATCATAGTGTTGGGGTGGAAGGATTTCTTGAAATATTTATTCAATAAATATTTTCCTTACACTCCCTATCATAAAATTGAAAGGGGTTTAATTCCACAGAGAAAAAAATGTCGAATCTACCGGCTCGTGTGAGGAAAACACCACATAACATGAATGATATTCTATTGGTTTTTTGTTACCCCTGAGTTGAAGGTTGATAGCCTCATTGGCTGGCTGAAACATAGCCTATAGAAATCTCGGTAAATCCTAGACATTGATAGATATGAGGATGATTTTTGATGTTCCCTCAATATTGAAATGGTATTCAAAAAATATCAAGGGTATCACATAAATAAATTCCAAAAATTGGATTTTAATTCAAGAAATGTGATGGTGAAATCTAAATTTTATAAGAAATTTATACATCCCAAATGAAAAAATTAAAGAAATAATCACCATGTAATTTTACTAATGGGGCAAGGAAATGATTTATTAATGGGAAGGAAGGACACCAAGATATAGATTTTTGATTGGATAAACCAACTACTAAGATGAGGGAATAGAATTATTATGTCAACCCTCAATGCATTTTTCATTTTTTTCATCTGTTGAGAATAATGACACCTTGAATGCTGATGCACTAGAACAAGGGTTTTTATAAAACACCAACAACCTAAAATATATCAATAGAGAGCTTATGACGTCACAAACACTAAGGTGGATACTGAAAATGAAGTGGTAAAAATAAAATTAGTTATTCATTTAATAATATGAAATATCCTTTTTATTAGGTTTCTACACATTCCTTCATATTACACATGCTTATTATAACAATTCAGACAACACCACAAATCATAGAAGTATATTTGTTAGTTAAAGTAGAAAATGGAGAAATTATTGCATTTGAAGTATATAACTCCTCCCTTTTCAAAATATGTGTGTTGAACCTTCCATAGAACCCTGTGATACTACCTTTATAGGAATTGGTGGAAATTTAGGGCATGCATTTTTTTACTTATACAAATCAAATATAAATTACTATGAAAAGGAAATAACTGTCTGTATCACAAATCATCCCCTAATTCTATACAAATTGAAGGAGAAGGGTGAATCTTATTTAGCACCAATATCCCCCACATAATTATTATTTCCCTATAACAAAGCATATCTATCTCATATGATCGAGTCTAATGATAATATCTTCCTTGAAGACATGCCCATTTTGAAGGAATACATAAAAGTGTTTCTAATGGAATTTTCCAGTATTCCTCAAGGCTGAGAGGTTGAATTTTTAATCCAACATATACTTGGGGCATTAGAAATATCAAAGAGTCTATATAAAATGTCTCTTATGGAACTTCAAGAGATGAATAATAAACTGTAGTAAAATCTTAATAAAGGGTTAATACACCCAAGTGGTTCACCATGGGTCTACTAATCCACTTCATTAAAATGAAGGATGGGTCATCGCACCGTTACATTTATTATTGTGAGATCAACAAGATCATGACAAATAACATGTATCCTCTACCATGGATTGATGAATTGCTCAGTCAGCTATGTGGATACCAATACATCTCCATGGTGAATATTTTATTGATATATTATAATCTAAGTGTGAAGAAGGTGGATATCCCCAAGATATCCTTTTTTAAAGGTACAGTAAGTATGAGTTAATAGTAATTATATATATGCAATTAACGCTCAAAAAAATATTTACTAACATTATCAATAGTTTCTTTAGATATTACCATGAAAAATTTTATCTAGTATTTATAATGTATTTTTAAATTGAATTTGAAATCAAGGAGGAGGTTGAGGGGAATATCAGCACTATGATAATGACCGAACAAAAGCGGGAGTTTTATGATTTGTATTGTAAATGTGAGTTATGGTTGAAGAATGTATCATTCAATGGGAATATTATCATATGTAATAGGATGTATATAGAAGAATAACAGATATATGTTATTCAAGGATGGATGAAACCAACATCTATAATTGAAATCAATCATTTCCTTAGGTTAGCTGGGTGTTGTCATTGATTTGGGAGAAATTTTTACTGATTTTAAAAGCATCTAACCTAGAAAACATGCAATGGAGTATACGTTTTTTGGAATGCTGAATGTGAAGAGGAAATAATGGAGTTGAAAATAAAGATTATCACAATCCTTATATATACACTACCCACAGGTGGATATATTCTCATGGTATAAAGTGATTCATTGATGAAGGGATTGAGTTGAGTGTAAATTCATAATGAAATTGTGATGGGATACTCTTTATGGAAATTGAAATTTTACAATAAAAAATATACAGTGAATATAGCATCCCGCCTTTTTATAACATAAATTTTCATTAAATTTTACAAAACCAAGGATTTTTAAGGTTTAGTGTCTTCGATACCAGGAACTTAATACATGATGACATAAAACATTATTCTTAAACACTTGAAAGGATTCTTATTTGTTCATCCTATGTTCATTATAGCATCTCATAACCTGGGAGCATACGTCAAAGGAAAGGGTGATCAGAAGTCCCAGTAAGGGAAACAAGAGAAACATTTTACATGTGAGCTTGAGATACATCAATAAAGTCAAGATAAATAACTTTAATGCATGATAAAGAGATCATGAGGAATATCATAATAAAAATAACATGCTTCATAACTAGATGATGTGTCTACAACATGTAACTTAGAAAATCATGAACCTATCACCAAGGTACATCCCCAAGGTGTCATTTAAAAAAATTACCATGGTTATTCACCAAGGTATCGTTAAAATTGTAATCCCTAGAGATCACATCATTACCCAATGCATTGTAGCGCTCTCAGGTCTCACCCTTAATTTGTTTTTATCATCATTTGAGCCACATATATCATCATCAACATTTCATAAATAAACCATATATCATAATAGAAATGGGTTTCATTTCTAAATCATAACGTTTTAAAAACTTCTTTGAAGACATGATCTTTAAGTCACTTTAAACCCACGGAAACGGAAAGCGGGTTTCATATATGTAAATACAAGAATTTAAAATAGAACATTTTGATATATTTGTGAATACCCCTATAGAAGAAATAGTTTTGAGTATTCAATTAATAAAATTAAATAATTTGAGAAAAATAGAAAGACATTTTGATACAAAAATTCTACAGCATAACGACTATGTTACTGGGTTTTATAAAACATTAAAAAGAGAAGGGACATGGGTCACCCACTCATAAATGATCCATAAAATAATAGGGAGACATAATATAATGGATTTAAGAACAAGGGAATGAAATTTTAAATATATACCATATGATATTAAGAACCTGAATGGAAAACAAAAATAAGATTTCTCTTATGAAAATTCGGCAGCCTAACGACGTCACTTAAATCTTTAAAAAAATGAATTGATGAGATTAAATAGGGTCACTCATCATATGAACATAAAAATGACAGTATTATAGATATTTAAGATCATACCCCAACATATGAAAATAAACTTTAATGAAATGACATAAAAATAGAACGTGAAAAATGAGAAGGGTGGGAAAATCCCTTAAAAAAATTCGGCAGCCTAACGGCGCCACTTAAACATTCATAAAACAAAATGATTAGAGTAAGAGGGAATATATCATACTATGAAAATAAAAACGACAGTATGATAGATATATAATATCATACCCCAACATAAGAAAAAGAACTTGAAAGAAATGATAAGAAAATAGAACTTGAAAAATGAGAAGGGTGGAAGAATCCCTCACAAAAATTCGGCAACCTAACGGCTCCACTTAAACATTCATAAAACAAAATAATGAGAGTAAGAGGGGATATATCATCATATTAAAATGAAAGGGATAGTAGGATTAATATAAAAGAACATCCCACAACCTAATAACATGGAGCTTAAAATAAATGACATAAGAGAGAATACTTGAAAGGAAAGAGAGAGGTTGGATCCCTTACCTTGAAGAGTAACTTTAAAATCATGAAGATTGGGACTTTGGGAGGCTTGAGTTCACCTTGGGAGGACTCCTTGGAAGGTAAGGAGACCAGAACATAATTGAGGAGGATTTTGGAATGGAAAGGAAGAGATAATGGCTTGGTTTTTTTAGGGTAAGTGAGGGGACAATGCATTAATGGCCAATGGACACCTCATTGGTGGTATTGGAAAAACCATGGGCTTGCCCCTGGTATTTGACAATGGTATTGGCCAGATGGGACACCTCATACCTTATCTTACTATTCATATGTCGACCAGAATTATTACAAAATTATTACATCCTTAATGATGTCATTAAATACCTGAAACTCTAAATTGAAAATTCATTATTCACCGAAAATTCAACTTTTTCAGAAAAATCCCAAAATTTTGCCTTAACCAAATATCAATGTTCTGATTTCAAAAATGAACTCAATATTATGAAAATAATTTTCTGAATATTTTTATTTTAATTTTTATATAAAAACACTATTCACTGAAAATTAATTTTTTTAGAAAAATCCCAATAATTTACTATAACCTAATATCGATTCTCTAAATTCAAAAAATGAACTCCATTTTATAAAAAAAATTTCTAAATATTTTTAATTTAATTTTTAAATAAAAAATACTATTCACCTGAAAAAACTAATACTTGACTAATAATTTCTGAGACAGTTATTTTCCGATTTTATTGAATCAAATTACTTAATCAAAGTGCCTAAATTATATTAATACTTTCTTTAAGTGAGATTACTAATCCTATGCATAAAATCACTATTCATACATTACTATTCATCAAAAATTAAGTTGATCTTATTAGACTGTTAATTTCTTACTGAACATAATTATAGAAAACCATTTTTTGAAAATCATTAAACATTATAAATTATTTAAGGTTTACATAAATATTTTAAAAAAATGTTCTTCTAAAATTTATCAATAATATGCATACTATATTTATCTGGACATTTTAAAATTCACAAACATCACCATAAGAAGAAATCAGAATTTTTATTTAAATGAAAGGATTACACTAGGTAGTTATGGTCTCGTTACATAACCCCTTATAACACTAGTATACGACCTAAGACTAAGGTGTGATAGGGTGATAGAATCCTGGGGTGGCTTGGCCAACATTTCCCGAGTAGTGATTTCTATCACCTTGAACTTTTTGCAAAGGTGATTCCATTTCAGATTCACATAATGAAGTTTGTCTTGGGTATGGTCCAAAGCAAAGCCCAAAGGTGCTAACTCTTTCCTGAGTTCCGTCAGATGGGCTTTGATCAGCCGGAGACTACTGGATGGGGCCATCAAATCTTCTTTCTATATTAATTAATCAAGATAACTTGTATTTATAGAAAATAATTGTAACATTTTGTATCCAACGGTCTTATTGACCAATGGTTATATAATAGTCAAAACCCAATGATCTCATTTTAATTATACTCATTTTATTAAAAGAAATAGTTTTGTTGAGTATAAAATAAAATAACACAAAAAGTTAGGAAACAAAATTTATTCAAAATCTCATGTCGTTACATTCTTCCTCCTTAATAAATTGCTTCCTCGCAATTTAAAAAAAATTGGGCTTAGAAATTTTGTTGAAAGTCCCACATCGGAAAAAGATTCCGTAAAACTATTACTTTAAAATCAAAAAAGGGAAGTACAAAGGTCACCCGAGTTAACCCATACTACGATTCCATGTAGGGAAACATGAATATAGAAGAGAAAACAAAGGGTCATGTTCTGATGGAGAGTTATAGAAAACATGATTAGGAAAAAGTTAACCACAATAAAATAACAAAATTATGATGTGTGTAAATGTTCTTTGATTACCCAGTAGGAAACATAAACCAACAACATTTTTGTTTTATGTTCCTTTTCATAATTTTGAGGAATTCATTTACTAGATAGAATAAAAACATAAGGAAATATACTTACCTTCCTGTAGAGTTTCATCCTTTAATAATTTCTACCAAAACTAATATTTTCTCTAAACGATGAGCATCCAAAAACACGTGGTCACATCAAAAGCACAAGAATCATCTTCTATAGAATCACATAATTTACAAAAGGAGAACTGTATATTTCCTTTGTATTTAGACATCAACTAAAACCAAAATGCTTAGTATGAGATCATATATTCCCCAAAAAGGATAATCCTTTATAAGAACACAACTGTTAATCTCTAAAATTCAACAAATAGTACCCAATGTTCAAGAAAGTCCATTCAATACACAATCATCATTAAAATTCATCAAAATAATCCAAACTAAGATTGAAACCCAAATCTCAGAATGATTTAATCACATAGTCTTCCACATTAAATCTTAACATTTATCTCCAAATAACATCGACTACTCTTAAGGTCTCATACATAAGTGTAATTAAACTAATCACATATTCTCTATTCTAGGTTAATCATTTTCCAAAAATAACCCAAATCACCATATGTCTACAATAAATACATAGATTATTTAAAAATAAAAATTTCAACCATTCCTCCAAAAATAAAATGAAGTAGTTTTTTTATTTTCCTTAGGCATATAGTACTACAAAAGATAAAATATTTTCCAAAATAACCTTTATCATTTAATCACCAAATCATTTTCCTATACAAAAGATATCAATTTGATAAAACAAGAGTTTCCCAAATCAACTTATCCTTGATCCTTAAAAATAACAGGTGTATTAGTCAGTCTGAAGGGCATAACCACAAACTCATAATGCCCATATCTTGATTGGAAAGTAATTTTTGGAATATCATCATTATTCTCCCTCAATTGATGATAAACAGAACGAAGATCAATATTAGAGAAGAATTGAGTACCACGATGTTGGTCAAATAAGTCATAAATTCTTGGAAGAGAGTATTTGTTCTACACTGTGATCCCATTCAGTTCTCTATAATCAATGCATAGTACCATCGATCCATCCTTCTTCTTCAGAAAGAGAACTGGTGCTCCCCAAGGAGACACACTGGGTTAGATAAACCCATTCTCCAAAAGATCTCGGAGTTGTTTCTTTAGTTCCTCTAGCTCCACATTTTCCATCCTATAGGGGTCTTTGACATCGGATGAGATCTAGGTACGAGTTAAATGGAGAACTCTACCTCTCTTTCTAGGGGAGGTCTGGGTAACTACTCAATAAATACATTGATGTATTCCTAGATGATGGGGGAAGTTTTTTAAAAGAATAAATCCTTCATCAGAAACTTATTCCATTTATGAATCTTTTAACTAAAAGGATTTTATGTCTTAAAACTTCATGCTTAACAATTACATTTTTATATAATTCCTTCATTATGATTCATAAAAAATCTTATGATTAAACAAACATATCCCTCGGGAGTGTCATAACCAAGAGTAGAGCATGGCCTGTTGTTGTGTATGAGTTCCCATTCGAGACTAGATCAAAGCGGTGTTTTCAGATTTTAGCACTATGTACATTTTTTCCAGATCCACCTCTACCTGCTCGTATCCAGACAGTGATGTATTTTCTTGATAAACCACTTACTCAATACTCACCGAAATACCAGGAATATTTCTTATATTTAAACTTTTATATAGGGTTATTCCTAAAGTTTTCATGTCCTAATTTATATTGATAACTAATCTATCCTTTGATATCAACTATACCTTCTCACCTTTTTATAACAAAAATTTTCATTACGTTTAACAAAACTGAGGATCTTTAAGGTTTAGTGTCTTGGAAACCAGGAACATAATACATGTTGACATAAAAATTTCTTGTTAAAAACTTGAAAGGCTTATTATTTTTTAATCCTATGTTCATTACAGCATCTCATAACCTAGGACCATACATCAAAGGAAAGGTGAGAAGAAGGCCCAGTAAGGGAATGAATAGAATCATTTTACATGTGAACTTGAGATACATCAATAAAGTCATGATAAATAACTTTAAGGCATGAGAAAGAGATCATGAGGAATATCATAATAAAAATAACATGTTTCATAACATGAAGATGTGGCTAAAGAATTTAACTTAGACAATCATGAACATATCACCAAGGTCCATCCCTAAGGTGTCATTTAAAAAATTATCAAGGTTATTCACCAAGGGATCTTTAAAATTGAAATCCCTAGAGATCACATCATTACCCAAGGCATTGGAAAGATAACAGGTCACACCCTTAATTTGTTTTTATTATCATGTGACCCACATATATCATCATAAAAATTTCATAAATAACCCATATAGATTAAAAGAAATGGGTTTCATTTCATAACCATAACGTTTTAAAAATTTCTTTGAAGACATGATCTTTATGTCACTTTAAACCCATGAAAAAGGAAAGCAGTTTTCATGTACGTAAATACCAGAATTTAAAATAGAACATTTTGATATATATGTGAATACCCATGTAGAAGAATGATCTTTGAGTATTCACTAAATAAAATAAAATAATTTGATAAAAAGAGAAGGGCATTTTGATATGAAAATTCTGCAGCATAACAACTGTGTTTCAGGGTTTTAGAAAACATTGAAAATATAGGGGACATGGGTCACCCACTCATAAATGATCCATAAAATAGTAAGGGGACAGAATATAAAGGATTTAAGAAAATGGTAATGAAATTTGAACGATATACCATATGAAATGAAGAACTTCAAAGGAAATCAAAAATAAGATATCTCTTATTGAAATTCAGCAGCCTAACGATGTCACTTAAAACATAAAAAAAATGAATTGATGAGATCAAATAGGGTATCTCATCATATGAAAATAAAAAGGAAAGTATTATATATATATTAGATCATACATCAACATAAGAAAAAGTAACTTTAAATAAATGTCATCAAAATAGAACTTGAAAAATGAGAAGGGTGGAAGTATCCCTTACCAAAATTCAACAGCCTAACGATGCCACATAAACATTAATAAAACGAAATGATGAGATTAAAAGGGGATATCTCATCATATGAACATGAAAATGATATAATTATAGATATAGAAGATAATACCCCAACATAATAAAAGGAACTTGAAATAAATGACATGAAAACAGAACCTGAAAAATGATATGGGTGAAAGAATCCCTTACAAAAAATTCTGCAGCCTAACGACACCACCTAAACATTCATAAAACGAAATAATGAGAGTAAGAGGGGATCTATTATCATATAAACATGTTAGGTAAAATATGATGAATACAAAAGAACATCCAACAACATAAGAACATGGAGCTTAAATTAAATGACATAGGAGAGAATACTTGAAAAGAAAGAGAGAGGTAGGATCCCTTACCTTGAAGAGTAACATCGAAATCATGATGTTTGAGACCTTGGGAGGCTTGAGGGAACCTTGGGAGGACTCATTGGGAGGTAAGGAGACTATAACTTCGTTGATGAGGATTTTGGAATGGAAAATATCATAAAATGGGTTGGTATTTATAGGGGGAAGTGAGGGGACAAGGCATTAATGGCCAAGGGACACCTCATTGGTGGTATTGGCAAAACCATGGGCTTACCCATGGTATTTGACCATGGTATTGGCCACACGGGACACCTCATACCTAATATTACTATTCATAAGTCGACCAGAATTATTACATAATTATTACATCCTTAATGATGTCATTAAACACCCGAAACTCTAAACTGAAAATTCACTATTCACTGAAAATTCACCTTTTTCAGAAAAATCCCAATATTTCACCATAACCAAATATAGATTCTCTAATTTAAAAAATAAACTGAATTTTATGAAAATAATTTTCTAAATATTTTTAATTTAATTTTTATATCAAAACAATATTCACTGAAAAATAATTTTTTTTTAGAAAAATCCCCAAAAATTACTATAACCTAATATCGATGCTCTGAATTCAAAAAATGAACTCCATTTTATAAAAAATAATTTTCTAAATATTTTTAATTAAATTTTAAATAAAAAACACTATTCACCTGAGACTAATAATTTCTGAAACAGTTATTTACCGATTATATTGAATCTGATTACATAATCAAGGGGCCTAAATTATATTAATACATTCTTTAACTGGGATTACTAATTCATTTGGTCACGTTACTAATCCGAAGCGTAAAATCACTACTCATAAATTACTATTCATCAAAAATTAAGTTGATCTTATTAGACTCTAAATTTCTTACTGAACATTTCTATAGAAGACCATTTTTTGAAAATCATTACACATTATTAATTATTTACGATTTACATAAATATTTTTGAAAAAAATATTCTTCTAAAATTCATCAATAATATGCCTACAATATTTATCTGGACATTTGAAAATTCACAAACTTCACCATAAGAAGAAATCAGAATTTATATTTAAATGAAAGGATTATACAAAGCAGTTACGATCTCGTTACATAACCCCTTATAACACAAGCATAAGACCTAAGACTAAGGTGTCCTAGGGTGATAGAATCTTGGGGTGGCTCGACCAACATTTCCCTAGTAGTGATTTCTATCAGCTTGAACTTCTTGGGAAAGTGATTTCGTTCCATCTTCAAATGATGATGTTCGGCTTGGGTTTGGTCCAGAGCAATGCTCAAAGGTGCTACCTCTTTCTTGAGTTCTGTCAGATGGGCTTCGATCAGCCAGAGACAACTGGATGAGGCCATCAAATCCTTTTTCTATATCAATTAATCAAGATCACTTGTATTTATAGACAATAATTGTAAAATTTAGTTTCCAACGGTCTTATAAACCAATGGTCATATAAAAGTCAAAACCCAACGGTCTCATTTTAATTATACTCATTTTATTAAATAAAATAGTTTGGTTGTGTATAAAATAAAATATCACAAAAAGTAAGGAAAAAAAATTTATTCAAAATCTCAAATCGTTACATTCTTCCCCCCTTAATAAACTGCGTCCTCACAATTTAAAAAAATGGGCTTGGAAATTTTGTTGAAAGTCCCACCTTGGAAAAAGAGTCAGTAAAACTATTACTTTAAAAGAAATAAAAGGAAGTACAATGGTCACCCATGTTAACCCATACTAGGATTCCATGTAGGGAAACATGGAGTTATAAGAGAAAACAAAGGGTCATGTTCTGATGGAGAGTGATTGGAAACATGATTAAGAGAAAGTTAACCACAATAAAATAACAATCTTATGATGTGTGTAAATGGTCTTTGATTATCCAGTAGGAAAATTAAACCAACGACATTTTTTTACGTTCCTTTTCATAATTTTGAGGAATTAATTTACTACATATAATAAAAACATAAGGAAATATACTTACCTTCAAGTAGAGTTTCATCCTTTAATAAGTTTCTACCAAAACTAATCATTTCTATAAACGATGAGCATTCAAAAAGACTTGGTCACATCAAAATCACAAGAATCATCTTCTAGAGAATCACATAATCCACAAAAGGAGAACTATATATTTCCTTTGTATTTAGACATCAACTAAAACTAAAATGGTTATTACAAGATCATATAATCCCCAAAAAGGATAATTCTTTATAAAAAACTACTATTAATATCCAAAATTGATCAAATAGTACCCAAAATTCAAGAAAGACCATTCAATACACAATCGTCCTTAAAATTCATCAAAATAATCCAAACTGATATTGAAACCCAAAACTCAGAAGGATTTAATCACATAGTCTTCCACAATAAATATTAAAATTTATCTTCAAATAACATCCACTACTCTTAAAGACTCATACTTAAGTGTAATTAACCAAATCAAATATTCTCTATTCTAGGTTAATCATTTTCCAAAAATAACCCAAATCACCTTATGTCCACAATAAATACATAGATTCTTACAAAATTAAAAATTTCAACCATTCCTCCACAAATATAATCTAGTAGTATTTTTATTTTCCTTTGGCATATAGTACAACAAAAGAGAAAACATCGTCCAAAATAACCTTTATCATTTAATCACCAAATAATTTCTACATACAAAATATATCAATTTGATAAAACACAAGTTTCCAAAATAAACTTATTCTTGATCCATAAAAATATCAAGTGTATTAGTCAGTCTGAAGGGAATAACAACAAACTCATAATGCCCATATCTTGATTGGAAGTCAGTTTTTGTAATATCATCATTATTCACCCTCAATTGATGATAAACAGAACAAAGATCAATATTAGAGAAGAATTGAGTCCCACAAAGTTGTTCAAATAAGTCATCAATTCTTAGAAGAGAGTATTTGTTCTTCACTGCGATCCCATTCAGTTCTCTATAATCAATTCATAAGAGAATTGATCCATCATTCATCTTCAAAAAGAGAACTGGTGCTCCCCAAGGAGACACACTGGGTTATATAAACCAATTCTTCAAAATATCTTGGATTTGATTATTTAATTCCTCTAGCACCACATTTTCCATCCTATAGGGGGTCATTGACATCAGATGAGATCCAGGTACGAGTTCAATGGATAAATATACCTCTCTTTCTGGGGGAGGTCTGGGTAACTCTTAAGGAAATACAACGATGTATTCCTAGACGATGGGGGAATTTTATAAAAGAATAAATCTTTCGTGAGATACTTATATCATTTATGAATATTTTAACTAAAAGGATTTTATGTCTTAAAACTTAATGCTTAGACAATTACATTTTTATATAATTCATTTATAATGATTCATAAAAAAGCTAATGATTAACCGAACATATCCCCTGAGAGTGTCATAACCAAGAGTGGAGAAGTGCTTGTTGTTGTGTATGAGTTCCTGTTCGAGACTAGCTCAAAGCGGTGTTTTCAGTTTTTACTACTATGTATATCTGTGCCAGATCCACCTCTACCTGCTCGTATCCAGATAGGGATGTATTTTCTTGATAAACCACTTACACAATACTCACCAAAATACCAGGAAGATTCCTTATATTTAAAATTTTCAATAGGGTTCTTCCTAAAGTTTTCATATCTTAATTTCCATAAATAATTAAACCATCCTTTGATATCACTATAGCTTCTCTCCGTTTTATAAAATAAATTTTCATTACATTTTACAAAACTGATGATCTATAAGGTTTAGTGTCTTGGAAACCATGAACTTAATATATGATGACATAAAGCATTCTTCTTAAACACTTCAAAGGCTACATATTTTTTCATACTAAGTTAATTACATCATCTCATAACCTGGGAGCATACATCGAAGGAAAGGATGAGAAGAAGGCCCAGTAAGGGAAACAAAAGAATCATTTTACATGTGTACTTGAGATACATCAATAATGTCAAGATAAGTAACTTTAAGGAATGAGAAAGATATCATGAGGCATATCATAATAAAAATAACATGTTTTATAAAATTAAGATGTGGCTACAACATTTGACTTAGAAAATCATGAACATATCACTAAGGTCCATCCCAAAGGTTTCATCTAAAAAAATTATCAATGTTATTCACCAAGGGATCGTTAAAATTGTAATCCCTAGAGATCACATCATTACCCAATGCATTAGAGTTCTATCAGGTAGCACCCTTAATTTGTCTTTATTATCATGTGATCCACATATATCATCATCAAAATTTAATAAATAACCCATATATCTTTTAAGAAATTGGTTTCATTTCATAATCATAACGTTTTAAAAACTTCTTTGAAGACATGATCTTTATGTCACTTTAAACCCATGGAAAAGGAAAGAAGGTTTAATGAATGTAAATACCAGAATTTAAAATAGAATATTTTGATATATATGTGAATATCCATGTAGAATAATAATCTTTGAGTATTCACTTAATAAAATAAAAGAATTTGAGAAAAAGAGTAAGACATTTTCATACGAAAATTCTGCAGCATAACGACTATGTTACAGGGTTTTAAAAAACATTGAAAATATAGGTGACATGAGTCACCCACTCATAAATGATCCATAAAAAAGTAGGGGGACCGAATATAAAGGATTTAAGAACATGGTAATGAAAATTTAAAGATATAAAATAATAAATGAAGATCATGAATGAAAATCAAAAATAAAATTTCTCTTATGAAAATTCGGCTGCTTAATGACGTCACTTAAAACATCAAAAAAATTCAATTGATGAGATCAAATAGGGTCTCTCATCATATGAACATAAAAGGGACAGTATTATAGATATATAAGATCATACCTCAAAATAAGAAAATGTACTTTAATGAAATGACATGAAAATAGAACTTGAAAATGAGAAGGTTGGAAGAATCCCTTACAAAAATTCGGTAGCCTAACGGCGCCACTTAAACATTAATAAAACAAAATGATGAGAGTAAGAGGAGATCTCTAATAATATGAAAATTAAAAGGATGTTATGACAGATATATAAGATCATACACTAACATATGAAAAGTAACTTGAAAGAAATGACATGAAAATAGAACTTGAAAAATGAGATGGGTGGAAGAATCCCTTACAAAAAATTCGGCAGCCTAACAACACCACATAAACATTCATAAAACTAAATAATGAGAGTAATAGGGGATCTCTCATCATATGAACATGAAAGGGACATTAGGATGAATACAAAAGAACATCCAACAACATAATAACATGGAGCTTAAAATAAATGACATAAGAGAGAATACTTGAAAAGAAAGAGATGGGTAGGATCCCTTACCTTGAAGAGTAACTTCGAAATCATGATGTTTGAGACATTGTGAGGCTTGAGGGCACCTAAGGAGGACTCCTTGGGAGGTAAGGAGACCATAACATCGTTGATGAGGATTTTTGAATGGAGAGGATTGGAGAATGGATTGGTATTTATTGGGGATGTGAGGGGACAAGGTATTATTTTCCAAGGGACACCTTATAGGGGGTATTGGCAAAACCATGGGCTTGCCCATGGTATTCGCCCATGGAATTGGCCACTTGGGACACCTTATAAATTTTCATACTATTCATAAGTCGACCTGAATTATTACATAATTATTACATCCTTAATAATGTCATTAAACACTCGAAACTCTAATATGAAAATTCACTATTCACTGAAAATTCAACATTTTCAGAAAAATCCCAAAATTTCAACATAACCAAATATTGATTCACTGATTTAAAAAATGAACAGAATTTTATGAAAACAATTTTCTAAATTTTTCTAAATTAATTTTTATATAAAATCACTATTCACTAAAAATTAATTTTTTTTATAATAATTCTACAAAAATCACTATAACCTAATATCGATGCTCTGAATTCAAAAAATAAACTCCATTTTATAAAAAATAATTTTCTAAATAATTTTAATATAATTTTTAATTAAAATACACTGTTCACATGAAAAAACTTATACTTGACTAATAATTTATGAAATAGTTATTTACTGATTTTATTTAATAACATTACTTAATCAAAGTGCCTAAATTTTATTAATACTTAATTTAAGTGAGATTACTGATCCATTTGGTCACATTACTAATCCGATGCGTAAAATCACTATTCATAAATTATTATTCATCAAAATTTAAGTTGATCTTATTAGACTCTAAATTTTTTACTAAACATAACTATAGAAGACCATTTTTTGAAAATCATTACAAATTATTTATTATTTAAGGTTTACATAAACATTTTTTAAAAAAATATCCTTTAAAAATTCATCAATAATATGCATACTATTTTTATCCAGAAATTTAAAAATTCAAAAACTTCACCATAAGAAAAAAATCAGAATTTTTATTTAAATGAAATGATTACACAAGGTAGTTACGGTCTCGTTACATAACCCCTTATAACACCAGCATAGGACCTAAGAGTAAGGTGTTCCAGGGTGATAGAATCGTGGGGTGGCTCGGCCAACATTGCCCGAGTAGTGATTTCTATCTGCTTGAACTTCTTATGAAGGCGATTCTGTTCCAGCTTCACATGATGATGTTTGGCTTGTCTTTGGTCTAGAGAAAAGCCCAGAGATGCTACCTTATTCTCGAGTTCCATCATATGGGCTTCGATTATCCCAAGATAACTGAATGGGGCCATCGAATCGTATTTCTATATTAATTAATCAAGATCAGTTGTGTTTATAGACAATAATTGTAACATTTATTTTCCAACGGTCTTATTGACCAATTGTAATATAAAAGTCGAAACCCAATGGTCTCATTTTAATTCTAATCATTTTATTAAATTAAACATTTTTTTGAGTATAAAATAAAATAACACAAAAATTTAGGAAACAGAATTTATTCAAAATCTCAGGTTGATATAGTGAATGATCTAGAGTTAGATAAAACGATTTCTATAATAACCTGTATTTTTATTACAAGAATATAAAATAATTTTAAAGATAAAAAATACTGGTATAAATCCATGATCAAAATGTTTAGTGAATTTTTAAAATTTGGATCATACATAACATGAAACTAATATTACATAAATAATTATTTGAATACATATTATTTTTCAATAAAATCTCATGTTTACTTTAGAAAATGCATCACATATGGATATATATCTACAAAATGGGTGATCTAAAATCCTTTTAAGAGGAAGAAAAAATAAATGAATCAATATAACAAGGGTTTTCATAATCATAATAATGATTGGAACAATTAGATAATGTTATGAAATGGAGAAATACATAAAAAAATGAAACATCATGTATTATAGGTCAAATATCATAGATATTTGTGAATAATCCATAATAATTTTCACACCTAAAATATGTGGATAATCATAACATCATCATTGTGAAAAATATATAGCATCTTTCTCTGGGATATTTCACACTTTTCATGAGATATGTCGTATTAGTCAATGCATTGGAGGGAAATACCATTTCATACCCACATGTCATGTTATAACATTTACAAAATCATGCACTCCAAGTATAAAAATCACTTTCACGAAATATCTCATGAAATGGAATGGGATTTATAAGGATTTCAGAAATAATACATTCCGAAATAAACTATTAGGTTCCATGAATAAATAGGGAGATCATATTTGGTTTAAATATCATCATTCTAGGGATAGGAAGAAACAACTAAAGAGGAATCAAGATGTGTTTCTGAAATAAGATTAATTTTGTAAATCTTTTGTATTTATCATAATATCAAGTAGGAAACACGTATATCCATAAAAATAAAATTTAGGAAAAATGAAATTATATTTTAGGAATATTGAAATAATATCCACACTGAAATTTGGATTGAAAAATGAATAACCCAAATAAAGGGAGTTGGGTTCGAGTATCCCCTTACCTTATGTCCAAAACAACTCGACACATGCACTTAATATCTATAGTAACCTAATTAGATTAATTAATTACATAATTTAGAATGGATTATAAATTTATTTGATTCATTATAATTTTGATTATTTTATTTTTGGATATTTTGATGAGTTATAGTGTTCAATTTCATAGTTTTGGGAGCATTCATTTTAATGATTTTATGGTCGGTTTACTTATAAAAAATTATTGAATATCCTATAAAATGACAATAATTCTCTATAAGTGAAATTATTTCTTATTAAGGAACATTAATATATATAAATTATCTCATATATCAATTCCTATTTTTATATGAGGATGATTCATTTGATAAAACATTAATTATAAATTTTTGGATTATTTTTGTAGTTTTTCCTTCCATCCAAAAATAATTTCATTTTATTAAATATTATGTTTATAAATTAGTTACAGATCATTTAAAAATTTATAATATGAATACTAATTTTTTTAAGTATAATAATAGTTTTATGACCAGAGATGAAGGAAATAATGGAGAATGAAAACTCATCATCCATGAAGGTGGCGGATAGACACATCAGAGATGATGTTTTCTTTTTAAGAAAAAAATGAGAGAAGAGGATTTGATGGTAGCTATTACATTAAAAATATTGTATTATAGTATATATATGATACTTGAGACATCCTAAAACTTTTTATAATTAGAGGTAAGGATAGTATATGAAGATAAATGAAATTAAAAGATACGGACTAAGGATTTTACATCATGATTTTTGTCTCATTGAGAACATCCTTAAAGAAAACAGATATGGTATTTTGGTGAGACCAACCAGACCAGGATGTGAGGAAGAGGCCTGAAAAATAAATTGGGCATAATAGTAGAAATATCCAAAGCATATAATGTATGAGGATAATAGGTGTTGACGGTGGTATTAATAAGGGGGGAGAGGGTGTTTATTATTATTTTATTTATTAGTATATCATCTTGGATCAAGAATATCAATAGTGTTGTTTTCTATGAGTAATAATAGTAAATAGTACATGTGAGTTTGTTCTAATGATTTCTTATATCATTTTTGACTACAGATTCTGATATTTATCTTTAAATGTTAAATATCGTAAATTATCGTATTTTATTTTTCACCAGAAATAAAAATATTTTAGAAAAAACCAAATAATTTACTCCAACCATTTTTTAATTAGTATATTTCAACAAAAAAGTCCCATTTATAAAAATAGTTTTCTAAATATGAGAAATATAATTATTAAAAAAATCATCATTTATTCAAAAATGTAGATTTAAATATTATAATCGATTTGATGACCCTCTATGAAATTACATATGGTCTCATATGATTATGATATAAAAATAATAATACAAAATATTAGTTTATTAATCTATTTCATGAAATTTCATTTTATTTTAAATTTTTATATTAATTATAAAATTGTAAATAAACCTTTACATTTCACAAAAATACCAACAATTAATTTATCATTTTTAAAACATTTATTTACGTATACATTTAAAAATATATATAATATTTTCACTATTGGTAAATAACCATATACCCATGGTTTTCAAAAAACTTGGGGTATATGGATTGGATTTGATCCTATACCCATGGATTTGTAATCATGTGGGTACAGGTTGGAAATTCCAACATATACCCCTAATTTTAGAAAAACTATGGGTATATGATTTTTTGGAAGACCTATACCCAAGGTTTTTCCAAAATCACAGGTAAAGTGTTTTCTTAATATATACCTAATTTTCTCCCAAAAATAATTGAATAGGGAATACCTATTCCCACGTTTTAGGATAATCATGGTTATGACCTTTTAGTGAAAAGGGGAGAAGTTTATTTCCCGGTGGAACAAAAAAAACATTCATTGGAACACCTATTGCAATAAATGTCCACCTATTTCCATGGTTTAGATAAATATATATAACTAAATATGTATTTATATACATATAATAAAATAAGGTGTAGTGGATTGGTACTTGAATCGTATACAGGTAGTCTGGGGATTAAAAACCGTAGTGTGAAATTTTTAATATTTAATACCCATGTTTTTTAAATCATGGATATATGGTTAATGAAATGGTATCATACACCTATTACCATGGTTCATAAAAATGGGTATAGTATTTCTCAGACCGTGGGTATATTTTAGAGCTTTCCTGATGCCCTAAGTGCGCACATTTTTGAAAAATAAAATTTATAACCTATACTAACGGTATTAGGGGCAATAACCAGGGTTTTAAACTATTGGTATGTGTGGATTTTCTTGTAGTGTTTAATTTATAAAGTACCTAAATTTTATATATACATTCATAGATGATGTTTCTATTTTAATGGATTTACAATATTTCTTAATGGTAATTTTACCATTCCTATGATCATGTTACTATTCCATTGGTATAGGTTCCTTAATTTCTATTAATATCACTTATTTTGTCATCATTTAGGGGAATGATTTTCTTAATGGTTTCTATATATGATAAATGTATTTAATGATGTAAATATAAGAAGTTAAGTTCCATTGATAATTTTTTGGTTCTTTACATTCTTCCCCCTATTTGAAATTTTCTCATCAAAATTTCATTTTACATACTAAGGTTAAAACATGTGAGGGTACTTCTCCTTCATCACTTCCTCTTATTCCCACGTCACCTCTACATACTTATGCTTTCTCCATAGTAACATTACCATGTGGGTGGTCATGTTGAGAAGAATTTAGTTTTTAATTCAAAATCATTACTTGATACTACACATAATAAGACCATCTTCTACTTGTACCACCTCTGATTTTTTTACATGTGAGGGATATTCTATGTACTCCCTCAGGAAGGTATATGGAATACTTAATTCACATGAAAAATAGTTGCAAGAAGTGAAAGATGAAAGTCCATTTATCCTATGAAATAAAGGGTCTATAAGGGTCCAATGTATATTATGGTAAGCTTCCCTTTCATTCTAAACCACATTAATCTCTTCCATGCTGATATTTGAGGGAAAAATTTTTCAGTAACTTCCCAACTCCAATCCCCCATGGTGGTTGTCTTCAAAAATCTTCTCCCAATTATGTAGCCTTTTATGTGTTATTGGAGGGAATTTCCATTATCATCCTTCTCTTTCACAAGATTGCGTACATGTACTATTCATTCTCTAACTTCATCCAAACAAGATGGAGTTCTACATTTCTTCCCAAACAGAGCTTCATAGGGTGACTTATGAATACTCCAATGGATGTTATTGATTTATGTGAAATCAACCAATGGTAGATACAGATCTCATCCACCCTTAAATTATATTGAGTGGTATGTTATAATTTCCATGAGTGTCTTAATAGCCATTTTAGATTGGACATTTATTTAGGGGTGATAGGCCATGCAGAAATTTAATACATTAATCAATTCATGTTTATGACTTCACCAAAATTGAGATCTAATCCTTGGTTCTTAATAAAATATTATTTAATGTGGAACCCCATGCAGCCTCACCACTTCCTACAAAGACATCATGGAAATTTTTTCAATAAATAAATATTCTATAATAGAAAGTATGTGGGTATCCATAGTGAGTTGATCATCCACAACTCATATTGAATTTTTTCTTTTGTACATCTTCAGGAGACCAATGATAAACCACATAGTGATGTTCTCCCTTTTCCACATAGTTATAGATTGTGATTTCATCATCATATTAGAATTAAATCTATAATATTTAACTTTATAACATATAAAACACTTTGATATATACTCTGTAGTCTCCTTATTTTTGTATCGCCAGAAGAGTCCTCAATGATCATGGAATATCATGGTAATTCTTGTATGGATTGAGAAAGTTGTTCTATGTGCATTATAAAATAGAACCTTCTTTATCTCAGGTGATGAAAGAACATGAATCCTTATTCCAAACTGAATCACACCATCATTATCTCCAGGGAACTCTTGTATTTTCCCTTCCATTACTAAATTTACCATCTTTAGTTTCTCTAGATAATCCCTTTATGCCTCATTTTTATTTTCATTGATAGATGGGTAGGAAATAATTTGGGAAATTTAGGATGTATTACCTATATTAATTATTACAAAATTTATACAATTCATATTTATAAAGATGATGTCTTTACCAATCTACATCATGTATATATTTAATATTTATATTCTTCTCAGAGCATCAGCTATATTGATTTCCTTTCATGGATGGTATTGAATAGATAAATAACAGTACATGATTAGATCTAACTATATCCTTTTATTCACGTTGAGATCCTTTTTTTGGAATTTATATAGTAGACTCTCATGATCTGTATATATGTCACAAAAACCACCATAAAGGTATTTCTACCACATTTTTAAGGAAAATATAATAGTTGATTTCCCCAAATCATGCTTTGGGTTGTTTTTCTCATGTATCATCAACAATAGTGAAGTGTAGCCTATCAATTTATCATTCTGTATGATTAAACAACCCATGTATTTTTTAAATCCTCATTGTATAACAAAACACCTTCTCCTTTTATTGGTAGTGTGAGTAGAGGTGCAGTGAGTTGCCACTTCATGAGCCTATTTTAGATTTCCTCACATTATTTGGTCCAGAAATAATACCCCTTTCCATGTTAACTTTTTTTAGGTCTTGAAATCATGATAAATATCATACAAAACATCATTAGTACCCTTACAGTCCATGAATACTATGTATTTTCATGAGCCTAGTAGGTCTGGTACATTCCCTAATAAACTTTATCTTTGAGGGGTCCAAAGAAATTCCATCATTTCTGATCAAGTGTCCTATGAATGTGACTTGTCGCATCCAAAATTCATACTTTTTCAACATGGAAAATTTCTTTCTAGTCCTTAATGTCTCCCAAACAATCACAAGATGTTATTAATGTTCCACATTGGTCTTGGAGTTTATAATAATACCATAAATAAACACTATCAATAATTTTTTTGATGTAGTCCCTAAATAAACTATTTAGCATATCCATGAATATTTTAGGGGAATTAGGAAGTCAGAAGTCAATCAATTAGAACTCCTATTTCCCATACCTTGACCAAAAAGTAATAATTTTAATATCTTACTTCTTAAATGTCAGTTGATGATATCTAGAACGAATATAAACCTTTTATTTGTACATATATTTTCTTTAGTTGATCTAAAAAGTCATCAATATTTTAAATAGGATTCTTATTCGTTATGGTGTTCTTATTGAGCTTCCAGTAATCGATACACAACCACATTGATCAATCCTTTTTCTTTAAGAAGAACACTATAGTAACCTAAGGTGAGGCATTAGGGTGTATAAACCCTTTGTTCGAGTTCTCGTTCATATAATTCTTTAAATGCTCCAATTTTATATGGACCATCATGTAGGGATATTTATTTTATTAAACTGTATTCTGGTATATGTTCTATAGAGAACTCCACCTCATGATATATTATAAAACTAGGTAACTCTTCTAGAAATACATTAGTGAATTCCCTCAAAATGGTAAATTCTTCATGTTTGATGTCATGCTTTGACTCAACCATTGTGGCCAGATATACTTCTTGACAGGGCATAAACAACCACATTTTTGATTCTCCATCCCAAGATGATTCATGGTCTTATTTTTATTTGTTGAGGAAAATCATATGTTTAGTAATTTGAAAATATATATAATTTTCCTGAATTTTTATGTGTGATCTCTACAATGAGAGAAAACCCATTCCCACTATAGTGTTGAATTATTCGAAGGGAAGTATTATGAGATTTTATTATAGAATACTCCCACATAATCAAACTAGAGAAAATTACAAATTATAGAGTTCAATAATTGAACCATTAAGTGTTTTTGCAAATATCCCAACATTAAGGTATATGGGAATATTTTCAACAACACTAGAAAACATTCAGGATATAAAGGAATTTGTAGAACTAGAATTAAATAATACTTTTTACATTCTTGAGTGAAAATGAAGTTTACCTTGTATGAATTTATTTTTACATAGGCTTTAAATTTTTCCATTGACATTGATGGGAACTTGAGAAAATTACCCACAAGGACTTGAGTTTTAGAACACTAGATTTCAATGTTTTCTTTCTCCCTGTAGTTGGAACATTGGACTATATGAGGTTTATTTATCAATTCCCTCATTTCCTCAATCATGTCGGTCCAATTATTTATGTCTCTTTGACATTCATGTGATTTAAATAAATCTCTCCTAAACATGATGAAATTATCAATCCCATTGAAGAAATTCCCTTAATGATTCATCTCATAATTTTGACTTATGGGTTGTCTTATCCCCTTTCCTCCTTTTTAATTTTACCCGCCATCATGATACACAATTATTATCTAATTATATACCTAAAAATGGTACTATTCTCCAAAAAACAACTTTTCCTAGATGGAATATCAAACCACTTCTTTATAACTCCGAATGTCTCCGATAGTTATAGCCTTTCGATGGTCTGGTTCTAAACAACTACAGAATCCATATATATTTCTATAATTGTTAATATAAAACCCCAATAATTGTATTTCATGCAATGTGATGTTTTCTATATAATTAATTGTTGATTCACCATCCATTTTCTTATCTTATATGAATTAATTCTCTATATTTGTATGAGTAGTTCAATGGAAATTCTCATTATGAGATATTTTCATAGTGTCTTACCACTCCATCTCCTTTATTTCATCCTATGGATTGGTGTTCTTTATCATGGACCTGCATTAGAGTCATATTACCTTTCTCATAATAGTGGATAATATAAAAAATATTCTCCATTGAGGTAACCCAATATTACACAACAAGTGGATCAAAAGATCACCTAAATATTGGTGGTCATTTTTGCAAAATAGTTTCAATGCATAGATTCTCCTTCTTCAATGAAGAAATTATTTCACTGGGTTTAGGGAATTATTCATATCCCAAGATACCTGTTTAATAATTTCTATGAATTATTGATCTCTACTTATAATAGAACTGGGGGTTTAATTCATGAAATTTTTTCATTTTCCCTCACATGAGTTGTTAGTCTGGTTTCTCCTTTTCCCAAAATTTTTAAAAATTCAAAATGTATGATGAAATGGTAAATCAAAAAATAATGAATAAGTTATGATTGTATATAATTAAATCTCACAGAAAATATTATGGGATTCCTATGTTATTTATTTTTTCTAAGACAAACCTTATTATAATTCATCCCATCCTAATGGTTTTCATTAACATTATATAATTATAATTACCAAATGACAAAACCCTTCTCTAATAACCACCATGGAAACACCAATTTTTCTGACATTACTATAACATAATTTTAATGATAAACAAAAAATAGAGATAAAAATCTAGGATGATAAGGGTTAATGACATGGAATGATTAATCAATTAAATAACATTAACATACTAAAACAAAATAATTTATTTAAAGCCTTCATCATTATTCATAAATTCTCATGATCTCGTCAGAATTTATAATAACCTAAAGATATTCATAAATGGTATTGGTGATCTAAAATCCCAAAAAAATATGATGAAAACGTAAATGAATAAATATATCATTTGTGGGAATAATTATCATCATCAAAAAAAGAAAAGTATCATCATCATAATCATGAGAGGAAGTATTAGATAATTTCATGGAACTTGGAAATAAAAAAAATGAAACAACTTGCCTTAGTGTCCAACTACCACACATATTTTGTTGGTAATGCTAGCATCATTTTCACAAATAAAAAATGTGCATAATCATAAAACAATAATTTTAAATAAATCTAGAATAATGCTAACACTTATTGCACATTTTCTAATGAGATTTATCAAATGAACAAATGCATTGGAGTTATATATAATTATTATCACACTACAACATCATAACAATTACATAATTATGCATTCCATGTATAAAAATCATAGTCATGAAATAATCCAAGAAAAAAAATTTGGTTTCACAAGGAGTTGATAAATAATACATTAATGAATAAATTTGGAGTTCCAAAAAAAATGGCAGATCATATTTGGGATAGAAATAAACATTCATAAGCGAAGAAGAATGAACTCAAGAAGAATCAATATGTTCATGGTAAAGACGTGTTCTTTTAGAAAAAATATTAATTTTTCATAAACTATATTATGGAAAATTTATATACCCAAAATGAAATGGAATTAACAATGAAATAATATTAGATTAATCTTAAATTAATATCCACACTTAAATGTGGAATGAAAAAGGAATAACTAAAATAAAGGTTGATGGCTTTGAAAATTTCCTTACTTAATGTCTGAAATTATTATACACTTCCACTTGATATCCTTGATAATAAAATTAGATTCAATAATTACTTAATGTGAAACATATTATACAAATATTTGATTTATTTTTATTTAATTTAGTATATTTATTCTTATTTTGTTAAGTTATAGTGTTCAAATTCATTATTTTGTTAGTATTTGTTTTTGTGGTTTCATGGTTTGTTTACTTGTACATAATTATAGAAGTTATTTTAAAATTAGAATATTTCCCCAAATGATAAATTATGTGACATTAATGAACTTCTCTAAGATTCAAGGGTCTTATATATCATTAATGTTTATTAAGTTAGGATCATTCATTTGATAAAACATTAATGATAAATTTATAGTTTATTTTGAGGGGTTTCCATAAATCAAAAAGTAATTTTGTTTTCATAAATATTATATTTATATGTTAGTTACGAATAATTAAAAAATTTATAATATTCATATTATAATCATTTTTAACCGTAACAATGTTCTTATTGATATCCTTGAAAGTAGAAACAGAAAATGAAATGTCATCATCCACTAAGGTGGTGAATCGACACAACACGTATGATGTTTTTGGTTTTAGAATAAAAATGAAGGGTGTTTTGGATTTGATGATGGATATTCCAATAACATAATAATATTACAGTATATATATCTGATATAATAGTTATGATTCAACTTTTTAAAAGTGGATGTGAGGATAGTAATAAAAAATCAGAAATCAAAAGAGAAGGATTTAGGATTTTATCTCTTGAATTTTGTCTCCTTGAGAACCTCCTTTTGGAACGAAGATTTGGTCTTCTTGTGACACCACCTAGACTTGGTCTTGGTGAAGAGAATTAGGATAAAAATTCAGAAGAATATTAGCAATCTAGATATCTTAGTAGGTGTGGGGAGAAGATGTGATGAGTGGTTGTATTTATAAGTCGTGGAGAATGGTGTATTGATTATTTTATTCATTAGTTTTTTATCTTGGATCAAGACTATCTATAATGTTGATTACTATAACTATGTATAGTAACTAGTTCATTTGTTTTAAAAACAATTATTACTTACATTATTATTAACTCAAAAATTTACTTATTTGGATTAAATAGTTAAATAACATAAATTATTATTTTTCAGTACTCAAAAAAACACAAATATTTTAGAAAAATCCAAGAAATTCACCCTAACCATTTTTCATAATGAATTTTTAAATATGGTATTTGTATTACAAAAAAATATAAATATGAGAAAATTAAATTTAAAATAACATCATTATTTATTCAAAAAATACCGATTTAAATATTATAATCAATTTTACGACACATTGAAAAATAAATTAATGTCTTATAAAAATATATTATAATTATAAATCAAAAAATTATTTATTTTTGAATATATTTTTTAAAATTTAATTTTCATTTAAATAAATATATTTACTTTAAAACTATAAATTAATATTTAAGTTTCAACAAAATACAAACTATTTATTTATCAATTTTAAAAAGGTGGATAAGGTCATTGTAAATGAAATAACATAAAATCTGGAGTTAAATAAAGAGTTGATGGGTGATGCACAAAGATCAACCTTCTCTATCCATCCTAGAAGAATGAATATGTATCTAGATATCCAATATCACTATTCAATGTACAATATGAATAAGGAGATTGAAAAATATACATAACGATTTATTGTATGTTAGTAGGTGAAAGGGAAAGGAAAAAACCAAAGGGGATAATCCCACCATTACCCAAACCTACATAGAAATGGTAAAACATCACCATGGACCAAAATTTGAGTGGACTTCTCACTACATCAACATTAAGAGATATAAATTATAAAAGTTGTAAAGATGCATGGAACAACGCTATTGATTATATCTGATTGGGATAAAAGATTTACCTCCATGTTATAGAATTGTATCCAATTTTCTCAAAATAATGACCTAAACTTTATCATATCTTACTACCCTAAAAATGATGTCTATTCTGAGTGGAATATCTATCCATTCAAGGACAGGTGGAGAGTATGCTCGATTGACTTCATATAAGGATGAGACCAACATCTTCCTCTAATCAACTTATCATAAAATAATAGTTCACCCTCAATTATCCAAATTTCTCCCTAAAAGAACTTTATGGGAATATATATAAAATCCATGCGTACTGGTGTAACGCCCCAACCCCAGAATCCAGGAGCTGGTGCATTATTTCAATATATTGGCGTGATTGCAAGGAATCAAGTCCCGATAGATCGATCAGTTTAGTAGTCTTGGAAACAAGATACATACATAAGTTCAACACTAAAACATGAAGTCAAAAACAACACTAATTTATTCTATTAGAAACATCCAAGCTTCCAAGATTATTCTTATAAGTCACTCATAACTAACCTCTTCATATCTAGGGAAAATAAAACATGAGAAAGGGGTGAGCTCAAATGCTCATTAAGAGTAACCAATACAATGGAATATAAAATAAACATTAGGTATAGTGAATAATTGAAAACACATGCCTTTAAAAATAATTAACATGAACACTTTATGGCACGAATATGAGCTGAGTAAATAATTACAAAAAAAATAGTCATCGGTATTCTACTAATCTAATAATCACATGAAATATCAATATATAATCTCATAATTATGGAATTCATAATTCTGGACATCATGACCACATAGTCAAGGCCTCATGCCAAGACTACAAATAAGATATTGTCATGGCCTTTAACAAGACACTAGTTTATCTCATTATAATTACTGATGCATCAAGGAGGTATAGTAGGCTCCACCTGTCACTTACAAAGTCCAAAGCATTTCTCATATGAAAAGGTTTAAACATAACATAAACATTCGTATTAAAACTAGCATACTAAAAGTCAATACTTTATCCATAAACAATGAATGGTATAAAAAACGAACATCCATAGTAAAACATAACTCATTCAATACAATATGGAAAATTCTATTATAATATATTAACCACAATCGAGAATAATGAAGGATATTTATATAGATGAAAAAAAATCATTAAAACTATTTGAGTGAAATATACCCCTTTTTTCTTGAAAACATATAAAAGTCTCACTATTTATCAAGAAGTCGATTAAAATAGATTTTTGAATCAAAGTGTCCCATAATAATTTGAAACATTTAAAAGGAATTTTAATTTTAAAACATTAATGTATATATAAATAAATCCCTAATACCATTTTCAATACATGGACATTAATGAGAATGATTTAGAAGAATAAATCTTTAAAACATTTAAAATAATATTTTAGTAAGAGTCCTAACCAAATGATAGACACTTGAATACAAATGATTCAGGTAATAAAAACATTATAATATCATGAGAATAAAGGTATTCATGATATAATATGTAAAAGTACAATATATAAACTAAATAAAAGTGAATTGGCGCATAACAACAAAGAAGACTCAATGGAATGTATGTTGGGATGAAATCCCTTATAAAGAACATATCCTTAGGTTAATGATAAATCAACGAAATAATTATGTGTGAGAAATATAAATACACTCAATATTATTGGATTTTCAGTTTAAATAAATCAGAGTACATTGACACATATTCTTTTAAATACAACACTAATGACTTGGATTCTTAACTCAATGAAGGGGAATTGAATTAAGACTACTCTTATCAAGTTCATATCAATGACTTGAGAAATTATCAACGGAGTGATTATTTGTATCAAAAGTATATACACACAAAGGGGAGTGGAAATTACTACATAAATAATAAATATTTATTCCACACATAATCTTGGAGTAAAATAATCAATTAAGTAAGCGTAAAACCGAATGAGTGGAAATTGAAATTTGAAATTCCCTTATCGATTTGGTAACATATGAAAAATACATACCATGAGAGAAGGATCATACCATGAAGATGTAAATACCGATAAATTAAATTATATTACACCATGAATACAATCATAGGTAGTACATACACCACACAAAAGGAAATAGTGGCTAATGTATCATGAATCTCACGGGAATAAAAATTGAGATGAAAAATCCTTACCACATTGTAATCAATCGAGTCGTACGAAAAAAAGTTAACAACCACCAAATGAATCATAGAATACCATGAATATAAATAGAATCATGGTAATATATATCAAATTTCAGAACACAATACACCAAATGCAATAAGTAAGTGGCGTACTAAGGAAATCTCAAGAAATTAAGAGTGAGATAAGAAACCCCTTACTTCAAGTCCAACTTGTCTTGTATGTTCATTTTTCTTCCTGAATAATAAAAATAAGTTAATTTATACTTGATTAAGAACATTTTACAAGTTTATTATTCCTTTTATATCTCTTATTACTTTTCTATAAAAATTAGTTATTTATTTGAGTTCATATTGGATATTTTATCGACGTTCGGAACTTGAGTCAAAAATGAACTTGTTATAATTACTATTTTTCCATGTGGTCAAAATTCCATTATATCCAAAATGATATACATGATTTAGATATCATATATATATATTATATATCTAGTAAATATAAGTATTTATAACAGTACATAATAGTTAGAGATAAGAAATTAAATGTACCATTCATGGACACGGTAAGTCGTACGTACGCATGAATGCTACTTTCAATTCTATTTTTTATTTTAATGGAATTAAAACATAATGATACATAGGAATATTATAATTCCAGTATAATATCATATATAATATCTTTAATTATACCCTTTATACATCCCACATAAGGCATTAATGAGTCATATCATTTTGAGGGGGCCGTAGTTCGCACTTCCTCAAATGAAATTATCGTGTTTTACCCTTAATAGAAACCATAAAATAATGATATAAATGGAAAATACAGAAGAAAAAAAAGAAAACATAAACATAATATAAATATATATATCACATATAAGTATAGATCTATATTAATGGACACCATGAAATGTGATATGAGATAATCGAACAATCATTGTTTCTTGAGGCATTCGTTTTCTATCCATAGAAACAGTATGTTCTTCACCAATTAGATGGAGATGTGTGTAAGTGTAGCTCGAATCCTTCATAAAAAAATTCCTAGTATATTGATTATACTGGTGTTATTATAAATTAAAGTAATAATAAGTTTTTATGGTGTTGGAGAAGTAAAATAAAATGAAATAAAACAAAATAATTTAAGAGAAAGCATTACCTTTAATTTGCATAACTTCCTTTAGTTTGAACAAAAAGGACTTCTTGAAGTGCATTCTGCCTAAGGTGAGGCTTCTAAGAGGAAGAGGGGGATCATGAGAGATTATTTTGGTAGGATTTGGATTAGCCTATGGGCTTGAGAGGTTTGTGGAATGGGTTAGAAGTGGTGTCATTTTATAAGGGGGAGGATGGGCTCTTTAGGAAAGTGTGAACATATTATTTTACTATATAGTGATATTAGGTTTATAAAGGTCCAAAACTAATTAAAGTCGATGATAAAATGACTTAAGGTCGAAATAAAATCATCTAATAAAAATTTGACAGGTTTTTGATATTATTTAAATATTATTAATCATATTTATTTAAATCATTTATTAATGAGGTAAATACTACCTCATTATTGTGTGAAAAATAATTTAATTTATTTGATGTCTAAAAATTATAAAAAATTACCATAATCTAGGATACATTTTTAGAATTCCAATGATTATTTATATTTGAAAATATTACTTATATAACTACATGTAAAAATTGATATTCTAAAAGATATTTGTTAATGTCATTTTTGTCTTTACTTTAAGTTAATTAAAATAAAGTGTCATTATCATTATTAAGTGGATCTATGGGGTCCCAAAATTATTCCAAGGATGCACATGGTCGTCCATGACTCATACCTTAAGGTTAGGACAAATTTTAAGGTAATTATTTATTATTATAATATTCTTTTTAGATTAAATTACCCTATTTACCTTTAACTACGATAAATAAAAGTCAAATGTTACTATTCACAAAATATTATTTTCATCTTATTAAACCAAATTTTAAATACTAATAACAACCATGTATCTCAGATTTTAGAAATTCAATTCACAAAAGTGGTAATATTTCATTTAAATGAAATAGTCGGATTTTTAACTACTACTTAGTGGTTTCACTATTCATAAAAATTGAAGTTTTTCAGAAAAATAATAGAAATTCAGCCTAAGATATATTTGATATTCAAAATTAAAAAATTATGTCTATTTTACCAAATTCAAAACATATAATCTAGATTAATTAATTTAAAATCCATTCTCATTGTCTAAACAAATAGCGTGTTTTTATGAAACAATAACTATCAAAAAATTGACACATGTTTATGTATAATTTCAATGTGAAATTAATTCCAATGGCCAACATTGGATTAAATGGTAAAAATATAATCTAATATCAATTCAAAACTAGTTCAAAATATAATCTAACCGTATAAATAAATTATATTAAAAGTCAATTTTGAATTAAAATACATTATTTCTCACTATTCATAAAAAATGCATATTATTTGAAAAATACCAAAAATTTACCCAAAGTAAATTTTGATGTCTCGATTCTAAAAATGAATTTTATTTTTTCTAATGGAACATGTAAAATTGATGAAAGCTATATTTAAAGAGGATTCCCCATTAAAAGGTGGTAAATCAACCCTTTAAATTAAATTATGTTTAAAATTAGATTCATTCACATTTTAAGTCTTTAACTTTTATTGGATAAGTGTAAAAACCATTAACAAACACATATAATCATTTTTTAGTTATTTATGTTCATTCCCTCCATTAAAATGGCTAGGTGTTAACTACCATTCAAAATAATAATATTATATTATTAATGTGCAACGTAATATTTCAAATAAATCCATTGATGTGTATCAGGTATACCATTGGGAATAGTGTCCCCTTTAAAGTATAAGTAATATTTTTTTCACAAATATTAATAAATATGAAAAATGTTCTGTTCTTTATTTACCTGGTATGTTACATCCTTCCTCCATTTGGAGAATTGTGTCCTCGCAATTTTAAAACTGGGCTTGGAAACATCATTAAAAGTCCCACATCAGAAAAGTGTCAGTAAAACTGTCACTTTAAAAGAAAGAATGTAAAGTACAAAGGTCACCTGAGATAACCCATACTAGGATTCAATGTAAGAAAACATGGATATGGAAGAAAAACTAAGTGTCATGTTTTGATGGAGAGGGATATCAAAAATGATCAGGAGAAGGATAACAACAAGAAAACTGCAAACTTGTGATGGGATAAATGGTCATTAGTTTCCTAGTAGGAAAAGTAAATGGATAACATTTTTTTTGAACATTCATTTCCTAAAGTTGAGGAATTTATTAATTACATTGACTAAGAAAATAAAGAGATATACTTACTTTTTAAGTAGAGTTCCTTTCATTAATAAATTTATACCACCAACTCATCTTTTTTTAAATGATGAGTATTCAAGATTACTTGGTCACACCGGAAGAGCTAGAATCAAATTATAGAGAATCAAATGATCCAAAAATGATAAAAAAATATTTACCTTGTCTTTAGAGATTAACCACCACCAAAATGGTTAGTACAAGATTAGATGATCCCCAAAAGGACAATCCTTTAGAGAAGAAATACTAATCTTAATTTCTAAAATTAAACCAACAATACACCAAAGTAAAATAAATACTATTCAACAGACAATTGTCCTTAAAATCCTTTAATATAATCCAAAATAATATTGAATCCCAAAACATAGTATAATTTGTTTATGTAGTCTTCCGCGTTAAATTGTATCTCCAAAAAACATCGACTATCCTTAAAGTCACATACTCAAAAGTAATTAACCTAGTCTCATATTCTCTATGATAGGCTAAGAATTTCCATAAATAACCCAAAATATAGATAAAAATCCACCATTACTTCTCAAATAAAATCCCATAGTATTCTATTTTCCTTAGGTATATGGTGTTCCCAATAGAGGGAACATCATCCAAAATAACATTTATCACTTAATCACCAAATCATTTTCATATACTTAGGGTATCCATTTTATAAGAAATAAGATCCCAAATCAACATATTATTGATCAATAGAATAATTTAACTAAAAATATTTAGTCACACTAACCAGGGACTTCACGTAGTCTAGTGGTAGGCAATAAATCCCAATCGCACTTTAGTTGTGGGTTCGATTCCCACAACTTTATCTGACAGGACAGGTTGTCACACAGTCTATATGTTATCCTTTTTCAAAAGCTATATAATTTTATAATATTCCCAAAAATTAGATAGATTCCTCAAAATAACTATAACATAATTTCATCACAAATTTTATCTCATACGTCAGATTTTCATTCCAAAATTTATTAACCTGTAATTTCCTCAAACTCAATGATCATATAAAACAAAATGGTTATTTATAAATATATCCACAAGAAAAAAATGTAATTCTTCCTCAAATATGTTTTTCACATGACAACTACAGCATTACAAATACAACTGAAAAGTCTTCGAATAAAATCCCATCAACAAAGAGAACTAAACCTTTTTAAACATTTTCTCCATCCATTTATTTCAATATAGCTTCTTTCATGACCAAGAGAATATCCTATAGAATAGGGAATTCACTCGGGTAATGGCCAAGTCCTCTACATTTATGGAAAAGGACTGTAAATGGATTCTTAGGACCAATTTTATTTTCTTCTATAGTACTCTTCATTTTTCCTCAGCAATTATTTACATTATGTCCTTCTTTTCCACACATAAAAATTTTTTTCCATTAAGACACCTTCCTAGGTGTCTCCTTCAACATTTCATACATGATGGAAAATGAGCTTTCTTTTCACCATGGTCTTCACTGTTGGAGCTCTTATCATTCACAACTTTTCTCTTCCATATTTAGTCCGGGAGTTGGTTAATATATATGTTGTTGATTATATTTTTTGAAAACTGATTTGTTGTGAACATGATATCTTTTATGCCTATCAACATTCCATTTTGTGGCTCATTTCCACCACCGTTCAAACCTTGTACATCATGATCAATGTTACAATGTCTTCCTTGGAATCCAGTCATTGACTAAAACTAGAAATCATTGTGTGCATAATAATAGTCATAAAGTCAATTAGTGAATATCATGAAAGAATATTTTAAATTTAAAACACCTTAGGATTAACCAAGCCCATTTATTCTCATCTTATATAAAAATCCTTCAAATCGTATTGTAAAGAGAATGTAAATTATCCAAATAATTTCCCCCAAGAGTGTATCAAGGCTCGTTGTCATGTACCAGGATATCCTGGGTCAAGTCCGAAACTCCAAGTAAAATTTTTCACCCCTTGGTACATCTTTTCACTCCAAGTCAAATTTTTCACTTCTAGGAAGTTCTTCTATACTAAACATCATGGTCTATCTTAGGGTATTGTGCTCTAATCATAGTTTATCTAAATCTAGTTTTGATGGTTTGTACTAAAATTCCTCGGATTCCAACTGTAATACCCTGACCCCAGAATCTAGGAGCTGGTGCATTATTTTAATACATTGTCATGATTACAAGGAATCAAGTCCTGAAGGACCGATCAGTTTGGTAGTCATGGAAACAAGATACATACATAAGTTCAACACTACAACTTGAAAAGGAAAAAAACACTAATTTATTCCATTAGAAACATCCAATCTTACATGATTACTATTTCAATTCAGTCATAACTAACTTCTTCATATCCTGGGAAGATAAAAAATGAGAAAGGGGTGAGCTCAAATGCTCAGTAAGAGTTAGCAATAAAAATGAAGATAACATAAACATTAGGTATGGTGAATAATTGAAAACACATACATTTACAAATAAATAACATGAACACTTTATGGCAGGAATGTGAGATGAGTAAATAGTTCCATAACAAAACATTGTCATGGGTATTCTACTAGTCAAATAACCACATGAAATATCAATAACAAATCTCATAATGTTGGAATGAATAATGTCAGACATCAAAACCACATAGTCAAGGCCTCGTTCTAAGACTACAAATAAGATTTTTTCAAGGCTTTGCCCAAGAAACTAGTTTGTCTCATAAGACCTACCAATGAATAGAAAAGCTATAGCGGGCTCCACCTGTCACTTACAACATCCAATGCATTCCTCATATGAAAAGGTTTAAACATAACATAAACATTCGTATTAAAACTAACATATGAAATACCAATACTTTATCCATAAACTGTGAATGGTATAAGAATATCATATCCACAGTCAAACATAACACATTAAATATAATATGTATGAATTTATTATAATAGATTAACCTCTATTGAGAATAATGAAGGATTTTGACATAGATGAAAAAAATCATCAAAATTAGTTGAGAGATATATCCACCTTTTTCTTGAAATCATTTAAAAGTCTCACTATTTATTAAGAAGTTGTTTAAAATAGATTTTCAAATCAAAGTGTACCATACCACTTTGAAACTTTTAAAAGGAATTTTAACATGAAAACATTAATTTTCATATAAATAAATCCTTAAAACCAATTTTAAAACATGGATATTAATGAGGAATATTAATAAGAATTAATCTTGAAAACATTTAAAATGATATTTTAGTTAGAGTTCCTAACCAAATGAGAGACACATGAATACAAATAATTGAGGCAATCAAAACATTATAATATCATGAGAATAAAGTTATTCATGATAGAGTATGTCAAAGTACAGTATATACACCAAATAAAAGTGAATTGGTGCATAACAACAAACAGGACTCAATGGAATATAAGTTGAGATGAAATCCCTTATAAAGACCATGTCCTTAAGATAAGGATAAATCAACGACATAATAATGTGTTACAGATATAAATACAGTCAATATGATTGGATATTCAATTTAAATCATTCAGATGAGATTAACACATATTCTTGTAAATACAACACCAATAACTTGGATGTTTAACTCCACGAATGGAAATTGAGTTAAGATTAATCTTATCAAGTTCATATCAATGACTTGAGAAATTATCAATAGACTGATTATGTGTATCAAAAGTATATCCACAAAAAGGGAAGTTTAAATTACTACATAAATAATAAATAGTGATTCGACACAGAATCTTGGAGTAAAATAATCAGTGAAGTATGTGTATAACTGAATGAGTGGAAATTGAAATTTGATATTCCCTTATCGATTTGGTAACATAAGAAACTAACACCCCAAGAAAGAAGGATCATACCACAAAGATGTAAATACACATAAATTAAATTATATTACACCATGAATAAAATCATGGGTTGTACAAACACCACACAAAATGAAATATTGGGTAATATAGCATGAATCTCATGGGAATAAAATTTGAGATGAAAATCCCTACCACGTTGTAATCAATCGATTCATAAGAACAAAAGTTAATGACCACCAAATGTATCCCATAATACCATTAATATATAAATAATAATGATAATATATATCAAATTGTATCACACAATACACCACATGCAATAAATAAGTGGCGAACAATGGAAATCTCAGGAAATTAAGAGTGAGATAAGAAACCCCTTACCTGAAGTCAGACTAGTCTTATATGTTCCTTGTTCTTCCTGAATAATAAAAATAAGTTAATTTAAACTAGATTAAGAACTTTTTCCAAGTTTATAATTCTTTTTATATAAATTATTAACTTTCTATAACAACTAGTTATTTATTTGAGATCATATTTGATATTTTATCAATGTTCGGAACTTGAGTCAGAAATGAAATTGTTATAATAAAAATATATCCATGTGGTCCAAAGTCAATTATCTATAGAATGATATAAATGATTTAGGTATCATATATATATTATATATCCAGTATATATATCTATTTTTAATAGTACATAACATTTGGAGATAAGAAATGAAAGGTACCATTCAAGGGGACGGTAAGTCGTACGTACGTATGATCGCTACTTAAATTTCAGTTTTTTATTTTAATGGAATTAAAACATACTGAAACATAGGTATATTATAATTCCAGTGTAAGATCATATATAATATCATTAATTCCATCATTTATATGTGCCACATAAGGAGATGGGTTGGGTGTAAAGGGGATAGTTCAGAAAAATCCAATTATATTGGTGATGAAAATAGTTTCACGTCACTTTGTGAAGGTGGTACTCCATAGATGCACGAATGAAATTCTCAATTATTTATGTAAAAAATAAATTGAATTAATATATTTTCATAATGATAAATATTTCATGATTATAATAATTATATCATTTATATAACATATAATCATTAAAATTATCTTTATTACTATCCATGTAAAATGTTGGAAAAAATAATCACATAATTTCACGAGCCGGTAGTCTGATGTACACATGGGTGATGATATTTTATCCCCTATGAAATAGAAAGTAACAATGGTATACATGATATTATGAATACATATGTATAATTATGTTTTAAATATCAAATTTATATAAAAACATTATATCCATCATCAAACCAATTTTTTATAGGTGGTAATAGAAAATGAATAGCATCAGTTCATGAGGTTGTAGTCTACAATACACAAGGATAATGATTTCATAACATATTTAACAAAAGTGGGAATAGTTATAGGTCATTGTCCTAAAATAAAAAATATAGGTATGTGTAAATTATTTATGTTTTAATAACATCATGTTTTAATAACGATTTAAGGATATTTAGGAATAAATAAAATAAAATCGCTTGTTGAAGGATGTTACCGCTTCATCAGGTTTCTTCCTTATGAAAGCACTAAAATCCTTCCAAGTTTTTATTTATTCCCAAATTAATAATTATAAGATTCTATGGGAGAATTTTTTAAGTTATTTTTATAGATATTTTACAAACTAATTTTGATGAAGGTTTGAAAAATAATGGAGGGTGACCTTTTCTAATTCAGGTGGTTGTCACACATGTCAATTTTGGAATAAAAAATGTTTTCCCATGTAGTTATAATGAAACAGTTCCGAAAATAAATTATTCTTGAGAATTAGATATCAAAGTGACTAAATATTTCCATAAAATTGATTTTAGAAATGAATCAAGTTAATTTTAACCCTTTTCATTTTAGTTTACCCACAAGTAAATCAGTTTTTACCTCAATCGTGTTAAATAATTTTTCTAGTCTTTTCTATTTATTATGTTAAAAAATTTATTATTAGATAATAAAAATATCCACATTCAAAATATTTAATACATTTTTCCAAATTTTATTCACAAAATTTTAATTTTTTATCATAATTTTAATATGGTAGACATGATGAGAAATAATGTTTTAAAGGGAAAATGTTCAATAGTTCACGTTGATTTTATATCAGGATACAATATGAAAATGAATCCAATAAATTTAATTGTATTAAAAGAATTATAATTTAACTAGTGTTAATTTTAAAAAAATTAATTTAATTTTTATTTTTTAAAAAACTGATCGAAAAAGAATATTTTTAATTCAAATTAAGTATTTGTCACTATTCATCAAAAAATGGAAATGTTCATAAAAAAATAAAATCACTCAAATATAATTTTTATATTAGAATTTAAACAGTGAAATTAATTTCATGAAATAAATTTTCTAAAAAAATTAATATTTATTTTATATTATCTATGCAAAGAAAGACCAAACAACCTTTTAGAAAAATATATATTTTCAGGAAAGTATTATTTCTCATTAAAATGGTTATAATTTTATCATTAACAAATATATATATATATATATATATATTATTTACATTATATATGTTTAAAATGTATAATACTACTAATTAATAAAGTAGTATTTATACCCCCACCGAAATTATGTTCTTATTTAAAACAAAATACTACATTATGCTTCATTTGGACTTAGGTTTACATGTTTTATAAGCTATTGAAGAGATTAAATTTGAAGTAATGTATTTAATGGGATTTTTGATGTCATTCTTTCATGGTTCATAAATTATAAAATAAGGTGTAATTATTTTATAATTTTGTTTCATTACATTTAAAGGGGAAAAAATGTGTAAAATAAGGATGTTATTATGGTAAAATCTATGTTCAAACTCTCTCACTAATATATATTGAAAACCCTCAGAATATATCTATTTAATAAAAAAGGAAAACACCTCTCAAATTAACTTTTCATTTTATTATTAAATTCAAAATCTCGTCAATTATTATAGTTGATAAAAAATAGGGGATTCCTCAATCATTTATTAGTAATCCTTACCCTTATTGTCTACACACCACCACTATTTGTTTGTGGGGTTGGCCACCGAACCATATGTGATGCTCACCCACATGAAAAAAGTGGTATTATTCTAACCATATAAAAGGTATTCTATAATTCTAGACCAATGAAACTTCCCCCTAATGAGGTGTAATGATGTAACAAATATAGTACATCATCTTGAGATCGTCCTCCTCTTTGTTTCCCCCTTCACCAATCGGAATTTTCAACCCACATTACCTGGTATCATGATAACCCCATAGGTCCTGGTTTTTTCTTATAGAAAACTTTTTATATTGAACTCCCCCATTAGGTTCTTAGAAAATTCATACTCACACAAGCTCATCTATGTTTAATGCTTCAACCAACAAATTACTTTTATATATTTTCATAGATTCATTAATTTACATTGAGGAAAAATTCATCAGATGATAGTTGGTGTACTCAATTATCTACAAATTATGATTTCCAATTATATGAAAGAATATTTGGATCATTCCAATCCAAGTAGCTCAAAATCCATGAATTCCTTCCTTTGTTTCTTTCGCAAAAATTCATTTCTATTTTACATGTATCAAGACCTTGAGACTTAACATATTTAAATTATTATTATAGGGTTGTTTCATTACTTATAAAATACCATGATTTTATAGATTCTTGGAAACAAATATGGACACTTCCTATGTTCTGATCATAGGTACCATAAGGTATATCATTCAATTGATCCCTAAATATGTGCATAGTTAGATATTTTAAACCCCATTTATATGTTATCTTGATTTAAATTAAGGTAGAGTAAAGATGGAAGCAACTAATTATCTATGAGTATTCGATAGACTATTTCTTCTCATGTTATCATCAATATAATTTTTCATAGAAAATCCATTATGGGTGTAGGATTATGATTGAGGTTGGTAATATGAATGAGGAAACCACAATGAAAAATGAAGCTGGAGAAGAAAAATAGAATGCCTATGATAAAAAATAAACTCCAATGGGTAATCCTTCAGAAATGATAAATTGGACTTATTATAAAGAATAAATGAACTAAATAGAAAACGCGCCAATGGAATATAGTCGAAAAATCCTTCTACTAATTCTAAGAAAATAAAGTCAATGTTAAATAACCATTTAACAAGGTAGGTTGTTTATTTAGGTATGTAAAGGGGTTTTGCGATCATGGGAATGCTAGATGATATTATGATTTTCATGGTACCACCCTTAAATTGTGTCCTAGAAAAATCCTTTGGTATTTAATTTTAAATCCTGATTGTCAGGTTGAGTGATGGTATTGTAAATAAAAATGAGGGATGATATTTTAAAGATATAGAACTTATAAGGGAAAATTCACAACGAGAAAGAATGTCTAAAAATGACTCAATGAAAGATTTAAACATCATTAGCTGAACAACTTGGAGAAATGAAGAAGAAGAAATTTAAGAGTGTGTTCTAATCCTCCTCCAACAAAGCCGAGAACACTATAATAGACTCTAGAGTCTTTATCTATACTATGAAGGTTATACAAACATTAATAGACAACTCATAATGATGTAAGCCTCAAATTAAAACATAATCATTAAAATGATATTTCATACAAGTGAAAGTACAAGATTTTTGTGATATAGAAGTCCCAATTGGTATATAAATAGTTCATCTAGAAGGAGGAGTTCATGTATGAAGGAATCAAAGATCATGAAAAAACACTAATTCCCCAAATAAAGAGGTATAAATACTAAAGGATTTTTTAGGTAACAAAAATTCCATTCTTTTATTTGAAATTGGGATCGAGATTCAAAATACAGTGACCACAGATTAGTCATCCAAATCTAGCCTCATTCTCGAAACTGCTAAACATGGGAACAATAAGGCTTAGTTTTCATTGGTATATGGAAGTGAACCATATACTGCCTTAGATTTGTGACTTCACTCAATTGATGAATCATTTTAAGTGAGTGTAGGGATCAATTCCTCGCTAGATTAATTTGAAAAAAAATGTTTGATAGATTGATTTATGTCAACAAAAAATAGGAAAAATGGAATTGATCAACAAGAAACACAGACTTTTGATCCATGAAAGTAATTAATGGACAATTTATTTGGAAGTGTTTATTAATACTAAGGAAAATATGAAATATTTCTATGAGGACCTCAAGAAAGATGATATGAAAAAGGGAGTATGTTCCACTGAATACTTATTACATATGTTCCATGACTCAAAGACAATAATTTTTTTTGAATGGTCCAAGGATGTATCATGTCGTCTAATTTCTTATATTTCTTTGTCACATTGTAAGGAATCCAACTAAATAGGTAAAAAATAAATATCTTAAATGTAATAATATTTAACTGGAAAAAACAACTAGATTCATGAACTATATAACATTGTTATGTTATTGTGATTGTTATATTATGTTTATGAAAAAAACTCTGGAACCGAAAAATCATCAAATCCCATGAGTTAAAATATTTTTACTGTTTTATAAAACATTTTCCATGAACTCACCCTTTTTTGAATGATGTTAAAATACTATGGGAGGAAAAAATTTACTTCTTAATAAAGCATGACACCAAATACCTATAGCTTCTATTCATGGTGAAATATAATCCCAATTTTTTTTCAAAAACAACATCCAGATGGAATGATATGTGATGTAGTGTAGATCTTCATATGTAATGGTAACTTATTAAACTAACCTAAATCCATCATAATAAAAAAAATAAGATTTTATCTTGAATCACCCATTTATGATTAATGTATTCATGCCCAACATCCTCGTCAAGGATAAACCTTTGTGGTTATAGTGTCATTAGCTTCAATTATAAAAATCTAAATTCAATTATGTCATCATAAATCTTCATCAATTATCATATCAAATGATGTGTATTTTCTTTTAAAAATATAACATGATTAATACTCATTAATTAACACATCAATAGTAATTCATGATATGATCTCTATGTGTGAGTGGAACCAAACATCTCATTAGTAAATTCAATGAGGGTTTTGGGAGTTATCCAACCCTATGTGTAAAAAATCATACCATGATAAACCATATAAATTTGATAATTCTTCATAACTCTAACATTACCACCAAAATAAAAGGTCACTTCAATCTCCCCCTTTGGATATTTTTTAAAATATATATACCATGATCTTTTCGAAAAGAAGGTTAGTGGAAAATAGTCAAGCCTCCCATATATGAAACAATTTATTTAACTCTTTCCCCCCTTTGAATTCCACCCAATTAAGATTCATATTATCTTCCCCATGTAATAATATATCCCTAAATACTATCCATCATTAGAAACTAATTTAGAGTAACGTGAAGAGTGAAAGAAAACATCATAATAATAGAGAGTATAGCAGATGGTTCACTATCAAGAAGTTACTAAAATGTCTTAAGGCATCATTTAATAGATGAATTATCAACATATATTCCATTTATTCTTTTATTAAAACTAACTCTAATTTAAGGTCTACTTACTCTAATATTCCCTTTATTACATGGTATTTGTTTTCAATTTGTTTTGACCCCAAATATTAAACTATATTCTTTGATATATTAATACTCATTGTATTCTAAAACCAAATAAATAATTTGTTTGGGATATACACCATCAAATTTTCATGTTGAGATATAATCCAAATATTTTGAGTTAAATCTTATGAATATGAGGCGTAATTTTCTTGAGTTATTATTTAATTAACGAAATCTTGTTTAATGGAGTTCTATGAAAAACATTATCTTTTGATAAAGGAAAAATATCTCAAAGAACATTTCTTATATTAAACATTACCTAACCAATTATAATATGAATATAAATAATAATTTTTGTTATAATCATTTTCATACCTCAATATATAATATTGTGTGACTTTGAGACAATGTAAGACAATTTTTAACACTATAAATTTATAATACATCAGAAAACATTGAAAGATATCACAGAGTATAATAATAAAAAAATATCACGTTTCTATACCATAAATTATAATTTATTTTTGAAAATTCACTGAAACACATTTTGATCTAATAATATTACATATTAATATAAGTATAAATTGATATTTGGCTCAATAGGATTAGAGGTTTCCCTTGAATCATCAATTTTGAATCATTTTATCAACCCTAGGGTATATTTTAAAAATGATTAAAATAACTCAATTATATTATTTTATATTTTAAAAACCATAAAAAGTTGTATCTCTCCATGAATTATAATTTCAATGTGTTTATTATTTTTGGTAGATAACTCTACATATTTCATATCCACATTATTTATAAAAATAATATTAGTACTCTACACAATTAGGATATTTTAGTTTCTGTTGTCTACCATAACATATAATTTAGAATCCAATTATTATTATCTAAATTAAATATCCCTTGGGTTTTTATAAATATTTTAATCCCATTCTAACTACATTATTTCAATCTATATAAGTACTTCTTTAATATAAAAACTTGAAAAACCTCACCTTCATGATTAATTATTTCATGTTTCAAAATATATACGTTCTCTTCAAGATCAATATTTATGAAAATAGATATTAAATCCATCCAAAATATATTTCATCTCTAAAAATCATATATAACAATAAGTAATTATATTTTTTCAAGACTCTAAACTAGGGTAAATGTATTACCAAAATCTATACTCTTAATTTGATAGTAGCCTTTGTAAATAAGATGGGCCTTATTATATGTCTCTTCACCCATTTAAATAATTATATTGGAAAAAACCATTTGTTTAATATAATATTCTTATTTTTATAGCTGGTGACCTATTCCTTGGTGTTTTTTTTATAAAATTTATATAGCTCATCCTCCACCACTTAGACCCTTTTCTTTCTCCTTAATACTTTTTCAAAGTTCATTAGCTCAAACAATGAATGTATATTTCTGTGTTGATGTTTTTATAAGTTTTTTTATATATTACTAATTTTTTATTATCTTTAATATTATTTTTTATTTCCACATTTCTATTGATTCCTTATAATTTTCTCCCTCCTTTGATTAATTACATCCCCATGAATTGAAATTCCAAACTCTAATTAAGAATTTTTTGTAACCTCCTAGATGATTAATACATTCATCATGTCCTATTTCTTATTCTTCACTAATTTATTAAAAACTCCATTAATTGGACATGAAAATATTTTTGTTTAATGATCACTAATGACAACCACATAAATTATATCAACTGACTTCTTCAAATAAGTATTAAATCACAGATAATTATTATTTCTATGAGTGTATCTAAGAAAGATACAATTGTGTTTTATGTGATAAAAATTTTATTGTTATTTTATTTGAATTTTTATAATGTTTCCTTATAACAAGAATCTTATGGACCCAATATGGAGTAGTTCTACTTCAATATGTATTGTATGATTTTAGGCTAGTGTAATTAGAAGATACATCCACTTATGGAGGAAGTGACACATGTAGATGCTCTAGGTGTGGATTTGTAGTTCATGAAGAGGTGAAGAATGATAGGATTAAACTAATATTTTTTTCAGTATATGAGATGAAAATGGTTACACATAGGTGTCCGTATGAAATATTAGACTATAATGGTCTTTATGTCTCAAAAAATTATCCAAATTAATCTGATAGGTTATGATTGATTAATTAGAATGTGGAGCATGTTTCAGAATGTATAATCATTTGAAAAATATAAATGTTATTGTTCAAGAACTCAAAATTTTAATAAATGTGAAGTGGTGGAAATGTGAATCATGATTATTTTTTGAATGTTTTATTTTTCTAGAAAAGGCATACTGAATGGAATCATTTTGAAAAAATCATAAGATGGTGAAACTAGTAGAACATGTTGAAAAATATGGAAATCCTATATAAAGATAGGGTGTAATCTCATTTGTTTGATGTGATTGGATAGTGTGAGAGATGATTTATAAGGAGTATATGAGTAGAATCTGTCCCGATGGGGTGGATTCATCAATTAAAACATGTGACATGAGTTCTTTATAGAGATCTTTACGAAGATTCTTTTATTTGAGAGTATAGTTATTGAACAAGAGGATTTATAACTCAGACTAGGATGGATTTTGGGACATGGTTCCCTTAAAACTATATTTCCCTTTTTAATTAATTATACAGTTTTTTCTCACGGGGGAAAATACTTTTTCACTACAATGTTGTTCATTGTGTTTTTTATGTTTCAATATGATTTGTGTTTATTCTTACATTTTTATAATTTATAGAAAATGATTTTGAATAAAATAATGTTTATAGAGTTATAATTATGTCATGGTATATATTTTGTTTATGGTTCCCAATTGTCCCAATGATATATGTTTAATTAAAAGGGTTATTCCAAAAAACATTGTACTCTTTTGGGGGCCTTGTTCTCTATATTTGTGGTTTGTAGCGTAACTTTCAGATGTATGAGTTGGTTATTTTAATTTTTTACATTTTATTTTTTGGATTTAGTTTTTGATTGATGGATTTGGAAAGGAAATAGATTAGGAAACCTCCCTCAATAAGTGAGTAATTGTTTCTTGTTAGTGTTCCAATTATATGTATTCACAATAAGTGGTATCAAATATTTGTTTCAGATTCCGGTTTCAAATAATTATTAATGATCTTTTCACATGTGTTTCATGGAGTTTCATATAAAACCTAGTTTTTTTGTGTTCATCTCAAAAATAATGCTTTTGTGTACTTATAGTTGATTAATTTACTAGTTTAAATGAATTTAAAGCTTATCATAGTGGTGGTTCTTTGGTTTTAAGGGTATATCCCATGTCTGACTCAATTTTATTTCTCACGATATGTATTATGTTATTGAGGTGAAATTTTTAAAATGTTTGAAAGAATGATACTGGTTTCTAGATGATATTATTTATACCTTATTCATTTCAGATTCAATGGGAGATCATTATATCTACAAGAATTAATTTTATAATGTTAAGGACCATATTGATGTTCGATAGTGGAATGTCATGATTTTTAAGGACAATGGTTTTCCTACTCCGGTAGAATCCCAAATATTTTTTTATGTGCATAAAAATAGATGTGAGGTGTCTAAAAGAATAGGAAACCACTATAAGATATAACACATGGAATATTTTATAAGTTCGATCAAAGAGAAGTGGTGAATGACAAAAAAGGAGAGAGTTTCAGTGGTATAGTCTATGGTAATAATGAAATTAGATTAATGAAAAATAATAATGATCCAATGTGATTTGGATATTTTGTGGATCAATGTTTATTATAATGGTAGGAGAGAGTTTGGATGGAATCTAATTGGGCTAAAAGGTAAATTCTAGAGTTTCTTCAAACATTAAATTTTATAGGGGTTTTCTGTTTCAAATTATATGTGTTTAGTAACCTTCATGTTCCATAGATTTTTTTCTATGTGTTTTATAACTCAATGTTAATGAATAGAATAAGGTACCTTTCATGAAAATAATATTTTTAAAAGAAATCATGATCATTCGAAATGGTTGTAGTTCTATCCAGTTCTAGAAGTTATGATTTCAAGGATTCAAGGAGTAAAGGTTGATCACAATGTTTCAAAAAGAAATTTATAATGATAATTTCAAGATAAAAAAATTTGTAGTTTTGGGGGGATTCAATTTTGGAGAAGTCTAAAGATCGGAGGTTTGTGTCCCTATGGATTTTGAAAATAAAATTCATACATGAAAAATAGATTTATGGAACTAGTATCTTGTTTCATGGGTATATCATTCATATGAATTTGATAATGTGGTAGGTTTTAATCTTCTTGATGTAGTGACAGCAGTAAATACATATTTTTCCAATTATCATTTTTCTAATAGTACTTGTGTACTTTGTACCGTTATTAATGAAGTATTGTTCTAGTGACAATGATTCTTCATCAAAAACTAGTTTGAGGTGTTTTGGAACATTCACATAAAAACCATACATGGTATATTTTATAATATATAAGATACACTTAAATACATGATCTAGTTTGAGGTGAGAACTTCTCCTACATTTGGAGTTTTGGATGTTCTACAACCAGATTTTGTAGAATATTGAGAATAATAAACTAGGAAGACAATTAATTTATTTCATTCATAATATGTTTAAAACAAAATAAAAAGGGTGAAATCATATGAAATATCTATGATATATAATATTTTATAGAAATTATACCTGTTGATGTATTAGGATTCATGTTTTGGAAATGAAGAAACATTCTATATGATTTTAGATTATCATGTTACTAATATCATTAATAAATTTTGTTCTTTTCCTATTTTGTATGAAATCTCTCAAAAATACTTCATGTATAGATGGACGGTTTTCTAATTATCTTATATAAAATATCAGTGTGAAGCCTCTTATAACGATATTAATTATTAAAAAAGTATAATCCCATGTTCCTAGCTTGTTTCCTTTCAATTAAGTGGTGATGAATAATCTTGCATATAAATCATTGGGAAGGAGAATTATATTAGTTAACCATGTTTCATATATCACTTGTAATTACACTAAAAATTCTATGATTCAGAACATAGATGTGATACAGTAGGAGAAAAGGACTCATGAATTCCTTGGTTTCACTAAGAAATGATTATGTTTTTACAAATGTATTTTTAGTTGGGTATGATTTTTCATTAAATCAATAATTTATAGTTTTTTTCATATATAGGTTAGTGTAGTTGGTATATCTGTTGTTATATGTTCTAAAAATATCATGGATTGAATAATCTTGGTGGAAGTGTTTTAGGATCACCAGATTCAAGAATTAATATGGTCGTGGATATGGAAAATGATAGAGGTCTATAGATATGACATCAATAAATTCAATCAATGATCAAACTTATTTTCAATAGAGATATTCCATGGAATAATTATGATGATTTTTTTGGTTTACAGAATGTTTTATCCGAGTCCCAATGTTTTGGGTGGGTTGGTCTTAGTGGGGTATGTAATATCTCTGGAATGTTGAATGACCATGTTGATACTTTTAAGGGTAAAAAAACTAAATTTTTTTATGGGAGGTTAGTATATGTGATTTTCTTGAATCCATGATAATGTTCTTTGAGTGGGATACTGTTAGGATTAACCTATGAAAACAATTCTCATGTAGAAGAATGTTGAGTTTTTTGTTACAACAATTTTCTAGTTATGTTTTTAGAAATTCTAAAAGATTTCATTTTATAGGAACGCATGAATTACTAGGAAGGAGTATTTAAACATCACCAAATAATTTCCTCTATTAGTGAAGAGGAAGTACACTAATTGTTTTTGAATTTAGGAAAAGTTTTAGCAATGTTTTTAAAAAATATTGCTAAATTATCGATGTATTATAAAAATGATACTAAATATATAAATTTCCATTTATAAAAATGTAAATCGGTGAAATTTTTACAACTATTATAGAACTTTGTTAGTTATATATAAGTATACTTATATTAATTTACATATCAATATAAATAAAAATTTGTAATTATATGTATATATTTATAATTATATATATTTATATTTATATTTGTATAAAAATACATTAACATATATTTAAATATCCACATATATATATAAACACACACACACACACATATATATATATATATTTAAAAATATTCTAGGTTAAAGCTAAATGGTAGTCACCCCTGTGGGTCTTGGTGAAGTCAATATTTGGAGCCTCAACAAGTTCTTATTTGCAGTGGCATCTTGCATGTTATTATTAATGTAGTAAATTTACCCACATCAATGAAAATTTAAATTTAGGTATATATTAATGTATATAAACACACACACACACATATATATATGTATTTATGTATATATATATATAAATATTTAAAAATATATACATATTTAAACACACACACACACATATATATACATATATATATCTATGTGTTATTATATGTTTATATATTGTTTTTATATTTGAATATATGTTTACATAATTTTATATAAATATAAATATATATAAATATATAATTATAATTATTACATTTTATTTACATATATTGCTATAAATTAATAGAATTATACTTATTTATATAACAATGTTTTAAAATAGTGCTAAAAATATCACCCATTAACATTTAAAACTGTGAAATTTTTTAAATTTAGTGATTTATTAGAAAACTTAGCTGATTTAGCTATATTTTCTATAAAAAATTTATATATATAAAAAGTGAGGCATTATAAACTTAAATCGATTCCATTTTTCAACACTATTTTAAAACATTATAAATTACTTATTTATAACTATAATTATAATATTTTGATTATATATTTAAATAAATTATTATAAATATATTTATATATATTTATTTATAAAGAATTATATTAATATATACATACATTAAAATATATTTAAATTTTATGGAATAATGGGAGTTTTGTTTTTGAGAGATAGCAGAGGGAATGGATTCGGATTTTGTTCATCATATGAAATGTGTTTTTCTAGGATCTTGAACTCTATTTTCTAGATAGTGGTCCTCTCCTTAGTTCCTCTATTTTCACAACATCCTAGTAGATGATTCAAGAGGATGTTATATTTTCAATGGAAAAAAGGATTTCAGATTCACCAGTTCTTCTCAGACCACACTGGTGAATTTGGTACACCACAAAATCAAATCTCCTATAACGGTTCATTGGCTATTATTGAAGAAAATTCCAAAAAACGGGAGGAATGAATTGATGAATCAATGTACTTAATCCTTTCATCTATTTTCTATTATATTAGAGTAAAATTAATGGATGTTTTATAACTTGAGGGACAATCTTCTTCTCATATGGGGTTTCAATGGTTGGAATATTTTTTTCATTGGGAGGGGTATCTTTCACCTTATTTTCCCCTCACTGGATCATAGGACCATAGCTTGGGACCATAGAATCATTCCTCCAAAATAATGGTTTTTGAAGATACATGATTTGTATATCATATTTGATCTTGAAAAGGTATTGAACTCGTTACCCCAATCTTTGGTCTGTATATATGGGTTGAGTTGTTTTTCTTGGAAACCTGAAATCTTATGGGATGTTTATTCAGACATTGGAGTCCCTATCAAGTTTGACATAGAGACAGATCATTCCCTCTATTTGTTGATTAAATGGGTTAATTTTGAGGTATATTTAACTCTTACCTTGATTCAATCTGTAATCATGCTTGATGTAGGGAATGATTTTGAGATATTAGTTAAATATCACATAATACCTACTTTTTTTTGGCACCTATAAATCAAATGATAATTTTTCTGATAAATATGTGAGGAGTGTTATTTTTCCCCACTATTCGTGAATGAGACAACATTATGGTGATTAGAGATATAGACATGATATTAATTATTCTATTGCTTGCCACATTGACAATGGAGGGATGAATCTAGATGCAAGGAACATAGCTTTGGATAGAGTAGATGGTTGAAATGGATGTATGACCAAATAGGTTTATGGTAGGACTATCCTGAATGATACTTATTTTATGTAGTCTTTATGTTCTGTTGGTTCTGAAAAAGGTTAAGGTCTGATCAAAGTGGAGATAGAGGAAATGAGCACCTGCGTGGAGTTGACTTAGGTGGCGGATACTACTACTAGGATGAATAATATTGAAGGTGGAGGGAGGTGAACAACATCACATAAGATGAGGATTTCATGGAATTATGTAGCTAAATCAGTATAGGTTAATCATATATGTATTAACAATGATGAGACATTGGATAAAGAGGCTTCCTCTGTGTAGTCTAATTATAAGGATATAGTTTAAAGAGATTTATATAACGAACATGATTCAGGACTCACTTTTAACTTCCAAAAGAAATGGAAATGAAAATGTTGTATATGAATATAGTTTTGATTTTTTCTTCTATAAACCCCATTTATTCCACTTCTTTAAGTAAATACACTTTATCTTTCCAGCCTGCTGTGTTTTAAAAGGAGTAGGTGCAGAAACAAGATCCTAAATATTTTTAGGCTGTGCAATCTGGGGAAGGTTCTATGAGGGATATTGATTCTTCCTTGGACTCTCCTTTATGAATAGAAGTGGATGACCTCAAATAAAATCTGTTGGTAACTATAGAGGATAGCATTATCCCACTGTTCTCTAACCCAAATCAAATTACATTTACCTTGAAAGATATACTAAATAGATCTCAACGCAGAGAGTTTTTTCGTGAAGAGTTCAAATATATCCATAATAGTTATGTTTTGGAACCCAAAAATGATTTCATTGAAGATTAATACATGGAGTCCCATGTTGAGGAAGTTGAATTGTAAATTAAGAATGATCATGCTAGTGGTTTGAAATATCCTATGAAAAAGAAATTATGATGGAACCCAAGAAGTTGGGGTGGATCTATGGAAGTGGAGGTAGAAAAAAAAGATGATCATTCTGGAAGGTTTTCTGTTTTGGTGGTGCTTTTGGGTCATTTCAACATTCGATCATCACACCACATGTCCTTGTATCTTATTTTCATTAATAAATCCTATGGGGCCATGGGTTTACCCATGGTCTACATTATTCTTGTATATTTAAATATCAAAAAATATATATAAGCATACAAATATATATATATATATATATATAATTATCCATCAGGGTGTAGCTAAAAGATAGTTTCCCCTATGGGTCATGGCAATGTCTCGAGATTGACTCTCACTACGTCATTATCTACATTTTCATGTTTCATGTTATAATTGGTAATGTAGATTATTTTCCCTCATTGATGTAAATAACAATTTTAACATATATATTATTATATATTGACACACACACATGTATATATATATATATGTAAAGATTTATAAAAACTCACACATACATAGAGAGAGAGATATACATTTATTTATATTTAAAGTCACTTATTTTAAATTTATTGACATTTTTACCAGTATTTTAAAGCATGAAGAATTAAATATATATATATTTATATTAATATATATAATTATATTAATATATATATATAATTATAATTATAATTATATATATATACATACACATATATATTTTTAGTCACACACACAAAAATATATAAACAAACACACCCACAAATATATATATATTTATATATATCATATATAAACAGACACAAATATATATAATCATATAAATAAACAAATAAATATATATATATAAACACATATAAACACACACATAAATATATAAACATATATATGTATACACACATATATATAATAATATACATTCACATATATATATACACTAGTATATATAGAAAATAGAAAAATATTTATATAAACACACACACTTATTTATAAACATATTAATATTAATATAAAAAAAATTCATGTATATAGTATAAATATATATATATATATTACACATATCTATAAACACACACAAATATATACTCATATATGTATATTAATATATAAAATTGTATATATGTAATATAATAATTTTTTTAATACTATATTCTATTGACACTTATAGGAAATGAACATAATTGTAGAAAAAATTGTACTAGGTGAGTCGGTGTTCTTGATTCAACTATATCACTAAATAGAGGCTTCAATTCTGAGAGAAGAACAATTCCTAAGTCATTTTCCACCATTTATTAAGGGGAGGGGAACATAGGAGTAGGCATGAAGTATGGGTGGCCATGGAGCACATATATCACATGGCACACATTTTAAATAAAAAATTAGTTTTAAAAAATATAAATTGGAATGTAGTGACCCTATGAGAGGGCCAAATTTTAAAAAAAATTATTTTAAAAATGTATTTTTAAAAAATTGGTATTTAAAAAAACCATGTTTATAGAAAAAATGGATATTTAATAAATCATTTAAGAACTTTTTATAAAAACGGGTTAAATGATGTTATAGGAATTTTAGATGTTTATAGATATCTTTAATTGGAAATATTTTAAAATTTTTCTATTTGATAAAATTTATAAACATTTAAAATTACAGATGTTTTAAAATACCACTAATTTGTAACCCTTAATTATGCGGAATTTTTTAGAAACATTATTAAATGCATTAGTGATGTTTTAAAATGTTTCTTGTGTAAAAAAATGTCAATAAATGACCTTTTTTATGGGTTGATGGAAAATCCGCTTCCATAGGAACTAAAGTATGAAGATGTTGTAGATATAAAATAATTTTTTTTATAGAAAGTTGGGTAAGTTAGTAATCAAATTATTTTTTTGGGGTAAATGATATTAAATCATTATCATGTAGGAATGGCTATACAATATTAAAACAACCTTGTATATGTGTCACCATAGTGCTCCAAATCCTCGGCTAGATTCATATAAAGGGTTAGAAGTGATTATTCTGGAATAGAAGGATGTTCTTGATGTTAGCATAGAGTGAATATGCTGAAGTATTTGGTTTTGGTAGGGGGAAAAATATTATTAGAGAATATGTATAGTACATAATGGTTCCCTGTTCACCAGATACTTCATTTGAGGTGATGAAGCTCAATTATTTTTTTGATAGATAGTGGTTTGTCCACAAGGTTTGGAAGGTAATTTAACTTATTGGATGTTCTAACCTCTTTAAGAAATTTCTATAAATAGAGGTTGATATATCACTAGTTTAATGTGACATGATCATGTAAGAGACGATTAAGAAGGTGGATGAGAGGGGTACATACTCATGGGGGGGGACTACCCCATATACCAATTGTATGAAGTGATCATAATGGAGAGATGTCTAGGATGAATCCATTTTTTGTAGGGTTATATAATATATAATCATGTAACTCAGGTGGGGTAGGGTTATGGAATATAGTTCCCTTGAACATAGTTTCTCTTTTTAATGATAGAATTAGTGCATTCTCCCATAGAGTGGAATGTTTCCAAGTACATGTAATTCCATATGTTTTCTAGATAGATTATATTATGTTCTTGGTACTTCTTGTTTATTATTTATATAAAATGTCATAAAAGACTATCAAGTTACAAAAACAAGAGTGATGTGAAGATAAAAATGTTTTCTATGTTATTTTATCTCTTGGTTTAGGGTTTTGAATTCATGGGGGGGTGTTGTTGGACTTAAAATCCTTCTTGGAGACTTGCTCCACGTTTTTGACATCTGAAATATCACTTCTATTCATAGGAGGTTTTGATTTTGATTTAATATTATTGAATAATTAGTAACAACCCACAAATATTTGATTAACAAAAAGGATATCACATTTCTAATATTCTAATGATATTTTAGGATTACAATATTGGATAATTATTTAAATACTTGCATAAGAATGTGGAAACATCATTAAAATTTACATTTTTTCAACAAAAAAACTGGTGTTATGTTTAATACATTTAATTATTCAAATAGCATTATCGTTATTTAATAATAATTAGAATAGTAGAAATATTAACCTTTTAAAAAGATATAGTAATCATTAGATCTAATTAAAAACATTTGAACTCATGGAATGAGCCTTTTAAAGCTAGATAACAGACATAAAGATAAAGGAATCTAGTTATCATAGGAAAAAACACAAAAATCCATGAATACATTTATCTTTTTTAAAATAAATAAGAATTTAACAAAAAATTCCCATTTGGAATTATCAATTTATTCGCAAATAATACCTTTGAAACTCATTAGTAAGCTTAGGAAAAAATCCTATGGTAGACTTATACATCTGATAGGTCATTAAAATAACTCCCTCAATAAAAAACCATTCTAATTTAAATGATCAAAAACCATCCTTTCATCATGAAATCAAAAAATTTATGTAAAAACATTTTTATAGTATAATTCAAGTATCATGGGAAATAAAATTCATAACACATTTTCACTCATCCTTAATCTATGTCAAAATAATTGAATTCCATTTAATTAAAAATTAGTAATGAAAGACCAGTAAATTTTAAAGAATTTATCTTCTTATTTTCTTTGGGATTTTACGAGTACTCAGTTTCTGATGGCACCTGATTCTGATGCACGGTGTGCCCGGAATCAATTTTGTAGTTTAGCTCGGGTATGTTCAGTGAACGAACGAGTGGGTTTTCCTAACTTTTAAACCGGTGCTCATAATCGAAATCTGAGAGCACTGATGAAACCGCAGCACCGGTAATTGCTTAGGAAGACCTTTTCTAGAGTTGTGTTTGCTCAGGTGGTGTTGTTAAATAAATGGGTTAATTGAAGAGTGAAATAAAATTTGCACTACAATTTTATTTCTATTCTAGGTAATTATAACATATGTGTGGAAGTTGGGGTGGGACCCACTACATCCTAACTCCACATGGTAGGATATTAGTGAGGTGGGGCCCACACGATCCCCACCCTTATTTTCCCCTAAACCCCCCCCCCCCTCTTAATTTTGGAAACCCCCCTTAAATTTGTAACTCTTCCAGATTAATGCATGCCAATTAAACACCTAATTAATTTGACAATGCAACTTTAATTAATTAGGTTAATTCATGTTTTGAATTTTGAAAAATGTTGGCATGAGTAAAAAAATAAGGCAAAAGCATTATTTTATCGTTGGTGTATCGTTGTGTGGATATTTTGGGGGAGATTACTCAAAGTCTTGAGTATCTTCATCTTCTTCATTGTATAACATGAAGAACGTCAAGACTTAGATGAAGAATATCCTCACTATAAGGATAGATCGATGTGCCATATCCTCTCCTCTCTGAAGCCAGTGTGTGTTGCCTTTCCCGAAGAACGATGACGCACCATCCTTTGTTCTTCTTCTCACGTCAAAGGAAGGGAGGCGCCGCTCCTCCTCGGACGTTCTTTGTCATCATTTACGGAGCTTCTCCTCACGACGCCATTTTCTGCAACGCCGTTTTCCGCGACACAAGATTCTGTGAATATCTTTGAGGTAGGGGTTTTTTTTATGTTATTGTATATTTTGGGCATTCATCGTTAAATAATTAGCAGCTTGTTATCAAATTAAATGAAAGAGGCCGAATCACACAAACACGGTCAACTCTCCTCCCCATTGTTGTTGTAATTCATTGTGGATTGGAATGTAGGCAACGCGGTTCCGTCACACCACGCGGAAACAAAGGAACCGTGGCCGGTGTGGGCTGTGGCGAAGGAGCACGATGCCGCCGCGCTGCACCGGGGCATCATGGAGGGTCACGGCCGGGGCGGGCCATGGTGGAGGGGCGCGGCACCGTCGCACGGTGCTGGTCGGACAAGGGTCGCGGTGGTGAAGAGGGCGGTGGCTAAAACAGTCGGCTGCTGGTGCTACAGGATGAGGGACCAACATGTCCCGCGTGGCATAACCGGCCGGCCGTTATGGCTATCCAGATCCGGGAAAACCGGGGGTTTGAACCCCCGGCCAGCATAGCAAGTGCAGACCCCCACAGGTCCGCCATTCGGTTCAGAGGGGGCGGCGGCCTCCCCCCCATCCGCGTCCACTCACCACGCGGGTGCCCGCACCGAGCCGAACCGGCCGGGCCAGGTGGGACCGCCCTCATCGGGTCGGGCCGCCCGTGTAGGGACGAACCCCCGCTCCATTCTGGGCCACACCGGCTGAGCCGGGCCACACCATCCAGGCTGGGGCGTGCCCAACCAGGCCGGACCCGGTTCGGTCCGACCCAGGCGTATCGGGCCGGATCGGACCGAGCCCAAACCCCCTGTTTTCAGACAGTTCTGTTCAAATGCCCATAACATGGGATACATACCTCTAATCGATTCACCGTTAGTTGCATAGAGATCCCTGGATCAAGATGTTCGTTTTTTTATATTACACTCAAGGTTTCAGATAACTTTGGGTATGGTTGGGTTGGTTCGAACACGAAACCAACCAGGCCTTCGGAATAAAAATGCTTATAACTTGAGCTCCAGACATTCGATTGACGTGCCATCGACTTTGTTGGATTCCTCTTAGTGAGACGGTTCTTTTATATTACTCTGCCTGAGGTTTGGACACAGTTGGAGTACAGTCAGGTTGGCTTTGACTTAAAAACCAACCGGGCCCCTAGGACGAAACAACCAATAACTCTCAGACTGGGCATCCGATTGACGCACTGTCTGTCGCGTTGAGTTCCAATTAACTAGACGGAACTTTGGGATACATCAACTCTGAACTACTTGTCATTTGATGTATCAAACCCCTTGGATCATTGATTGGACCCTCCCAGAATCGAGCATGTTGTACGCAGGAACCCTAGATCTCGCTGCGACTACGACGATGTTGACGATTGTACTGGGATCCTCCGTGGGTTCGATAGCGACGAAGACCGTACTGGAATTCTCTGGGGGTTTGACGGTGATGACTACTGTTCTTGTATCTTATGTGGGTCTGGTAGTATTTAACTACTGTTCTTGTATTCTACGTGGGTCCGAGAGTATTTGACTCTGTACTTGTATCCTAAGTTGGTCCGACAGAGTATCCGGTCTTGTATCCTTTGTGGGTCCGACATCTTAGCTGGTCTTGTATCCTATGTGGGTCTGACAGGTTAGATGAATCAGTGGCTACATCTGATCATCTCTATCTCCTTACGAAGAGTATACCTGTGTGAGCTGAGTCTTGACTTTCAATAATTATCTTTGATATGATTGTTTTGCTATCATGTGTGGATTGGGTTGTGTTATCTTGTGTTGATTGGATTGTGATTTCCTTTGTGGACTAGATCAAACTTGGGCTCAGATGTTGAAGCCGAACTGGATTTGATTACTTAGGAATATGTATGGGAATATACCTAAGTAGGGTTGGTTGTTACTTTGTGATTGTAACTTTCCTTTGTTGCTTATCCTTCGTGGATTCTGGGAGACCTTCGGGGGTCTCAGGGTCCCTACTGAGTAGCGTATAGTCACCCCTGCATGCGATATTCCTACACTACATTGTGTTGGATATAGATGACAGACAACGCTGACCGAGGTAGGAGCTTGTGGAGCTGGATAGTACCTGGAGAAGGATCACTGGATGGGACATACACGGAGCGAACGGCTAGAGACGAGGAGTAGAGGAGACTATTTTTACCCACCCTTCAGGTGGGATTTCCATAGGACGGCTGGGTGTTGCTGCTTTACTTTTCTGCCGATGTACTCTCTTTTCAGTTGTACTTTACTTTCAGTTGGGTTTGTATTCTGGCCCATTTACATTCTAGTACTTACCTTTGTACTCAGTTTACTTAGTGTTTACTTATGCTTGCATACTCTGTGGTGTTTGTTTTCTTTACATAAAGTCAATGCCTTCCATGATATCGGAATTTACACCTTTAGTTCTAGTCGCCAGCCCCTGTCCTAAGGAAGATGGGATTGGGCTAGTCATGACACAGGTCCCGAGGACAGGTCGTGACAAATTGGTATCGGAGGAGTTCGATTCTACCGCAGAACTCAGGACTCTGATCTTTATTCTTTGTGAAGCAATAGTGTTAAGGGTTTTGTGTGTGGTTATCAGTCCAGGGAGTCCATTGTTGGTGCGGCGGCCGACATATCCATACACCAGGAACCTGACTCTTGATTTCTGACTCAGTGCATGAAAACACTGATTGCATGTGTGTTTCAAGTTTTTCATTGTGATTACTTTATGTCAACTCGCCAAGTATACTGTATTGACCATGGCACACCTGTACCTTTTTAGGATAGCCCCACGATGGCAGTCAGATAGGGTTTTGAGCTTTGTGTAAGACGACATCTCACCGAGCAACGAGCCCTTGGTGTAGGGCCCTATTACAGCAGAGGCATCGGCGGTACCTCTACCCACCCAGCCACCGATGCCACCAGCCCCAGCCGCTGAGAGTGCACGTCACCATAGTGTACTGCAAGAGTTTCATCATCAGAGACCTCCCAGGTTCTGCGGGCAGACGAACCCTCGGGCATATGAGGATTGGATGGAGGCTGTTGTGAGAGTTTTCAGTTTAGTAGGGACACCATCAGACCTCATTGTGATTCCTGCAGTGAGTCTCTTGCACGCGGCAGCAGGTAGATGGTGAATCTTGATGCTCCAGGTGCATGAAGAGGCATCTCTCCTTTGGATGAACTTTGAGAGAATATTCCACTCAGAGTTCGTTCCAGCCACCCTCTGTGCGGTGTGCATTCAGGAGCTACTACAGCTACGACAAGACATCGTGACGGTAGCCCAGTACTCATTGAGATTTACCGATCTCTCGCGCTATTCCACAGACATGGTACGGGACCCATTATTCTGGGCCAGGACCTTCCAACAGGGACTGAGACATGAGATTAGGGCATCGATGATCTACCTCAGTATTTCAACGCAGGAAGGAGTACTTGAGCGAGCCCTCCTTATAGAGAGCTTTCTTGCTGAGCCTACACCAGCTGTGACACCGACCGCATGGCGGCATGTAGCTGAGTCTTCTACAAATGGAAGTCGACGGATGACTCAGGGGTCCAAGAAGACCATACCATCAGGCGGATAACCACAAGATACTGGCTCAGAGGTGCGGGGAACATGGTGTAGATCCATCCTTCCGAGGCGCAGATAGTGCTATGAATTCGGTGGGAAGGGACACATGGCTCGTGACTGCCAGACCTGCCATGTAGAGGAGTAGCAGACGGTTGAGGGACCACCTAGGGAGAGGCAGAGGTTCAACTGTGGCAGTCCATAGGGAGCAGGTGGGTGAGGCAGAGGAGCTGGCCGAGTAGCAAGTGGTGGGAAATGCTTTGAGGCTCTGCAATCACCACCACCATGAGGTCCACCCCGACCACATGAAGCTAGCGGGCAGTGGCAGGCTCAGCTTCAGGCAGCGGAGGCCTACGATCACGGCGCACCAGAGATTATTCGAGGTACTATCTGTGTCTTCTCCACCCTTTCTAGAGTTCTTATAGACATAGGAGCGAGTCATTCTTTCATTTCCACTGCCCTTGTTCAAAGCTTGGAGATTCCGACGGAGCCGTTGGCTCGATCCTTACAGCTAGAGACTCCTACGAAAGCAGACTCGACGATTATGCATTGGTGCCGGTAGTGTGAGCTTACTATAGGAGGTGAGAGCTTCAACTGGAATCTTCTTATAGCGGCATCGAGGCATTACAATGTCAACTTGCATATGAATTGGTTATCTACAGTCCATGTTCAGATCAACTGTGTTAGGCGCAAGGTGTGGTGTGTCCATACCGATGGGTGTAGGTTTACCTTCACAAGTGAGAAGGGAGCCTCTGTAACACAGGATGGACTCACGTAGAGTAGAGGATAACTGATCACACATCTGTTGGCTAGCCTTATCCTAGGAGCAGTGGACATGAGGAGTCCGATTTTTCTTGTAGTGGTGGATCAGTATGCGGACGTTTTTCCTGACGACATTCCAGGACTACCTCCTCATAGAGAGGTAGACTTATATATTGAAATATAACATGGGATAGCCCTGATATCCACTCCAGCATATCAGATAGATCCCATTGAGCTTCTAGAGCTACGGGTACAGCTGGAGGACTTGCAGGGAAAGGAATTCATTCGACCTAGTGTTTTAACCTGGGGTTCCCTGATATTGTTTTCTAAGAAGGCGTACGGGAGCTTGCGACTATGTGTCGATTATTGTCGCCTGATCCAAGTGACCGTGAGTAACAGGTATCCGCTGCTGAGGATTGAAGACCTCTTCCATCAGCTCAAGGGACCATGGTGGTTCTCGAAGATAGACCTCAGGTCAGGCTATCATTAGCTCAGAGTTCAAGATGAAGATGTCCAGAAGACGGCCTTCAGATGTCAGTATGGCCACTATGAGTTCTTGGCTATGCCTTTTGGCATAACCAATGCTCAAGCAGTGTTCATGAGTCTCATGAACAGGATATTCCAGCCTTACTTTGATCGATTTTTGTGGTCTTCATCGATGACATATTGGTATACTCGACTACTGAGGGGGATCATGCCTACCACTTGCGGGTTGTACTGGACACACTCCGAGAGCACTAACATTATGGTAATATCTCAAAGTGTAAGTTATGGATATGTGAGTTCCACTTCGTGGGACATGTCATCTCTGAGGCAGGAGTTGTAGTGGATCCTTTGAAGATCGAGGCAGTGCTAGCTTGAGAGCCACCCAGGAGCGTGGCGGAAGTGTGGAGCTTCCTAGGTTTGGCTGGGCTCTACTGAAGATTTGTGCTAGACTTCTCCAGAGTTGTAGCACTTATTACAGCTTTGACAAAGAAAGGGAAACCCTTCGTGTGGTCAGATAGATGTCAGCAGAGCATCCAGGAGCTGAGACAGAGATTGAACAGTGCACACATATTGAGGCTACCAGAGGAGGGAGTAGGGTACGTACTCTACTTCGATGCATTAGGGACCAGACTCAGGTTTTTCCTGATGCTAGAATGGGCAGTGATCTCCTATGGATCACCACAGTTGAGGCAGTACAAGAAAAACTATGCTACCCAAGACATGAAGTTAGCAGCAGTGGTCTTCGCTCTGAAGATGTTTCGGCACTATCTGATGGGAGAATGCATTACAATCTATTCTAACCACCAGAGTCTCAGGTACATATTCTCACAGAAGGACTTGAACCTGAGACAGTGGATATGGCTCGAGTTCCTACAGGACTATGACTCTGAGATAGTCTATACTCCTGGAAAGGGGAACGTAGTAGCAGATGCTCTCAGTAGGAGGATGTGCATTCAGCTACTTGGATAGGAGACAGAGCAGCTAGCTGCTTTGTAGATATCCATCATGGATAGAGATGGAGCAGTTTTTCCTCAGTCACTCATAGTCACTCCTCCACTTATTCAGCGGGTCGGAGAGGCACAACGTGGGGACGTTGACTATGAGATGCGTTGTGCACAGATTTCCATAGGACAGGCACCTGATGGATTCTCTATAGGAGGAGAGCGCGTCATCCTTTTCATAGGACGTACCATGGTACCAGCTGCTTTGTAGGAGGAGGTTATGATAGAGTTTCACACTTCCGCTTTGGCAGTACATCCATGAGTAGCGAAGATGTATCAGGATCTCAGACGACAGCACTGGTGGCTAGGGATAATGTAGGCTGTGGAAGAGTTCATTCCTCGATGCCTCACCTTCCAACAAGTGAAGGAAGTCCACCAGGTACCAATAGGCTTGGTATCACCCTTGGAGGTCTCAGAGTTGAAGTAGGATAGTATATCTATGGATTTCGTTACTGGACATCAATGTACTTATAGAGGTCACGACTCCATTTGAGTCGATTGTCGACCGACTCACCAAGTCAGCCCACTTTTTAACCATCAAAGAGCAGGGATCAGTGGAGAGCTTGGGACGCATCTACGTTCAGGAGATTCTACGGCTTCATGGTGTGCCATCATCTATCATCTCCGATTGAGATGCTCGCATTACTTCCCAGCATTGGAAGGGGTTGTAGGAGGCATTCAGGACGCAGCTACTTCTGAGCACCGCCTCTCACCCTCAGACAGATGGTCAGACGGAGAGGACCATTCAGACACTCGAGGACATGCTTCATGCATGTGTCATCGACTTTGGTTGAAAATGGGAGGATCACCTACCCTTGTTTGATTTTGTGTACAACAACAGCTACCACTCCACCATCGGGATGGCACCATACAAGGCATTGTGTGGACAACCTTGCAGATCACCTCTATGCTGGACAAACCCTAGGGAGTCAGCACTTGTGGGACCAGAGATGGTCCAGGAAAAGACAGAGAAGGTCCAGGTCATCCAGGAGTGGATGAGACAACTCAGAGCTAATAGAAGTCCTATGCTGACAGGGGGTGGAGACCACTAGAGTTCGAGGATGCCGACCACGTTTTCTTGAGGGTCTCACCTCAACGTGGATTGCATAGATTTGGTCGGGGCGGCAAGTTAACTATGCGCTTCATCAAACCATTCCAGGTTCTTAGCAAGATAGGTGAGGTGCCTTATCGCCTGGCTCTACCACCTCAGTAGCACCAAGTGCACGCCGTCTTTCACGTATCTCAGCTGAGGAGACACGTGCATGACCTGACACATCATTGACCATGGGGACGAGAACCTCCAGGAGAGCACTTTGGAGCGGTAGGCTCAGATGCGTTCTCAGTACCCTCATTTGTTCCCCTAGTTTGTGATGTATCTTTATGGGGACGTAATGCCCTGAGGTAGGAGTAATGTAAAAACCCGTAAATTTCAAGGAATTTTTATTATTATTCTCTTTGGGATTTTATTAGTACGTAGTTTCAGACAGCACCTGATTCCGACGCACGGTGTGGTCAAAATCAATTTCTGATGTTTTTCTCGGGTACGTTCAGTGAACGAATGAGCAGGTTTTCCTAACTTTTGAACCAGTGCTCGGAATCAAAATCTGAGGACACCGATGAAACCGTAGTGCCGGTAATTGCTTATAAAGAGCATTTTTGGAGTTAAGTTTGCTCAGGTGGTGTTGTTAAATAAATGGGTTAACTAAAGAGTGAAATAAAATTTGGGCTACAATTTTAATTCTATTATATGTAATTATAAACTATGTGTGGAAGTTGGGGTGGGACCCACTACATCCTAACTCCACGTGGTCGGATATTAGTGAGGTGGGGCCCACACGATCCCCACCCTTATTTTCCCCTAAAACCCCCTCTTAATTTTGGAAACCCTCCTTAAATTTGTAACTCTCCACATTAATGCATGCCAATTAAACACCTAATTAATTTGAAAATGCAAGTTTAATTAATTAGGTGAATTCAAGTTTTGAATTTTGAAAAATGTTGGCATGAGTAAAAAAATAAGGAAAAAGCCTTATTTTATTATTGTTGTATCTTTTCATGTAGATTTTGGGAGAGAATACTAAAAGTCATTAGGATCTTCATCTTCTTCGTTGGAGAACACGAAGAACTCCAAGACTTCGACGAAGAACACCGTCACCACAAGGAGAGATCGACATGCCATTTCTTCTCCTCTCCACAGCCGGTGTGTGATGCCTTTCCTGAAGAACAACATTACTCCTTCCTTCATTGTTCTTCTCACATAAAAGGAAGGGAGTCACCGCTCCTCCTCGGACATTCTCCGTCATCATTTACGGAGCTTCTCCTCGCGACGCTGTTTTCCGCGACGCCGTTTTCTGCGACGCAAGCTTCCACAGATCTCTTTGAGGTAGGGGTTTGTTTTTATGTTTGTGTTTATTTATGGCGTTCATCGTTAAATAATATCCTCTTGTTATCTAATTAACGGGAGGAGTCTAGAACACACAAACACGGCCAACCCTCCTCCCCTTTGTTGTTGTACTTTATTATGGATTGGAACAGAGGCGACGCAGTGTCGTCGTACTGCGCAGAAACGAAGGTACCATGACCGTTGTGGGCCACGGTGAAGGAGCGCGGTGTCGACATGCAGCGCCGCTGAGACCGAAATGGGTTACGGCTGCGGTGAGCCATCGAGGAGGGACGCAGTGTCGTCGCGCCGTGCCGGTCGGACAAGGGTCGCGGCCTAAGGCCATGGAGGTGCAGAGGGTGGCGGCCGGAACGGCTGGCCGCCAGTGCTATAGGAGGCGGGACCAATAGGTCCCGCGTGGCATAACTGGATGTCCGTTACAGCCAGCCGTATTTGGGAAAACCGGGGGTTTGAACCCCTGGCCAGCGCAGCAAGGGCAAACCCCTGTGTGTCTGCTGTTCGGTTCGAAGGGGGCGGCTGCCTTCCCTCCTTCCGCGTCTGCTCAACATGCGGACGCCCGCACCAGGGCGAACCGGCCGGGCTGCCCACGCGGGGATGAACCCCTACACCGGTCTAGGCCAGGCCGTGCACAACCGGTCCAGACCCAGACCTAGGTCGGGTCGACCCAGGGCTATCGGATCGGGTCAGACCGGGCCAGAACCCCCTGTTTTCGGACAGATCCGTTCAAATGCCTGTAACTTGGTCTATGGTCCTTTGATCAATGCACCTTCAGTTGAGTAGCAATCCTTGGATCGAGACGGTCGTTTAGGTATATTACACTTATTTTTTTGGAGAGCTTTGTATATGGCCGGGTTGGTTCAAACACGAAACCAATCGGGCCTTCGGAAGGAAAATGCTTATAAATTGAGCTCTGGATGTCCGATTGACGTGCTGTCGACATTGTTGGATTATTCATAGTGAGATGGTTCTTTTGGATTACTCTGATCAAGGATTGGACACAATTGGAGTATGATCAGGTTGGTTTTGACTTAAAAACCAACTGGGCCCTTGGGGCGAAAAGGCCAATAACTCTCAGACCGGAAGTCAGATTGACGCACCGTCTATCACATTGAGTTCCTATTGACGAGACAAAACATTGGGATTCATCAATTCTGGAACCAATTTCAGTTGATGTATAAACCCCCATGGCTCATGGAGCGGACCCTCTCGGAATCGAGCATGTTGTGCGTGGGAACCCTAGAGATGGCTCCGACTGTGACGACGATGGCGACTATACTGGGATCCTCCGTGGGTACGGCAGCGACGAAGACCGTACTAGAATCCTCTGTGGGTTCGACGACGATGACTAATTTTCTTGTATCCTATGTGGGTCCAGCAGTAATTGACCACTGTTCTTGTATCCTACATGGGTCCGGTAGTATTTGACTCTGTACTTGTATCTTACATGGGTCCGGTAGAGTAGCTGGTTTTGTATCCTTTGTTGGTCTGATAGCTTAGCTGGTCTTGTATCCAATGTTGGTCTGACAGCTTAGATGAATCATTGGCTACATCTGATCATCTCAATCACCTTACGAAGAGTATAAATGTGTGAGATGAGTCTTGACTTTCAATCATTATCTTTGATATGATTGTTTTTCTATCCTGTGTGGATTGGGTTGTGTTATCCTGTATGGATTGGATTGTGATTTCCTGTGTGGACTAGATCGAAATTGGCCTCAGATGTTGCAGCCGAACTGGATTTGATGACTTAGGTATATATATGGGAATATACCTATGTAGGGTTGGTTGTTACTTCGTGATTGTTACTTTCCTTTGTGGTTTATCCTTCGTGGATTCTGGGAGACCTTTGGGGGGCTCGGGGTCCCTACTGATTAGTGTATACTCACCCCAGCATCAGATATTCTCGAACTACATTGTGTTGAATGCAGACGACGGACAACGTTGACTGAGGTAGGAGCTCATGGAGCTAGACGACACCTGGAGGTGGATCACTGGATGAGACATACACGGAATGGATATCTAGACCCGAGGAGAAGAGGAGACTATATGTACCCACCCTTCAGGTGGGATTTCTAGAGGATGGCTGGGTGTTGCTGGTTTACTTTTCTGCTGTTGTACTCTCTTTTTAGTTGTACTTTACATTCAGTTGGGTTTGTATTCTGGCCCATATACATTCCCACACTTACCTTTGTACTTAGTTCAAATAGTGTTTACTTATGCTTGCATACTCTGTGGTGTTTGTTTTCTTACTTAAAGGAAATGCCTTCCCTTATATCGGGATTTATGCCTTTGGTGCTAGTCGCCAGGCCCTAGCCTAAGGAAGGTGGTCTTGGGATAGTCACGACACATGTCCCGAGGATAGGTCATCACAAGTAACAAACTTGGTTATCTCCCTCATCTTACCCTCTAAGACTACATTATTTCCCAATGCATTAGAAAGATATATATGGATTACAAATCATTATGAGATATATCAGGCTCACCCATCATTATTTATAATTATCAATTATTTTATAACAATTTCATTATATATCTTTTTCATTATAAAACCACTAATAAACTATTTTGAACCAATAAGAGAAGAACTTTCAATTTTCATATAATCATATAGATAAATAACATTTTTCATTTAAAAACTAATAAAATGATAAGAACCGAGAAGGGAATGAATATGATATCCATTTAAAAAAAGGTAATTTATAAAGGAATATTGATAATTAATAATATCAATGATGGTGGGAAAATTAAGTTAAACTGTATGTTTTAAAAACATTATTTTTTCACTTCTTTAAAGTGATTTAAATTAAACATATAGGTAATATTGAAAATAATCCTTTTTCAAAATGTTATAACCAATGTAAAATATAGTTCAAAATGAACATTATTAATGATTTAGTCATAAAAATGCACAATCATAACAAATAAAAAAGAACATGGATATGAAGAAGAATGGGTTAAAACATTTTAAACAACATTTAATATGAAAATACCTTACTTTATATTCTCTCTACCATTGTACGTTCAATAACTCATGAATAATAAAGTAATATTACTTTTATAATTATATAAGAAACTTATATATAATAATTTTATTAGTATTATTCCTTCTATTTTATTTATTACAATGATTTACTTATTAACTAAAATTGATATTTTCCCATTGTTCATTTTGGTTTAATTTGATTAATAATCCCCAAAAAACATGTGTCTGTTGACTATAGTAAAAATTTTTTGGTTAAATTACATAAAAAATAATAAAAATGATATATTTTTCATATTTTTTTAAATATTATTCTAAAACCAAATAGGTAAGGCTATCATAAGAAATGAATCATGTTGTTTCATGAAGACGGTAGTTCATATATACACATGAAAATGTTTTAATTATTCCACTATGTATAATAGAAATAAAATATTGAATATTACACTTTTATGAATTTTAAATATTTTATAATGTTCATAATTATTAATTATGTTCATCATTCATATAGTTCTTGTATGTCAAAAATGAAAATGAATCACATTGCTTCTTGGATGTTTTTATCTTCATATACACATGACCAACATTATCATTTTCAAACACATGGTCAGGTAATGAGGTATGTAGTATATTTTATTTCAAAATTATAAATATGTTATAAACATCTTATTTAATCATTTGATCCATGATTTTAACTAGTTATATGATCGTGTGATGAAAAATTTAACGCATTAGTTCTTGTAGTTGGTTGCCCATAAGTATAAAATAGTGATGTTTTCATTTCCCATAGGATAAAAATATATATAAAAAATGATTAAACATAATCATTAAAAATAATTATTTTATGGATACTTATGTAATTATTTCATTGTGCAAATGGAATATATTATGGAGTTCTATGATGAAATAAATGAGAAACACCAAATTAAAAAAAAATTGCCTTTTTATCAGAAAACCACAGTTGGATTAAAATTTAATCCTTTATAGGTTTTTATTTTTTTATACCAATAACTATAATATTCTATATGGGATTACGTAAAGTTATTTTTTAAGGTATTTATCTAGAAAAAAAAGAATCATTGTGTGGTAAGAAGTGAGGAAATGTGGTTCCTGTTTATATTTGAACGGTGTAGAACACATGTAATTATTCAATGCTTAAAATTAATATAAAGACATAATCATAGGAATGAGGATATTAAAAAATATAATTTCTATTATATCAATATAAGGATTAAAATAAAATCATCAAATAATAATTAATATTATAATTTATTGGGGTTTTCATTTTTTATCAATTATTAATCCATTTTAGCATATACCATGGTAAATAATTTTTTCCCAGGTTACTATTTGTTGTGACCAAAACAAAATGACCACATTGTTAAATTTTAAAATCCAAATATCAAAAATAAAACTAGTTTTAGAAAGAACATTTTTTATAAGTGTCGGAAATTAACGCTTATATGAATATGAAAAATGTAATGAAAACTATTTTTAAAAAAATTGCTTTGTTTGCATGAACTGATTTTATGCGAAAATAAAATATACTGATGACTATTAAGGAATTAATTAATTTTTTTAAATTAATGTTGAATAATTTAACTCTATAATTAATAATATATATAATTCTACATCTAAAATATTTTAAATAATGAAAATTTTAATAGAATTCTTTATTTTTAGTATTCATCTAAAAATTAAGGTTTTCATAAAAATAATTAAAATTAACCCTAATTTAAATTTGATAAGATGATATCAAAAAAATTATGTCATTAATAAAAAATTAATTTTTTAAAATCTGTAAATTTATCTTTAAAATAAAACCATGTAATACATGTTTTTTTTGTAAAATATAACTATTGCATTTTCTATTCAAAAAACTTATTATATTATTTATAAAACAATGATCAATATAAATAAATAAAATTAATACCTATAAATCGTTAGATTGGATTATTTTTAATATTACCTCGGTTTCAGAATTATTTCCCCTTAAAATAATTATGGCATCACAGTTATGTTAATCACTTACAAAACTGGGGGTATATCTCCCTCACACCTTTTCTTGATTCCCATGTTTCTTCCCCAATCCTTTAAATTTTCCCTAAAACCATAACCTAGTAAATCATGTAATTTCATTTTTCCAAATCCAGTCAATTTATAATTTCAAAATGATTTGGTTTATAAGTATTATTACCCTCTAACTTTACCATATCATGGATCAAAACATTATATTCATCAGATATATATTTCCTAATCATTGGAACATGAAACACATGATATAACTAAGAGAAAAAGAGGGGAAAATATAACCGGTATGAAAATGATTTCACTCCATCCAAAAAATTTATATGTTTCAATAACCCATAGATTTAATGGTCTATTTTTTCTACAAATGCATAATAGTTTTACAAGTATATAAATTATGAACAACTTGATTTCTAACCTCAACTGAATATTCTTTCTTCTAGTTATATACATAACTTTTCTATATATTCAATGATTCCCTCATGTATTGACGATTCATCTTTTCCTTATTAATCATATTTTATAACAAAATTTTCATAACAACCCCCTTTGATTAACTTCTCCCATTAAGATAGAGTTGTAAAATAATATTTATATAATTCCACAAAAGGATCCAAATGTACAATAAATTATAACAATTATATTAAAATTTTAAACTAATTAAATAAGTTTATCCCAACATCCATGATTATCTAATTATAACGCTCAAAGAATAACTTCCATTATTATATTTTTCTACTCTAACTACCCATCAAATTGGGAAGGAAAATTTATAATGAAATTTAATTCATTTCCACATGACTAATCAAGTCCCTTAAAAAATATGACATTAGTTTAGGATCGCAATCAGATACAAAATATATAGAGAGTCCAATTGATCTAACTATGTATTCAAATTTGAGTGTGTCATATTGATCTAATAGAATATTAACTATAATTAAAACAACATTTCAGAGATTAAGTCAAAATATCATCAATAACCCAAATAAAATCATTACTAGGAGATGTTTTTGGTAATCTTACCATGAAATCCATGGTTATATTGTTACATTTCCATTCAGTAACATAAAAATCCTAATGAATACCGTTATATAGTTATCCATAAACATTAATCTATTTTCCAATGAATCATTTCATAGTAAAATCAATTTTATCATTATTCATTACACCCTAGAAAAAATATTCCCTAATCTCTGTATACGTATTAGTTTTTATAGGATGAATAGAAAATAGTGATCTATAAGCATCATTCAAAAATTACATCTTAAAATGGGAATAACATGTTATATTGAACCTATTTATTTATTTGATGTCTAAAAATTATAGTAAAAGTACCATGATATATGAAATTATTTTATCTTTATATTGAATATTTATAGATGAAAAGATAAGTTATATAACCCCATCTAAAAAGTAATTTACTAAAAGATATTTGTTTTTGTCATTTTTTCCTTTACATTAAGTAAATTAAAATAAAGTGTCATTATCACTCCCACGTAGCTCCATGGGGACTCAACATCAACCCAAGGATGACCATGGTTGGTTATTACTCATCCAATAAGGTTAGGAAAAGTGTTAAGGTAATTCAATATTATTATAATATTTTTTTACATTGAATTTCCATATTTACCTTTAACTGCAGTAAAGAAAAGTTAAAAGTTACTATTCCCTAAATAATTATTTTCATCTTATTTAACCACATTTTATATAAAAATAATAACCATTTATGTCGTATTTTCTAAATTCAATTCATACAATCAGTAAAATTTCATTTAAATGAAAAATTTAGTTTTTTAACTACTACTTAGTGGTTCCACTATTCATCAAAATTTGATGTTTTTTAGACAAAATACCAAAAATTCATCCTAAGAAATATTTTTATATTCCGAATTAAAAAAATGATATGTAATTTAAAAATTTAAAAACATCTATGTTTCATTAATTAATTTAAAATTAATTTCAATTGACAAAAATATAGCGTGTTTTTAAGAAACAATATCTACCAAAAGATTCACACTTGTTAATGCCAAATTTCAAGGTGAAATTAATTCCAATGGGCTAAATTATATTATTTGGAAAAAATATAATATAATTAAACCTTAAATACAATTAAAAAGATAATATATTAATATTAATAAATTATATTAAAATACAGTTTTGAATTAAAATACAGTATTTTTCACTATTCATCATAAAATGAATTCTATCAGAAAAATAACAAAAATTTACCCAAAGTAAATTTTGATATCCCGATTCTAAAGATATTTTTTAATTTTTCAAATAGAACATATAAAAAGGAAAAAAACTATATTTAAATAGGGTTTTCCATCAAAAGCTGGTAAATCGACCTTTTAACGAATATTAGAGTATTTATACTTAATATCAGATTCTTTCTTATTTTAAGCCTCTAAAATTTATGTGATAAATTTAAAAATATATAACAAACATGTATATTCATATTATATTTTGTAATTTCCATTCCTCCCAATACAACGACTATGCATTAACTATAATTTAAAATAATATTTTATTATTATTTTTCATTATTACTCAACATTGTGTGCAATGTAAGATTTCAAAGAAATATGTTGTTTTGTATGGGGTACACCATCAAACCTAGAATCCATTTTAAAGTAAAATTAATAATTCATTTAATAAAATTATTAAATATGAAAATTTCATATTCTTTATTTACTTGGGATGTTACAGAAATAATAAGGATGATATTATTTGATCATATCATTAGTAAAACAAGTATATCATTTACAGAAGTTATATTCAACAAAAATTTCACTTAAATATATTTGGAATATTTACTCACAAAAATAACATATCAATTTTGAATTCAAATATTTAGAATATAAATATTTTTCCATTATGATTGAAAATGGTTTCTTTTTGAAAAAACATGGAAATTGTAATATATTATTTTATTCAAGCCAAGTATGTTAAAAAAGTATTTCTTTTGAAAATCATGGGAAAAGTTAAATGTACCTGATTTAGAAAACTATAATGATATTACTTTTAAAAATTTTTGTAAAAATTTCATCAATGGTAAAAAATAAATCCAAATAATAAAAGTATAATTTTAAAAACATTATTCAATGCATTTCTAGAAATCCTGTATTTAAAATAAAAAGAAATTTTGAACATATAGAGAAATAATGTCTATTTTCCATAAAAAAATATTTCTGTATATTTAATATTTAAAGAGAGGATTGACTGACTGAAAATTATTTTTTTATATCATAAACACCTTTTTAAGGGCGACAGGGAACCCAAAATCACTTCCAAGTCACAAGACATTAAACTCTGCCCTAAAGGATCAAAATACATAAAACAAGATCAAATCAACAAAGGCAGCCCCTCCCCAGCATAAAACGATCAGTTCAGCTTCCAACTACTCAATGATACCCGACTATCTGTCCCATGGAGTGATGCATGGTCTTGGTACCGATGAAAAAATCCACACCCTCTCAAACGTCTAATTCCAAATACCCATGATTTGATGAAAACCATCAACAATAAACCAAATATGGAGAATCCCCTAATGAAGATATTGAAACATTGACCCTTGGACCTTTGACCACATAGTAGAACACACCACCCAACCAGAATCAACCAGATTCTCACAGTAGATTCACCACAAGAAGAATAGTTACAGCAAACCATCAGTAGAAAACCAATTTCAACACCAAACTAGTAGACACTAACATTCAATCGAATTCAATAAACCACAAACATCACCAAACAAGAAACCATTAATAAACATGTTGAAGAGAACTAGTTCCTCCCCCTCTAATCCACTCAAGATCTGACGTTGATCCACACCAAAAACGCCGGAGACAACACCAAGCTGTGCTAAAACAAGATGTGTAAACGCCGAGCCACGATGTCTCCAAGATTACGATGCCTAGCCACACAAACCCAATCCAAAAGCTAGATCCACACTGAGTTATGACATCGTCTGGAATGGGAAGTAGGGCCATGACAATCCATCCAAGAAACTGGAGCCACCGTGAGCCTTTTCTTCACTGACATCGAGAATCTGGAGACAGACATCGAGCCATGCCAAAACCACACGAGCAACGCTGATGCCAAACATGTTGTCGCCATGCCGATCTAGAGCAGCATACGGTGAGACCACAACACACTAGAGGAGGGAGCCTCTAAGAAGCATCTAACTTTCACTCTGGGCAGCTAGGGTTATAACCAAATTAGAAGAAAATTATGGATATTATTGAGAGTTATATCATTAAATTCCATAAATATAAACATAATTATAAATAATCCTTGATAATAGTGGTATTGTATATATAAATCCCATACCACTATGGATACATTCAAATAAAAAACAAATGAAATTGAGAACATTACATGGGTATATATATAATGATAAACTTAATTATTATTTGTATAAAATACAAACATGGAAAATATGTACACCAAATAAAAGAAACTAGTGGTGAACATAGAATGTGCCTCACTGAGAAAAAAGATTGATGGGAAACCCTAAGCTAAATTTCCACTTATATTGAATGTGCTCTAAAATAATATATAATTAATTAGAATTTATTTTAATTATTAAAAAAAATGAAAACATATAATATCCAATATTATCCTTATACAACATTTCATCATCCAATTATTAATAATTCATCATTAAAATTATCATCTCTGATTTTTAACTGTTTCATTTTTCATGGATTTTTAACAACTAAAGTACAGGTAATAATATTTTTATCATAGAAACATAATTTATAGAATGAAAACCATGATATAAATTTCATTGATATTCATAATATATATATATATATTTATATTTACCCATAAATGGTAGTGCTGGTAAAAAGAATTACAAAATTCATCAAGATGGTAGGTCATATGTATGCATAAAAGTTGTTTTCATTTTTCAACAGACGCAATGATAGAAAAGTTAAATAATAATTCATATTTCATGAATATTTTTATACCATTTGAATATTATATATTCATTATTTCTGTCCTTAATACCATCTATATATAGTGTAAATGAAAAAACAAATCACATCGCTTCGTGGATGTGGCAGTCTACATATACGCATGAGTGATGTTATCATTTTCTATAGATTTAAAGAAGTTGTCTTATAGTAAATATACCATAGTTATAATTAATTTATTATAATTAAGATACATAACTATTTATTTTATAATGGATATCATATAATTATATTATTTATAAGTTCAAAAAATTGAATGATGTTTAGTAAGATGAATACCTCTTATTCAGTAGGCCTACCTTAGATTCCCTCACAAGTTCCATTGAAATTGTATTTTATGAATAAAAACACATAATAGTCGTAATTATGGACGTTTTTACGATTATTTTAAGGAATTTAGTGTATATTTAATGCTCAAAAGTTGTGATAATGATGGGAGAAGAGGTGTCATGTGATTTGTGATGGGAGGGGCACTCTTGGAATTACTTAAAGTATTAAATTAATATAATTTAATTTCCATATAAAATGGATCTAAATTATTAAAAAATAAAATTTATTGTGATTATGATAAAAAATAATCTCATATAACATAATTTAAACATGTTTTGGTAATTGTTTTACCCTTATCTCTAAATTTTAACCCATCATTATCATTTTTTTTCAATTACCGTGATATCAAATTTTTTATCTTTTTCTGGTCAATAATGTTATTAAAAAGGTAAAATTACCCATAAAAGGACTATGGTTTATATTATAAACCATATCCAATTAAATTTAGTGAAGAATATATTTTTATGAATTTTAAATCATTTAATAAATCATTTTTTCTTATTAAATATCATTAATGTCATTTTTGGAAATACATGGAAGATCATAATATATTATGCGTATAACTCATCTTAAATGGTTAAAAATATACAAGTATTCAATGATTTAAAATATGTATACATAATATAATCATAAAATTAAATTTCTAGACGTTTGGATATTATTATAGTCCTCATATTTTGGTTTTAACACTTCATTAACATGTTTTATCCTTAACCATGGTTTTTTTAAAAGCAGTGACACGAATTGGTCACCAAATTCAAGACCGAAAGAGATTTATTAAAAGAAAAACTTAAAATAATAACACAAGGTATAAATAGAATACACAAATAGTGGATTGAGGGGAACATAAGGTTATTTTTCCATAAAAAAAACAAAATCTCAAGATACATTAAACTTAACCAAAAAATATTTTCACCATCATGTCAATGAATTCTTCCATAAAGTGTAGTTTCCTGGAATTCGAGATGAATCCATCATCATCTTTCCCCATGTCACACAAATAAAAATTGGGAAATAAATTATTATGAAGCAATGAGAAGATAATTTCACAATAATAGCATTGATTCCTCACATAACCATCTTGTAAATCATCTTTTCATTGCTATGGACAGAAAAGTCCCCATGGGATCATTCTTTTTTTTATATTGAGTACTACTAGACACCCTATCCACAGTATGATGAACATGGGAATCATCACCTTAAATCTCCCATAAAAATTTTCCCACAAAAAAGCTAATAAACATTCCGATCATAAGGAGGAACATTCAATAAAATGAAAGAGATCAGATCAATCTAATGATGGCAGCAGAGACAAAACAAACTGAAGCCGAAAAACGTTGTCCTGAAACCATCCAAGGAGGTCAAGAAAATGAAACAACAACACAAAAAATAGAGAAAAGCTACCTAAGAAAACACTTATGTGCAGGAATAAAAGTCCATGTAAAGGGGTCAAACACAATAATAAAAGAAAATTTGAAATAAAAAGAGTCACTCCCAAGGAATAGCTGGGAAATCGAAATCGGGATTTCTATTATATTCATCCACCATCCTAATGAACATATGCTTTATAATTTTAATGTATTTATCAGCGCCAATGAGATCATCTTTACATTTCTGGAAGGTGACTGTATCTTGTTCGTCCATCCAGACTTCAACTACCTCTCCCACATCCTCCTCATTGCAATAGACGTCTCTATACACAGGATTTTGATTACCTGCATCAATATTCTCATCTACAACAGAGAAACCAATCGGTTGTTTAGCAACAGTTGGGAGTGTTTGAATCTCCTTCCCAGTGGATTCAAGAGACCTTGTGACAATTATTCTTTCATTATCTTATTTAAACCTTCACCACGGTAATGAGATTTTTAATGTTAAAGTTTTATAATATTACTTTTAATGTGAAAATTAGTACAAAAATGTACAAGGTATGATAATTTATAACATTTTAGAATCAAATTATATTATTAAATAGTTTTTATAATTTTTTAATAACTTAATGAAATGTTATTTTGCATAGCGTACTATTATAATAATTTTTTGAACTACATAACATGAGTTTGGAAAAAATATGACTAAAATATAAAGTGAATATAAAACATTACCATATATCTATTACATTATATGTATCCTAAAAATTAGTAGAACAATTTTAATCTCCAAAAAAATAATAATTTTAGAAATTTTAAAATAATTTACATGATATTTTTCTGTTTCACAAGCACATTGGGGGAATTTCATCAGCATTTATGTAACTATTTAATCATTAAAAATTAAAAATAAATCACCATGATAAAAAAATACTATAATATTTAAAATAACCATTTATATCACAATATATTTTATTTTTAGCTCTTTCATGAAAAATTATATTTAAAAATTGAAAGATAGATTCATTTTTTATTTTAGACTTTACTTAGATATTATAATGGTAAAAATAAATGATAAATGAAAAAATATAAAATTATGAAATTTTGGATGATTATAGATGAAATATAAAAATATATTCAAATAATGGAATGTTTTAAATGATTTTTAATCCACACCACATTAATTTTAACTGATTTTACCCCGTTTTTCCTTTACAAAGGAAACAAAATGTTGCAATGATTACTGTACATATTGAACAAAAATAAAAGGGAAAAATTCCCAAATTTTTACTAATAATAAAAAATTCAGAATCCATTTTTCAATTTTAAATTTATATATGTTGTTTTAATTAGTCTTAGTTAAGAACGGAAATGAAAATGAAAAATAGTTTTCTAAAAGCATAAATTTTCAAGCATAAAAAGTTTTTTTTACCAAATTCGTTCTTAAAATTGATTCTAATATATATAATTATATTCTTAAAAATATAAGATAAGTAATTATCATTTGAAACTCTGTAAAAAAATTTATTTTTTAAATTCTTGAAACAAAAACATAATTTTCTATAAATTTATCTTATTTTTCATTTTTCATATGAACATATACTTTTTCATAAATATCTAATAATTTCACAATATGATAATTTTTATATGATGAATTTAAAAATTGTATACATGTTATTAAAAAAATCATAATTTTCTATATTTTGGTTATAATATTCACTCCCAAAAATCTATAAAAACAATTTTTGATGAAAAAATATTTTGAAGAAAAAATTGACATTATTTATAAAATGGAGTGCTTATTTCTTAAGAATTTATCAACACATTTTTATTTCTTATGAAAGTTTTATATATTTCATTATATGGTTACTTATATTCATATTACCTTATTCAATAACTATCAAATAATATTCATAAAATAAAAAAATATTGTGTTAATCATTTAATCTTGGTGGTGTGTGTTTTATACTATTTCTAACATAGTGTTCTTTTAAAATATCAAGGTATTACATAATATCTTCTTTAATAATGTGAATCATCATAATTTCTTCTTTTAATCACTAATTAGGGGTTTTATATTTAAAATTATCATATTTAAAAACTAAAACATGAAAATGTTTAATTTTACTTACTATTGAAAAGAATAAAAGGAATATAAGAAGTTCAAATGAAATAATACATAATAATATTTACAAATATGATAAAATTAGTAGAAATGAAAATATAGATGTAGAGAAAACTATTAATGTCCAAATGATGATGTAGAGTGATATAAAATATTTTCCTCCTAAATGTTAGTAATCATAAGAAGGTAAATGAAAAAAAATTCCTAAATCTGTTAGGTATGAAGAAGACCATCAATTTATCAAAAGTGAAATAACTAGCACAAAATGATTGATAGAAAGTCATTTTCTAAGATTTATGGAATTATTTTACTATATAGACTAAGAGTATAGGGAAATATATATACTTTACATGTATAGTTTCATCATTTATTAATTTCCACAATAATCATAATATATTCTTCGAATGATGGGTATTCGATATTCATTTTACGTTTCAATAGCTCTAAAATCAAATTATAAGGGATCACATAATACAAAATAGGTTTACAAGTTATTGCTCTGATCTTCACATAAACTAAAATGGTTTTTACTAAGTAAGATAACACCAAATATTTATAAACCTTCATATGAAAAACATTATATTTTAGTGATAAATTTCCAAAATAACCCTAAAGATGTTATACGTATTATTCCACAAACATATTACACTACATCCGAATTAATCTCAATAAACTCAATATTATTGAATGTTTTAACCACAAAATATATTTCATACAATTCAAATTATAAAACATATTGAACTTAACAGTAAAATATAACTCAAATCAATGAAAAATATCCTAAAATATCAGTAATCACCATGATAAATAACTCTATAACCTTGTTATATAGTTATCTTTATCAAAATACCATGAATCAAATTTTGATACTAATATGAAATGTAATACATATCATGACCATAAATATCTTGGGAAATATCACCTTGTTAATGAAATACGTTTTTACAATCAGTGTTATATATATCGCGCTATATATTAGACAATAATTGGATTAAAAATGATATACTAAAAAATTGTTCTTTAAACCATAACATAATTTTATTCAAAAAAACCCAGTAAATGATTCAAATGACCTCAAACTACAATCACATGAAACCTTAAAAGTTTTATCTATGCCTTTGAAGATATAATTATCCTTGAACATATAAACCTTTTATGGTATGCATAACCCTTATGTTAATCCAAACTGAATATAAATATACTTCCAAAAATTGATATAGTTTTTATTCCTCAAATATTATCATACACTATTGAACATAAATACAAAAATGTAATAAAAATCATCTTTAATGACCCCAATCACCAATAATGTTCAAGGCAACAAACACTATCCCATTTACATTATTAATTTAAATACTATATTTAAATCAACTAAATAGTACCATCTTTCCACAAAAACATTTTTATTTGTTATCATTACCTTTCTACATATTTATAGAAGTACGTAAAGAAAAATATACAATGGAACAATCCTGTGATGTTTTATAATTATTATATCCAGAATCTCATCGATATTAAACTTTGGCATAATAATTATTGAATCGAAATACATAAAAACATTAATCCTTTCACTTCATTAATTAGTATTACATAGGTCCTCCATTAGTTAATGAAATAACACTTGTATTTTGTGATTGGATTTTATAATTACCATATTCCCCACACATAATACATTGAGCTACAAATGTTATATTATGATAAAATTCAGTTCCCTTTATCAATATTTTCCTTCTTTTATTAAAAATTACTTACTAAATGAAATTATATTCCACACAAAAAATATCTTCCAATAACCTTGTGAAAATTCCTTGAGTACTTTTTTCAATATACTATACATGTAGGGAGATGAATTTTCATCCCTTATAGTTTTCCTAAAACATCAATTATCTCATGTTAGTTGTATCAAAAAAACTCACCCATGTTCAGATTTTTAACCATTTACGAGATATATAATTTATATTTATCCATCTATATCCCATTTAATTTATTTTATCATGAGAGTAATCAATCCATTTTCTATCAAATTATAGGTTAACATGGATCCTCATGGTCACAGACATTGACTAAAACAAAAAAAAATAGTGTGAAACAACATCCATAGTGAGGAATCATATAATAATGAGAGTTATTTTAAAGGATATCTAAATCATGGATCTATATTTTCTATTTATGATAAATTATGTTTAACTTCTTTCATCCATGAATATCATTTATTCAAATCCATCATATTGACATAGAAAAAAAATGTGAGTTTACCTAATAATATCCCATGAGACTATCAAAACATATGTGTAACAATAGAACAATCCTTGTACTCCAAAATGATGGTAAAAATATATATCAAAAAATATTTTTGTTATTATTACTTCAAGATGTATCTATTCCAAAATAACATTCACTTATATTTTCCAAATAGGGACACTTCTCTAGTAAAACTACATAACCTCTATCTTACCTAAAATATATAGTTTTATCCTATAAATAAGATTCTCTGTTATGTTTTAACTAAAGTTCACTAATCCTGGGCACTATTTTTTAATAAAACCCTACTATTTCACTTAAAATAATAACCCATAATTTTCATATTGAAATAAAACATCCTTTTATATGAATACTCATTACATAATATTATGATCCATTCCAAAACAATAAATTTTTAACTTATTTGGTAACATTGATACATAAAAAAATTATTCATGAAATATTTAAATAGTCTCCATTGTAGTTATTAACGATTAATAAAAATCGTATATATATCATGTGAAAAATATATCCTCATACCCAACAGAAGGGAAAACTAAGAAGGAATGATGTCATATGCTCAAAAAGGGTATAAAATGGATATATGAATGATCACTTATGAATAACAAGAGTGTAAGGGTATGAGAAAATGTTCATAACAATTGAAAACCATTCCCACCATATAATATTTCACAATAGAATATAATTAAATAATTCTTGGTAGTTTAGAAGACATAAATTTTAAAAAAATTCAAAAAATATTTTCTATGATAGCTTTAAAATTTTCATAAGAAATATGTTTTTTAAACACAAATAATCATATAAAATAACTTCTGTAAAAAATTATCTCCAAAAATACAATAATATTTGATTACATTCACTATCCATTCCATGTTATCCTTAGTTAAGGTTCACAACTATGAAAAACATTGTGCAAAAATTCCCTTATAGAAATGGGTTCCCTCCACATTTTAGTCCTCATTATCTCCTATGATATCAATTTTCACCCAATGATTTTTACAGTTATATATTTTTTAAATACACATAAAATTATCATAAACCATTCATATCTATTCATAAAGTTCTTACAAAATTCATCATATATCATAACTTGTGTAAAAGGAAATGTTTTTATAAATATTTCATTAATTCATAATATCATAACTCAAGGAAGAGAAATTGGGTTTTATAAAAATTTTAATAATTCATAATTGTATAAACAATGGAAAAGAAAATTAGTCCCATAAATATATGACCACTATAATTATAAACCAGTGATAGAAAGAATAATGATTGTATCGGTGAAACATATCCCCATTAAAACATCTGTAACATGAAATTATGTTTTCTAAAATTAAATTACCTTTAAAAGATATCTATATTATTTTCCAGGAAAATACCCTTTTACTTTTGATATGAAATTTTAAAAATATATAAAAAAATTAATAAATCATTTTATTCCTAAAAATTGGAAACATTTATTGGAATTTTCAAAACATTGAGTGGTCTTGACATCAATAAATTATGTTAAATTTTTAAACATTAAAAAAATATTCCTTTCACATTTTCTGTTAATATAGAATGTAACTCCTTAAAAACAAAAATAATTTTATATCTAAACCAATTTTTAAAAAATGAAATCATAGGTTATATTTTCTTTAAATATTCATCAGGGAATATTAAAAATTTTCTTGAAAAAATTTTCAGTAAAAATTCTTTTTGAAGGAAAATGATTTTCCACCAAAGAGAGAAATAAAGTTAGTTTTATATAAAAATATTATTTCATTAAATTGTGTATTTAAAGTGATTAAAATGAATTAAAAACAATTAATCTCTATAAATAACCATATTGGAAGAAAATTCATGAGATTGTAAACTTTTGGAACATGTAATTTCATCATCTAATTCTTAATCATAAATAATCTCCGTAAACAGTGAGATTATTATATAAAACCCTTACCACATTGAATACTTTAAAATCAAAACCTCATTACTATGAGATAACTATAATAATATGTAAATACCATAATCATCATAAAATAATTATAAAATGTGTTCATTTATAGTATATACCCCACAAGAATATAACCATGTTGTGAATATGACACGTGACTTAGAGAAATAAATGTTTTATGGGAAGTCGTTACCACAAGCTCAACTTGTTTCAAATTTCCTCAAACCACAAGCACAATAAATTTAAAATTCTTATAATTATATAATATAATCATTTAAATACTTATAATATCATATATTTTCCTCTTATATCATTTTAAAATGGATTAATATCGAATTCTTCATTAAAATAATCATTTACTTGTGTTAATTATTCTATTTTTCAAAGACGTTTTTGTTATGAAATTACAATCATTATGGATTGATCATTATTCCATGATTATATGAATTTAATCCATAATATAATTATCATAAATTTTAACTATACATATATATATTCATATATAATATATATAGATATAGAAATGAATTACAATGTTAACAGAGACATTAGGTTCTACGTACGCATGAATGATGCTTTAATTTTTGAGGGATATAATAAATGAAATAAAAATATTAATTCATCTTTACAGTAAATTTTTTATAATATTTATATATTATATTAAATAAATCTATCAATATTACCATACATAAAAAGAGTAGATGAATAAAAAATGAATCGCTTTGTGGAGGTAGTATTGCACATGTACGCACGAGTGTCATTATCATTTTCAAACAGTTAAGAAGAAGGTGGAGTATGATCATTCCATACACATAATGATAATTTAGTATATTTAATATAATGGATTAATTACATTAAAATGGATACTATTTATTTATATGAGGTATACGAATAAATTAATTAATGTATGTTGGGTAATATTATTAACAATTCTTCTATTTTCCTCATTTTGATTCTTTTTAGTGACCCTTAGAATGGTTTTATAAGAAGAAAATAACCTCTATAAAGTAAATATGTATGTTTAGAAGTGAGGCGTAGGGAACTCTTTGAATTACAAAAAGTATTATATTAATATAAATCATTTTTCTTGAAAAAATGTCTCCAAACTGATATACTTTTTATATTTTATTAGTTTTATATGCTATCAAATAATATAATAAATTTTATAAAAATTATGGTTACATTTTTAGTCTTATCTCTTAGTTTTAACATCTCATTAACCCTTTTGAAAATTACCTCGATATCAAAGCATTTCACACTTTATGGTTCAAAAAAGTTACAATAAGAGGAAAATTGACCAAACAATTCCCTTTAGTTGATATTATAAGTCATATACCATTAAAGTAAATGATAAATATATTTTTATGGATTTTAAATGATTTAATAAATTACTGATAATTAAATAAAGTCATTAATGTTATTTTTTGAGATAAATGAAATATTAAATTATAATATTTTTTTAACTCATCTAAACAAGGTCCTAGGATAAATTGTTTTGAATATAAGAAATATATAGTTTTAATAGAACAATACAATTAAATTTTAATAGGTTTATATACCATTTTAATCCATATACTTAGGTTTCGACTCTTTTTGAACAAATTTTAACCGTAGCTGTTATAATTATTTTTTATTGAAAAATGATTATCACTTTACTTCTATTTTTAAAAATAGAAAATATAAGGTATATATATGGTATTATAGAATCATTTTACTAATAATTATCCACTAGAATGATTTTACTAATTTTTGAATAATTTAATAAAATATCATTTTATATAAAATAATAATAATGAAATTTTATGAACTCTTAAAATTATATGAATTTTAAAATAATATTACTGAAATAGAATTAGAGTGTAAAATTTTCAATAGAATATAATTTGTTATATTTATCATTAAAATTATTGATATAGATTAACTCATCCCAAAAATATTACATGTATGGTTATCAAAATCTTTTTTTTATTTTTATTACTTGTATACAAAATATTTTAGTGTTACAAAATAATTTTATTTAATTATTTAATCAGATAATATTAAAAATAAATTAAAATGTGAAAATATTATTCATATTTCCAATAACCATTTATAATTAATATTGATTTTTGTTATGTCTCTCCAAAAATAATTAAGATACTAATATAATATACTGACATTTTTTACATTATCCATTAGATAATGAATAAAACGGTAAAAAATAAATGAAAAAGTTAAAAATGCCATATTTTTCAATTATGGATTAAAATGTGCGAAATATACTAATACAATGAAAATAATTAATGGTTTTAAATGAATTTTAAGACATATAACAATATTTTTAACACAAATTAACCCATTTTATCTTTACGGTGATTGCAAAAATTTACAATGGTTACTATTTATATTGAAAAAATGTAATTATTTACCAAAAATTTAACTCCTAATTCAAAATATAGAATCCATTTTTTATGAATAATTTTCTAGAAGTTCAAGAAATATTCCTAATAAAAAAGTGAATGAAAAAATGTTTTTATCACAAATTCAACTATAAAATTTCATCAAATAGACACAATTAGATTAAAAATAATATAATTTATATATTATAAATATTAATAAAATTTTAAGAAAAAATTAATATAATTAAATTATTTAAAGAATAATTATTTTAAAAAAATCTTTATTTTTTTTAATTCGCTGTAAAAGCAATCTTTCCAGAAAAATACCAAAATTTAACCCTAATCAAATTTTGATATACTGATTTCAGAAATGATATTATTATTTAACAAATTAAATTCATACCCATTTCTTAATTTATTTATAATATTATTTTCTAAAAATAAATAAAAACCATTTATGATGAAAACATATTAGGAAGAAGAAATTGACATTACTAAGAAAATGAGTTCTTATTTCCTAAGAATATTTCATTTTTTTATTATGACCTTTATATATATTTTTTAATTTGTATATATCTATTCATATACCCCATTTCAATGGATATTTTAAAATGGTCATAAAATAATTTATTTTCATGGTTTTTTTCTTCGTGTTGTGTATTTTATACATTATTAAACAAATTATTAATCTAAAATGTAAGGGTGTTACAAAAATGGAATAAGGAATGGGAATGATGGCAGGAAAGGAAGGTAAACAATAGATAATAAATTTTTTTTATGTAATTGGATAATATAAGAATTATGAAATCAATTTAATTGTACATTTGGAAGTAATACTTCATAAGAGGCACATGAAATGAAAAGATGAAGTGGAAAATTGCCATACCATTAAGACTTTCTTCCAAAAACATGAAGATTACCCTTAAGAAAATTAGAAGACCATAAATGGAATCTCTGAGAGGTAAAATTAATATATCATTATGGATAATGTATTTGGATTCGATATGAATGGGAGGATGGGTGGATAACTATAGTAAAATGAGAAAATTGATTAATAATTTCTAAATATAGAAATTTGAATTAAATGTTGGGGAAAATTAATTACTTTTCTTACCATGGGTTTTTAACAAGGTTTAATTCATTTATTTAAATTTAAAATTTATTAATTAATTTGAACTGAAATACATTTTTTATTACATTTTTTATGGAAATGAAAATTTTCAACAAAATATAAAATTTAAATATAATTTTTAACTTTTGACATTCAAAATTCAAATTTAGTTTTATAATTAATTTACTCCATTTAAATAAAAAATATTAATAAAATAATATATTATTGGTCTTTGATTCATTTTAATTAATTACTACATAATAATTATGTATTTATGAATTATTGTCCTAAATACAAAACCATATTTTTACTATTCAACGAAAAATAAAGTATTTTAAATATTTTTAACATTTTCTCCCTTAACAAATTTTTACATGTTGATATTTGATATGATGATTATTATTTCAAAATGGTATCCTATGTATAATAATTTGTTAATTTTTATAAAAAACCGTATTTGTTGAAAAATATCATTCATTTCATTAAAGTAATGATTTTGACATTAATATAAATTTTCAAGTATATTATAAATTTATATTATCATTTAAATTTAAATAAATAGTGTCTTATAAGACTATTTATTAAAAATAAACATTATTTAAAACACATACATTTATTATAAATTTTATATATATATATTGAAAAATTAATGATCCTTAATTTTGGTCTAGAACATTATTTATCAAATGCATATAACATTTATTTATATTGTATTAAATTAAAAATAATTTAAATGAGAGTTGGGTTAAAAATATTACATTTACACAAAGGAAATTACTCATTTATAATATCATAATCTAGATACATAACCCATTATTATACCAGAATATTCAAAAAGGGTAATGTGTGTGATCATGTTATTTTTAATGGGGTTCTTCGCTAACATTTACTTAAAGGTGATATCCAATAAATATAACATCACTAATAGTCGATTATGATTGATCATTACTTGTTGAAGATTTAATTAGTATTTGAAAATGGATAACCCCAATAAATCAACCATCATCCTATGTTTAGATAAATGGGATTTAATAGGCATGATTTTACTGGTTACGACCTTTGTTTCTCGCTTCTCCATTAATTATTTTTTGCATTAACCATTATAAACAGAAATTAAAATAGTGAAATTTTTACCAACATTTAGAATTTAAAATGTTCATATTGATTGATGGAATATTGTTCAATTATCATGTCACAATTCATAATATTAAATTTAATATTCCTAACTATAAGGATATTATTCCAAAGGTCATATCACTTTTTGAACAGTCATATCATTATTCCAATGGATATATCATAATTCGAATGGCTATATCACATTATAAAAATTAATTTTAATTCTTTTATTCGTAATTTACCTTAATTACACTTATGGATATATATTTATTCAATTACCAAGATCTTTTAAAGTTTTTCAGTTTTTTTCAAGGATGTGATGATTCTTTGGGATTATGTTGATCCTAATTTTCATATACGTATAATTTTATTTGTTTCTAGGTATTTACACATTGTAATAATTTATAGTCCCATGGATATATTTATTCTCTATATATAGTGATCTTATGAAATTTATTATTCATTTAATTTCCCACTATAGTAAAATATAATAAAACAGTCACTGTGAAACACGAGTCCTTTTCTTAATGGGTAGTATTTTCGTCATTAAATTCCCCCCACCAAAGAAATTTCCTTCTTTAAATTTGCTCACAACCCCAAAATAAATTGTGTTGTATTAATTTCATCACCTTTTCATGATCTCATGATGCTCCTTTAATCATTTTATTTATCTATAAGATTATCTATAGTCGAGTTTTTTTCCTTATCACTAGTTCCCTTTTATCGACAATATCAATTAGAACTTTATCATATAATTGTTCTTTTTCCATTTCCTTAAAATTTGTAGCTATTATATGAGTTGGGTTGGGAATATACATTATTTAGTGGGACACATTTAATATGTTATAAACATTAGAAATTTTTGGAGGTAGTGCTACCCAATAAGAAACTACTCCAAAATGATCAAGAATATCAAATAGTTCAATATACCTTGGTCCTAGTTTTCCCTTTTTTACAAAACCTAAAGGCCCCTTATAGTGGTTATATGTTTTTGTAATTAATAACCCCAAATAATAATCTCAATGTCCTTACATCAATTTTATGGATAATTCGTGGGTTAAGTCTGAGTATCAATGATATTTGTATCACTACGTGTATCTTCATTATAGTGTATTCATAATGTGATGTTACATCATAGTTTTGTCTCCAACTTCATCCCAACATGTTATATTTCTAAAGGTCTTCCAATATATTGATTCATTTGGATCCATTTGAATGCATGTGTCAAATATGTTCTTATATGGGAATTCAATAAGTGGAATAATTTGATCCCATGACCCATGAAAATCATGATAGATATCCCATAACATGAATTATAATGATTTAATAATCCACTCATAATTCCTATTATCTTGAATATGATAGTTTCTATTTTCTTTTAATTTAGTATTCCTATAATTCTGAGCGCTCCTATAAAAAATATAAGTATTTATTGGATCACAGGTTGATAAAATTGGTATTGGAACCCTGTAACATCTAACTACTTACTGAATATAAAGACAAGACAAGTGATGAATTGGTATATCATCTTCTATGGTGATAAAATGGAATGAATGAATTAATCAATTAATTTTTACCCATTTATAATTGCTTTATTGGGATTTATTTATATATATAGTAACATATTTCATAGTGATGTTATACCATATTTTATAAGTGCGGGTAATATTTGTAGCACTCTTTTGGGGTGTTTTCCCTTAGCTATCACTTTATGAAATAACAAAATTATTGCATTATAATCATCAATATCTATTTTCATGTTATCTAAATAATAATTATATTATATATCTTTATAAATTTGTGTAGATCAAGGATTTATAGAAAATTATTATCTTTATACGTCATCTATATTCCACATCCATGCCACTATATCATATGGGGTACATATCCTTTTACCAAACCTTAGTACACCCACTTGATGAATGTTTAATTCATGATGATCTCTATTTTTCAAATAATTTATTATGATTTTGGACTTAGGATTGACACTTTATTCATTATTGATATTCTCCAACAAGGATAAATGTGAAATCATTTTGTGTTTTATTTATTAAATCCCTTTTCTTATATATTCTATGAACATAATTACAAAATATATGATCAATGGATATCATTCAACCCTCATCACCATAGGAAATATGTGTTCTTTCCTACTCAAGGAATAAATGAAATTGTTTTTATTTAGAGGAAGATAATAGATAGATTAATCATAATCCTTAAGAAGATCAAACAACACCCTTTTTATTATATTCATTTTCTTTTGTGGGAATATAAAATTTATACTCTATTTGTTGGTTTATAATTTTTAATTCACCCAATAAAAATAATTTCTCCATATCATAGACATAATTCTAACTACATCTTACTCCAGGCCACGGGATATAAAAATTCATATTCATGATTCTTTAACTATTAATATACATAGGACATCACATTTTCATTCTTTATGAGTAAAAATCCTTCTCATTTCGATGATGATTCACTATGAGTGGTAAATCATTCTCTATAGAGGGTAATATTAATAAAAGTGCACTAAACATATTCCTATGTGGTTTTTAAAAACATTATTTACACTATATTATCCAAAAAAATATTAATCCCTTAATGTTATGATTGTTACTATATCATAAATCTCAAAAACATTTTTAACATACCTTCATTAGTATATTAATTGTCCAAGAAAACTATAAATATCAGTTACTATAATAGGAGATGGTCACCCCTCCAAGGAATTTTTTCTATAGATCAACATAGATACCTCCAATAGTTGAAATTTTCACCAAAAATGTGACTTTTTGTGAAAAAACCCATATTTAAAAAATTTACTAAAAATATATTATTTCAATATAGTTTTCAATATTACCCCTATATAATCTTCATGATTTTTATGAATTTTGTAATATATTGGAATATCATCAATAAAGATATCCAGAAATTTATCATGTTATTCCATAATGATTCTATTAATAAAATCCAATAATATTTCTACAAAATTAGGAAATCCAAATTTAATAACATAAAACTCATAATATCCATATCTTATGCAATAACAAATCATTGAGATATCTCTTTTCTTCTCTATCAACTATTGATTCTCCGATTAGAGTATTATCTTCATAAATAATTGAATATCAGGAATCTCACTAAACAAACCATCAATCCTTTAAATAAGGTATTATTTATTCATTTTAATACCATTATGTTATCTAAAATCCTTTCAAACCCATATAGATGAATCCTTCTTCTTTATAAGGAAAATTGGTGCTCCACAAAGAGACACACCCGTAAAAATAAAACCCATCTCCAAAATATCATGTAGTTCCTTATAAAATTCCCATAAATAAATATAGGCTATTTTTTATGGGATATTTGATATCATGTTAAGTCTAGTTATGAGTTCAATAAACTACTCTACATCCCTTTCATGGGGAGGTCCAGGTAAAAATCTGTAAAATACACCAATGTATTCATGAACAATGAGTACATCACTGATTTTTAAATTTTATCATTAATGTACATCACTAATAAATTAATTAAAAAAGTCAATTGGATGTGGTTATTATCTTGAATCAGTCTGAAATATCTCTTTGTTTATGATATTTATGGGTTGTCCCTTTAAGATTCCTGAAATCTCTTTTCATATACAATTGATCATGAAATTATACATTTATATCCAATCCATCACAAATATTATATCAAATTCCACCATTTGAATGACCACTAGGTGTATGGGGATATTTTTCTCAACTATGTTAATAGGAATTTTCTATATAACATTTACGATTTAATTGTTCATTATGTAGTTTTAATAGATAAATATACCACTAGAAATTTGGGGCATAACTTGATATATGATTCAAAAAAATAATATAATAATTAGAACCTAAATCAAACAATTTACATGGAAGCTTTGAGTATACAATGAGTGTTAACTCCACAAAATCATTTGGATCCTCATCATTAGTGGTTGAGATTGTAAAAGCATAACCATGATCTTGTGGCTTCTGTTGGGTTTGATGGTGGTTTACCTCCATTATCTATGGGTTTTTATATACCTCTAATGGCGCTAAGGCCTTTATTTTTTTATTGATTTTGATAATACACCTTTCAAGGTGTGAGGTGGAACCCTTACAAGGCTCATAGCTTAATAATTACATGGTTCGTAGGCCTTAGGGGAATTCATTTCTTGTAGGCTTTAAACATTACATACAACCTAGACTAACTACATGAAACTGCCCTCCCTAGCATCTTCATAAAGAAATCAGATCTCCACCATTTCATGGCTATTCAGCTAGGCTTTCCTATGCATTCACAGGCTTGCTCATATGGCAGGTGCCATACCCTCTCATTCTTGTAATCCGTTTAGCTTCTACTATGGTGAAAGCTCATTGCTCCTCCTTTTCTTGAAGCTTGTTTCTTGTAGGTTTTCTTGTTTGCATCTACACTTAAGGAGGCCTTGTGGTGGCCCAATGTCCTTACTGACCAAAAGGCATGGGTGGACTGAAGGACTTAAAGGACTCAGGGACCAAATCATTGGCCAGAAGGCCCAAACAGGGGAATATTCTAGACTACTATAGTGCAGAACAGTTCCGGCTACTGTTCCCGCTACAGTACATACTACAGTTCTACACAGTTCCTGCTACAGTACTACTACAATACCCAGAAATTAGCCTCATCCTGTATTTGATCTCAGGTCTTCTGGATGCACATAAGGAGTCCTCAAGAACTAGGCTGAGGCTCATGTGATTCATGTTTTTATATAGATTGGAGAAATATGCATTCACTCTATTTTTGAATAATTTCATGATAGAATTTTCTTTCACCAAATTTCATTTTTTATAGTCCAAATGATGAGGATTAACATATCCATTTTAGTTTCATGTTATGTTAACATCTCATTTACACTTTCAGTTCATCATAATTCCTTTAAAAAACTCCCCCAACTACTTCTTCCTGAATTTTTTCACATGGAATTTTGAACATTCTTCCCATATGTATTCGTTACTAAATTATTTATTATGCTTACATTCTATTAATTTTATCCATGAATCCATTGGCCATATTTTAAATCCATTTTAACATTAAGAGAACATTTTATTTTCTCTCTGTAATAATCAATGACTCCAACAACAAATTCTTTCAGTAAATAGGGTCAGATAATTCAATAATAATTGTCCAATCTTTCCAGCAAAAGAAATTAAAAAGGTTTAAAACTATAATGAATTTCTTGTAATGTTCTTCTCATAATTCCACACCAATTCATTTTCTCTTTGATTAAACTCAATGAATTACCTATATAATTTTTTTGGAGGGTATGGGGAAAATAATTGCTAAAAAATACTACTTTTATGTCTTTCCATTCATTGGATCCCACCTTATCCCTTCATTTTGTTTTTATGATCAATGTCCACTACTAATCATCTTCACCATCTGTGTGATATAATGGCAATGTACAATTCCTTTTCATAGAAAAATAGACATATAAAATATATTTTCCAAAGTATTTATCAATTTTTTAGTGATTATTTTACCAATGATTTACAAAAAGACAAGTGTTTGTCCATCCAAGAAGGATATAACTTCCATTTATTCATTCCTTAGAGATTTCAGATTATCCACGTGTACTAGGTTGTCATTCATGGCATGAGTTAACTGATTCATCACCATCCTGATGTTTTCAATTATAAATTCTATCACATTAGGAATAATGTTATTTCACTATATATTGAATCTATTATTTACATGAGTCCCTATATTTCCTTAAATTTTTGTAGAATAAGAAAACACACCGGAAAATTTAATTTTATTTCAAATCAAGAAATAAATCTTTATCATAAAGTTTTATCATATAAATCATTATGATGGTATTATTTAATCCTATAAAATTTCATATTTTCTTTGTATCATTTATAAGGATTTTTAAAAATCATGTGATTAACCAAAGCATATCTACAAGGAGTGTCAAAATATTTGTGAAGCAGGTCATATTTTTCATGTTCTAGGTGATGATCATGTTAATACCCAAATCAAACTTTTATGGTTATTACTCCTTAGTAAAATAGTGCAAGAGACACATCATTACATAGTATCAATACAAGTATTTTATTTCATAGAACCCAAATATATAATAATTCATCAATATCCCAATATGTTTTCATATAATCAAACTAATCCCTATGGTTTTAATAATTATTTCTAGTAATAATTTACCAGAATTACTAAATCATTACTTGATTGAAAATATAGTGACCCAAATTATCAATATATGTTTTTTAATATAACTCCATAACCAAATATTAAATTAATAACATCAATGGAAATTTTTCAGTTTTGTGTCTTGAAAACATGGTCCAATTAAAAGATTTGCATAAGGGAAAACATATAATTTTTAAATATTATTGAAATACTCATTAATTATTCTATCCTAGGTCACCTCAATGAATGTGATTTCCTATGTACATACATAAATTTAAAATGGTGGGCACAAATACCATTAAAGAGTAAAAAAGGAAATAAAAAATGAGAGATAGTCAAATATTAAACATGATTCATAACATGAGGCAATTGTACAAAATATGTGATATAAATACTAAAAATGTGGATAAAACATAACAATGGGTTGTTCATTAGAAAATAAAAATGGATTATCACTATAGGGTCATAAAATATATTTATTAGGATTATTTACCAAGGTATTATAAAACATTTTATCTCTATATATTAGCTCTTTACCCAATTAATTTGATTGATATTAGGGTAAAACATTCATAGGAATAAATTCATATGTTCCACATAAATCATGTCAAAATTAATTTTATTATTAGAATATGAGAAATAATGAAAATAAATCATGTAATTTTATTGTTTTCATAATTTTATTCTGTATAAGAATATAACATCATTTTAAATCTTTAGAAACAAAATGTGGGTTTCATACAAGAAAATAAAAAATCAATAAGATATTTTCAAATATTGCTAAATAAACATGGATAAAGAATTTTTTTTGGTATTAACAATATAGTAATATATTATGTAATATATATATATTAATGTTTTGATTTCGATACTATGATATGCATGAATTACTGATTAGGTAAAAGGAATAGTTTTGGAGAAGGAAAACATTTCATTGATAAAACACAATTTTTGTAGAAATTGGATAATTAAACATGTATGGTGAGAATGTAATTCAATTTTTATAAAACATACCAAAAAAGAGGTAAATGAATGTAAATGAAGAAGATAAGTGCTCACTTACCATGAAGAGTTGTTCCCTAAACGATTTGGGTGAAACCATAAGACTATGAGGACATAATCGATGGACTATTTGGGGGATGAAATTACCATAACATTACAGATAAATCATTAGGAGTGGATATGTATGTGAGAATGGATATGTATTTATAGTAAAATAGGAGGAATTGTTGAATAATTTTTAAATATATAACATGTAACTATAGTCTAGATAAAATGAAAAACATTTGATTTCTCATGGATATTTCTCATGGTTTTGGATATTTGAGTCATATTTTATATAATTATCCCCCTATTTAATTTCAATGTTAAGATTTTAAATATATTTATTTTTTACAAAAATAATTTATTAAATATGATAATTTTAACTATTAAGTAACAAATCCTAATTTATTTGAAAATAACATACTTTAAGACATAGTTATATTTTTTATATTTTAAAAAATTCCAAGGACATTATAAAATTATATTTTTATTTATATCTAAATAAAAATCATTATATAATACTATTTAATTGTAATGAATTTTATTTATAATTCTCGTATTAATTAAAAAAATTATAAATTATTTGAAATTAAATTTATGATTTATTAGTATCAAATAAATTTCATTAAATTTATTTTATATTTAGGTCAACATTTTAAAATAAAATAATAGTTCAAATGGAATAAATTAAGTTATCAATTCATTTCTAAAAATGAAATTACTATTTTATTCAACAATTTACTAGATACATAACTCTATATTACACATTCATAAACAAAAATGGTGCGGTGTGCGCTTGTTTTAATTTCACAGCTAGAAAAACAGTCTATACCAACGGTTCAAAACTGTGGGTATAGCCCCCAAAACAGTGGGTATATCCTATACCCACAGTTTTCGGAACTGTGGGATGGAAAGGTGTCGGTATAGGTCTCCAGCCTATTTGCACAGTTTTCCAAACCCATGGGTATATATATTCTACCACCGTGTCTAAGAAACATACCCAGTTGCCATGGTGTCAAAGCCTTTTAACCACAGTTTCAAAACAGTTGGTATTAATCCTAAAATAATGCAGGCGGCGGGTTTCGATCCTGCAACCTCTTTGCTGTAAATACCACGTCTAACCACTACCCTAACATCACCTATATGTATATATATATATATAGTTAAATATATTTATATTAATCTTCAGTATAGAGGGATGAACTGTGGGTATAGGACCCCTGCCAAAAAAATTGTTTCCCGCAGGGAAAAAAATTTTCCACGCACACATGGGAAACCTATTCCCATGGTTTTTCATAACCTTGGGTATTCATATTTTAGCATAGACCTATCCCCACGCTTTTCGCCAAATCCATGGAGATAGGTACCCCTATACCCACGGTTTTTGATAACCGTGGGTATATGTGACTTTTCAGGACCTATCCCCACTGTTTTGGAAAACTGTGGGGATAGACCCCCTTATACCCACGATTTTGGAAAACCGTGGGTATAGGTCATGAAAAGTCACCTATACCCATGGTTTTGGGGAAAATAGTGGGGATAGGTCCATTTTCCAGTAGTGTTTTTTTTGGTGGCTCAGCTAACATTAACCTAGATTTGATCTATACTTTCATTAACTTCTCTTATTGTATATTTCACTCATTCACTGTGTATTAAAGATCATATAAGATGTGGATAAGGGAAACCCCTAGTGATGCTTCCTCCATCTCATTTTATGATAATTGGTATTCAAAAGTCCTGATCCTATAGTTGAATAAATCATTACCCATTTATACATTAATTATATAATATAATTACCCTTTATAAACACTAATTTTAATGGTAAAATTATTTGAAATAGTCATTATGCACATTGACAAATGGTCATGTTTCTAAACTTAATATTCAAATAATAATTATTAACTATTTTGTTACACTTCCAGTGGTCATATCACTATTTCAATGATAATATCACTATTCCAAAAGTCTTATAACTATTCCAGTGGTCATGTTACCTCTCAAATGTATATCCTAATTACTTTATTTATCATACACCACAATTCCCCTCTAGGTTTTATATTTCTAAAATTTATATTTGATAAATAATGTTTTTGAATCTTATTATAATTTTTTTATGTTGTGATGATTCATGGGGATGAAGATTATCCTCATTTTCCAATTCTTAAAATTTTATATCATTCAATTTTACTATCCATTGTAATAATTTCAATTTTCATGAATATTTTTGTACTATAAATTAATTTTTCTTATGAAATATATTATTATTTTTATAGGATTCTATAATAATATATAATAAAATTGTCATTTTGAAACATTTTTACACTTATTATGGAAAAACCATTTTTAAAATTACAATATAATTATTGAACATAAAAAATCAGCATTAAAGAAAGAAAAAATTAAGATCCTCACCACACTTCTCAAGTAACACTAATGTGCACACTTTCTATATCATGCTGAACCTCACCCAAATTATCTTCATAAGGCATTCCAATTTGTGGGTAATGATGGAAAATATGGTTGTAACTTATCATTTTAATTCAATCGAATTTCATATCTAATGAGACACAACTTATTTATAGGCACTTTATTTTTTATTTCATGGAACCAAGATTACAGTTTGACCCATATATCTAAAATATTATTAAAGGTTCCCAAAAAATTCAAACAATATTTGACTAGTATGATGAAATTATTATATTCATTATGGTGTGAGTTATCCAAAAAAAGTATTAAACTATTATATTATTCAAACACAAACCTTTACAGTGTGATCCTAAATGTTTTAGTCTGATGAATTGAAAATGAATTAATACATAAAGATATAGTATTCAGGAAAAAGAGAATTATTGTGTGGCCACATAACCCTTGACATTAACCCTTCCTTTATAGGGTGATGATAATTATTATAGTGTGATACAATTATGATTATAATAAACAACAACAAAAAATTCATATAGTTTTTAATCATGATGCAATCCATTGAAAGTAATTACTTATAAAAATATTTATAGTGAATTGCAATAGGATTCATTATGTCTCATCATTTATAGGATAATGGTGTTCCATTTCCACAACTTCTTCATAGTGAAACCCTTATAAATATATTGTTAATCAACTGTATAATAGTGACCACTTAAACTATAATATCCTAGTGATGGTGTAACCTAGGGTAATTTTATGTAATGGATTAATCTCACAAAATATATATTTCAATACATCATTTTTTTAAAATTAATCATTTTCATTTAAAATACTGAGTACGTTTCCAACACATACAATATTTGAAAAAAACATACTCAGGAATGATCAACTCAATAATAATTCATCATAATGTCTCCATGTATGGTGGAATTTAAACACCTTTTTATTATATTGAATGATTTTTTTAGAGTTCTCTAATCCCTAGTGTAATAAATCATTCAATGTTGATGCATCTCAATTGACCGTTTCTTCAAAACATCCCCTTTACCAAAAAATAGCACAAATAAATATATATAATTATATCATTGATCTATAACTCAATGACTCAATAATTTTTTAGATAATGAATAGATAAAATAAGAGAAAAGTATAAATACCTCTCCTTTTCCCATAATCCCTATGATGCAAAAATACTTTTTATTATTAAAACAATGAAATTAATGGGATGAAAAATACCTTTAGTTAATATAGTGATTAGGTAACACTAGAGGATTCATAGTAGTTTCATGGAGTGAAATTTTCCACAAATCTTACCACTATATATCTAATGTAATCCAAATATATTCATAGGTGGAACTTACTACACATATCAACTTCATTTTTCTTAAAATGAAATTAAATTTCTATCTTGAAACTTCCTCCCTTTACTCATCCCCTAAAATGAAAATGAATTTTCTCAATAATACACATGATTTTTTTTAATTCCAAATATGGGATTCATTTCAATAATAATATCAAAAACTGGTCTATAAATAAATAGAAAAAATAAATATATAATTTCAAAATTTATGTGAATAAAATTAACACTAATGTTTAAAAAATATAATATGTTTTCATTTTCTGTAGATTAAAAGATAAATAATATGTTCTTCCAAATATGTAAATAATTACCCATAGATAACATCATTTATATATAATATTGCACAATTCTATTCTATATATCTTTAAATAAGTACTCCTTTTACCACAAATAATATACACTCATTCATTTTTCATTGTTTTTATTTATATTGACTTGACCAAAATATTAATATTTAATCTTGATGATTAATTGTTTTTCCTTCAAATTCATTTGGATATAGATTTGTTGTCATAGCCTTATAAAACCTATTCAAGGTTATATTTATGGGTTACTTCACTTCTGACTATGGTGGAAAATAATTCTATACTTCCTGATACGATAGACCCCTGGACTTGAAATGTAATTACTATTTTTTTGAATTTATATCTTTGTAGAATACGATATAGATTCTTTCTTATATTTTTTATTATATGTGGCCATAACAATTTTCTTTCAATATGATAAATATATAATATTATGTTCACATCCTATACACCAATATATATATAATATTTGAAAAATAATATTATCTTGTGTCTCTATTTTTTTTCCTTGAAATTCCTTTCCTCCCTCAAGAGAAACTTGTTTTTGAGAGTCCCATCAATATTTAACAATAATACCAAATTTATTGGAGATTATTATGTGCCTATATTTTACTTACAATGGTATTTTAGTCATCACCCAAATCGATCATCACCCTTGGTGTGGTAGCATTCTTTCTTACTACAAATTTTGTTGACTTTTTTTTCAATATTAAATCTTAATGCCACCATACCTTCAAGATGAAGTCACATGGATAAATTCAATCCATATTCTTATTTTTGAAATATCATTTAAATTCGTTTTCATTATCATCCACAGTGGTGATATAACTATTTGATCTCATTCTTATAATAATATCCCCTTGTTGGACATATAAGATTCAACCTCAAGACAAAAATATCAACTATGGTCTCCTTGATTAATTTTAAATTATCCTTTATTATTTTAGTATTGATTTATAAGATATTAAAGTGAAAAGTTATCAATTGAAAAGGGTGGTTTATAAATTCTTATTGTAAGGTGTTTTATTTTCTGTCAATTAACAACTATATGTTTTGTTTGAATGGTGGAATATAAAATAATTTGTAAGTTATAAAATAATTAAGAAGACAAATAAGGGTTTAAATAAGTTTTTATTTAATAGATGAAAACCATGTTTTAATGGGTTGTAGAAAACCATTATTCATTAGGTGATAATTTATTTTAAAAAATAAAATCATGGTAAATATTTTTTATTAAAATACAATTACTCAAGGATATGGGATATTAAAAGATGATATATTTCATGTTATTATATAGTGTAAATAATAGTGATTATATAATATTATGGAACGTCTACTCTTGGATCATATGAGGGGTCAGAGAATTAAGAGATAGTTATGACCACATCATCATGGAAGGAATTCCAAGATATTAACCATATTATAATTTTTGAGTAAATGGATAATAATGATTACATTGAATATTTTAATGAATGTATTGATAAAAATTGGCTAGTTTTCATGGTGGTCACCATGGTGATGGATGATAAAATTAAGATGTTTGTTAAATAAATAATATTGGAAAAAATTACCATGTTTTATTCTAATGAATATCATTCCATAGTGAAGGTGAACATACAGATTTTAAAAATTGAAATGTTTAGTTTTCTCAATTTTATTAAATTGAATGCTTTTACTTATATTGTAATAGTGTTTACTAGAAAAAAACATGAAATACTACTAACAACATGAAATTTTTTATGAAATTCAAAATGATTTAGAATATTTGGTATGATTGTAATTTATATTAATACTTTATAACTTATGTGGAATTTTAAACATATCTAATAGATGAATTTAGGGGGTAATCAATAATATAAGAAATTGAAAATAATGACGGATATTTATAAAATAATAAATTTAGGAGAAAATTAAAACAATAAATAAGAACGAATCTCAAATTCTGTGAATTTTTGGATAGGGGGTATAAATATTCACATGTGTAGATTTATGAAGGATTTGGTGCTATAAATAATTTTAATGAATCTAATTTTTTTGTTTTGACAATATTTGAAGAGAAAAAACATTATATATGTGGTGTTTTAATTAACATTGCTATATTTATTACAAGAAACATCTGTTTTGGTTATTTTATTATTATTTATCTTGATGTATTGTATATAAATGAGAAATGAAGTAATGGAATTTAGGTTGGTATTGAGTATTATAAAAATAATCTAATCATATATAGTGCATAACTAATTTTTTAAACATTATTTTCATAATGTACATACTCATGGATTTTCTCCCTTTTAGGTTGATTATGAGTCTATTTATGTCATTATATTTAATTTTATATTTGTATATTTTTATTATTTTAATATTATTTACAAATTTCAATATAAGATTTATAATACGGGGGGAAGATTAATTTGGTGGTTATGTTTTGATTCTAAATTTCAATCCCCTTATAGGGTATATAAGGATTTTTGGTCTTGATTGGTGGTGTCATAGATATGATGTTTTTCTTGTAGATTATATATAATAATTTTATTATATGAATAAAGAAAATGTCAAATAAAAAAGGGTATCTCCTTTTCTTGGATGAAATTTTCAAATAATGGAAAACTGGATGATTTTATATTTATAATCTCTCAGGTATGTTTTTTAATCTAGAGTATCACAAGGAATTTGAATTACTGATTGTATTGTGTTGTTTTTTATTATTATGTACATTATGTTGTTCAAAACTAATAAAAAGGTATAAAATTATTGATTATAATCATAACTAAGTCAAATTTATATTAATGTGAATTTTTTTCGCAACAACTAAATATATATTGGATAATTAATCAAATATTTATGAATGATATAACAATTTATTCTAATATAATTTTTGAGTAATTCATAACATGTTTGATGATTTTAATATGTATATAAATTTCTATATTGATTTTTCATTCACTGAATGATTATTTAGTTTCGATATATTTATATAATTTATAAATAGGTAAATAATTTTGAGATTGAGAATAAAGTTATGATGAAATTTCAACCATTTTATAATTAAAAGGTATCATCAATTGAAAAAATAATTTTAGTAGTTATTTAACTCCACATATTTTATAGTTTTATATTTTCTTATGAGATGTATGTGATTTAATAAGGAATAAAGAATCATTTACAAAATTTTCTGACACTCAATGTAATAAAAATTCATTACATTAATCATTTTGATGATGTATAAAAGTGTATGAAAGATTACTTTTTATCACCCCCAAATGAAAAATTGTTGTTTGGTAAAGAGTTATTTAAATACACCAATCTAATTTATTTTATGGATTTTGTAATTGTAAGGCACATATCTTCAAAATATCAAAAAACAATTATCGTTATGGTGTTGATTTTGGTTACTCAAAAAACAATTAAGCAAATTTATTTCTAATTAAAAATTAAATTTAAGAACCGCTTTGGAAGAAATTATAAAAAAATAATAGTCTATAAATATCATTATAAGAATGAGTTTTTCTTTTAAGAATTTGAAGGAAAGTTAAATTCAATCTCAAGAGATCATACGATGAATATGATTTAGAATTATCAATCCAAAACTACAGAGGAATATAGTCTTAAATGGGTTATCATTATCCCTGTTGAAACTGATTGTGAACTTTAAATACATTGAATATAACGGCATAATAATACATAAATATGTGGAAAATTGTAGGATTATTTAAGTCATATTGACCAAATAAAATAAAAAATATTCTATTCACATAATATTGGGGATGATTAAGCAGTTTTTTAGGAAACATATTAACCATTTATTTATTTCTTGATAAATACTATGGATCAATCTAAGGTGATTAATTACATTTAAACTTTTAATGATGAATGATGAATTACAATTAAATATATAACATCTTGAGATTTTAGTAAATATATTTTCCATTAAATAATACTCTGTTTTATATCTATCTTCACACAAACACAAATGATGGTTGTAATAAGTTATAAAATGAAAACAATTTTTTTATATTAAAAAATTATAATATATTATATAACTATAAATTTTATGAAAGAATGAAATTTTTAAAATTATAAAATTAATATGAAATAATATTAGAAATAATTAATATTAAGATGATCATTTTTTTTACAAATTATTTTGTCATTATATTAAGTTCTTTCTATTAAAAATTAAAAATATAATTTTTATAAATACAATTAAAAAATATTAAAATTTATTTTTAATTTGAAATATGATAATCTATTTAGTATTAATATTTTATTTTTTAAAAAATATAGACTTTTAGACAAAAGTATAGTTTTTTAGAATACTATAATTTTCCTGACATTATCAATTAATTAGAATGAACTATATTGTCCAAAAACAATTTATATTGAAAAATAATAAATTATGTAAAAACATTATTCAATTAAAACTATTATTTTAACTTAATAAACCCAAGTCCAACACTTTTAGATCTAAATTAATGGGTAATGTTAATAAATAAAACTATTTTATGTCTTTTCATTCAGTTAATTATTATTTTGGTAAAATTAAGTTAAGGGTTGATTTTAATATCGCATAAGAATAAATTTATTTTTTATTAATCATTTTATTCAATATAATTGTTAACATTATTAATTTAAACTCCCACATAAATTTTATTCTTAAAAGATGACTATCTTAAAACTATATTTTTCTGTTAAGTGCATTTATTTTTTTAATTAAATTTTATTAATTATTTTTATTTTAATTGATATAATAAATATAATATAAGTGTTATATTAGAAAATTAATTGGTAAGATCAATATCAATAATGAACTTTTTAATTAGTTATCATGTGTTAAATTGAATGTGACCATGCGAAAATGTACACATGGGTAAAGTGGAATGTGAATGTACAAACACATAAATCACAAAAATGTGTCTCTAAATTGATTTGATAGAGTATGTTCATGAATATTATGTACAATACTCAATATATGTAAAGTATCATAGATTTTTAAAATTAATATTGCAAGGAAATGATTTTTTATGTAAATGTAATTTTAAAAAAATCCATCCATTCACTTATCAAAGGACACTCTTACACCCCTTCCACACATCACCACCCATTAAAATTTCTTAGTAAAACACTATACCTTATTTAATCCACGAACCTTCTCAACCAATGTTAATTATTTGGACATTTTTTTAGCATAATCCCTTCATTTCCAAGGATAATTCCTAGGAATATCAATGTTCCTAATGTGAGTATTACTCTCCTCTAAAAAATTATTTTAAATTTTTATTTTCTTAATAATAAAAATATTTATAGTTTAAGGAATCATGTAAATTTTATAATCCTAATTTTCATTTTATTAATTTAACTTTAATTATTCACTCTTTTTGTAGTATCTTCTCAGAAAAAAACATGCCGACCGCGTAAATATATGTACTACCACATACCCCCAAAATGTGGTTTGTTTTGATTCACCTACTATTACATCAATTATAATTAATAGAATTGATGGAAAATAATGTTTATTATTTCCAAAAAAATTATAACATTATCCCCATTTACCGTTATATCGATTCATTATGGGATGAGATCGTAAATCTTGTGTATGTGCAGACTATCACCTCTATAATCTATGTTTCTTCTTTGAATTATCAACATAACATGTATAGACCTGAAACTGTATTTATTTTAATAATATAATTTTAATTAAATTATTATTATAGAAACTTATAAATTTTCACTCTCTATTACACCGTCCAATCATTGAGAAATCTGTTCGTTAATAACTTGTATGCGCAGATTGTTGCCTTTGTGAATAATGAATTTATTTGTCAATACACCCATTCATTAATGGTTATAAGAATGGAATTTATTAGGATATAATATATATATTTCATCAATAATTTTCTTTAATTTTAAAAATAAACATATTTAATAATACTTTCTTACTGATTTTATTATTAAAATATGCTCTAATTATTTTTATTTTACCACCTTCTTGAGAAATATTATAGTGTTTATATAGTGACTTATCAAGAAATTTTATACAATGTTAATAAAATTTAATAATATTTTATTCAAGTTATTTTAATTATTTATGATTTATAATATTAACATATAATCATGTTTACAATATATCTTCATCATTCATTAAAAACATCAGAAAGTATTTTTTATTTAGCTTTATCTTCCTCAGTCATAATTAAAAGTGGAATATTATAAATTCCCATGGGATATATATAGTATTACAATATGCAATATTTGAATGATTATTATTTTCTCGAATATTAGTAATCGACGTCAACATTAAAATTAATGTTCAATATAATTAAAAGTGTTAACACTCGATGTTAAAAATAAGTTTTAATAAACTATTATATTCATAGTAAAAAATTATAAATGAATCATATAAAACTTTTCTAGAGATTAATAAATTTTTTATATAGATTATTAATATGTATTTTGTTTTTTTATTTGTAATTTAGATTTTTTTCAACATAGTGGGGAAAAGGTAAAGGATTTTAATGTCAAACTCCCATCATTGTGACATGATTCACATTATTCACCCATATAATTTTATATGGTGATTATGTTAAAAAAATTATATTAAAATGAATTATATTTTATTTATGGTATTTTATGTTCATTTTCATCATATTTACCCTTCATGGGTTTTTTATTAAAATGTAAATAAAGTCATAATGTTTTTTCTAGAATCAAGTTCTTTTCCCCATGAGTCGGGAAATATGATCATGATTTAGATATTTCATTTCGGATTATCCAATAATTTACTTTTCAAATGGTATATTTCCTATTCTATAGGTATTTTACTTCTATTGATTTTAACACTCTCATTTAAAGAAACACCACCTAATATAAAAGCATGATGTTGATAACAAAATACTCCAATACTCTATATTGGATATTTTTATTATATGTCCATATTATACAAACAATAATTTTGATCCATATCAAAAATATATTATAAGGACTCGGCCTTAAACATTACATAAAATTGAATTAAATGAAAAATTCACTTTGAGGATATTTTTAGGTTTAGAGTTTCAGAGAATTAGGCCATAACTATTACATTACATCTCAAAAATACAAAGTAGATACTTATATTATGTTTCCATTTTTTCAAAAAATAAAAAAAAACTTTAAAAAAAGTGTCATGTCTTGTTCCATGTTTTAGAACTCATGTCATTTCCATGATCATATCCTTGACCCTATTAATCTTTAAGTCCTGTGAAAAACATTTCTAAACATTGGATGAGCATAAAAAGCTCAGTAAGGGTTATAAAATAACCAAAAAATTCATTAGTCCATCAATACATAAAAAACATAAACTCATTAACATACCTCATGAAAACATAATATTTATGAATAACACATTGTAATCAAAAATTAAAAAGGTAACTTGTGGAATCCATAACATACATACAGTGTAGCTTTAATAGCTTCATAGGGACTCACATTTGGAATACCCATCACAGTATATTCCTTAAATCTCCTAGGATATACATTCATGTTTACCTTCGTCACATTATCCAATTCATTGGAGAGTTATATCGGGCTCACCTACCTTAGGTTTATCATAGAACCCTCCATATAATATACAATGCCCCAGAACCATAACATATTCATAACATATGAAACAAACACAAAAGGAAAGATAACATTTCCACATTTAAATCACAATATATCATTTAAATATATTGAAATAATAAATCCATTATCAATACCAAAATACGTAATAGAGTATATTTTTTTTAAAACAATACGTCTTCTTAAGGAAGCCAAATATCAAATAATACTCACGGTGGTAGAAAGGTCATTGTCACCAATCTCGTTAAAATTAAACATTATTTTATGTCATTTAGTAAAATTACCTATAGTAAAAGTTTCTATATGAATTAAATAAAAATTAAATGGTGTTTATACACCATATAAAAGAGAGTCGTGTATAAAACCAAATATTCCTCTATGAAAGAAGATTGAGATGAAGTCCCTTACCTCGTGTCTGAATTGACCCATTTGTCCTTTAATCTCCTCAATAATAAACTAAAGTTAATTTATTATTTATTAAGAACCTTTTTCATTTTTATTATTCCTTTTATATAACTTATTACCATGTCATAAACATTATTCAATCATTTAAGTTAATAATGGTCATTTTGTCGATATTTGGTTCTTGAGTCAAAAATGAACACCTTACATTTTGAAGTTGTCCATTTGGTTAATAGGCCACTATTTAAAAAATTATATTCATTATTTAGATATCATGTATATAATATATATCCATTATATATATGTATTTATAATAGTATATATTATTTGGAGATAAGAAATAAAATGCACCGTTCATGGAGATGGTAATCCGTACGTACGCATGAACGCTACTTTATTTCTATTTAATATTTTAATGGAATAGAAAAATAATAAAACATAGGTATATTATAATTATAGAATAACATAATATATAATACCATTAAATATATCCTTTATACGTCCCACATATGGCATTAATGGGTCATATCACTTTGATGGGCGGTAGTCCGCACTTCCTCAAATGAAATTATTGTGTTTACCAATTATGAAAACATTAAGGTAGGCTATAAATGTAAAACACAGAATAATAAAGAAAATTTACACATAATATATATCATATATAAATATATTCCCATCTTAATGTCAACCATGATAGACAGTTGAAGATAATATAAAAATCATCATTTCGTGAGGCATTAGTTTTCTATCCACAGAAACCGTTTGTTCTTCACCCATTAGATGGAGGTGTGTGTAAGTGTATTTCTAATCCCTATCATAAAAAAATCCTAGTATATAGATGATACTGGTTTTGTAATAAAAAAAAGGAATAAAAAGATTTTTGGGGTCGGATAATTAATATAAATTAAAATAAGTAAAGAGAAATAGTTACCTTTATTTTGAGTAACTCCCTTTGGTTTGAACTAAAAGCTCATCTTGAAGTGTCTCATGCCTAAGTGAAGGATTCTAGGTGGAAGATAGGGATCTTGAGAGATTATTAGAGAAGGGTTTGGTTGATCCATGGGGCTTGAGATGTGTGAGGAATGAGTTAGAAGTAAGGGATTTTTATAACGGGGAGGAGGGGCTCTTTAGGAAAGTGTGAAAAATATTATTATATTATATTAATGATATTCAATTTATAAAATCCCAATACAAATTAAAGTCGAATATAACATGATTAATTGTCTCAATAAAATCATCTAATAAATATTGGATAGGTTTTGGATATTGTTTTAATATTTATAATCTTTTTTATTTAAATCATTTATTAATGCGGTAAATACTACATCATTTTTGGGTCATATATTGAAGGCTAAAAATTATATAACAAAAACCATGTTGTAGGAAATAGTTTTATCTTTCCAATGAATTTTTCTAGTCTAAATGATGACTTATATTACCCCATGTAAAAATTAATTTACAAAAAGATATTTATTTTGTGTCATTTTTCCTTTACTTTAAGTTAATTAAAATAAAGTGTCATTATCACTCCCAATTGGACCCATGGGGTCCCCAAATAGACCCAAGGATGATAATGATCCTATTTGTGTTAATAAATAGGATTAGAAAACCTATTATGGTAATTTTATATTATTTCAGTAATATTTGTTTACTCTTATTTACCAGATTTAGCATTTTACCATGGTAAATTAAATATTTACTCAAGTAATATTCATAATGTCTAAAAATTAAAGTAACCTATTGAGACAATTTGAACCTCATGATTCCCAATATGGAATCCATTTTTCCAAATTCAAATCACTGAATTTTCATAAATTAATTTAAAATAAATTCCCACTGTCAAAATAAAATGCTTGTTTTTAAGAAATTATAACTATCAAAATATTAACACTTGTTTATGTCCAATTTCAAAGTGAAATTAATTCTAAAAACTAAAATTAGATTAAATGGTACAAATATAATTTAATTAAACTTTAAAACTAATTAAAAATATAACCTAAACAAATAAATAAATTAGATTAACATGCAGTTTTGAATTAAAATACATCATTTCCCCCTTTTCATTAAAAATTTAATTTTAGCGTAAAGTACGAAAAATTTACCCAAAGTAAATTTTGATTTCCTAATTCTAAATAAGAATTTTATATAGTCAAATAGAACATATAAAATTTAAAAAAACTATATGTAAAGAGGTTTCACCATTAAAAGGCGGTAAATCAACCTTTTAAAGTAAATTATGCATAAAATTTGATTCATTATCATTTTAAGGCTCTAAATTTAATTGGATAAATGCAAAAAAAAATTGAAAAACATGTATAATCATATTGTAATTAGTTTAGATCATTCTGTCTAATACAACAGATAGGCATTAACTACCATTTAAAATAATAATATTATATTATTATTGTGCAACGTAATATTTCAAAGAAACTCATTGTTGTGTATCAGGTACACCGTCCAACATAGAAACCCCATTAAAGTGAAATTAATATTTAATTTAAAAATATTAATAAAAATTAAAATGTATTATTTCATTATTTAAATGGGATGTTACATATATTTCATCTCAAGTGACCTTCATGCCACCCTTAACCAATTTCCAAATTATTGATACATTAACCTTTTTACGATTAGATTTTTATAAATTTTTTAGATAGTTTTAAACCTTTTCTTCATATATATATTTCATAGAAGGATTTAATTTAGATTAATAATTTAACTGTTCTAAAAATTATTCCACAAATATTATTTTAATGTTATTTTCAAATATATTGGATTTATATATATTTTTTAAAATATATTCTTTTTAACATTTTTCACATCAATCATTTTTTATGGAAGGAATCTATTTAAAAAAATTTCAGGTGAATGTGTCTTTATTTCACCCTTGAAATTTTTTAAGATAAAATTTCTCAATACGTTGATTATTTAAAAAATAAAATAATTATTCTCAAGGTGTAATAAAATATTCATTTCATTATATTTTGAAACGACCAGATAATTTTTTATATTCCTATAAATTTCCTTATGATTACTAGAGTTATCTTCATTTATGTCATATAATTGATAAAGGGTATTATAAAAATAATAAATCCCACATTATTTATTAGGATGGATTATAAAATACCCTTTTATATCTAATGGATGATCTATCACTACATTTTTCATTCCCAATCATCCACTTTTATTGGTATGAATTTCATACGATGTCTTCCTCTATGAATAAAAAATGTTCATTTACATTTATTGGAGGATGTTCACCATGATTACTAATACATCCATTATTTATTGAAATTATTTTCTAAACTATACATCCTTTTCATATATGTTGTAAATACAAACTGATTAATCATCTTTACTTTGTGGTATTTAGATAAATTGTGAATAATATCGAGGGATACCCATTTATTTTACAAGGGATATCTTAATATTATTATCGATGGAAATTTTTAGGCTTTCACTATGTGATTTCATATTAAATATATGCAACCAATTTTATTTTTTGGGGTTCATTATGATATGATGATTTATTTTTAAGTGGAATATATATTTATATGCATTTTCTATGATGGTGGGACTATAATTAGATAGCACACCATTGAATTTGGTAATTATTACCTATTATGAGATAACATTGTGTGTGGGTAGTAATCCAAGACACCTATGTGAGTCAGAAGGAAGTGAAAACTGATGGGCCCATATGGGGATTTTTGAACTAGGGTTTCCCCTGTCGCTGCCCACATTGTGTATCTGCTATGGAATCATTATGTGGTCTACGTGTCGATTCTGTGACTCGCTCCTACTACTGTGGTGATCATTTTTTCATGATATGGGTTTTACGGCACTGTCAGCTCATAATCTACATACATAAGACCAGTTTTAAATGGTGGTCTCTTTGTTCACCATCTTTCTCTACAGAGCATTTGTGGGTTTTTGATTTATGGCGGCGTGGAGTTTTCCTGTGGTTTCTTTCGGTATTCAAGGGTTATTTCTAAGATCGGTGGTAGCTTGAGTTCTTCAAAGGTTCATGGTGGTATTCTATTTTGGGATTGTTTGTAGAGACACGATATTGTGTTAGATTATATTTTTTTAGGGATTCCTCCTTCTGGAATTTCTGGCATTCGGGAGGCTGATATTATAGTGAGGTTTCTTGGATCTGGTTTTTTATGTATGGTGAATTTAATTTCTTCTAGAATTCTCCTAGATTCATTGTGGGGTTCTCCTTGCTGTGATGTTTTGAATTGGTTTTATTGAGATATTGTAATGTTGTTTTGAATCGTTAATGGTGAATATTTTTAAAGGAATTCAATTTGAGCATGGCAGAGTTGTTGTTTGGTTGGTTTGTTTCCAAATATGAGATTTTTGTGAAACTTGTCCTGAGCACATGGAACGTGCTTCAATGGAGGATTCAGAGCTACAGGTTCATCCTCGCAATACATTTTAGTTTTTGTTGTTCGAGAAGGTATGGAATTAACCATCAGATTAGGCTTGTGCTTTAACACAGGACACATGCTAACCGAAAAACCATGCAACGTTGGAGTGCTTCATCATTATCAAATAATGGGGTGGGGAAACTCTGTGTTGTCTGAATTTTTTTACTTTTTTTCATGAAATTTGATTTGTCCTATGTGTTTTAATTATGTTTGGGTTTTCCCCTTCTTCCCTTAAAAGGGTTATTTATCATATAATAAAAACATTAGAAGGTCTTCGAGCCATTGGATGGATGGGAGTGGGTTTTTATTCTAGATAACTATGTTATTTTGACAAGTTATATTACCATTAAATATGTTTTTTATATCATGATTATATTTTTTCCACATTCTTATACATCCATGATCTTATAAAATAATTAATTATTTATATATGCTTATGTTATCATTTCCCATGACTTGATTACATGATCTTTATAACATTATGTTATGAATCCTAACATGTATAAGTGGTCTTACCATTATACTTTACCTTGATTATTCCCTTATTGAGCATCTGAGATCAACCCTTATTTTTTTCAAATTCCCTAGGTTATAAAATAATTTATTTAGTGTGATAATACAAGAACAATATCTTTTATGGATAATTTATAAGAAATATTAAAGTATCATTATTTATTTATTAGCTTATTATATAGTGAAAACATTATTCAATTAATATACATTATTTTTAGTAGTTAATGAATTTTATTAATTATCTAGAACTATAAACAAATAGGTCAATAGATTGTACATATGAGAATGATATTATAATATAAGAGGTGTATAAAATATGGTTTTTTAGGTTTTTTATTTTTTTCCACTTGATCTGAGAATGCAAGTATGGTGGATAAACAATATCACTTAAAGAGGAATTGTTTATATTAAAGAAGAAAATTTATTTGTAAATGAAGTATTGGATCCAAGAAAAATGACATGTTCTGAAAATTATTAGATTAATAATTGAATGGTAGGTCTAAAAGTGACATGGAAGTGCAGAGGAGGTTTTGAATGATCAAATACAAAATAACATGGGTAAAATTGGAATTTTATTTGATGATCTAGTATCCAATTTTAGGGTCCAAAAATTATACTATGAAAGGTAATTAAAACGATATTGATAACTTTCAACAATCATTGGTATTTAAAAAAATTAAGGAGTATTTGATGGTAGAAAACATGTGGTTCTATGTGGAAATAATTTATCTGTATTATATTATAGTTTTAAGGTTACATAATTTATAACATGATGGATTATGGTGAGGTAAAGATCTCTATAAAAGATAAGAAATAATAATCTAACAAAATATAATGTCAAAATATTATTCAATATAAAGATTGAATTTTTGGTGAGTATAGTTTCTATTTAAATAACACTAGACACAAGGCTTGTGATTGTAGGATAAAAATAATTGAAATATATTTTTTATTTAATCATATAATATCAATATATTTTCTTCTAGTCAATATATTTTGGAAAAAAAATTATTTCAAAAAAATATGGGGAATATTATGTCATTTTTATCATGAAATGATTAGGGAGAGACTAAAAATTTTCTGATCTCTATACAACATTTCATTTATAAGGTGATGGTTATCTTTATTGAGACTACAAATAATGAAAAAAAATAAACATTTTATATGGATTGTGGAATTTTGGTCTCCACCATGCACGATTGAGTAGTATGAACATCAATGTATTTTAATCATGATTAAATGAAATATTCCACTTGGGAAATGATAGAGATTCAAAAATAAATGTTAGTGACATAAAATATTCATTCATTATTTAAGATAAAAAATAATAATTTTCATTATGTGCTTACACATGTACATAATATCTTTACTGTATTTTACTTATCAGACATGGGACTTCAAATTTTATTCAATTTTATGGTTTTACTAATTAAAGGTAAGGTAGTAAATTTGTTATTGAATTTATAAAGGAAATAAGAAAATTTTTCTTCTCATTTTACAAATGTATAAGAGGTTTTGGAGTCGTATACAATTGTACATATTTTATAAAATCATTGAAAATATCTAAAACATTAAAAATATTATAGATATTTTAATTTTTATGTGCGATATAGAAAATTCTTGCGATTTTGGTATGAGATGGAAATGAATGAAAATCCATAAAAATAAAGAAAAAATTAAATTTACCTTTTATTGATATGGTTTATACTGATGTGTGTTTCCAAAGAGAATATCCCCTAACTCAAAGAGAGAAATGTTTCATTTTATTTCTGGTTCATTGAAATACTATGGGTTACACGTTTTTATATGAACTAAAGAAATGTGTTGAAGTGTATTAATAGTCTTTATATATATGGTGGGAAAAAACTATAAGAATGAAAATAATTATTTTATTAGAAAATAAAATTGAATATACTATTAGTTTATTTTCACAATTAAATTGAAAAATATAGTGCCAAACACTATATTTCATTTTTTTAAACACTATAACAAAATTGTTCTATTATTAGTTAAAATTAGATGGTGAAAAATCTGAAAAAAATACTACTAATTTTGAGTGGTTTATCATGGAATAATTTATAGGAGTCAGTATATGTGTATCTTTATACTAAAAAATAATTTTTACATTTTGATGAGAATATAATAATAATTGACATGTGCCATTAGAGAAATCTAAATTTAATAAATTTTATATTATTGGAATGTAAATTTTATATTCTAAATAAGGTATTAAATCATGAAATTTTATTCGATACAACTGATAAAAGAGAATTTATTGGTTATTAAACCAATCAAGATGTGATTGAATAAAAGAATTAGTAATATAATTTAATGAAATGATGTCAATTTGATAGAAAAAAGTATGGAAAAAATCATGAAATTCTCATTTTTTTGAAAAATATAATAAATACAGATATACTGAAAAATTAATCATGTTTAAAAAAAATCAGGGATAAAATTTTAAGATTAAAATAAAATCTAGGTCAAAAAATGGTAAATCAATGACATAAAAATTGAATTCTTGAAATTAATTAATCAAATATCACTGAAGAAAATATTTCTCTAACTTAAACCTAGAGTGTGAGGAGTGTTTGACCCACAAACATATTTTCAAAGGTGGATCAAGAATAATTTGAGGAATTTATAAAAGATGAATATTTGTTTAAAACAATGAATATATAGAAGAAACAAATAAAGAAAAATAAATCTAGTGAGCTTATGAAGTCGTTAGACGATCTAACATCACTATAAAAATGGGTATATTAGAAAAAATATGATAATAATGAGAATATTTCGGAAAAATGATTGGTTTATATAAAAATTAAATGTAAAAAAAAGGAATACATGGGGAAGAAACATTTATATTTCTAGAAATACATTATTTTATTCAAGTTTTCTAATAGATTTCATTTCAAAAAAGATTAATGAAATTTCAAATGGTTTTAAAGTTAATTAATTATGTGATAATTCATAGAATATTATTATGAAATCTTCAGTTTTAATTATATTTACTGGTTTATAAGGAAACCATCCCTTTATAACTAGAAAATTATAGTAAATTGTTATTATTATTTTAATACATTTTTTAATTGTGTTTTATTGAAGATTTTCTATAAAAATTAATAAGTGACCATATTGAAGAGATGTTGAGTTTACAAGGAAAAATGTGTTTATAAGTGAACATAAAAATATTGTTATTTGATGAATAATTCTTGTAATGAATTATTATATATAATAACCGATAAAAAATTTCTAGGTGTTTGATTTTAACGTATTTACCGTATTTGGGTCAGTCCACAATGTAGTATGAAATAGAAAGACTCCACATTGGAAGGGGTGGTGCATGAATATGTTCATAGAGGATTTCATGATATAGTGGTGATTGGACAACATGGGGATCTGGGACCCATTATCCATGCATATAGTGTGAACAAAGCTATCCCCAGGCCCATGGATGAGAATTGTTTGAAGGGTCCGAGATTATTAAGATGTAGAAGAACAAAATGACTTTCGATGTGGTGTTAGTTACTTGTTGTAGTAACTAGTAATGTTAATATGATATGGGAAGATATTTTTCACCATAAAATCTTAGATGGAATGAATTCATCCCCCACTCCTATATTTTCATCAACACTTGTTGACCATGAATCCCACAAATGATCGAGTGTGATTCCAAATCTATAAGGATCCTCTATGTGATTATAAGGTGATGTCCTACTATGAGTCTCATGGAATACTATGAGTTCTTCTAACAAACCCCACTAGGACCTAGCAAAATTGAATCCACCATTTTGTTTGAGTTATATTGACCATAAATTAAAAACAATAACGACATATAGAATATTTAACCTATATTTGGAAGGACTTACCACATGGCGAATATTGTGACCATACAGAACCACTATAAGTCTTGAGTTATCATGACCCTTCATGATTTCACAACATAATGGGGTGTTCCAAAAGTGGGTTGAGATATTTATTTACCACACACATCGTAAAAAATACTATGATTTTTACATTGTATAATAGTTCACTAAGTGATGAAAAAGGATGGTGCGTGTATTTTTGTGCTCACAAAGTGAACCATAAGAAATCACAAACAAAGTAAAATGTATTAATATACAATTGGTTCTCATGTAGTTGTTATTATTTAAAAAATAGATATCACACAACATTAAGTATATAGAGAGATCCCACATAAGATTCATCAAAATTAGTAGAAGAAACCATGGGTGATGTTGGTCTGATATTATGTGACATGCTTGTTTTTTGTATTTTATAAATGAAATATGGGAATGTGGTAATTGAAATTATATGATTAATTTGATCATTAAATTATATAGTATTACCATATATGATTGAATAAGAAAAAGATATAAAAAAAATTCATTCATGCCTCAGAGGGAGGTTTTTATGTGTTAAATAATGATACAATAGACACCATGGATAACCAAAGATAAACCTTGATGGTCTCCTTACATTGATCCTCACCTGAATCTCATGTATGAAAATGGGTTATCTATGTGAACACCGTGGGGGATCCTTCATTCAAACCCTGAGTTTATTATGTCTAAATTAATCATTGAGTGTGGCATTAATTTATGCCTCATACTACTATGCATGAATCATGAAGACAATATATTGTTTATATGTATTAATGAGAAATAAAAAATAATGAGTGGATAAAATTAATATAAAGGAGGTTTTGGTAATGCAAAAACTACATAAAGAGAGTTTTTAAATTTGGTTTATGAAAGAGTATTAATTGTGATATCTTAATAATAAATGAAAGATTATTTCCAGAGTCAATTTGTGTTCTAAATTATAAAAAACCTAGAGATTTATTGATAAAGAAAAAATGAAAAACATTCTAGGATTTTAAATATGATACAATACTGTGGAATACATTATAATAATTGTCATGAGAATATTTGATCATTATAAATATTATCTATTAGTATAAAAGAATATGTATTATCATTGAAAATATATGGAGAGAACTCACATCACAACTATACATGAAATGTAAGAGCCATTATGAAATATTTATTGAGGATGGAGAAGGGACAAGAGGACCCAAGTAACCTAATATAAGGTGTTTGATTTTGTGACTGATAATTTTCCTAATTATTTTGAAGATTATAAATGAGCCAACCTATTTTTCCTACTTGTTTCTGGAGGATTATCATTTTAGATTTGGTAAAAATAATACTGAGAGTATATTATGGTGTTTCTGTCACAAGCTTCTAATAGAATAATTTTTCGACATGGGTGTATATTTAGTTTCTTGAGATTTATAGTTGGTGGGGTATAACCCACTATTATGTTTGTGATATTTAGGTGTATATTTAGTTCACAATTATATACACATGGATATTTAACATAGAATCCATGTTACGGAATCTAACCAACATTATCAAGGAGTAGTCTCTTATATTGAATGTTATTAATATCATGCAATGTGTTCTATCTTGTAATTCCTAAATTTAATGTCATAATTTTTTATAATATTTATTTGATTTTGAACTCTAATAGGTTCAATGATTTGAATTCAAAAGGGAGACAATTCATAAAATAAGACAATTGATTAACCCACCCCCCCTATAAGTGGTCAACTGAGAATGAGGCCCTATAAGTGGTATTATATTGAGGTTACCTCTAATGATGTATGAAGAATTATGAGAAAATATATCAAATCAGTCAATAGTTTTGGTGTACCCACAAATTATTTGAATACATATCATAGCTAGAGGAATATAATGGTACCATAATTCATATTACATTCCATATTGGTGAGATATCAAATGATATATAGGTTTTGACACAACAATTAATTGATGTTATAACTAAAGATAATAAGATAAATATGTAGTTAATCGACAAGGATCATTATTTCATCATATTTTCTCTATCAAATTAGGTATATACAAAGGTCATGGGTCTTTAAACTCAAAATAAAAAATTTGAAAAACTACAAATTATTTTTCAATCTAATATCAACATTATTGAATCTAAATTTCCATTTTGTAGATTCTTATTAAAACACATAATTATGGATAATGATAAGACTATTAAAGACTAAATTATAGTGATTAATGAGATTGTGAGTGAAAATAATGTTTTTTTATAAGATATAGAATTATATATTTGTTAAAAAATGGATAATTAATTTTCTTCATCTCGATAATTCAAAAGTTTTTTTCTTAGAATAAAGAGAGGATTTGATACTATATAATTTAAAAAACATACACATAACATATGGGATGAGTTCATCTCTAGTATTCAAGAATAAATAAAATTATGAGATGGATTTTATAATCATTAAGAAAAGGAAAATTTTAATAAAGTGGATATTCAAACATGAGATTTAGATATTGTGAGTGATAAAGGGATTAAGGGGATTATCGCTCTTATATATAGATGTCTCAAAAAAGAAAATGAGAAATTAAATAGGAAAACAATTATTACAATGATTGAATTGTGAAGGAATCAAAATATTTTATAATTATTTTGAAATGTATAAGAATAAAAAATTTAAATTTGAGGATGAAGGATAGAAAATTTAAAAACTAAAAATGATTAAAAAAGAAGATGAATATGCTTTCCTGCTACATGAAAAGTAATTTTATGTGAAATAATTGAAAATCTGATTCTTCATCATGTATCTTTTCATTTTATGAATTGATTTTTTTTATAAAGTTAATAAAATGATTTTAATGACCACATAGAGATGATGATAAAGATTAAATGATAGTGCTATAATGGAAATTTAAACATTTATTAGAGACATGTGTGGAATAGATTAAGCATAAAAATATAGGAATGGAAAATATCTAAAAGAGAACTGAAAATTGGCTGAAGAAAAAGAGGCATTTTAAGGTGGAATAATATTCTATTGATGATTTCACGATACACACCATAATAATGGAAAATATAAGAAAATATTATGTGTGGTCTTAAAGAAGCTTTATATTATAAATAACAGGGATTGTTAAAGTCATAATCTATTTGTTTCATAGTTCAATATGAGTTGAACAAAGCCATATAAAACATCAAAAAGTAATTAATTATTAATGGGTAATATTTACATGTTTGTGGGTCAATGTGTTCCATTAATTAGGTAAAATATATTGAATTTGAAGTTCAATATAGATTTACTATAAATGACAGTGTATTTCTAAATAACAAACCCATACAAGGTTTGACCAAGAATGATGTTGGGAGATATTTCTTTCCAACAATATAATAATTTATGTCAAGAAAAATAATCCACCATTGGAAAAAGTAGGCTAAAATTGAGGAAATATTGGACATAATAAATTATTTATATATGTAATATCAAGGTTGGAGATCAAAATTCATAATCTATTATCATTTTTGTGAATTGTATGAACATAATTCCTATCTAGTTGGTAAAATATTTCATTTTAAATAGTGATAAAAGATCCAAGGAAGTGATTCTGTGGAAAATTGAAATTTATTAACAAATGATACAATATTTGACCCAAAAATCTCAAAATATTTTCTATGAAAATATATTTAATGTTCTATATGAAATATCGTGAATATATAACCAATATAGTCATAAGGATTATGTTTTTCTGACTTGGATTCATGGAGATTGGTCTTATAATATAAATTAAAAATAAGTAGAGAATTAAAGTGGTTAAAAATAATATCATCCTAATATTATAAATATGATGGGAGATAATTAAGTTTTTTATAATATAATGAAATGTACCATGATGACTGGATTGATCAATTAAAATTATAAAAACAATGGGAAGAAGATGAAACATTTTATAAATAAAAAAGAAGTGAAATGTTTGAGAATATTTGGTCAAGGTACATTAGGATTTATCTATAATTGGTGAATTAAATAACCATATAAAGGGGGATACACGTGAGAACATAGTTCATGTTTTAATGGATTGCTTAACTATCCTACCATATTAATAATAAAGAATAAAGTGACGGATTCAAGATGAAGGAAATGAAATTTCAAAATTAGTAGAGGCTAAAAAATTATTCTACATACACAGGAAATTAAAAAAATAGCCTCAGTAGAAAACCAAATAGGATTTGAATAAAAATAAAAAGTGAAGAGATTAACGGATCCAAAAAGTATAGGCTAAGAATTTGTTTTTATCTTGAGTGTTTCTTCTACATTAACAGATAGGTATGTCTTAATTAACTATAATTTCTGTTTTTATGTTTTATCAGGTAGGCAATTCAACTTATTATTTTATTAATGTACACAGTTTCAATAAATATAAGGCAATATATGGAGTTCACTAATTATTATGATGAACAATAAGATGATTTCATCTCTTGATGAGGAGAAAATATGAGAGGATGAGCTTGAATATAATAATTCATAATAAATCATGATTTTATAAACACATTTGAAAATTTTAGAAATAACGTATAGAAATTACACTTATAACCAAATGATAATATTATATAAAGCATATTAATGGGGGTGTTTCTTTATAAAAAATATTCATAAGGAAGTTCTTTTGAATATTACATAAGTTATTTTGATCTTTTATTGAAATGTGTTAATGTAATTTTTGATTATTTAAATTTCCTAAAATTATTCTAAAAATTAGTTTATAAAATGGCCTTTCATGTTGGTTAATTTATAGAAAACATTGATCACATCAATTATTAAATCATTTTCTATACATCATATTTTCCCACATATACATAGAGTTCTCAAGATTCTGGATATGTTCTGTGAAAAATCTTGTAATGTTATTCTTATCTCCGTTGTCTATAAAATATTTTTTAAATATCTAATGGGTGGAAAATAGAAGGAGTTCCAAGGAACAATCTTCTATGTAGAAAATATAGACTCAGAAACATTTAGTTTATAGTGGTATCATGTGTTGGATTTGTGTGAAAGGGTTCAATACAGAATAAATGATGTTTGTTTGATATTTTTGGGCATTAATGTTGTTCAAGTTATATAGATATGACACAAGAATGATTTTCTCTAAATAAGATAATTAATCCAAGCTCTAATTGATGTGATAACACCACAGTAGAATTAATGGAAAATATAGTATATAACATAAGGCCTTACATGCATGAGTGAGAGAGTATATGTATTAAATAATGATAACATAAACATTATGACCATGTTGAGATCATGCCCTGATGTTCTCCTGATATTAGACTTGTCTGAAGGCCCCACATGAAATCGTGTTTGTTTTACACACACCATATGTGATAATCCATGAAAAATAAAATTTCATACTATATAAAACATATATCATGTCATTATTTATTAATTCGTGAAATTTAAATAAATGAATGATGAAAAGAATATATTTCTGTAAATGTTGTAACGAGTTACGAAATTACATGATGAGTTATGTTTTAAAAAAATGAGGATATGTTAATTTAAAAACCAATTAATGATTTAATTTGAATGGAGTTTTTGAATGTTTTTTTAACAGTGATATTTTAATAAGATGTGATGGATGAAGATTCATGTCTATAGGTATTTTAAAATATGACAAACCACATGACTTTATTATTGATAAAAAATAACACAAATTATGAGATATTAGATATATATTTTTAGCTCAGATTGAATGATAATAACATTTCAGATAATATTGTTAAAATATAATTGTGTATTTTAGTGAGTTAGAAGAGTTACTAAATCAGATAAGATGATGAGTGAACTCACAACATAATATTTCATGAAATATGATATCCTAAGAAATATAAATTATTTTGAGAGGGATGGAAGAGGATAACCATGATTATGAAATATCTATTGAAGATTATTATGACATTTAGTGTCGTGGTTGTTCTGAAGTATTGTATAAGACAACCCTTGTAGATTAAGACTATTTGGGTATAATGATTAATAAATAGGTGGTGTACCAAATACTTAAAGCATATTGAAGCATTTCAATCCCTAAGTAACTACATAAGGAGTTTTTTTGTGGGGTGTAGAACTAGTTTCTAGAGAATTATATTTGTGGTGTATAACCTATTACCATTTTTGTGGGATTGGGGTTTATTGTTAGTTTTTATTGTTCCCACATAAAAATTTTGAGTAGAATGCATGTTTGGGTGTCAAACTAATATGGGATGGAATAATCTTTAATGATGAACCTTGTAAAAATAATGTGTTTTATTCTCTCTTAATTTTCCTACATATAATGTGCGGCATTGAGATAATATTGAATTGATAAATAATTTTAATATGTTCATGATTTTGAATTAAAATGGGATAAAATTCATATAATAAGAGCACTTGTTCACTCTCTAATGAAAAATTCATCATCTTCCACTCTATACATGGATAAAATAATTAACTCATTGTTGTTTCGATCAAATACAATATAAAATCATCAAAAGAAGGGTGGTTCATTGAAATTTTTTTATCAATGAATCGTCATTACTAATATCATTCTTGAATCAATAGGTCTTTATTAGATTAATGTGAATAGAGTTTTAGATATAAATTATAAGAAAAATTCTTTTTTTAGTATCAATTTAATCATAGAGGTGAATAAGAATTTATTTCTTAGGTAATATTTTGAGAGGATTTTGTGAAGAAACATGATATTCCTAATTCTAAACCACCTTTGAAAACAATCATGGGTAAAATTAATCCTCGTATTAATGAATATAGAATTGATATGCATATTAATTTATGTCATAGAATGATTGGTAATATTTTTACATGACATAACAAATACTATATATTTTTTATGAAAATTATTTTTCTATTATTTTTCAAATAAATATAATATGATAGAATCCCACTATAGTAAAAAATCATGAGGATTTACATGGTAACTTTGATTGAGAAAATATCTTTAAAAATGAAACAAAATATGAATTAGTGGTTGATTTAGAAATAGATTAGTGGACATTCAATCTATAAGTGGGTTTTAATTTTTTATCAAAATCCAATGTGTTGGATAGATAATCAAGAAGAATAAAACAAGAAAAAAATATTAATACAGTGGTGTTTGAATTATTTTTACACAAGAAGGAACACACTCAACTAATTTTCAAGAAATAACAATATTAGGATATTAGAGAATATGTTAAGGTGTATATTGGGATTATTTAGAGAAATAAAAATACAATCAAGCCTGTGAAGTACACAATTAAATACTCTTGAAAAAAATACTATGCTATAAGGTAATATTTTCCCAAATAAGAGGTATGTTAAGAAATTATCAAGGTGAATAATCTCAAAAAAAAATATACAGTCTAAATATTTACTAAAGCATTAGCCCTAATGATATTTGATAATAGTCTTTTGAATCTTAATGTTTTAACACCTACCATAGATTAGATACATTTTTCGTATCTCCTCATATAATATAGATATAATGGTTCACATGAATCTTCATGTTTAGAAATATTTTACCCACTATATTTATGGAATATTGGGGATAAACTTTTGAAATTTATTGGTGAATCTGATGGTCGCATGTTGTGATAGAGAGTGAACAACAATTAGAATATGATATCATAAAACAAGTGGGGTCGAATGTTATAGCTAAAACTAGTGGTGGATTTCAATCTTCTAGGGATGTTCATGGTATATGATAAAGGGGAGATACATTCCATGGTTATTAAAAACATATGAATAAATAATTTATGAATGAAGGGGGAGTCATATTAAATTTTTGATCGATAAGAAGTTGAATATATTTGAATGTTATCTTATAAATTGACGTAAATAATTCTGTATTTAAATATTTTTATATGACGAAAATTTATCAATTAAATATATAGTGATATATTTATTTTTTGTATTTAATAATTTATATAAAATAAACTGTCTTAAATTTTAAAGAGTATTTCAAATTATCCCATCATGGATATAAAAATAATACCTAATCCATTAAGGAGAAGAAATTTATATTTAAAGGGTTGGTTAATAAATCATATTAGAAATGTGGTGTTTATTTTCTCATCCAATAATGATAAACAGAAGCTAAATTATTATATATTACATTATTTTAATCTTATTGAGAAATAAAAAATATTTGGAAATGTTTGATAAATTTTTTGATTAATATATGCAGACCACACCATAATGTGTAGTAACATTCCATAGTTATGTGACACATAATGATGTATGGAAATCATGTTAACATTATTTTTTTGAAATTAAATCATAGAAATTCACATGATAGTAAACCACATAATAGTTCATCATAAATTTATGGAAAATATGAAGTGATTATGGTACATAAAAATTATTTCTGGCCATGATTCCCATGAATGTTTTTTTAAATTGGAAGCTAAATGTGACCACATTAAGTTATTAAGTATTTAAAGAATATGAGTAATAATTATTAAATAAAATTCCAATAATTTGGAAATAATTTATTTTTAAGATAGTTTTGATAAAATAATGTGCCAATTATTGTAGTGGATATCATAAATGGGGTAATTTTTATGGGGAGTAATTATATTTTCTTAAAAATTAGAGGATAAAATAAACATGCAATATATTTAAGAACACAAACCTATATGGATAGTTATGATATATAATTTTAACGTTAGAAATATTTATGTTTCATAGGTTCTTTAAATTAAATGGCCCTAGTTTATAAAGTCCAAATGATAACTGAAAAAATCATGTTTTACTATGGTACACCATATCATGCTTTATAGAAATCCTAAAAAATAAAATTATTTGGTGGAATTTTAATTTGTTAAAAAATATTATTTATTATTAATATTTTTATTCTTCTATGAAAGAAGAAACAAAGGACTAATTATTAGTGTAAAACAGTTAAAATTAAAAAGGATTTTTAAAAATATATATATTATTTGGAAAAGAGATAACATTATAAGAATAATAAAATATAAATTAATTTTTTTTAAGATTTATAGTATAGAAACAAAATTATACATATTTAAGGATTTTTTAAGGTGTTGGTTTTGTAAATAAAACTATTAACCATCCAATTTTGATATTGAGGTTTATGTTAAAGAAAAAACCAATTTTTGGAATAGTTTTTCTAATATTATTCTGATATTCATTTTATGTTATCTTTGTAATGACTATTATAATATTATTTGTCTTTAAAAAGTGCATGGATTAATAGATTATGGTTGTGAACCTTTTTTTGGTTATGATCCTTACTTAAATCTTAAAAACACTTACATTGAATAATATTTTTTTGTAAATTGGATCATCAACAAGTGTATACTACTTGGATGTAACCCATTATGCTCATTGATGTTAATCAAAGTGTCATTTAATTTAATTTCATATTTGTATTTTATTATTATATTATTCAGATTTATTAGTTCAATAAATTCTTCAAAATTTTAGAGAAATTCCTATTTGATTAGAATATTTTTGAACTATTATTCAACTTCTCCTTTCATATGTTTGGGTTATTGGTTATAATAATTACGCATTCAATCAATGATTCTAGTTTTATCCTTTATTTTACACTTGATATTAACAAACTATTACATGTTCTCCAAATATTGTATTATGAGATATAATATTTCATCCTTTTCATCATATTTTTACATCACATACATCTACTACATATGTATCACTATTCTTGCATTAAATATATTTTTACTCTGTACATTGAGCCTATTAGTTTTAGTATCCAAAACAAATTTTAGGTGCATAAAACCTTAAATTCATATCTATATTCATCTTTGTTAATAGTAATTGGAATTTATTAATGAAATAACAATGTAATTCTTAATTTAGGTCCTTTTGATCCTTATTCTCATCTCTCTCTAATTTTTCATGTCAATCATAATCATAAAAGATAATTTTCTTCTTTATAATGTAATTCTGTATTGGTTTTTTCATTCCCATAACATGTCATGGGGATTATTTAATAGTGAATTAACCTCCTTATCATCATAAACTATTATCAGATATCTTGAAATGAGGTTCCAAATAATTCAAATTCAAAACCCTTTGATGTGATGATTTAATTCAATAACTCCTACCCTTTGATGTTAGAGAAAATAAACAAAATCACATCAAAAACCCCCTTCTTTTCTAAATCGTCATCTATAGAAAACAACTTCATATATTTTAATGAAAATTATAATAAAACATCCCTAGGTGTATGATGACCATCATTCCTCCTCATCTCATATTTTGTAAGGTTTCATTAAAAATAATACATTGAAATTATATTATGTTGTTATTCTTCAGTCATCTGATCGTTCATATTAAAATGTATAGGTATAATTTATATTATATTCTTCATATTAATCACTTATTCAGACATATAACCATTCGCCCACATGTACTCATTAGAAATTATCATCTGGTTAAAATATAAGTAAATTATTTTAGTTGAGTTTGTTATCAATAATTTAAATTTGTTCTGAATAACATTAATCAAGGTGGTATAATAATTTGAATCAGCTTCATAGATATTTATAAATTTCACTTATAATGAATTATAGGGATTGCACAATATATATTTTTTTAAACAATGTTATATATCATTTAATTTAGATAATTTATTATTTTTTGTAACAAACAATGTTTTATTCTATGCACCCTTTAAAAAATTTAATGCCATTGATTTAATTTATAGAGATGGTAAATTTATCTTCAGTCATATCATCCATGACGTTGAGTTTTTAAATTTATTTAAATTTTAATTAAACTCTTGAGGGTGCTTTGATATTCCATATTATTTGGGAATCAAGGAGAATAATGTTATCATTAGTTTTGGAATGTGGGATTTATCCAAGGTGTCACTTTTTTCACATCATGACTTGGGATGATATGAATTCACTAGTCATAATTAAATAAATTAATTAAAATATAAATATAAATTATGTAATTTTATGATAACCTAGTGGATTCATATTTATATTCCATGATGTGAAATCCCACAAATTACCCTCCTAAACTTTGAGACTGTGTGTGATGCAGTAAGAAATATATTCATTAGGTGTGGACGTTGTTAGATCACTTGGTAGTGAAGAATTGTTGGCTATGATAGCATGTTTATAATCCTCATCAATTATTTTTAGATATTACCAGATAGGCTGTTAAAAAATTTGAATCATAGAAAAGATATATAGTGAATTTTTCCTTTATCAATAATCAATCCCCTTTAAGGAAAGGCATTTAATTTATGATTTTATCCTCTTTTAACAATGATGGGATTAAAAGTTACACAGAATCAAACTAATCTAAAATCCATATTCTCCCTACTATAAATTAATATTTTTACATTAATTATTTTTGTTAATTATAATTTTTCATCCTTCATCAAATAATTTTTTTCAAAACAAATTACCAATGGTAACAAATCTCTTTTTTGTTATGTAGTTTTCTCCCTCCATTATAAATGCATTCTTTACTTGTGTTAGATTTTTGAGTAGTTCAACCATCCTCATGGAAACAATTCATTATGTGATCAATCATGGGTTAGACGGATTGATATATTGGTTTTAGTTTAATAGTTTATTCAGTGATTTATATATGATAATGGTGGTTCATATCCATAAGATAATTAAAGGATGGTATTTTCAAAAGGCATTGTGTGTGGGTTGTTCATGAGATCACAAAAATTTATTTTTCCGGGAAAGAACAGACTAAAATTTTCTTCTAGTTATTCATTCTATTGTTCAAATCTATTTTTAGTCATAAAAAGATTGATTTATAGTTCAATTTATGATTTATGTGATGAAAATTGATGACACATTACAAATATCTTTTTCTATAGAATTAAAAACATCATGGTGTCTAGCTCGTAAGAGTAGATGTCATGTGTCTCACTGATGAGGCATCTAGGGTAAATAGGAGAGCTAAAATTCACACTAATATGTGACTAAGACATTTTTAGTGTGACCCCAACCCAACTATATTTTTGTTTACTATGGTCTACACGTGAAGGGACCTTAATATCTCCATAGATTTTATTAGTTCGGATACACCCTGTATACCTCCAAATGAACATGACTTCGACACATGAGATACACATCGAGTAGCCGAATTGACATTTCATTCATTTTAAACCATTTAAAAATCCAGTGGTGAGGATAATACATTCCCAGTTGATTTAAAGAACCTTCAAAAAATAAAATAAAATTGGTATAACCCATCATGTCCCCATAGAACTACTTGTCTACTTCCTATTTTTCATAAGGATCTTTAATCAGACACAGTTTTCCATGTCAAAATTCCAAGGTGGAGCCTTTATCTCACCCTTTGGGATAGGTATCCTCCTGATGAGTGTAATATTGCACATGTCAGTATATGGATTAGATCTATCTCCTTTAGAATCTGATATAGTCAGGTATTTCACCCACATTTACGAATTAGGTAAACAGTTTCCTTATGGTTAAAAATTTTCCATCTGTATAGCTTAGATTGGATTAGGATCCTCAGGTGGAGTAAAATTCTTCTAGGACATAATGATTGGATAGGATATGTATCCTCCCTTACAGTACATTATCTATCATCTATTCATTTTATATGGGACCAAGATCCTCAACTAGAGTTTCTATTTCACACATAGTCATAGTGTTTGGATCATCCAACATCATTTGAGGGAATGACTATGCATTTTCATGATAATTATTGGATAGAAGTTGTTGTTTATGAGTTATTTGGTTGGATGTTAGTTTTGGAATGCAATATTTGGTTTTTAAACTTAAATAATAATAATTTGGCATCCTCCATTCTTTTTCATTCATGTTTATGATTTCAATATGAGTTTATATTTGATCCATTTATTTTTGGTGATTTGGGGTGTCCTATTATGTATTCATATACTCACCCCTGCATGCACACTTCCTGCAAGTATCATGTCATATACGTTCGAAATGATATATTATACAGATCTTGGAGGACCCTCTGTGGGTGGTGGTAAGTTATGTTTTGTAGTACTTAGAGTTTTTGGAAGTAAGATTTATTAGAAAACATATGGTTTTATGCTGACACTATTATCCCTATTCATTTCATTATATTTCTTCTTGTTGGTTATTGGGCCTAAAGTTTTTCATATTTAATTTTAGTAATTATTTATGTAATAGTTTGTGGGGTTTTAAGGGATGTGAATCCATTTTGGATACAATTTTTTATATTGTGAATTAATTTTGTATGTATAAGGGTTTGTGTGTATGTGTATGAGTATGATATAATATGTCCTACCATATGTGTGATATGCCTACACAACACTAATTCCCACCATTGATCCTATTGAAGTAGATCTTTGGCTGTCACTTTTGGAATTCCACATACCTGATTAGGTCCATGATTGTTTGAGATGTAAAATTGTAGCATTAGATGGTTTTTTTCTTTGGGAAGATGATAGGATTTAGTAGTCATGTGAGGATTGGTTTAGCATTTGAGGAAATTATGTTTAACTATTTTATTTTCCTATCTCATTAATGAGAACATATTTATTATTTAGCATCTAAAATATATATTCATCAAGATTTTGATAAAATTCTTGTTGCCTCAGAACACTCATACATTGATTTTAAGAAAAAAGTAATTATATCAGACAGGAATGGGGTTTTGTTTCCACTTCCTTATTAATTTATCTCCCAAAACATTTTCTTACTCATTGTATATATTTACTATTTTATGATTATTATATTCTGGTATATAGCTATGATCTAATGATAGGATCACAATAAAGGATGGATTAGAAATGGGGCCTCATTTTAGTGGCCTATTTTAGAGGTGTTTCATCGGGATAGAAATTGAGTGTCACATCCATTAAGAAATTTTTTATTGGGCCTTTCCACTGCTAGAAACATGATGAAATTTTACATCATTCTTTATTTTAGATTATTCTTTAAATTTAGTATGATGATTCAGAAATGATGGGAATTCGTCATGAGTTTTATATGAATAAATTGACTAAGATCATAGTTATTCAGAATCACAGGGGACATTTGATTAGTTAGATTTTATTATACAGACATTTTGTCTCATATTTAACATTATAGATCATATTTTCGTACTCTAAGTAAGTTATTTCTATGTCTCATTGGACATTGGTTGGGTTTGATTATGTATAATCAGGATGAGTTGACTCTTCCTTAGATTTAGTTCAGGAATCTCTTCACATAAGAGTATAATCATGATAAATTTTAGATTAGTATGAATCCAGAAGAATCTCCAACTTCAGTGGATCATTATTTTAGTGGTATACTACACATAATGGTATACTTACATCATGTGATCACTTATTGACATGTTCCATGATTCATATTTTGGGAAATGATTCTTGATCAAAACCCACAAAATGATATCAGATCCTATGTTTTATCGTTTCTTATCCCAATATTTTTTTGGGTGATAGAGAATTATTTTCTGATAGATGAATATTAGTAAGAGAATTTATAGCCAACTGGCACTAAATGTAGTCACCAAAAGTTGATACATCAGTAGTTGGTGGATGTCATTTGGATTTTGGATCATGAACCTTGAAACATCGGCATATCTGGTCACAGAGTAGAGGTTCCACAAATTAGGGATAAAAAAGATATTCCATAACTAGAGGGATGATTGATGATATTCTTATTATGGGTTAGCTCATGTCACCTAAGACTGTCTGACCCATTATATGTTTGTAGATATGTAGACTGTGGATGATTTAAAATAGCAGATATAATAGCTTTTTTGAGAGGAATGACATAGTGGTGGTCCTAGTAGAGGACCTTGGAGTGATGTAGGATGTGTTCAACACTCTCATCTAATATCACCACAACCTCCTCCAATAGGTTCCCTTCAGGATCAGGGAGCTAGCGGTCATGGATTATGGAAATTGAAGACATTAGAGGATTTAGACAAAGATGCTCCTGGAATGATCGAGGGTACAATCTACATATTTTATAACATATATTTAATTTATATAGAAACATGTTCAAGATATTATATCTTCTCTTTATCTCCTATACGAGACTATAGATACTAGTAGATCCTCTAACCGGAACCTTATAGCTTGAGACTCCTACATGATGGGATTTTGTCATCGCACTATCTTTTTAGTAATGTGACATGATGCTTAGAGTAGAAGGATTATCATGGGAAATTTTCATATATAAGATGAGTCCATATTATGTCACTATTTTTATAGATTGGTTAGATGATATATTTTCTTATATTTATTATTTTGTAGGAGGATGTAGTGGTTCAAAGGAGATGTTTCAATATTTTTCTTCACCAACAGGAATAATTAATTGCATATTTGAAATAACTGATGTGAAGAAGACTAAAACTTGTTCTACAAATAACTGTACAACCGAACCATCGGTCCAGAAATATCAATGGATTCCCTATTCCTTATTTTAGTGGTGTAGTATATGGAAATGTTTCACAAAAACAAACTTGGTTTACAACAACATCAGGATGTAAACTCCCCCATTTAATTGTGCATATGGGAAAATCTGGTATATTTATTAGAATATCTAATGTATCTTGTATAACCAAGAGATATTATGGTATAGTTGGAGGAACATAAAAGTAAATTCTCTATGAGGCAAAAAATTTCTCTCTAGGAAACACTGATATTATTCTCCAAGAAGTTAGAGTGGATACTAAGGATATATGTAGATTATTTCCACCTAAATTAAGTGACCATTATGAGTAACTATCCACTACCATAGATTGAATATATATTTTAAAATATAAATAGGAAGAGTTTTCTCTCTATTTTTAATTTATATGGGGATATCTCTAGTTGTGGGTATGAGGGGAGGATATACCACATATAGAGGTATGATGTCTCTATAGTCATTATGGTTACCATGTGATACTCAACATGAAATATTGCTTAGTATTTTTTATGGGACATTTTAATTATATCTTTATTACATTACATGCCTTATTCATGGTAGGTTTTATTGAAGGGATAAATTTTTACTATGAATCAGAGTCAGATCATGGATAGAATCTAAGAATATTCCAAGATGCAGTTCAATAGAATCAATTTTATAGAAAAAAATATGAAGTGTTACTGCAGGATTAGAGTGCTCTAATTTTTGGGACACATCATAATAGAAGAAGTTTTGTCTATGGTACAATCAAATATTAAGTTAGTGATTACTATTTATACATCAATGAATGTAAAATACAATAAGATATAACTTAGTTTTTCTAGCTATTTTAAGATATTCATCTCATACTTCTTTAGGAATGCAATAATTATGAAAACCATTACACGAAAGGGATAATAGTTTATCTGGTAAAATAAGTTCTATAATAAATTTTAATAGTGGAAACAGAGGTTGAAAATTTCACCCATTATGATATTTCCATAATAAGGAGTTGATTACATAGTGTTATGTAATGCCTCTCGAATGGGGATCAGTAGTGTGTTGATGTAAAGGCAGTCGATTATAGCTTATTGGTCTAGGTACCTGAAACCCCATGAACATAACTACAATAATAATGAGTTATTGCTGGTATCTATAGTGTTCACCCTGAAGAAATGGAAACACTAACTTCATGTAGATAATTTTATAGTTTATCCATACTATAAGAGTCTCATAATCATATTCACCCAATTAGATCAAAATTTTAGATAGAGGTGGTGGTTTGGATTTCTATAGGATTATAAAATGAAGATAGTCTATACTCTTGGACAGAGGAATGATGTGGAATGTTCCCTCTATAGAAATACTCATTTATTGTGTCTGTGTGTTATTTCACATATTTTTTTTTACATTTTAGATATCCTTATTGATTGGGTATAGATTAATATACCTCTGATCGATGGTTGTGACCCATATTCTTCTGTATCATGGGAGGGAAGTTAAATTTAATTATAGTATAATGAGGTGTTTCATGATTAATATCCCTAGTACACTATTCATATATATTATATAAATGTGGGGAAAATTTCCGGAGGTTTTAAGGGAGTTACATGCTTCTCCCTTATTTGTACATCCTCTTATGGTAATGTTATACTAGAATCTTTGAGGATAGTATTAGCGGCCTACATAAAGAGGAGTATAACATAGTGTTTCTGTATAGTCTTATATAATCAATGTATAATTGATAATAATTTGGCTTCAAACTATTTTATAAATACCCTCGAGTTTCCCAATTTTAAAAATAATTGCATGTTCATTGATTTTTTGAAATGATTTTTTAGTCATTGAAAGGATTTGACCCTGTCCGAGTGATTGTTGGCCGACTCACTAAGTATACTCACTTTTATTCTATTAATGGGAACAGTATTTGGGAAATCTTTAGATTATAAATTTAAAGAAGATTATATGGCTACATGAAGTACCCTCAAATATTTTCTCTGACCATGATACCTAATTTACATCCCTCTTGTATAGAGGTTTGGGTGATGATTTTGTAATATAGTTTTAGAGGAATATATATTTTTACCTATATAATGATGTCCACACTAAATGAACCATTTGGATTCTATTGGATATACTAATAGGATGTGTGTTGGATGTTAGCTAGAGTAAGAAATATCATTTTTCACTAATGGAGTTTTCATATAAGAACATTTATCAGTGTATATATGGAATGTAGATATTTGGGGCCCTCTATGTAAGTATCAATAGGTCATATTTTTTATCATCTATACTGATAGACACAATACTCATGAGGAAATAGTTATTGTTAAAGATACTTAAGATGGTTTAGATCATTCAATAAGGGATAAGGATAATGTAGAGCAATCAATAGTCTTACGCATAAGCTCAACAGAGGCCCTTGTAGTTTGAGGCGGTGTATTTTGTATTCCTAAGGTCATACGTATCTGTGACTTACTAAGATTTGGATGGGTTGTAAAAATATATTTCGTGTACATTAGTTTGTTTTAGAAACTACGTAGGGTTAGTAAAGTTTCACACTCCTTGTATTTACACCTGTAGCAGCACTGATTCCATGATGACTTTCATTTTTTTCATCTGTGGTAGTATGTTCATGATCATATGTATGTTATTTACTAGGGTAGGATAAAAATTGAAGAAGTAGGAACACTTTGGGATTATCCATTTTTTACTAGGTATCTGTGGCAGAAGATACATTTTGGGAGAGTGATTCCCCTATTTTGTGACCTATGTCATCTCTATAATCTCTATATGAGATCAGGGGGCCTTGACGACCAAATGCATTGCCAACACCCACACCTTTTTTAGAAACATTTTATTTTCAGTGTGAAACCACTGATGGTTGTGATAATTTAATAACACTAGTTATTTTTTTGGAAACCTTTGATACTTTTTAATAGTTTCCATGAAATTTATTCTAGTGAACGCATAATTATCGGGCATCGATTAAAAGCTCATAATTAGAATTTAAATTTATTGAAATATCTATTATACTCAAATATGTGTTATTTCGTTCCTTATTTTCATAAACAATCATAATGAAAATCATACCACCATTGGGTCTAGAAGGTGGACTTTTCCATATGTGTGACATTAGTCTCATTCACATCATACTTCTGGATAATGCACAATCATGTGATAGAATGAAATAAATAAATTTAAATATTAATTTAATTTTTTTAATTTATTTAATTTAATATTAACCATATGATTACCAATTTATATATCATGATGTAAAATCCATTTGGATGCCCACATAACCAGAGATATTGTGAGAGAGGGAGGAATAGATGTCTTTATTGGGCGTCGACATTGGCATACCACATGAAAACGAGAAACAATAAATGATGAAAAAAACATTACTTTTCATCATTAGTCCATCATAGATTTTCGTTGAGTGATAAATGAAGGGAAAACGTCTTTTGATGACATCTATAGTGAATATTTAGTTCATCAATGATGGATCCACATCGAGGTAAGAAATTATATTTATTATTTTTTCCTTTTTTATAACAATACATTTATTGATTAGTTATGAACAAAATTATCTGGGATTAATGTTTTATATGCAATAAATTCATGTATTTAACATAAATTTATGTATATAAATCCATATAATTCACCCTTGATAAAATAATTATGTCATAAATTCAAATAAACAACATTCATTCATTACTCTTGTGTTATATGGTTTTCTACCGCTATTATATGTGTGTTCATCCTTAGTATTTGAGTGACCAATGTTTTGACCATCCTGAAAGACCTATTTCCTGAAAAGATTAATCACATGTTCCAAATATTGATGTTTAGGGTTTCACATAATGAATTATGGAATGACATATACATGATGACAAAGAAAAAATGTTAAATAGAATAAAAAGATGATATTTCTACCTAAAATGGTGCATGGATGAAAAAAGAGTTATAGTTGATCCATATTTCTAGTGAATATATGTTGGAAATATACTTCAAATGAGGTTTGGGGATGGTTGACTCAATTTATGGGAGTTACAGATATGATTCATAGTAGAATTGTGGAAAGGGATACTGAAAATGGAAAATGTGTTGCAAAGTTGTCTTTCTAGAAAATTTGTGGGTCCACAACATATAGTTCTTAAGAACAAAAATTATGTGTCTTAAATATATGGAAAATGTGATTTATGGGGGTAAATATCATATAGGTGTGTGATGTATTCAAAGGCCACGTGACCCGAACCTAGAATCTTCGGTAAGTACCAAAGAGTGCATGCCTTGGGGCCCATGCATCCCCACACACCAAGTTTAGGACATAGCTAGGGAAGATAGGGTAAAAACCAAGTACCCAAATGGATGTGATATGTTGTTTGAACTAACTATACTTTTTTTAGTAAGGTTAAGACACAATATGTAGAATAAAATTATTCTTCCATGTTTCTTAGTTATGATAACATGATGTGTACTCCCGTTTTTTCTAAGGAACCTTGGTCATGTATTCCAAGGTGGAGTTTTAATCTCACCTATTGGGTAAGGTATCCTCTGGGGGAGTGGAATTTCACTCATGTAAGTACAAGGATGAAATCCTTTACCCATGGAATCAATTAGAGCTAGGTATTTCATGCATATTCATAGGTAAGGGATCCTCATTCTGTATAGAAAATTTTTTCCACATCAATAGGTATCTGAAGGAATAGGTATCCTCCATTGGAGGATAGGGATCCTCCATAATAATAAAATTTATCCATTTAATTGAGTTAAAATGGGATAGGGATCATCTAATGATGTCACTATTTCACACATAATCTTAGCATGGCGATCTCCAATGTCATATGAGGGAATAATTATAAAATTTCATAATATTTATGGATTAAAATCTATGGATGTTTGGTTATGTGGCTAGATTTGAGTTTGAGATTATACTTTATCATGTTTTTGATTCAATTATAATATCTAATTTTCTCCCTTATATTACCTTTTTTCTTATAGGTTCCTGAAAACAATTACATTGATTCTTTAGTTATTAGTGATTCAAGGGTGTCCCAGTTCGTATATATATTCTAACCACTCAATAGATTCATCAAGAACATGTCATTACTTAACCAGATAATGGGATATGTGATAGAGATTATGGAGGACCCGGTGGGAGTGATTCTTATATTTAGTTAATAGTGTTTGCCGGCTATTATAAAGGTATTTTAGAAGAGACAAGTGGGTTCATAATGAGACTCGTTTCCCTATTCTTTCCAGGTTGGACCTTTTTTTTGTTATTGAGCCTATATATTTCTCTTTTAAATTTGAATATATATTTATATACTTGGTTTTGGGGTTATAGATTTAAAGACCCTAACCTCAGTAGCCTAAAAATAGTGGAATCTTTTTTACATTGGTTTAAGATTTAGGTAATCACATACCGAAGGAATGAATAGTTTAGTTGTATGCATAAACATGATAAATAGATTAATATCACATTAAAATTAAAATCATAAAACATAAAATAATTTTTTCCCAAGTAGAATCATTATTTATCCAATAATAACCATCCATATCGATCATAAAACACTTCATAGTATCCTAGGGAAAACAAAACATTAGAAAGGGTCACCTCAAATTCTTAGAAAGGGAATGCATACAGTATAATAAATCGGGAAAAAACATTGATAATCATTATGTAATGTTAAATAATTAAAACAAAAACCATTTAAAAAAATGTTTTAATAATGAGGTATGAAAAAGCAACATTAATTAAATCCATATGAAAAATAACATGATCTCGAAACTCATCGATAAATATTCTAGCTAATAGAATAATAACATGGACATTAATAATTTTTCAGATAATTAGTGAATTCATAATATAAAAAATAATAAATATACTATCAAGATAATTCAAAAGGCAGTTTAAAAGTTTGGGTAAAAACCAATTTAATTTTTCCAACTAATTTGTTTCATGAGTCTTATCGATGCATCAAGGGGATATCTATAACTAGGGCCCACATAATTCTTAATAATTCTTATTTTTTATTATATTAAATGGGTGTAACATAACCTACTTATACATTCTAATAAAAAAACGTCCATATGGAATTTTAATACATAACCCAATCTATAAACATAATCATAAACCATCTATTGTAATGCGGTGAATGGTAATAATATAGTATATCCCAAGTCAAACTATTGTGAACCATTCAAAATAATAATAATCTTGGTACCATTATAGCATATCCCTAGTTGATCATATTTAAAATAATTTTTTATGTCATTGATTAGTATAAATACAACATAAATTTTGTTAAAACATTTTTTAGGAAAATAACCTTTTAATGTTTTTTAAAATCTAAAATTAACTAAATATTTTGAAAAAAAACTATAAAAAAACAATATGAAAAAGATAATGTTAGAGAGAATAGTTTATTTATTATGATGGAATAAATTCAAATTCATGTTCAACACGTTAAAACAACTAGGCCTCTCATAGTTTCTGTAAAAGACAAACAGTCCATGTTTGACAAGGCTTCCCCCTCAGACCTATTCCTGTTCTTCTCTCTCTGAATAATCTTCTTCTTTGATTCCCCCTTATTTCTATATAATGGACATGATTTCAGGACTATACCATCTATATCATTAACTTAGAGTTTGATCTAGGCCTAGGAGACCATATATTTTACATCATTCATCCCATTGTATCCAGTCGGTTACCCCTTTGTTTCTAGATATACTCAAATGGTGATTCATTAGAAGTATTCTTTTGACATCCAACATTCTGTTTGGTGACTACACTTTTGCAAGACTTGAGATTCTGATAGGCCTTGCTCTTAGTGGTAGTTTTCCCTTCTAGGATAGACACCCTTTCCTCATATGTTGGCGCACTGATAAACCCTTTAAGGCACCCCCGGAATTTTTAACATAACCTGAATAGGTGAGAAAGCAAAGATCAAGGTTGATATTATCTTGAAATTATTATAACCAAATTGTATGCAATCTTCCTCATGAAGATCTGTATAGTCCTGACCCCCTTTCTCCCCAAGAATAACTTCTCCCCCTTCCCTGATAGCCCCACTAAAGTTCAATCCAAAGGGGCATTTAAAAGTTAATTCCCAGCATCCATTGCTAGACTCTCCATATGAACACCTTAAATATGCATAGAGGAAACTTCAGTATGTTTTCCAACTGAAATTGATTCTCCCAAAGTTGACATAGGAGGTGTTCCTACATCCCTCCCTTTTAAAGCTTCTGAATATAGTGGCCCAGTCAGGGACAACCATACTAACAATTTGCCCAATTTTATGACTAATGCTGAGTACTAATTAACTTCCCATTTTAATAGCAAGAGTATGGTCAAGACAAAAATATTTTGAAAATATTATGTATATATATTATCTGAGCATGGTTTCTATCATCCATATATGGTTATATAGATAACTATATGTTGAATTTGGAGAAACACATAGTCCTGTAAGACTTTTCCAATGATGAAATTTCATGCAGTGGGTAAAAATATTTTTTTCACTACATACAAACTCTTTTATTTATTTCAAGTCATCATTCAAATTTTATGGTTTTCTTTTAAGGTATCCTAATTCCCCTTATGTGCTTTTATTTCAGGTTCTAGTACCATACCAAGATCAGATCTGCAACAAGAAGGGAATGAAAAAAAGTATTCCTCTCTACAAGGATACAAACATTTTAAATACAAAGGATTCCAGAATTGATAGTTATGATGATAGAACATTTGACGGGCCTATATATTTAGCCCCATTGTACACATACTCTAAAACCAATACCCATTTTTAATGTTGTCATACATGTTATTAAAAATAAAGAATTGTTTATAAGCAAGTTCTTATTTTTCATTGCTTTCAAAACAGATTTGTAATATGTTTCTATAACAAATTAATTTTTAATTATTCAATATCGATTTTCACTGTTTCTTATTTCAAATTTCTGATACATCATTTTTCTGATTTCTCTATGGTGAAAATAATGTCTCATTCCCTTGGATATATAATAAATGATATATCATGTTTCTCAGTATCTTTTTACATCATTTTATATCTTTTTCATTCCTTTTCATATATATTTTTTTATACATGTTCTTATTTTTCATTTCTTTTCATTATTATGTATCAATAAAGTTATAATTTTAACATATTTTAGCTAATTGTAATTATTAACTACTCAAATATTAATAAAATTTTGAAAATTATATATTAATTACAACGGCGTGTGTATGCACGAGTTAGGTACTAATATTATATAAAATAATTTATTTATTATGATGGAATAAATTTATATTCATGTTGAACACATTAAAACAACTAGGTCTTTCAGTGTTTCAATAAAATCCAAACTGTCCATGTTTGGAAAATGACATGAAGATTACACTAAAATATGGATTTTAAAACTACATGCATTGGTAAATAAAATAATTAATAAATCATTTTTTGAATATTAGAAACTATTTTCAATTTTTTTAGAAAATAATTAAAAAAATTTCTTAATCATTTTATGTAACATAGAGCAGAAAAGTTTTACAACTTCATGAAAATTTTATGAACTACTATAGGAAGTAAAAAATTAAACATGTTTATTATAAATTTATCAAATAATTTCACTTAATGGAGTGAATATGAAATTTGGTTTATGGAAGTAAAACTGAGATGAGAAACACTTACCTCAAGTTCAACTTCCATTATATTTATTATAACCTCTAATATAATAAATATAGGTTTATTATAAATCTATTAAAGAACCATAATCGTATATTTATTACCTTATATATCTTAGAAATAGTCTTTTTTGAAACTTTTATGAAAAATTATTTATTAAAACCACTTTTTTATTTGATAATTGCTTCATTTTTCATGTTTATTTTTGATTGATAATTTTAGACCCTGTTATATTTTTCATTTTTATATAATATAAATAATTTAAAACAGTATATAAATACAATATATATTCAATATATATGTTTTTAGAGTAATGTATAGAAGTTACATAAAAAAATGGATTGCACTATTCTGGGAGATGGTGAGTTGTACATAGACATGAAAGTTATTTTTGAATTTCTCAATAGATGGAATAAAAGTAAAATATATATTAATTCAGAATTCAAGAATAATTATCTATATATATATATAATTAATTTATATTAATCAAATAAAACATTTTTACTAACCATGTAAAAATTAAATGAAAAACATTTCACCGCACTATGTAGAGGCAGTACTCCACACATATGCACAAGCGATGTTATTGCTTTCCAATGCATGGGAATGTATAAATTTGGTTGTCATATTATATTTCTATAATTGTGGTTAGGTTATAAATATAACCTATATTCACTAACATTATTCTTACTACATTCCATGTATATAATAATTGAAAAATGAATCATATGACTTCACGAGGCCGTAGTCCGTCGTACACACGAGTGACATTATCATACACATGACGAACAGTTTCAATTTCCATTTCATGGGAGTCGAGATGCATGTGGTTTATTCCACTATAATAATAACATATAAATATTTAGAGTAAATTGTTTAATTATATTAGAATATTTCAATAATTTTTTACAGTTATTTAAGAATAAATAAATCAAACATGCATGTTTTAGAATTTTACCTCTTCTTTATAGAGCCTATTTTGGTTAAGAACTAAATCTTTCCAAGCGGTGATTTGTATCATAAATAAGTCTTATATGATGTTTTGAGGGAATTAAAAATGATATTTTTTATGGTATAAGTTGCTAAAATGGTTTTTTGTGTCTAAAAAAGATATGATAGGGGTACCCTTTATAAGTGGTGAAGAGGACACAAAAGGATTTTTTTTCTAAAGAAAAAGTGATACCCACATTTTTTCAATCTCAAATTGAAAAATGGGTGTTTATTTCTCTTAAAATTATATAAGGTAAAAATATGTTCCCAAATGGTTATTGGATAAGATTAGAGGTCAATTTAACTCTTACAATATTAGTTTAATTCCATGATAAACCTTTTTTATGATACTTAGATAATTATGTTTTATGTTTTTACAATTAATTATATAAAACAATTTGATACCCCAAGATTTTATGGTATTTATATCCTTAAATAAATTCATTTTTTTCTATATCATACGTCACACCACACACCGAAATTTGGCAAACAATAAAATATTCTTATGAATTTTGATAGTTATCCCCTCATAGTTGGAATTAAGGAAAGGAATGAGATTTACAGAATTCTGCAAATATAGTTTAAAAATATTTTTAAAATGAATTCATTGTTTACAAATTATTTTGATATAAAAATTAAAACCAATTGATCATAAAAGATATGTTTTCTTAAATTATTCTCATAATGAAATTTTAAATTAATAATTCAAATTAATCACAATTATTTAAATATATTAATTAAATTTCAATTCTATATATTTAATTAAAAAAATTATATTCATTCATTATGTTCAATAGGCTTAGAACAAGAATAAATCCAATTTGAAAAATAATTTTTCCTTTTGAAGGCAGTTTTGCCACCATTCGATGGGTCACCTATTCTAAATATAAATTTTAAAATTTTTATAAGTCTTACATGAAAAAATAAACATAATTTTCTAAAGGGAAATGTCAAAATTAGGTTTGGGTGATATTTTTTTATTTTTTGAAGTGTTTTATTATTTGAAGAATTGTGAAGAAAATGAATTTAAATTAAATTTTTTTTCACATAACTTATTTATATAGTAAAAATATAATTTTTTTTGAAATTATAATTATATCAATTTTACATCTATTAATCCAATGTAATTCATTGTAATCAATTTCACATTGAGGCTGAACCAAAGAATATTTCAATGTTTTAATCATTTCACTTTAAAATGATTCCATTTCATTTTTTCTATAAAAGCGATTTAAAATATAATTTTTCCAATTCTATGAATTTAATTGGGTAAAATAGATCCCATATTTCTAATACTGATGTAAAATTAATGTTTTTATTTCATTTTCATTTCCAAACATTATAAAAATATGTGGTAAAAAACTATTTTCCTTGGTATAGGTATAAAATAAATAGGTTGATGTTAAAAGGGTAATGGCTTAATACACCTAACAAATAAAAAATTTAGTGGTTTTTAGAGATATTTATAATACCTAACCACACTAAAAATTATTAATTTCAATCCAAAGGCTTCTAAATTAATTCTGTATCAATGTGTTTGGTTTTAAATATAATATAATCATTATTTTTATCACTTAAGCCCACCACTAATCAAGTATAAATACCACCGTCACTACCCCAATTCGATCTAAGAGCCATTTATCTCATCCAATATCTACCTAATACACTCCTCCTCACTCTCCCAACATCTAATCTCTTCTCGTCTCACAAAAACAATAAATCCAAGGTGCATAATGGTCTCTTAAGGATGTGATATTCCAGATGTAACTTTCATCCATCATGACCTAATAATTTCAAAAACTTATACATACTAGAATTTTAATTTTTAAAATTAATTATTTTATATCTATCATTTTGTTACCTCCTCTTATTCAAAGAAAAAAAACTATTTTTCAACTTATGTCGGTTAATCACCACTATAAATAATGCTTTTGTTCCTTTGACATTATTTACTTTATGGCTGGTCATTAAAATATTATTCTGGTTAAATAATATGTTAATAGGTATATTATACCCTATTACACTTTTTGGACTTCTATATACTCATAATAGAAAATAAAACGAAACTAATTTTGGTATTATTAAAAACTACTAAAATAAAATAAACAATAACATTAACGTTTTATCTAATCAATCATCCTCATATAAGAAATAAAAATTAATTATTGGACCATTCATACTTATGGAATTTCATAAATACTATTTATTTACCCATATGGATTTATATTCGCATTTTAAATTTTTTTTAATAATTATACACAAATGAACCGAACATGAAACCACGAAACAGACTAACCCAAAACACTAAAAATAATGAAATATTGTTAATGTTTGGTTCATGAGATATTATAAAAACATAATAGAAGTTATTTTATATATTAAAATGTTTCTTAAATGAATTAATAACATTATTTAAACCATTATATAATAGTTTTAAGTAATCAAGTCTAAATGAAGCAGAGTGGTAAGGGTTTTCTCATCTCACTTCAATTTTAGGAGATATATGCCTTATTCCCCACTTATTTCATGGGTGTTGTGTATATATGCTTCAATTTGATATTTGATATCATAAATATCATTTTTTCATGGAATTTAATGTTTCATTATACAATTATTAATTTTATGGGGCATATGATTCCACTATATACAAGTGGAAATATATTTCCTAACTAGATTTTCATTCATTGGGTTAAATTTCTATTTCATTGATTATAACATTATAAGGTTATGTTTTTAATTACTTTTGATTGTATAATGTCTTAATTCCACTTTTTAATGTGGATTTATAGATAATACACATAATCAAATAATTGTTTAGGGACTTTGTCTCAATCTCTTTCATTGAGGCTTATTTAAATGTTATACACACTTTCTTTTATGATGGATATATACCACCACATTGATATATCATATCATGAATCTCATTTACTTCATGAAATTAAAATGTATAAAAGTGTAATGGGACACTTTTATTTACAACTCACTTTTTAAATCGTTCATCTGATATATGAGGAATGCTTTGTTCAAGAAAACACAGGTGGGGCCAGTTATAAATTGCCCCTAGATGTATCTATAGTCTCAAGGGATGAATCTGTTATGCTAGTAGTAAATGGGTAATTAGTTATAGATTAAACTATTTTTTGAATGGTATTTATGGTATTGGTTCATGTTCCAGATACATTACATCTAATAATTAAGTATTTCCTACATTTAGAATTCAGTAATTTTTATCCATTAGATTTTCACTATGACAAAAAATCTATGGACACATTTTATTATCAGTTTATTGATTAAATATAATGTGTTCTCTTTTATATATTGTCATGACCCCTCCTCATAAGGTGTACCCCTCCTAGTCCTACAATTTGAGAAGGAATATAGTGAACCCTGAGTCCCGCCTCCTGTTGGCCCCAGGTTGACGACTTGCACCGAGGGTATGGTAAACACACAAATGTGAGGCATTACCCTCTATGTGAACACATGAAAAAGATAAAGATAAGAAAGACACCAACTAACTCCAACACAAAATGAAATATAAAATAAATCCAATTTTCACATATGTAATGTTATGAAAAACTACTACAACTGATAGGGAAAAATGCAAGTAGCAAAAGAAAGTAAAAAACAACAGCGACTCTGAAGCCCGAACAACTCCTATAACCGCAAGCAAGTAGTGACCAGCTAAATATCCAACCTACATCAAATGACCTGAAAAAATAGTTTTTATATACATAGGGTGAGTATAACAGTATATTTAGTAGGATCCTCCCTGGAGCCTCTCGTGCAAAAGTAAAGAAGGTATGCTAAAGCAAAGTGGACAACAAGTGAAACTAACTCGACATCTAAACATGTATATTATATTCCTAGCCTCACTGTGACTATTCTCACCATATATTGAATTCAAGAGTATATAATATTATAAATAATTTCATGGGTACCCCGCTACAACTTCTCCACTAGTTTGTCACTTTTCACCAATTTTGCATGTCCTAAGCATCTCTCTCCAAAAAGGTCTGCCCATATACACCTGGGTGAAGCACCAAAACATGAACCTTGTTCTAAAAAACCACCTCATCCACTTAATAAAAGTAACTAGGTAGTTTCTAAAATCCACCACATCTTGTATAACGTGTATCATATGTCGAGTGTTAGACCTCATCACATTATAGCCCATACACCAAGTAAGGATATCTAATCCATCATAGCCTATACACATTACAACTATAGTCGTCCATTAGAAACTATATCTAGAATATGTGAGTGTGAATAACCACAATCCACTAAATCCCTCTACACACATATATGGGAAAAAATAATAGTTGTTCCTACTAGAACAAGTAACAACAATGAAAAGAGAGTAGGGCCAAAGGGGGAAGTTAGCCATCCATCCTCCCATAGGAAGGTTGGCGAAAACACACCCCCCCCCCCTCCAGGGCTCAGAATCCATGGGATTTTAGTTTCTCTAACTAGCGGGGAGGACTAGCATATAGAAACACAAAAAAGTACATAATATACTATAGCTGACAACCACACTGTGGGCATTACCAAGTATTAGACTCAACCAAAGCTAGTGTCTCTCAGACTCCTGACTTCCACTTCTAAGACACGGTATCATATAAGCACACAACCATTTAAATGACTTTATTACATTACTTCATTATATTTTTATCAGTTTTACTTTAGGTTAATTAATTATTTAAACATTAATTATCCATTAACAATTCCGCATTATATTTCATTAGAATCACTCCTAATGTATATTGTTCCTGTAAATTGAAACCTCAGCATTGTGTCCTACAAGATCCAACCCCTTGGGTTAAAATTACTTATTCGATCATTTATTATAAAAATTATTACTTTCCCATATTCTCAGTCATTCTATAAATACATTATAAGGTAATAAACATAATGTGGGTCAACATGGTGAATAAATGAACTACTTGTCGATTCATTAGCCCTTATAGCAAGAGCGTAGATCCATCCACCCTCTGGATGCTAAAAGCGGAAATCATGTGGCATACCACACGTTTCTTCACCCCTTTTGGATAGAGGGTACAAAAACCAGCTACCTTGATCTGTGGGATAATAAAGAAGAAAAACAAACACCAAGAATCATTAAGCATCCAAAAATTCACATCCAACCCATTTCATCATCCCTTGTGTCCTCCGAGACACCCGCATGTATAAACCAATGCATCTCGCCACACTAAGCATCAACTTCCACCCTTTTTGATAGGCATCTCTACCCCCACATATCATAATAGCCTTCTAGGATCACATCACAACACATGAAGCCGGAAAATAAACATCATATCAACTGGGCTCTTGGCCCATTAACAATGCATCCAAAATTCAAACAAAATGATCTCTCACAGTTCCAAGCATAAGGATCTTAGACTTTACAAGCAAGAGGGTTACACATAATCTTATGAAGAATTATCTTATAATCATACAGAATGTTTTTTAATCTATCTTGAATTAACCAATTTTTTATGTGTAGGTTCTAACCATGGATATCCTAAACAAAAATATGTCATATCTATTAAAAATAGATTAAAAATTCTTACCGCATTAATTGGATTAACGTCAAATTTAAAAAATAACAACTGGATTCATTTACATACCTCTTTATATTTATCCAAACAATTATCAATTAATTTTGGATTTGCATTCTTTACCAATTTCTATCAAGAACGAAAAGAGAAACAAATAAATCATATATATTACACTATCTAGAAAAACATGAGGCAATAACATATGATCAATATCAATTTTTATATCCATTTCAAATACATATTATGTCAATTCTATTATCATCCATTGGGCTAAAACATGCTAACTCTATAGTTGAACATAAAATAAAGTAGAAGCATCGACCCCCCCCCCCCCACCCCAAATGGATCATGACATTCTTTATACGAGAACGATGCACACAGTAAATTACAATCTCCTCCCCAGTGAAAACATTATCCACCCATGGACATCACGATGTGACCACACCATCTGACAGCCATGAAAACTCCATTAGATTCATGGAGATGAAATTCCATAGCATGGAAATGAGAAACAGAAGGATAAAGATTGAAGAATACACAAGAACAAAAATAGATCATAAAATCTATCAGTGAAGGATCGACACTTACTGCCTTCACCAGAATAAGGAGTGCACATGTAGCAGAAAGAAACATCCAGGGGAAACAATTTGAGGATTAACGTTCGATTACACTACTCCTATGGGAAGAAAAAAATGATCTAGTGTCTCTCCCCAAAGAACAAAGAGGGGAAAATATGGAGGATGATATCTCATCCCTTTAGAATATTTAACTGAGAAACTGTTTAAGATACGCTAGATTTTCCATTAATAGTGGATCACATTAAACAAAACATTTTGACCATTTTAGGAATCCAGTGCCTTAGAATAATTAATATAGGAGTTATGGGCTTTGATTCGGCCATAAATCCCTTAATACTAGGATTTGAATACATTTAATGTCAAAGAAAATGTTAAATCAGTGAAATTGGATAAAATCTAGGAAATTGGAAAATGAAATATGAAATAGTAACTATTAAATCTTAACTATGAGATCGTAACTATGAGACAGTAACTGTGATATAATAACTATGTGAGAGTAACTATGAGACAGTAATTGTGAGACAGTAATTGTGTGATAGAAACTATGAGATAGTAACATTTAGAATGTATCTATAACACCATTTCTGTGACACCGTGACATTATTCATAAAACTGGAATCACCTTTCAAAGAACTAGATATTTGGAAATGTATTGGGGATGATTCACATTGACCTCCCATAACACCTCAACCACTAGATTTCATCAAGGTAATAGAACAGAGTGGTTTGAGCCATTAAATTAGATACCTCTCAAAACATTTTCATCCTCAACAATCGAAAATCAACCCTAAAGGAAACCAAAAAGGGGATTGAACAACCACTCATCGAGATTCCCCTCATAAGAGAGAAAGAAATAAGAAGTAAAAAATAAATGCATCATATAAAAAAGAAATTTCTATAACCACAAAGCCAACATCATTAAATGAAATGATAAATACATCAAACAACTTTGGGTAGTGAGCAGATATCGATGACTCACATTCCCAGGTACTCTCCTCCACGCCACCATGTCACCACAAAACATGAACCATGGGGATAGAATTCCCATGAAACACCTTCCCTTTTTGTTCTAAGATCTCCACAGTTTGTTCCTCATAGTTTCCACCATCATCAAGATCAATCGCTCCAAAATTGATGATGTGAGAGTTATCATGAAGATAATGATAGAACTGTGACATATGAAAAACATCGTGTATCGAAATCATCTGTGGGGAAAGTGCTACTCGATACGCCATGACTCCAACACGATCCTACACTGTGAAAGGCCCAAAAAACCCAGGATAAATATTACCCCCACGACCAAACTTTCTCTACCAATGATGGGGAGTCACCTTATGAAACATGTGATCCCCAAAATTAAACACTATGGGTCTCCTCCTTTTATCAGCATATGTTTTTTAACGATACAGTGTTGTTTTCATCCTCTCATGAATCACCTGAACCATCTATGTTTTATTTTGAACTAGTTTTTGTCTAAGAATTGATGACTCTCAAACCCCAGTCTAGAACTATGGATAACTGCAAGGTCGGCCCTACAAGGCTTCAAATGGAACCATACCGATGGTGGGTTGAAAACTATTATTGTAAGGGAACACCACCAAGGGTAAGTACCTCATCAAAGAACCTCTAAAATTCTTGACACAATACAAAAAAATATCTTCAAGAGTTTATATGATCTGTTATGTCTGACCATCCGTCTATGGATGAAAAGTATTGTTAAGACATATATGAGATCCAAAATCTTGCTAGAGACCTCTCCACACCCTGGAGGTAATACGAGGATCTCGATCAGAAATGATCATCCTTTGGACTCCATGAAGTCTCTCCACCACCTCCAGATACTATCTTGACAAAACATATCATAATATTGACTACAAGATCACTATTAAGTGGGTGGGATTTGTTAAATGATCCAGTACTACTCAAATAATGCCATGTCCTCCCCCAGGATAAGGTAAACCTGTAACAATTTCCATTGAGATGTCTTCTGACTTCCACTGAGGAATATCTAACAATTGGAGAAGACCACCAGGGACATGGTGTTCAGCCTTCACCTTCTGGAAGATAAAACATTGAGACAAAAACTTCGAAACCACATTATTAATTCTAGGCGACCGAAACTGAAACCTCAAGGCTCCGTAGATATTTGTCACACAAAGATGTATCAATGTAGGCAAACTATTGAACTCTATAATAACTGCCTCATAAATCACCAAAGAAACAAAAATCCTTTCATGATACAATACCTAGTTTTTCTCATACTTAAATAAACCTTCAGTGGCCTCTCCAAAAACAACTTGGTCTCTTTAGCCTCCACCTTATGATCCCCCAACTGGGACTCTTCCACCTGCTGCACTAGAGATGATGGAACTGTCATCTAAAAAAGACAACATCTATACCCATCGTCTCCCATATCGAGATGTAATGCTAAATGTTCTTTCATTACTCTCCAGGAATCACCAGATTCATGCACTGCATCACAACGTAACATTCGGCCCAGTGCATCAAATAAAACATTCCCTGTCCTAAGTGTAAATGAGATTTCAAAGTCGTATTCCGATAAGAACTCTATCCACTGATGCTTTCGCAAGTTTAAGTCATGATGGGAGAAAACATACCTTATGCTCTTATGATTGGTGAAAAATGTAACACACCATGATTTCAGAATACATTATATCATTAATGTAATTCAATATCTTGTGCCACACGCAACATCGAGTTCGAGTACACTGCAACTTACTAAACTAGCTATACAAAAAGTTGTTTTGAATAGTATTAAGTGTATTTTGAATTTTATATACTCTATATAATTTTAACATCCATGTTATGTGTTTATTATACATAATATAAGAACAAATTCAATTTTTCAGATAAAGGATGTATTTTTTTAGAAAATGAAACTTTATGGATTTTTAATGGATAACCCTTTTTAAAACTAATATTTAACACTTTTATATGTTTAATTTGAAAAAAAAAATTTCTTGTTTATAATCAGTACCTAAAAATATATTTTAGATAAATTTTATGTGTTTCTCTGATAACATTAAAATTTTGATGAATTGTGAAAAATACTAAATTTTAATTGTAAAAGACTTTTTCAATATTACATTTAAGGGTTGATTCAATTAATTTTGTTCGAATTAATCTTGTTTTTATGATTTTCACATAAAAAATTCCAAATAGTGTCAAAATTAACATAAATGTGTTTTTAAAACAAGTACTATATTATTAAATGATATAATATTCCTAAAAATATTATGATCATACAAAGAAATTATATAAGGTAAAATATATCAATAATGAACCCTTTGGGTTTCCCTTGTGTTTTTATGGTTTGTTTATTAACCATTTATTGTAATAATAAAAGAGGACATGGTAAGAGATAAACTATTTAACTAAGTGTTAAATCTAAAATATAGGGTTTATATGATGACCTAAACCTGTATAAAACCTAATGGTTGAGGGGATTTTGATACATCCCACCAAATACTTGAAATAAAACATTTTTGAGCCAATTGAAACCGAAAATTATTTTAAAAAAATAATATTTCTATCTTTTCTTAAAGTGGCTGCCACCTATCTTATAAATGGGTATTTCCCCTTCTCTCTAAATAGCACCCCCAAATCCATTTGGCTCATCCAACCCCTTTCCAAATATCATTACAATTTCCATAAATTCATCTTAGAGGCCTTCCCCTAAGGATAAATTCTTCTTATGGATCCCTTTAGTTAAAATCAAAAGGAAACTCCAAAAGAAGAGGTAATTATTTTATCACATATTTCAATGTTCTTTTCATCTTCCACTTTCTCTTTATTTTTTATTTACATAACAAATTAATAACACCAGTACCTTATACATACATTGATTTTATTACAAATATGGTAAAACCATACTAATTATTCTATCCATCCTATGAATTATAATTTCACCATGTGTGCGTACGTACGGCTTACAGCCTCCATGTTGTGGTGTAATTTGTTATTCAACACTATGTTGTTTGGATGGATATATTGATGAGTAATATATATATAATGAAAACAACAAGAAAAATTCTCTATAAAATTAATATAACATCCAATTCCACCTTTTAATCATTAAGGAAATGATATCATCGCTCTTGTGTACATACGACTTACTGTCTCCACGATGCGATGAGATTCATTTCCAGGTTCACCATTCCATGATCATTATAAAAATATATACTACTAATAAGTATTGAATATATAAAATAATAACACTAGTAGATATATATATATATATATATGTATATATTTATGTATGTACTTACATATATCCTTTTCACTTACTTCTGTTCAATATGAAATGAAAATAGAAATTGAGTTTATGCATACGTACGACTTACCACCTCCTTAAATAGTGTTTTCCATTTCATATATCTATATATTGTACATATTTATATTCAAAATATTATATATATATATATATCATTTTTAAATTTTGGAATCATTCAAATCTTGATCTAAATGATACGATCAAGAATAGAAAGGTAAAACGCGTATGATAAATAAAGTTATTATTACCTGAAATGATAACTTATCTTGGAAATCATTTTGAAATGGGTAGTATATAATAATAAATGAATCATGTATGATATAATAAATATGAATATGGTTATGGTATAATTTATTAACATACTATGGTCATTATACAGGAGGTTAAACGTACTCTCAACCAAAGGAAAGTGCGAGGTAAGGGTTAATTCTCAATCTCATTATTATCTGAGATTGTTTATGTGTATGTATTTTCTAGGACATATTTATTATCCATGCCCATATTTCATAAAATAAATTTCAAACTAATTATTTTAAGTTACACTTAAACTAAAACATCATTTAAATGTTTTAAATGTTTATTCTTCTAAATATGTATCATTAATGTCGATGTTTTCAAAAAATTTCAGAGGGTTTATTTATATGGGAATGATTGTTTTAAAATGTAAATTTTTTTAGAATTTTATAAGAGATATGGGAAAAAAGGATTAAAAAATCTATTTTAAATTACTTCGTTTATATATGTGATACTTTTAAATGATTTCACAAAAATTGGTATTTCTCCCAAAAAATTATACTGATCATATTCAACTATGTCAACGTTCTTTACTAGATATTATTCTTGATTAAGTTTATTTATTATAACAAAATATTGCATATTGTATCTATTGAGTTATTATATGTTTGACTATGGATTTTTTATTTTTATACCCTTCAACTTATTCTTGATTAAGATGATCTATTTTTATAATATGAGGAATGTATTGGACTTAGTAAGTGATGGGTGGGGCCCATTATATCCCCTCAATGCATTGGTAGGTATCATGTGACAAACTAGTGTCTTAGCATAAGACCTTGAAAAAAAAATTATTTGTAGTATGTCACGAGGCCTTGACTATGTGGTAATGATTTATGGTGTTAGGAAATCCCTCATTATGAAATTAATTATCACATGTGATTATTAGACTAGTAGAATTTCCATGTGCATGTTTATATGGTAGTGTTTGATTTCGTTTCTCCATATTATGTTCAAATTATTTTTAAAAGGATATTGTTTTTATTACACATCTTTCGTCAAAATTTTATATCTTCTGCTAATTTATTTACCCTTTCTGGTCATTTTAGTTCACTCATTTCATACGTTTTGTTTTCCAAGGATTACAAGAAGTGTATTATGTTTGATATGCAGGGTTAAGCAAGTGGAATAATGGCATTAACAATGGATTATTTAGGTTTTGTTTCATGTTTTAATGTGTAATGTAATGTTCATGTATGTAATCTATTTTCCAAGAATACTGAAATGATCAGTCCTTTGGGAAATAATTCCATGTAATCGTGCCAATGAGTTAAAATAATACACCGGCTCCAAGATTTTCGGGTCAGGGCATTACGTTTGGTATCAGAAGATGTTTAGTACAATCCATGGAAATTAGATTTAGAAAAAAATCTCATCAGAGAACATTTCCATAATATTGAATTTGAGGTTTATTATAGAATAACTTCCAAAAAAATTTATAATGTAGAGATTTTTTTTATTTTAAAAGAAATAATTCCCTATATGGATATGAGTTGGTAGAGGCGGCTCTGGCACAGATTTACCTAGGAGTAAATACTCTGACAAGGAGTTTTGGGCTTGACCCTAGGTATCCTGGTATATAATAATGGGCCTTAGTGCACTCTTGGTTACAACACTCCTAGGGATATTCTTAAGATAATTCTCATTTTCTTTACAATCCATTATGAAGGATTTATGAGTAAATATGTCTGCAAAGATACCAATTTTATCATTATGAGACTACATGTGTGAAAATATTAAATTTTTTTGAGAATTTTTGTAGTTTTTGGATTATAAATTATGATATGATCAAACCTAGAGTATGCCATTATTTAGAAATGGCACCTAGTAGAAGAAATGTGAACACCAGCAATATTCATGATCCAACGATTAAGAAGGATCATATATTTCATGGTTTTAAGCCAAAAATTTGAAGGGAAATATTCTCCCATGTATTCTCATCATATGATGAAATAGTATCATGTGTTAATAACATAATTAATGAATTCTCTCAGTCATATCACTTTGAAGGGATGAAAGAGAAGAAAATAATGTTAGAAAGAAGGATAGATAAAGGGAAAAGGGGAAAGTATGATTCTCCCATATGTGATAACTGTGAAAAAAATTCCCATGGTAAATGAATTAAGGGAATTCAGGTTTGTTATAAGTGTAGAAAAAATCAACACCAAGTACATGATTACAATGGTAGAAAAAGGTTTCAAATTTACAATGCTTGGTCTGCAAGGAGTTGGGACACTCTGCGATTCAATATGAAAATTATCAGTGTGTGACCCAAATAATGCTATTAGATAATTATCAAGTTATGATACTACCACACATGAAGAGGAATGCCTATTATTCTTTTGTTGTTATTAAAAAATTATTTCATTTGAGTGTTGTGTCAAAGATGTATGGGTTATATGAATTATGGAAGTAAATAAGTATTATATTGTAGTACTATTTCATTGAGAATTTGAGATTATATGGTTTTAAGTAAAGTGACACAATAGCAAGTTAAGCTATTTGGAAAATAGATAGTTGAAGGAATGATAATCCTTAATATGATTATAATATTGATGATGTGATTTACAAATAAGATATGATTTATTTGTATAAATTATATTTGATATTATTAACTAATTTAAAACTAATTAATTGTTTGTTTATTCCATTATTGTTGGAGTTGACATCATTTTCGGTTATAAAGAGTATATCCATTATTCTATATGTTATAAGGGGGCATGAAGGTAATCAATAAAGTTTTATGATATTTCATACTGTTAATGTGTTTTAAAATAATTCATGATGAAGGTATTCAAATGTTATTACGTGGCATAAAAGATATTAATTGTGTTTACCATCCTTATAAATTTTGGACTCTTAATTTGGAAAATAGTATTTTGGATAAGTATAATGGTTGGAATGGATTAAGTTTGACATTGGGTACTATTTTTAAGGTTAAATCATTTCATAATATTATTTTTGGATTTTCATTAAAAAGACAACCCGGAGGTTGGGAGACAACCCGTCACGTCCGACAAGGGCACGAGACTTGAACCTACAACTGAAAGGCGACAAGGGTGTATCACTTACCACTAGCCTACATGATATCCTGGTTTATATGATGTAGTTTATTAATTATTCATACAAATGAATTATAAATTAATTATTTGTGAAACCCAATATGATTAGGATAAATATAATATTTTTGAATTCTATTATCATTTAAAGTGAAAAGTAAGTTTTTGGTTTTGAAAGATGAAACTCTACTTGAAAATTATTTTTTTGCTCTAATTCTATGAATATAATAATTCTTAATGTGAAGCGATCTTAATACCAATAATGTATTATCTTAATACATTATGTTTTGTTGAACTAGTGATATCTTAAATCATCATAGATTGACGGCTTTAAGGCTCTCAATTTTACACTAATTTTTGATGGATGACCTCAATAACTCCCTGTAAATATTTACGTTTTTACTCTATTTATGTGTCCCAAATTTCCACCAATGTTCTCATATTAAAAATCATAATTTGGTTGTGACTTTTTCATTTCCCTTTCCCTCTTATTAAGTGTAAATTTTATAAACCAAATTTCTGATGTGGCTTTTCCACAGAGGTATTTTTTATTTTCACACATTAATTTTTGAAGAACAATTTCAAATTGCAAGGATGAAATTTACTGAAATATTGGAGAATGTAACACCTCAAGATTTCATAATACGTAATCTCTTTAAAGTAATTCAATAGCTTGTGCCACATGAAACACCGAGTTCTAGTGCACCACGACTTACAAAATTAACCATTCAAAAAGTGGTTATAAATAGTATAAACTGCATTTTAAATTTCATATACTCTATATATTTTTAAAATCTATATTAACTTTTTCTTAGACATTACATAAGAAAAAATTTAATTTTTTAGGTAAACGAAGTATTTTTCCAGAAAATGAAATTTTACCGCCTTATAATGTTGAACCCTTTTTAAATCTAATATTTGACATTTTTATATATTAAATTTCACAAAATAAACTTCTCCATTAGAATCGGGACACAAAAATTTATTTTTTAAAATGATTTTGTGTTTTTCTGAAAATTTTCATATTTTGATGAATAGTGAAATATACAAAATTTTAATTGAAAACAATATTTTAAACAAAATATTTTATAGTGTTAAATTATTAATTTGAGTGGTTATAAAGTATTTTTAGATTATATATTTTTCATTTAATATAATGTAGGTAATTATTTTTTATTTTGCATATAAATTTGACATAAACACATTTCAGTCTTTTGATAGATTGTTTAACCCTTGTTTTGGTATTGACAACGAGAATTAATTTTGAATTAATTTTTTCAACTTATTTGTTTTTTATTTGGTAAAATAGACTTCATTTTTTAATTTGGAATATCAAAATTATATTAGGGTTATTTTTTGTTATTTTTTTTGTAAACATTCATTTTTTGATGAATAGTGAAAAACACTATGTTATTGTTTAAAACTGACATTTTATTTAAAAAAATTATTTTATTTAAATTTATTTTAAGTCAATATATATATATATATGTATATCAATATATGTTAAATTTAATTAATTGGAGTAATTTTATTATAAAATTTGATGTGTACAATTTTATTGAACATTATAGCGTCTTCTACCCACTTTATAGGCACATTCTCACATTTGAATAAAACATAATTTTATAGATTTTATGAATTGAATTTCAAAAATATGAGAGAAATGGTTGATATCAGTATGTAAAATGTGGTTTTATAAGATGAAAAAAAAATTATGAATAGTAACTTTTAACTTTTATTTACCACAGTTAAAATTCAGTTGGGTGATTAAAGAAACAATTGATATTATTATTAATATAATGCATGTCCCAATTCTATTGGATAAGTTTATTTCGGCCAAAATCAACCTTAGGGATAAAATATGATCATTTTGGTCCACTCGTATTAGATTAGGACATTTATTATCATTTCAATATCGAAGAGTTAAAAGTGTTAAATTCAACGTTTAACAACTTAAAATTTTTAATATAAGGATATACGTAAGATAAATTCGACTATAAATATTAATTAGAAGGATAAAAAGATTTTCTATATAACAGTATTTTATTTATAATTTTTAGATATTAAATAATTAAATTTATTTATGGAACAATGATGATGCAATAATTAACTTATTAATGAAATATTAAAATAATTGATATTATAAATATCAAGATAAAGGTAAATTTATAGTTTTGAAGCAATACGAGAATTTCCAAGATTAATATGACATTTAAGGGTTGATTCAGTGAATTGTTTTCTGAGTAATCAGGCTATTATGACTTTGAAAAAAAACAAAATACCAAATAGTGTCAAAATTGATATAATTGAGTTTTTTAAACAAATACTATATTATTAAATGATAATATATTCTTAAAAATCTATGGTTTGGAAAAAGGACTTATATAATGTTAAATATATCAATAAAAAATCACTTGTGGTTATCTTGGATTTATATAGTATGTTTATTAAACATTAATTATAATAATACAAGAGGACATGGTAAAAGATAAACTATATAACTCCGAGTTAAATAAAAATGATAAGGTTAATATGGTGACTTAAACATGTCTAAAAACTATTGGTTGATAGTATTTTGATCCATCCCCACCATAGATTCTTAATAAATCAAATTTAAGCCATTAGAATCCAAAAAATAATTTTATAATAAAATAACATTTCTAACTTTTCCTAAAGTGACCCTCACCTCTCTTATAAAAGGGTACTTCCCCTTCTCTCAAAATCACACCTCCAATGCCATTTGGCTCAGCCAAAACCTAACCAAATCTCCTCCCAACATCCATTAATTCAACCTAGATTCCTTCCCTTGTGAATAAATGCATCCTAAGGATCTTTTTTTTTTAAATATAAAGGATACACCCAATGAAGAGGTAATGGTATTATCACCTCTTTCAATATTCTTTTCTTCTTCCGCTTTCTCAATGTTTTTCTTCTTCTATATTATCTTTATTTTTTATTTCCATACCAAATAAATAACTACAGTGACTTCTACATATATAGATGTTATTATAAATATGGTACAACTATAATAATTATTTTACCCATCATATGAATGATAATGTCACCATGCATGCGTACATACGGCTTACCGTCTACACACCGTGGTGTAATTTTTTATTCAACACTTTATTATTTGGATGGATATAATGATGATTAATATGTATACAAATAATGAATATAAAATTCTATTTGCTCTGTAAATTTAATATACCATCCAATTCCACACTTTTTAATCAATATGGAAATGATATCATCGCTCGTGTGTACATACGACTGACTGTCTCCACGACGTGATGAGATTAATTTCTAGGTTACCCATTCAACGATGATTATAAAAATATATATTATTAATAAGTATATAATATATTACCTGATAATTATACTGGAGATATATACATATATGTATGTATGTATGTATGTACTTACATATATCTTATTCACTTTCTTCTGTTCAATACGATATGAAAATGGAAACATCGTTTATACATACGTATGGCCTACCGCCTCCATAAACTATGTTTTCCATTTCTTATATATATCTATTATACAAATTTATATTATAAATAAATATATTATATACATATATATATATCATGTTTTATATTTTGGAAAAATTTAAATCATGATCTGAATGATAAGATCAAGAATAACAAGTTAAAACATGTACGATAAAAAAAGATATTATTGCCCTAAATGTTAATTTAACATGGAAATTATTATTAAATGGGTTGTATATAAAAATAAATGAATCATTTATAATATAATAAATATTAATATGGTTCTGGTATGAATTTATAACATACAATGATAATTATACAAGAGGTTAAATGTACCCTCTTCCAAAGGAAAGTGCAAGGTAAGGGTTAATTCCTCAATCTCATTATTATCTGAGATTGTTTATTTGTAAGTATTTTATGGGACATATTTATTATCCATGTCCATTTGTCATAAAATAAATTTCAAAATTTTTATTTTAAGGTACTTTTTAACAAAAAAACACTTAAAATGTTTTAAATATTTCTGTTACTAAATTTTTTTCATTAATGTCGATGTCTTCAAAATTATTTTAATGATTTATTTATATGTATATTATTGTTTTAAATTTTAATTCCATTCAAAAGTTTAAATGTGTTATGGGAAACTATGATTCAAAAATCTATTTTAAATGAATTCCTTTATAAATGTGAGACTTTTAAATGATTTCACCAAAATGGGTATTTCTCTAAAAAAGTTTTACTGATCATTTTCAACTATATCAAAAAAATTTACTGGATATTATTATTAATGAAGGATGATTTATTATTATAAAATAATCCATATTTTAACAAATGATTTATGATATGTTTGACTGTGGATGTGCTATTTTTATACCCTTTAAGGTTTATGATTGAAGTATTTACATTTTGTATGCTAGTTTTAATATGAATGTTTATGTTATGTTTGAACATTTTAATATAAAGAATTCATTGGAATTAGTAAGTGATGGGTGGCACCCGCTACAACCCCTTGATGCATCGATAGGTATAATGCGACATACTAGTGTCATGGCACAAGGCATTGATATAAAATTTACTTGTAGTCTTGGCACGTGGCCTTGACTATTTGGTAATGATGTCCGGCGTTAAGAATCCCTTCATTATGAAATTATTTATCACATGTGATTATTCGACTAGTAGAATATACATGTGCGTGTTTATATGGTAATGTTTGATTCATTTACTCTATATTATGTTCATGTTTATTTTTAAAAGGTTGTTTTTTTTATTACACATATTTCCTTAAAAGTTTATATCTTTCGCTAAATTATTTACCCTTAAAGAGCATCTGAGCTCACTCCTTTATTTTTTCCCCCCAAGATTCCAAAAAGTTTATTATGTTAGATATACATGGTTAATATAAGGGAATAATAGTGTTCTCAACAGATTATTTTTGTTGTATTTCATGTTTTAATGTGTAATGTAATATTCATATTTGTAATCTATTTTCTAGGGCTACTAAAGCGATCTGTCCTTCAGGGCTTGATTCATGTTAATCATGAAAATGTATTAAAATATTGCACCAGCTCCGAGCTTCTAGGGTCGGGGTGTTATAGTTGGTATCATAGGAAGTTCAGTACAAACCATGGAAAGTAGATTTAGAAAAACTCTGATTAGAGGAAATTATCATAAGATAGAGTTTGAGTATTAGTACAGAATAACATCCTAGAATTTTGGTAATATAGAGATTTTGTGCCTTTTCCATAAAATACATTCCCATCTGTATACGATCTTTTAGAAGCGTATTTGGCACAGATGTAACTAGGAGTGAAAACTCCAACAAGAAGTTTTGGGCTTGACCTGGGATATCCTAGTACACGACAATGGGATTTGCTGCACTCTTTGTTAAGTCACTCTTGGGGGATATTCATAGGATAATTCACATTTTTTTTACAAGAAATTTTCAATTATTTATGAGTAAACATGTCTGCATGGAAACAATTTTTATGACTACAAGACTTTATGTTAGAAAATATTTCAATAATGTTTAGAATTTTTGTAGTTTTTGGTTTATACAATATGATATGATATAACCTAGTGTATTCCATTGTTTAGAAATGGCTCCCAGTAGAAGGAATGAGAACACCAGTAATACGTATGATCCAAAAGAGTAAGAAGGATCATATCTTTTATGGTATTAATCCAACAATTAGGAGGGAAATATTCTCCCACATATTCTCATCATATGATGAAATTGTATCACGTGTTATTAAGATAATTAATGAATTTTTTAAGTTTTATCTCTTTGAAGGGAAGCAAGGGAAGAAAAGTGTGGTAGAGGGAAAGATGGATAAAGGGTAGAGGGGAAAGAAGAACTTTCCCATAAGTTATAACTATGGAAAAATAACCATGGTAAATGCTTGAAGGAAATTGGAGTTTGTTATTAGTGGGGAGAAAAAGGACACCAAGTGTGTGATTACTAGGGTAAGAAAATGGTTTCAAAAGTACAATGCTTCATCTTCAAAGAGTTGAGACAATAGCAGAATTAATGTCCAAGTCATCAGAGTACTCCCCAAATGAAGATATTGGATAATAATAAAGTTATGATACTACGACATATGAAGAGTAATGACTACTATTCTTATGTTGTTATTAAATAATTATTTCATTTGTGTGTTGTATCAATGATGTATTGGTTATATGAATTAAATAAATAAATAATGATTGCACTTCACTACTATTTCATTGAGGATTTAAGATTAGATGGTTTTAAGAAAAGCGACCCAATAACAAGTTAAATTTTTTGGAAAATAAATGATTGAAGGAAAGATAAACATTATTATGGTTTTGATACTGAGGTATTGATTTTGGAATGGGATATTATTGATTTCGATAAATTTTATTCAATATTATTGACTACTTTGAAACTAATTAATTGTTTGTTTATTCCATTATTGTTGGAGTTTACAACATTTTTGGATAAAAAGAGTATATCCAGTGGTCTATAAGGAATAAGAGAGCATTCCTCTAATCAATAAGGTTTTATAGTAATTCGAATTGTTACTGTGTTTTAAAAGAATACATGATGAAGGTATTCAAATGTTATTACGTGCAAAAAAATTCTCAATTGAGTTTACCTATCATATAAATTTTGGATTTTGAGTTTGGAAAGAAGTGTTTTGGATTTGTATAGAGGTTGAAATAGATTATGTTTGACATTGGATACTGTTGTTAAGTTTAAATCATTTCTTAATATTAATTTTGGATTGTTATAAAAAGGATAACACAAAGGTCGGGCGACAACATGTCTCCTCCGGAAAGAGCGCGAGACTTGAACCCGCGTCCGAAAGGCAACAAGGGTGCATCACCTACCAGTAGCCTAAGTGATGTCCGGATTTGTATAATGTAGTTTTTTATAATAGTCTGAAAATGAATTATAAAAAAATTATATTTGGAACCCTATAATATTATGATAAATGGAATATTTTTGAATTCTATTATATTTTTGAGTGGAAGATGAGTTTATATTAGGAATTAGTTGAAAGATGAATCTCTATATGTTATGTATTATTTTTTCCTTTATTATATGATTAAATTAATTCTTAAAGGTAAGGTGTATTAAAACTCGATATGTATGATCCTAAAAACTAATTATTTGTTGAACTAAAGATATTTTAAATCATCATAGATTGATGGCATTGAGGCCCCCAATTTTACACTTGTTTGTCATTGATGACCTCAATAACTCCCTATAAATATTGAAATTTCTCCTCCAATTATGTGTCTCAAATATCCACCAATGTTCCTCTATTCTAAATCCTAATTTTGTGCTGAATTTTTCACTTCTATTTCCCTCTTATTAAGTCTAAATTTTATTAACCCAATTTTTGATGTGGCTTTTCCACAAAGGTGTTTTCTATTTTTATCCTCTTATTTTATAAGATCAATTTCACATTTTGAAGACTCTATTTATTGAAGCTGGGTAGAATGTAACACACTAGGATTTTATAATACATTATCTCCTAAAAATAATACAATATCTTGTGCCACACACAACACCAAGTTTGAGTGCACAACGACTTACCAAACATGCCGTTCAAAAAGCGGTTATGAATAGTATTAACTGCATTTTGAATTTTATATAATCTAAATAATTTTAACATTAATATTATGTGTTTCTTAAACATAATATTAAAACAAATTCAATTTTTCAGATAAAGGAAGTATTTTTTTTTCAGAAAATGAAATTTTATCACCTTTTAATGGAGAACCCTTTATAAATTCAATATTTGACACTTTTAAATATTAAATTTTAAAAAATAAACTAATTCATTATATATAGATACATAAAAAATTATTTTGGATAAATATTTGCTGCTTTTCTGATAACTTTCATATTTTGATGAATAGTCAAAAATACAAAATTTAAATTCAAAACAACTTTTTTAATCAAAATAATTTATATTGTTAAATTATGGATTGGAGTGGTTTAAAAGTATAATTAGATTATATTTTTTTCATTTAATATAATGTAGGTCATTATATGTAATTTCACATTTAAATTTGACATAAACACATGTCAATCTTTTGATAGTTTTCTTAAAAACCCACATTTTGGTATTGACGACAAGAATTACATTTAAATTAATTAATGCCACTTATAAGTTTTAAATTTCATAAAATAGACATCTTTTTTTAATTCAGAATATCAAAATTAGAATAAGGTGATTTTTTGGTGTTTTTATGTTAACATTCATTTTTTTATAAATAGTGAAAACACTGCGTTATTGTTTAAAAATGAATTTTTATTTTAATGATTATTTCTTTTATTTAAATTTATTTTAAGTCAAAATAGATATATTATTCCAATATTTGTTCAATGTAATGCGTTGTACTCATTTTATAACAAAATTAGTTCTATAAAAAAAATTAACATTTTAACGTCTTTTACCTACCTTCTAGGCACATTTTCAAATTTGCTTAAAATGTAATTTTACTGCTTATGTGAATTGAATTTTAAAAATACGAGAGACATGGTTGATATCAGTAAGTAAACTATTTTTCAATAAGACGAAAATTGGTTTTTTTTTAATAGTAACTTTTAAATTTTATTTACCACAGTTAAAAGTAAATATGGTAATTAAAGGTAAAAATGATATTATTATTACCCTAACACATGTCCTGATTCTATTAAATACGATTATTTCGATGAAAATAAAACTTAGGGATAAAATATGATTTTTTTGGTCTAATTGGATTATATTAGGAAATTTATTATAATTTTATTTGAAGAAGATTTAAAAGTGTTAAATTCAAAGCTTAATAACAAAACCATTTTTAATATAGGGTTATACATATTATACTCTCAACTATAAATATTAATAAGAAAGATAAAATTATTTCCTACATGATTGTTTTTTATTTATAATTTTTAGACATTAAATAATTAAATTTATTTATGAAACAATAATGATGTAGTATTTACCTTATTAATGAAAGATTAAAATAATTGATATTGTAAATATCAAAATAAATGTAAATTGATACTTTTGAGGTAATCCTAAAATTTCGTAGATTAATAGGAAATTTTAGGATTTATTAAATGAATATTTTTCGAAGTAATCATGCTGTTATGACTTTTACAAAAACAAAATACCAAATAGTTTCAAAATTGACATAAATGATTTTTTAAAACATATTCAATATTATTAAATGATATAATATTTATTAAAATCAAAGGTTCAGGCAAAGGGACTATATAAGGATAAATATATCAATAATGAAACACTTGGGATTCTCTTGGATTTTTATAGTATGTCTATTAACCATTTATTATAATAATACTAGAATACATGGTAAAAGTTAAACTATTTAACTAAGAGTTAAATCTAAAAGATATGGTTAATATGGTAACCTAAACATGTCTAAATCCTATTGGTTGAAATTATTTCTATCCATACTAACATTATACTCGATATAAATTAATTTTGTACCATTAGAAACCGAAAATTATTTTATAATAAAATAATATTTCAAACTTTTCATAAAGTGTCCCACTCCTCTCTTATAAAACGGTACATCCACTTCTCTCAATATCACACCTCCAAAGCCAGTTGGCTTGACCAAAACCTACCCAAATCTCCTCCCTACTTCTCTAGACTCAATATATAGGCCTTGTATTGAGAATAAATCCAACTTATGGTGCCCTTTTGTTAAAATGAAAAGGAAACACCCAAAGTAGAGGTAATTATTTTATCACCTATTTCAAAGCTCATTTCTTCTTCCACATTCTCTTTCTTTGTTATTTCCATACCATAATAAAAAACCATTACCTTCTACATACTGTGATGTTATTATAAATATGTTACAACCATATTAATTATTTTATCTATCCTATGAATGATAATGTCACCTTACGTACGTACGTAAGGCTTACCGTCTCCCCGCCGTGGTGTTGTTATTCAACACTATGTTATTTGGATGGATATAATGATGATTAATTAGTATAAAAATAATTAAAATAACATGCTAATTTCTCTATAAAATTTACATACCATATAATTCCCCAACATTTAATCATTAAGGAAATGATATTGTTCCTTGTGTGTACGTACGACTTATCGTGTCCACGACGCGATGAGATTCATTGCCTGGTTCACCATTAAACAATGATTATAAAATAGATGTTATTAATAAGTATGTAATATATGACATAATAATTCTACTGAATATATATATATATATATATATATATATGTTTGTGTGTGTGTGTGTGAACCTACATATATCTTATTTACTTCCCTTCAATGCGATATGAAAACAGAAACAACGTTTATGCATATGTACGGTCTACCATCTCTATGAACATTGTTTTCCATTTCATATATCTATATATTATACATATTTATATTCTAAATATATTATATATATTTATATATATATTATTTTATATATTTTGTAATCATTTAAATCATGATCTAAATGATACGATCATGAAGAACAAGTTAAAACATGTACGATAAAGAAAGTGATTTTTGCTAAAAATGTTAATTTAATAGGGAAATCATTATGAAATGGGTAGAATAAATTCATAAATGAATCGTTTATTATATATTAAATATGAATATGGTTCTATTATAATTTAATAACATACTTTTGTCATTATACAGGTGGTTTAACGTACCCCCGACCAAAAGAAAGAGCAAGGTAAGGGTTAATTCCACAATCTCATTATTATCCAAGATTGCTTATGTGTAAGTATTTTTTGGGAAATATTTATTATTCATGTCAATTTTTCATAAAATAAATGTTAAAATTATTATTTTAAGTTACTCATTAACTAAAACATCGTTTTAAATGGTTTAAATATATATTCTTCTAAATCTTTCTCATTGATGTCTATATTTTCCAAATGGTTTTAAGGATTTATTTATATTGACATGATTGTTTCAAAATGTTAATTCCATTAAAATGTTTCAAAGTGGTATGGTACAATTTGATTCATAAATCTCTTTTAAATTAATTACATTATAAATGTGTGACTTTTAAATGATTTCACAAAAAAGGTATATTTCTCTCAATTAGTTTTACTGATCATTTTCATCTAAATCAGCATTCTTTGTTTGATATTATTCTTGATAATGGATGATTTATTATAATAAAATATTCCATTTTGTATCAAATGAGTTATGATATGTTTGAATGTGGATGTACTATATTTTATAACGTTCATGATTTATGGTTGATGTATTAACATTTCATATGCTAGTATAATACAAATGTTTATGGTATGGTTCAACATTTTTATATGAGCAAAGCAGTGGAATTAGTAAGTGATGCGAGGGGACCACTATAGTCCCTCGATGCATCGGTCGGTCTCATGAGACAAAATAGGGTCTTGGCACAAGGCCTTGACAAAAAAATTATTTTTATTCATGGCACGAGACCTAGACTATATGGTAATGATGTCCATTGTTAGGCATTACATAATTAGGAAATTAATTATCACATGTTATTATTCGACTAGTAGAATATCCATGTGCATGTTTATATGGTAATGATTGATTTATTTGCTCCATATAATGTTCAATTTTATGTATAAAAGGTTGTTTTTTTATTACACATATTGTCTTAAATGTATATATATCTTCCTCTAAATTATTTACCCTTACTAAGCATCTGAACTCTCCCTTTTTTATGTTTTGTTTTCCAACGATTCCAAGAAGTGTATTGTGTTAGATATGCATGGTTAATATAAAGAAATAATGGTTTTCCCAATGGATTTTTATGTTGTTTTTTAGGTTTTAATGTGTAATGTAACGTTCATGTATGTAATAAATTTTCCATGACTACAAAACTGATTGGTACTTTGGGACCTAATTCCCTGTAATCATGAAAATGTATTAAAATAATGCATTGTCTCTTAGATTCTGGGGTCGGGGTGTAACAAAAACCACAAAGCGCTCTCCAATGAGGTAATGTCTCCAAAACATCTTTACAAAAACCACTACTTACAAATCAAGATATTGGGTGGAATAGTTACGTTCATGGTGACGGAACTACTGAGACCCAAAAGAAATGATCGATCTATGCTTCATCAAAACATAACTTAACCCCAGATGGAATGCATCACAGAAAACATCATATTGATCTCCCTATGCTGGATGAAAAAGAAGTAGAGAACATACCAACATATCTTTAAGTTGCTCAAAAGCTTTCTGACACTGATCAGTCCACACAAATGCAAAATCCGTCTTGGTCAATTCTATTAGAGGAGACGCAACCCGAGAGAAATAATCTACAAACCTGTTGTAGTATCTTCTGAGACCAAAGAAACTTCACACCTCTACCACTGTCTTAAGGGATTCCCATGATACAACTGCTTCTATATATGATGGACCCACAGCTACTCCCTTTTGAGACACAATATAACCCAAGAAACGGACTTCTCGAGCACAAAAATCACACTTCAAAAACATCCCAAATAGCTGTTGTTGAAAAATAACTCCAAAAAAAAACATGCAGATGCTCTTCATGATCCTCCACAGACATGGAGTACATAAGGATTTCATTGATGAAATCTACCTCAAACATTTCCAATAACTCACAAAATAGAGAGCTCAACAATCCCATGAACACATCTTGAGCATTCATCACACTGAAGGGCATTACCACAAACACTAATGCCCATGAAAACAACAAGAATTATTCTCTGGTATATCATAATCCTTCACACACATATGATGATATACCAAATGCAAGTTGTTTTTAAGAACAAACACTCACCAATTAATTTATTGAATAAATCATCAATCCACAGAAGAGGATAGAGATTCTTCACTGTCACTTTTTTATGCAATGATAATCAATACACTAACACAAACTGCCATCAGCCTACTTCATGGACAAAACAGGTGCACCCTACGGTGACACACTCGGCCCAACAAAACTTTCCTATAACAGGCCATCATGATATATATGTAACTCTTCTAACTCAGAAGGGTTAAAAAATATAGAGACATCGATATATGATAGGCTTCTGGATGTAGCTCAATCCCAAAATCGATCTCTCATCAAGGGGGTAATGAAAAAATCTATTCTTGAAAGACATCAAGGTACTCTTCTACAACACTTGGAAATTCAGACTATTGAACCTCTGAAAAACTCATCATCAGCTCACCCATCATGGATGATAAGAACAGAACATGCCTCTGACACATCAGAGGGTCTCGCTTGCCAATAAACACTACAGGCTCTCCATCAGCATCAAAGAACACCACCTACCTCCTGAAACAATCCATGATATCCAGGACTATATAAAACCAATACATTCCAAGAATTAAATCATATAGTTTTATCATTAAACATAGGAAATACCCCCTTGAGCAGTGCTTCCCCAGCACTATCTCACAGTATCTACATACTTCAAACAAGTCGGCTAAACCTCCAACTGGTGTAGTTAACGCCAAGCGCACTAGAGGCCTCTCTACCTAAATTCCCAAAGCATTGAACTAGGAAGATGATATGAAATAGTGTGTCACTCTTGTATCAAAAATGGCATACAACCAAGTTGAAAATAATAAATGTGTACCTCAAACGATGTATGGCTCGCCTGGTACTGGAAAAACTGAAGCATGAAACTGACCGTGTCCTCCTCCACAGACTCTATGACAATAATGAAGACCACCACAACGTCCACACTATTCTCTGTGAGGACATGGATCGTCACATGGATTTCTTATACCATCCCCATCTACCCTCTATTGATCCAAATCTTGCGCAACCTACTACAGCTACCTCGGCTGGGGCTGCCTCAATGGGGAAACCTAGAGCAGAACACCTGGTGAATGATGACTGCTCTGAAAGTTTGGTAACTCTTGCTACTGATGAAGTCACCCTCCATAATAAAAAAAATTACCTGATCCCTTGGAATATGCCTCGAATCTCCCCGCCCAGAGAAACGAGATGTGGAGTGCTAGGACCTACCCCCATCTGAATGGAAGCTCTTCTAACCTGAAAACAAGTAACCCTGGACCATAGCTCCAATCCATGAGGAATCATGATGACTCCTCTCTTGTTGCAATCCAGTTCTAGCAAATGTCCTATGCATGACCTAATCCCTCGCCAGCACCTCAAGATGTGTCTTCAGCATAAACACGGTGACCTGACGCTGGATCTCTGGATGCAAATCCTATTCAAGATGCCTTTGCCTGGCCTCCTCTTCTGGAAACATATCAGATGCACACTATAAATGGATCCAGAAATGGATTAAAAACTCTCGTACACGAGATCTCCCTTGTCAAAGTGTTATAATCTCTTGGAGATGAGACGCCTTCACAGTCAAAGAAATAAACTCGACTCTAAACATGTCTCATAACTACTCCCATGAGATCGTTGATTCCTTGTGATCCCTGAGGAATAAGAACCCCCATGGATTTTCTACTCTAGGTTGCATCATCAAAACCAAAGACACCCAGTGATCCTTCCAATCATGGATCGAATAGAAACCTATCTCAACCTTTTCCAATAAGTCTTCTATGACAACATGATAAATGGCTCCCTCGTACTTCTTCAAACTTTGGAACTGAAAATCACGGAGTGTTCTTCTCCATTAATTGTTTTCATAGACCTATACTATGTCGCGATCTACTGGCACATCCTACTAGACATATTTTTCATGAACCTGACAAGGACATCAACCTAGATCCATACCTGTAAAATAATTAAAAGTTAGATCTCCTAAACCTAGAATACGAATGACTCAAAATTAATTATTTAATTGTTTTATTTTATTCATTATAAGTTATCATATATTGAGATCTTCCCCTTCAAAAATAGGCACAAAGAAGAATGATGCATTATCCTTTCATAGATCTCTACCCTATAACCTTTATAACCGTGTTTAGTATCCACTGTAAACATAAAGTTCTATACATCAGATCACAGGGGGGCCTAAACAACTATCTCTCATCTAGGCTCTAGTGTTTAGATCCCTTGAAAAACTTGACTGACACTTTTTCCCTACCAACCCATGCATTCTCACCTATGTCGAACACCAAAATCCATCATATCCCTCAACCAAACCTTATTTTAATATAACTCTATCAAGACCCCCTCCCCACAAGGTGTACCCATCCTGGGGTAGAAATATGGGAAGGGAGATAGTGACCCAAATGTCCCACATCCAGTAGTCCCTGGGTTTGAGACTAGCATTGAGGGTATAATGAACACACAAATGGGAGGAATTAACCTCTAAGAGAACACATGCAAAGGAGAGAGATACGACAAACACCAACCAACTCCAACTTAGAATGAAATATAAAATAAATCCCAAGTTCACATATTTAATGGCATGAAAAACTACTACAACTGATGGGGAAAACTATAAGTACTAAAAGAAAGTAAAAAATAGCAGCGACCATGAACCCCGAACAGCTCCTACAACGACAAGCTAGTAGTAACCAGACTGATCTTTAACCACCTCTAGGTGAACTAAAAAATAGTTTATATATACATATTGTGAGTATAATAGTATACTCAGTAGGATCCTCCCCAAATCCTCTTGTTCAAATGTAAATAAAGCATGATAAAGAACATTAGATAGTAAGGGAAACAAACTCATCACCTAAAAATGTATACTAAGTTCCAAGGCTCACCATGGCTACTCTTACCAAGTATCGCATAAAAGAGTATAGAATATAATAATGAATATCAAGGGTACCCCACTACTACTTTGCCACCAGTTTTTTTCTTTTCACCAATGTCGCATGTCCTAAGCATCTCTCTTAAAAATACCTTTACCATATACACGTGGGGGAAGCACCACAACATGCACCTCATTCAAAAAACCAGCACGTCCACATATGAAAAGTAACCAAGTAGTTTCCATGATCCATCATAGATCGCATAACATGTATCATACAACAGGTAATAATCATCAGGCCATTGTAGCCCATACAATGAGTAAGGATCATCATGCCATCATAGCCTCTACACGTTACACCTATAGTAGTTCGTAGAAAACTATATCATGAATATATGTGAGTGAATAACCACAACTCCTTCCATTACTCTAAACACAAATAGGTAAAAACTAACCGTTGTGCCTACCCGAACAAGTAACTACCAAGAGAAGAGACTGGGGCGAAAGGTTGTAGTCATCCATCCATCCTCCCACTAAAATGTTTGGGAAAACACCCCCCCCCCACCCACCAAGTCTTAGAATCCCTAGGGTGTTTTTTCCCTAAAGGATAGGGTAGAGTAGCGTATAGAAAAACAAAAAGTACATAATATACTATATCACACAACCACACTATGGGCATAACATAGTCTTAGAATCAACTACAGCAAACGTCTCTCAGACTCCCATCTTCCACTTCTAAGACTAGGAATCCTATAATCACACAGACATTTAAAGTGATTTATTACATTACTTCATTACCTTTTTACTAGTTTCACTTTACATTAATTAATTCTTTAAATTTTAATTTTAAAATATATTTCTAGAATTGTGATGAAATGAAAATAAAATGGTAAAACATGTTGTTTATTGTATTAATGGTGATACTAATCAATGAAGGTCATTGATCCTGAATATTATTGAGGAGGAGGAAGTAGAACTCATTGAATGTAAATATTTTAAGGATACATTTCTTGAAAAATATTTCCTCGTGATCAATAATATGAGATAAAGATAAAGATATTTAGTTTAATTAAAAGGGCTAAATAATTCATTATATAGTATGAATCTACCATTACAATGTTACCATGGTATGCTACAGATTACAAATAAGGAAAAGAATTCAATATTGACCATTTCATTGAAGGTCCCCAGACAATTCTTTAATGGGAATTGGCTTCTTAAACATTTTCATAATATGTTGAAATAGTTTTTTATTTAAATTGTGATATATTAAAGAATTATCCATGTCTTATGGATTCAATGTGAAGAAAAATTATAAGATAATGGTGGGGGAAGCTATGGATAAAGTGAATGAGGGATACAAGGATTTTCCAACTTCTGATAAATATGGAAATAAATACACAGGTACATGCTTGAACGGAATGGGAGTTTGTTACAATTGTGGAGAAAAAGGTCACTGTGATCATGATTTCAATTGAAAGAAAGTCATAAATGTTAAATATGTCAACTATAAGAGGACAAGGCACTACAAAAATTAATACAAAACCATTAAAGGAAAATACCTGAGAATAACCAAAGGGATCAAGGACAAGCTTATTCTGTTATTATAGTCAAAGTGGAAAAATAAAAATATTTGGGTTTTTGGATTCAAAATTTATATTATAAACTTTTCAATGATATTATGGTTTTATTAATCAAGAGATATATAAGTATTGTAATTAAATAATTCTTCATTAAAGATTTGAGAGCACATTTTTAATGGTACTAGTGATTCTATGGAATGTTGATCTTTTGGAAAACAAATTTTTAAGAGAATATAACCCTTCATATATTCTTGATTTTGAGATGATAATGAAAAAGATATATTTATGGGATAGTATTGGTGTCCATGAAAGTGGTCAGTTATTTGATGGTCTATGTTACCTTTGTTGGTTTGAATACATTTTTGGATTTAAGGAATATATTCAACATCGATTATTTTTTTGGTAGCATGCATGTTTTCATTAATTTATTATAGTGATCAAGGTATTTATATATCTTTTAGTGATAATTAGATATAAATTATTTAAAAAATGATGATGTTTATAGTTTAGTGACCTTCCTTCTAAATTGTAGGCCTTTAAATTAGGAAATACATATCTTGAATGAACATGAAATTTAACTACTTATGGAGTAGATTAAGATGACCATTAGATATTATTGTTTGAGGTTAAAGTAAGATTTATTATACCGAATATCGTGTTATAAAAAAATTTCATTTCATTAAGCATGTCAAGGAAGAAGGCATGATTTTGGGATACTATGATCTATTAATGTTCTTCAGGCATAAAAAATCATCATGACCATTAACTTCTTGGTGTAACGGGTGATTTGGAAGTAATTCAAAGCACATCCAATGGAAGAGATTACACTTATGACATGGAATGTAATCATGAAAAATTATTTTTCTCAAGTTCTAATAAAGATAAGAAATTTATCCATGAACTCTAGGAATATAATTTGGAATGAAAATGATATTCGTTTAATTTTCATACTAAGAAATCAATGGCCTCTTTAAACCATCATAGATTTACAGTTTTGTATTGGTAGATATTTGGATGACCATGTTCTATATCACTCTTCATCAAAACATCATAGCGTGATTTCTCTTCCAGGAAACGATTTTAACTTCCCTCTAATTTTATCGTATTCAATATCCTTATTTTTTGGTGACCTTCAAATTTCCCTCTCCCTCTTATTAAGGGGGTGTTTTATTAAATCTATTTATGATTGGGTTTCCCATAATCGAATTTTGAAGTATAATACTTTGATTTTAAAAATGTAATTTAAAATTTTGAGGATGAAATTAATTGAAGGTAGAGAGAATATAACAACCAATTATTTTTTGGTATGTATCTTTTAAAATAAAAAAAATTATTCTATATACAACATTACAAAGAATTTCGAGCTTAAATAAACAATTTATTATTGTTGTTTAATTTCGATAGTTATCACCTAACCATTGGAATGTAGAGAACGATTGGGATTCAATAAATAATGAAAATATTGTTTAAATGATTTGAAAAAATTAATTAGATTTTAGATAATAAATTACAAATAAAAATGAAAACTAATTGAACATAAATGATGTTTTAAATAAAAAAAAGTATTTTTATGCCCATAGTGAAATTTTATTTTGAAAAATTAAATTTGTAACTATTAGTGAAATATATTATTTAAATTTATAAGTAATATATTCAAGAATTTTTTTTAAATTAATTAAATATGTTTGATATGGTTAAGATAAAAATAAATCATGTTTTTAGCAGACAAATCTATATTTATTTTTCTAAAATATTGTTTGCATCCTTTTTAGGGCGCACCTATTTTAAATCAACAATTTAAAACATTTTTTATTTTTATTAAATAAAAAACAAAATTTTTGGAATAGAAACATTTTAATTACGTTATGGTGATTTTTTGGTATTTTTCTATGAAGTTTCATTTCTTAATGAATTATGAAAAATACTAAATTTTATTTGCAAATTTCTACTTTGTCTAATTTATTTTTAATGTCAAACTATATTTGTGTATTAGTTTTAATTATAAAATTGAAAATTTTATGTATATAAATCTAATTTAGGTATTTTTAATAAATTTCACGTTATTATTGGATATAAAAACATTTCCAAAATTTGAACTTTTCACTTTAAAAACACGCTCTTTTATTGTGTTTGTAGAATTAATTTTTCATCAATTACTTCTAATTATGTGATTGAATTTTGTAAAATGTATTCCATATTTAAATTATATGTTTAAAATTAGGTTTTAATTTAATATTAATTTTTTTATATAAAGAATACCATTGTAAAAATATATTTACCATGGTATAGATGAAGAATTAAAGCGGTTATACTTAAACGGGTAAATTATTAAAATACTTAAAAATTATTAAATTAAATATTCGGTACCGGATTTTCTCAGACCAATCGTGAAATAAAACTATGAATTTCTAGTGAATTTCGTGTAAATTAATTCCACCTCAATGTGGTTGGGATTAAATATAATATAATCATTGTTTTTATCACTAAAACACATCTTACCAATGGTATAAATACCAACCCTCGCCACCCCAATTTGACCCACAAGCCTTGTAGCTCCTAACATCTCAACCCAAACCACCCAAGGTAACTCTCAAAACATAAAATTTATAATTGTATCATAAAAATATCCAATAAATATTCTTCAAGGGTCTCTCAAGGAGGTGATATTCAAGAAGTAACATTCTCCAAATACCCCCACAAAATTTAATTTCATCATCTACTTTCTCCTCAACTCCTTCATCAATCCAGAAATTGTAATTCCAAAATCACGTGAATACTATTGTTTTATGTTGCTAATGAATTATATTATATAAATACATTTTAATACAGTTTCTTATTCAATGAAATCAATCTATTGTTCATGTTATTCCAGTTAATCTCTTACATAAATAATGTTTTTTCCTTTTCTATTTATGCCTTCATGGATAGGCATAAAAATATTGTTATAGTTAAATAATATTTTAATATGTATTATATAACTTATTTTATGCTATTGAACTAACATATAATCTTAATAGTAAATAAAAAACAAGTTATTGGTTTTCAGAAAACCCACAAAAATAAACTAAACAGTCATCATTACTGTTTTATCTTATAAATCATTCTCATGTATAAAACTAAAATGATATACAGGGCCATTATAACTAATGGAATCTATTTAATACTATTAAATTCCAATTATATAGTTTTAATCTAATTTTTTAGGAGCATCTATAATTATACACAAATGAACAGTTCTCGAGACCATGAGACGAACACTATTGTAACTGTAAAAATAATGAAATGTTATCAATTTATGGGTCATAAGATATTATAAAAACATATTATCTCATATTATATATATTAATATTGTTCATTAATTTGTTAATAAAATTATTTAAACTATTATATAGGAGTTTTTAGTAAACAAAACTAAATGAAATCATGAGGTAAGGGTTTTCTCATCTCACATTTATTTCTATGAGATATATGCCTTATTCACCAGTTATTTCTTATCAATATTGTATATGTATTAATAATTGATATATGATGTAATTAATACCATTTTATTCAATCTACTAAATGTTTTATTTTATATTTACTACTTTTATGGGCCATGAAATTAGACTGATTACATGTGGTATGTGATTTTTAACACAATTTTCAATCATTGTGTTAAAATTCAATTTCATTGATTATCGCATGCTATGGTTATTTGTTAAAAGAATTTCAATTATATCATTTTATATATCTATTTTTAATGTATATTTATAGGAAATAAAAATAATTGACTCATTTTTAAGGTACTTTGTCTCGATCTCCTTTCATTGAGGAATATTTTGGTATTTTTCACAAACCTTCTATTATGTGGTGTACATACATCCAATTTGAAATATCGTATAAAGAATCTCATTGTACTGATGGAATTGAAATGTTACAAAGCGTTGTGGGATTATTTTGTTTAAAAATTTCCTTTTAAATCATTTATTAGATATCTGAGGAATGCTTTGGATTAGATGTCATGGGTGCGGCCTGGTTATAGATTGTCCCTTGATTAATCTATAGTCTCATGGGATGAATCAGTTAGACTAGAAGTAAATCTGTTATTAAATTTAGAATAAACTATATTGTGAAAAGTTTTATGGAAGTGTTTCATGCACCAAATACCTAATATCTAATAATTTCTCTTTGGCTATATTCAAGATTTTGACATTATTATCTAGGGTTTTTTCACAACAAAAAAATATTTATATGTATTTAATTTTATGTTTTTTGATTAAATGTCATGTTTTATCAATTATTTACCTAGAAATATTTATTATTCATATTTATTAATTATTTATTCCACTGTTCAAAACCATTTTTGATCATCTGACCTCTCCAGATTTTTTTTCTCATTCGTTAGGTTATGAAGAAGAGATCATTAAATTTGTTTTCAAGGCTTCAGTTTATTAGATTTTGTTGTGTGTTATGTTTTAATTTCTATGTAAAATGATTATCATGTATTTATATAGTTTAAAAATAATAATTCTCTATTTGGTCCTTCAGGATTTGATTCCATTTAACAATGCCAATGTAATAAAATAATGTATCAGCTCTAGGATACTAGGGTCGAGGCATTACAAAAAAATTTTTTGATCTGATTATTTAATATGAATTAGGATGAATCCAAATATGGAATCTATTTTTCCAAATTAAATTCCTATAATGTGTAAAAATTTATCCTACAGACATGATGAAAAAGATATTTTTAAATAAATGTATTTTCTGGGAAAAAATGATCATATATTAATTGTATGATTAGAAATAATCCTTGCATTAATTTAAAAATACAAAGATATATTTAATATTTATAAATATATTTTAAATAATTAAAAATTATGGATTATTTTTATTATTTAAAATGAGGAAACATTATTCACCTTAAATAATTTTCTAGGAAACTATTTTTTTACCTAAAAACTAACATATAGAAAAAATATAGTTGAAATTTGATTAAAATGTAATTCAATGGATTAAATATTAACAAAAAATATTTATGTGACATTAAATAAAATTAGAATCATAATAGTACTTTTAAGGTACATAATTTATTTTGAAGAAAATAAACATTTTAGAAAATTGGTATTTTAAACTATTCATTGAAAAATGTAAATTCTCTAAAAAATACCAAAATATAACCCTATGTAATTTTAAGACAAAAATATAACATTTTTTAAAATTGATTTAAAATTATGTGTGCATAGAATGACTCCACATCCTTTTAGAAAAAAAATGTTTTTTATAAAACACTTATTTTCTTTCAGTAGTTCTTATTTTAATTATAATCAATAGATAACCATTTAACTAATTCTAAAAATGTGTAAACTGAATAATTCTTAAAATTTTCCTATTCTTATTCATAATCTATTTTTTAATAGTATGGTTATAATGGTATAATATTTTACATATAATTTAGAGTTTCGGTTTCATATTCTACAAGTTCTAGAATATATTAAATTTATTTAAAAATAAAAGTATTGTCATGTATTTGGCCATAAAATTACTTTCTAAAGTTTTTTTAATGTTTCATATACACTATCAAACATTAAGTTATTCTTTTAAAATATCAAGGTGTTACATTATCCACAACTTCTATAAATTACATTTTCAAAATTTACACATGATATCAGTAATCAAGTTGTTCACATTTATAAATACCTTTCTTTAAAAATTGACATCTTAAAAGCTTTAAGTAAAATTCCACTTGATAAGAGACTAAGGGTGTAACATCCAAGGAATTTATATAATAATACATTTTTATATCTATTAAATTCTTGGGATTTAATATTAATTTTATTTTAAAGGAATCACTATGTATGATAGTATACCCGATTTGAAATAATGGGATTTCTCCAAAATCTTACGTTGCACAAAAAACTGAGTTCTAAAAAAACAAAATAAAACAATATTATTATTATTTTCAATTTTTGTTTACACCTAGACGTTGTATTGGTAGGAATGAAAAAAATTAATGATATTATTGTTTTTCTTATTTATTATATGTTTATACATTTATAAAATGAATTTTAGAGGCTTAAAATGATAATGAATCCAATTTTAAGCATAATAAACTCTAATATTTTTAGAAGGTCATTCTACTGCCGTTTGATGGTGAGTCATTTTCAAAAATATTTTTTCCATTTTTCATATGATCCATTATAAAATTAAATTATTTTTTATAATCGGAACATCAAAATTTACTCAGGGTATTTTTCTGATAAAATAGTTTTTTAAGGGATAATGAAAAATACTAGATTTTAATTCAAAATTGAATTTTCATCTAATTTATTTATATATTTTGATTTTCATTTTAATTGGTTTTAAAGATTAATTTGACTATTTATTTTTCATTTAATCCAGGTTAGTAATTTTAAATAATTTCACATTTTAATTGGATACAAACACATGTCAATATTTTCAGAGTTTTTAATTTATAAAACCCCATTTTCTGGTTTTGACAGCGGTAATTAATTTTTTATTAATTTCTACCAATTCTGTGTTTTTAATTTCTAAAATTTGATTCCATATATATAATAAAAAGGCACATATAATGTAAATAGTTACCTACTATTTTTTGGTTATTATGAATAGTAACTTTAGTAATTATTTTTATTTACCATGATTAAAAGGCATTTTAGGTAAATATGGGTAAAATAATTTTATAATAACATAAAACAACCCCAAAACATGTCCTAATCTTAATGAATGTGTCATGGTTACTAAAATAGTCCTTAGGTTGAACTTTTTACATTTCGTTGCCACTTGGGTGTGAAAATGACAATTTATAATATTTTATTTGACGAAAATGGAAATGTAACATAAACAGGAATCTTTTAATAAAATAATTTTATTATAATTTTTTTTAACTAATCCCTTTGACAATAAATTTTCATTATAAATATAAAAATATTTCCAATATCATGGTATTTTATTTTTAATTTTTATATGATAATTATATAACTTTATTTGTGACATAATGATGATGCAGTGATTAACTTATTAATTAATGATTAAAATAAATGATATTATAAATATTTTATTAAATGTAATTTGAATATTTTTATGTCATCCATGAATATTTTTTATGACATTCACATGTGATAGATTATTTAATTCTATTTTTTTATGGAATCAAGTAGTTATGACTTTAAATAAAATCAATTACTAAATATTGTCAAAATTAACATAAATGATTTTTTAAAACAAATACTATTTGTTAAAATTATAGAATAATAATAAAAATATAAGATTATTCCAACAAAATTTTACAATGTATAAAATTTAATTAATGGTCTTCTTTTTGTTCTATTGGCATTTGATAGTTATTATAGTACCCATATATTATGAAGATACAAGAAGACATGGTAAGTGTTAATGTTTTTAAACTAAGGGATAAAGCTAAAAGGTCCTATTTTGTGACCAAAACATGTCTAAAACATATTATTTTAGAGTATTTTGATCCATCCTCGTATTATCTTCAAAAAAATTCACCTTGGAACTATTATAATTTGAAAATCTTTTTTATAATAAATTAATAGTTTACGACATTCTGAAAGTGCCTCTCCTCCCTATTACAAAAGGACACCACCTCTACCCAATTACGCACAATTATCAAGCCCCTTATCTCATCCAAATTATGATAAAATAGTTTCCCAACATCCCTACCATCCTCTTAGAGGCCACAATTTGGGCAGAAATCCATCCAAATGATACCTTTAGTGAAAATCAAAAGAAGATACTCGAAAAAGAGGTATTTATTTTTTCACCACTTTCAGAATTATTTTCTTCGTCTAATTCATCTTATTATGTATTTTCCATACTAAAATAATTATTACATTATATTCTAAATAATGATATGTTATTATAATTATGGTACAACCATATATCTCCTTTTATCCATCGTTATAAAAATAATATCAACATGCATGTGTACATACAACTTACCATCTCTACACCGTGGTGTAATTTATAATCCATAAAGACTTAATTTGGATTGGTATAATGATTAATATAATTGATTTAAGTAACAAATATTAAATGATAATTATTCTTTATAATTAATATATCATCTAATTCTATATCGTTTACCCATTAAATGAATGATATCGTCGCTCGTGTGTATGTACAACCCAACATCTTCGTGATGTGATGTGCTAAATTCTACATGATATTCATTAAAACATGATTATATTCATGAGTGGAATGAATAAATATGAAATATATTATATTTATATTTACTCATTTCTTATGTATTTTTTATTTACAACATAACTTTTTTCATTCCCAAATGTTTAAATATGATAATTTCATTTGAGTAAGTGTGGACTACCGCCCCATAAAAGTGATATTACTCATTCAGGCCATACATAGAACTTATAAAGGATGGTGTTAATAAAATTATGTAACATATATAACATAGATAATATACTGCATTTATATCATACATTTGTGTCATTTATTTTTCATTCCATTAATATTACCATGAAATGAATGTAGCGTTCATACGTACATACGGCCTACTGTCTCCATAAATGGTGCATCTCAATTGGTATCTCCAAATGTAATGGAATATTTTATATACATATATACTGGATTTTTATGCTATTTAAATCAATAATACTATTCAATAAAAGATGCACTTATGACCCTATGGACTAGTGACATCGTACCATGTTCATTTCCTACACAAGAAGCAGTTATCAACAAATTGTCTCACATGAACTCCAATAATTAACAAATTATTATTACATGGTCATAATTGATGTAATGGGAATAATAAAAATTAAAAAGTTAATGAATTAATTATAAATTAAAGTAAGTTTATTATTTTTTAAGATAAATAATGAATAATAGGATTCGTAGTAATGGTAAGGGAACTTCTTAATCTAATTTCCACTCTTTGGGTTGATCATCTACTTCATGACAATGTCGTTCTATGATTATTGGAGAAATTAATTTTTATGTCTTATATTGTATTTATACATTATTTATAAGGATTTATAGTGAATACACCTAATCAATCTAGTTAAATAACAAAATGATCTTTTTAAGGTAATTTCTAAACTCAATTTCCACTCATTGGGTTTTATGCATAATTCATTGATTATATTATGCCAATATTATGTGTGGAATCACTATTTACTTATTTAGTTTCTACTTCCCACTTCCCTTTGTGTGGATGTTCTATTTTTACACATAATCACCCCATTGATAAATTTTATGTCACTCATTCAATCTTTTTAAGGTAAATATTCACTCAATACCATTTCATTAAGTTAAATATCCATGTCATTTGTTTCATGTTCTCCACGAATATGTGTGAATGAACCCTGATTATTTTACACTGAATATCTACTTATTTTTGGTGTGTTTATATTTTTCACACATAATTATGTCATTGAGTTATCCTTAATCTAAGGATAAGATCTTTGTAAGGGACTTTGTCTCCATTTCATTTCGTAGAGATATTTTTTGATGTTATGAACCTTAATTTCATTATAAAGTGTATATAGAACCCATTGTACATTACTAATCCATATTATATCTATACTCTTTATATTTATTATCTTGTAAAATATTCTACTTTTAGTTTGTATTTAATTTAAATGTTCAAAAATGTAATGTACTCTTTATCTAAGACATTATTTTAAATATTTAAAAGATTTAAAATTTTATCTTCCACTCTTTCATGTGAATGTTTTAAAACTGTTTTAAGGAATTATTTATAAGGAAATGAATGTTTTTATTTGTAAATTCCTTTAAAATTTTTCAATTTTGTATGTTAAACTTTGTTTCAGAATACTTATTTTAAAAAAAATAATTGTCTTTTAATAGGGGATTTATTAGTCAAATGACATTAAATTATTTATATAGATAAATAATGAATGTAATTAAATGATTTTATATAACTATTATGTATTTATTTTTACTTAACATGCTTAATATTTTATTTTAAAACAATTTGGTCTCATTTGAGAGTGTGCGGCTTGTAAATATGAAAATTGATTTCATAGTGTAAATGTTATTTTTCATTTATGCTTTGTATATGGGTTATGATTATGTTATGGTTCCTAGGAATTGCTAAAGTATACTACTGCTTCCATGATAAACCAAGGGCAGGTGAGCCCGTTATATCTCTTCAATGCATTGGGTTACTTAATGGAGGAAAATTTTATTGTTTCTCCTAAGAGATTTTGGTAATATATTCATATGGGTATTTCAAATGTAACCATCAAGGTTACTCCCTATGTGGCTGTGAAACATACAATGTATGTTTTTAATGTATGCCACATGTCACCATTGTGATACATGATTTCTAGGAGTTATTCACAAATATTATTATTTCATAATGTATGTGAAAGATCATTTATTTTATGAAAAAAATTATGATTTAATTGACTTGAATGTATTCATGGACTAAGGTTTTCTTTCCTTATTTTATTTACCTTAGTAAACGTTTTCGGATCAACCCACATTTTTGAAAACATTTTCATAGGGTATAAGGAATGGAAATAGAAAGGAATAATGCAAGATTATTTTTATCACGAAAAAAGATTCATGTTTTTTTAATGAGTTTTATTATTGTGAAAAAAATGGATAGATATATATGTGTCTATATTGAAATATTTGAGTTGTAATATAATAATCATTGCATAATTATGTAAAACTATAAACCTAAAAATATATTCAATGTAAAATAAATAAAATTCATGATCAAAAATAAATATTTTTTAATGTTTATGTTTGGCACCTAACATTTGTATAAGTGGTCGGTTTAGATAGCTTTAGATGCTAGGGTGTAATTTAAGAATAACTAACATGTTTTTTATCCATAATGGTTATCATATTAGACAGATTCATAGTTATTTTAGGTAAATTGAATGAGTTTAATATAACATGAATAAGTATATCTTTGTGTTTACCCTCCTCATAAGACATTATTTGATGATTTTACGGATATGCTTTCACTGACGTTTTTGGTTTTAGTAAATGACTGTATCAAGTAGTTTCCAATGTAATGAAGGATTCGATGTAAAATGTGCTGGTTTTATGAATAAGAAAACAAGTTAAATGGGAGATAAAATGATAATTCTTGTATTTATTTTTAAAAAACTATCTAGAGTCATGAATGACCACTTGTACCTCAGTTATTTTTCTACTTAATTATATATGCATGAAATGAATCCCAACAGATGTTTGATTAATAATAATAAACATAAGTTTATTCAAAAAACTATGTGTCAAATATGTGGAAAAATGACTATGAAAATATATCAATGGGACATGAATATGTTTTAGATGATGTAGTGAAATTTGTAATTCAATAACCTTCCATGGAAAAAGGAAGCATTCAGTTGACTCTTGGAAAAGGAATTATTTTCCTTATGAATGATCAAGTGAGTGTTGTAATTGTGGTGTCCATAGTCATTACACAAATAGATTTCTTATTAAGAAGGTACGATAATCATATCTTTAAAATTGAATTAATGTATGTTTACCAATACTTAATTCAATTCCATTTAAGGATAGGGAAATTGAAAATTACATATGAAAGGTATGTATTACCTCTTAGCTCATGTTTTGATATTATTAAATATTTGGACATGATTCAAGATTTTTTATAGAAAATAATTACTATAGAATAAGATCAAAAAACATGGTTAAGGGATCATGAATAATTATGGATCATTTATATGTATACATCTTAGAAATTCTATAGTTATGTTAGATTAAGGGGAGATTAAATGATTAAAATAGTTAATTCTCTTTTTTGATGGGATTACATTAGTAAATGATTATCTAGTATGTGTAAACATGATGTTTGTTATGTGAAAATTCTATTTGAGGAAGAAGTAAATTTTCTTTTGTGGATATAATTATAAATACTCATTAGGGTTTATATAATCTTTGATTTTGAGGTAATTAAGGTTTATTACATTTTGAGATGCAAAATGAAAGGCATAAGATAAAAAAGAGGTTGAATATTGTCAGGTTCCTTTCATAAATTGTTTTCCAATTTTGGAATGTTTTAATAATTATATAGTATTATAAAAACCCATGGGAATGGTGAAAACTTGTCGCATCAGACAAATACATTGGAATTAAACCCACAACTGAAGTGTAATAAGTCTTTATAACCTACCAATGACCTATGTTTAGTCTCTAGATAGTATGACTTACTATTTTTAGTTAAATAATTTTATGTATCTAGAATAAGATTATTTTTTAAACTTATGATTTATCAAATGGATATCCTTAGTATAAGAAAATAACTTGGTGATTAAGTGATAAACGTTTTTTTGGAAGATGATCTCCCTTTTAGGAACACTATATACCTATAGAAAATATAATACTATGAAATTTATTTTTAGGAGTAAGGGTTTAATTTTATTTTTTATGAATCTATGTTTTTATATTGGGCATATGGTGGTTTTGGTTATTTTTGGAAATGATTAACCTATCGTGGAGAATATGTGATTTTTATGGGACTTTAAGAGTAGTCAATGTTATTTAGAGAGAAATTTTAAGATTTATCATGGAAGACTCGGTTATCAAATCCTTATAGATTTTTTCATTAAATCTTAGTTTTGATTAATTTTATTAATTTTAAGTACAATTGTTTATTGAATGGTGTTTGTTGAAAATTGGGTATTGTTTGTTCAACTTTGGAGTTTAAGAGTGTTATTTATTTTTATAAAGGATTATGACTTTTGGGGATTATCTGATCTTGTACTAAACATTTTGGTTTATGTTAATGTATAAAAATGGGGGAAATATATAGTTCATACTTTTTGGATTATGTTTTTCTCTAAACGTTTATTCTAGCACTTCATGTGTGACCAAGTCATCTTTAATAATAATCTTTTGGAGAAAAGATAAGTTTGTAGTAGATATTTATTAAAGTATGAAACTCAACTTGACAAGTAAGTATGTTTCCTTATATTCTTAGTCAATATAATATATAAATTCCAAAACATTATGAAAAAGAACTTAAAACAAAAAATTTTTCCATTATATTTTCCTTTTGGGAAATCAGCAACTGTTTAACCCATCGTAATTTTTTAGTTTTCGGGTTGTTAAATTTCTCCTAATCATGTTTCATATCACCCTCCATCAGAAAAATATGGTTATTTTATCTTCCATATCAATGTTTTCATACATTAAATCCTAGTAAATTTTATCTCAGGTGACCTTTTTACTTCTCTATATTTATTTTAATGTGTCATTCTTATAGACTCTTTTTCTGGTGTGGTAATTTTAATTATGTTTCAGAGCCCAATTTTAAAATTGTGATGATGAAATTTCCAAAAGAGAGGTATGATCTAACATACCTAATATTTATAGAATAATAAATTTTTATATCTATTAATATTTTGAATTAACATTAATATTAGTTTAAATGGTAAATTATGTACGATAGCATACCCGACATGCAACAACGTGTTTCTCTGAAATCTTACGTTGCACACAACATTGAGATATACCCAAAAAAAATAATATTATTATCATTTTAAATGTTATTTAAAGAATGTTTTTTATTCATCGGAACAAACAGAATTAACTATATTATGATTTTAATTATTTGTTAAATTTTTATACATTTATCTAATGAGTTTTAGAGGAAAAAAATGAGAATGAATCCAATTTTAATCCTAAAATACTATATTGTTGGTGAATTATTTTAAAAAATAGTTTTTTTTTCTCTTTTATATGTTCTACATGACAAAAAATATATTTAGAAGTGGGACACCAAAAATAAATTTTCATGTTTTTATAACAAAATTTATATTTTTAATAAATATAGAAAAATACTGGATTTTAATTCAAAACTGCCTTTTTAAAAAATTTATTTATATAGTTAGATTGTCCTTTTCATTGGTTTTAAAATTTAATTCGATAATGTTTTTACACTTTTATCAAATTATATTCATTGGATGTAATGTTATATTTTAATCGGAAATAAACACAAGTCAATCTTTTGATAGTTTTTACTTCTTAAAAACTTATATTCTTATTTTGAAAACTGGAATTAATTTTAAATCATTATCTACCTATTCTGTGTTTTGAATTTGAAAAAGGGGATTCCATATTTGTAATCAGAAAGACCAAATTATGTAATTAGGCTCCTTTTATTTTTCAATATTATAAATAGTAACTTCAGTAATAATTTTTTTTACAACAGTTAATTGTTTAATTAAGAAAATGGGGGTAAAAATAATATTATAATAATATAAAACTACACTAACACATGCCATAATCTTATTATATGATTCTTGTGATTCAAAAAGAAATACTTAATCTAAACATTTGTCATTTGGGAGCCACTTGGTTTGAAAATTACATTTTATAATATTTAATTTAAAGAAAGGGAAATATAACATAAACATGTATCTTTTAGTAAAACAATTTTAATATAGGGTCATATAACTAATCACTTGGACTATAAGTCATTATTGGAAAGATAAAATATATTTCCTACATCATGGTATTTTATTTCTATTTTTCATAAATTAGGTAAATAAATATATTTCAGACACAATGATGATGCAGTGATTACTTTATTAATGAATGATTCAAATAAATAATATTATAAACAATAAATTAAATGTAATGTAACTCTTTGATTCAATAAAGTATTTTTTTTATTACATTGAAATGTAAGGGTTGATTAAATTCCATTGTATTGAACTAATAAAGTTGTAACTACTTTAAGGATAATCAATTACTATGTAATTTCGAAATTGCATATATGAGTTTTTAAAATATATACATTTTCATTAAATGATAAAATACTAATAAAAATATAATATTCTGAAAATTGAATTGTATAATGTTATAAATTTATTTCATTATACACTTATGGTTTTATTGGTATTTTATAGTCACTATATTAACTATATATTATGAAGATATAAGAACACCTGGTAAGAGTTAATGTTTTTTACTAGGGGTTAAAGCTAAAAGGCAGTGTTAATTTTGTGACCAAAAATTGTCTAATATATATTTATCTAAGATTATTTTAAACCATACTCATATTATACTCTAAATTTATCACTTATAAACTATTATAATTAGAAAATCATTTTATAATAAAATAATATTACAGGACATTCCTAAAGTGGCTTTCCTCCCTCATATAAATGGCCACCATCTATACCCACTTACTCGCACCACTCAGACCTATTTTCTAGTCCAAAATCTACTAAAATAATCTCCCTCTATCCCTAAATTGCTCTTAAAATCCACACATTGGGAATAAATCCATCCTAAAGAGACCTTCTGTGAAAATCAAAAGGAGATACTCAAAAATGATATATTTTTAACACCTATTTCAAAAATTCATTCATTCTTCTACTACCTCTTCTGATGTTTTTTCCATAATAATGTAATAAATCCACTATATTATTTATGATGAGATTCTGTTATAATAATGGTGCAACCGTAGACCTCCCTCTATCAATCCTATGAATAATAATATCACCATGTGTATGTACGTATGGTTTACCATCTCCACGCCGTGTTGTACTTTTTTATTCAACAATACTTAATTTGGATTAGTGTAATGATGAGTATAATGGATTTAATTAATTAATATAACATGATTATTATTATTTATAATTAATATTCCCTCCAATTCAATACCATTTAACCATTAAGTGAATGATATCATCGCTTGTGCGTACGTACAAATTACTGTCTCCATGAAGTGATGCAATTAATTCTACATGATCATCCGTAAACCATGATTATATAGGTGAAAGTAATGAATAAATATGATATTTATTATATTTATATTGAATCTATACTTATTTAATTTTTATTTACAACATTCCGTTATTCTTTCCATAATTTTTAAATATGATAATTTCATTCCAGGAAGTGTGGACTACCTTCCCCTCAAAGTGATATGACTCAATCATGCCATACATGGAACATATAAATGACATAATTAATAAAATTATAACAAATATATAACAAAGATATTGTACTAGAATTATAATATACCTATGAATCATTTTGTTTTTGTTCCTTTAATATGGCAAAGAAATGAATGTCGCATTCATGTGTACATACGACCTACTACCTCTATGAATGGTGCATTTCATTTATTATCTCCAAATGTTACAGACTATTATAAATACATACATACAGGATATATAAGATATTTAAATCATTAATACTATTATATATAAGATGGAGTTTTGACCACATGGACTAGTTAGATCATACCATGTTTATTTTCGACTCAATAACCGATTATCGAAAAAACATCCGATATGAACTCAAATAATTAATTAATTATTATAAAATTTTCATAAGTGATTTAATGGTAATAATAAATATTAAAAATTCTCTAAATTAATTATAAATTCACGTAATTTTTTTATTCAAGAAGATAAATAATGAACAAGACTTGTCAAACTCATGGTAGGGGAACTTCTTGCCCAATTTCTATTATTTGGGTAGATCTTCTACTTCATGAACATATCATGAAATGATTATAAGAGATATTAATTTTTATATATTATTTTTTATTTATAATTTTTTATTCGTATTTATAGTGAATACACTTATCCAATCCATTTTCATAAAAATATAATCTTTGTATGGGAATTTATAAACTCAATTTATACTCATTGGGTTTTACTCATACTTTGTTGATTATATTATGAAAAGATTATGTGTGGAATAAATTTTATTTATTTATGTTTTAATTTACACTTACCTTTGTGTGGATATACATTTTCTACACATTATCACACCATTGATAAATTCTTACATCGTTTATTGGAACTTTGTAAGGGATATCTTAACTCAACCTTACTTTATTAAGTTAAATATCCATGTCATTGGTTTTTATTTTTCTAATAATGTGTTTGAATGACCTCTGATTATTTTAAAATGAATATACAAATATATTGGTTGTATATAAATTTTCTATACATAACAATTTCATTTATTAATCCATAAGTTATTGACATGATATTTGTATGGTACTTCGTTGCAATTTCCTTTCATTGAGAGATTTCTTGATTATATGCTCCTCTATTACATTATAAAGTGTATATACAGCCCATATTATATTACTTATCCATATTATATATATAATAATTATACTTAATTACTTGTAAAATTTTCTACATTACTGTGGTGTTAAATTTAAATGTTCAAAATTCTAAATTATTCTTTTTTTAAAACATCATTCTAAATGTGTTAAAGACATTATTTTTTAAATGCTTCTCTTCCATGTACATGATTTCAAAATGATTTTAATGAATTATTTATATATACATTAATATTTTATGTGTAAATTCCTTTCAAAATTTTCACTGTAGTATGAGAAACTTCATTTCAATAAACTCCTTTTAAAATGTTTTAATTTGGTTTTAAAAGGAGATTAATTATTTCCATGACTTTGAATGTTTTTTGAATACTTATTTCATGAATGGAATTTCATAATTTTATTTCTATATTATGTATTTATTTTTACATTACGTGTTTATCATTTTATATTAAAATAACATGTTTCCATTTAAGAGTGTGTGCGTGGTAATGATGAAATGTGATTTCAAACTGGAAATGTTATCTTTTCCTTCATACATGGTTTATGTGTTATGATTATGCAATGATCCATCAACATTTCATAACTATATGGGTGGATCCATGATAAACTATGGTATGGTGAGCTCATGACAGCCCTCTAATGAATTGGGTAACATGAAGGTGGTAATATTTATGGTTTTATCTAAGAGACTTTGGGAATATACTGTGATGGGAATTCCAAACATAACTATCAAGGTTACTCCATATGTGGTTATGAAACCTCAAATGTAAATATTTTATAGATTCCAAGGTCAAAATTATGATTTATGATTTCCATGAGTAATTCATAAATATTATGATTTCATGACCTATGTTACAGAGATTATTTTTTTGGAGTAAGAAGTAGGATTTCATTGATTTTTATGTATTCTTGCACCAATGTTTTCTTTATTATTTTATATCCCTTTCTAGTCATTTTATTCTCCTAAAAAACTTTTGAATTGTTTCACCTAGGTTATATGAAAGGGTAATATAAATGAATAATTCAATTATATTTATATCAAAAAAAGAATTTTTTTAAGGACGTGTATTATTGTTAAAAAATGGATATTGTAGAAGGGTCTACATTGTAATATTTAAGATGTAATTTAATATTTATAGTCTAATTAACTAATACTCCAAACTTGAAAAGATCCTCAATGTAAAAGAAAGTAAATTCTTGATCAAAAATCTTGATTATGTAGTGTTTTAGTCTGGCGCCTAACAATGGGAAATTAAAATTTCATGTATAATAACGAATAACTATGTCTCTAAGTATCATAAAATTTTTAGGAAATGAAGATATATATAAGGAAGAAAATTATAAATAATTATGGATATTCATAGTGATCATTGATCATAATAAAGTGAACAATAAATAGATTGTTATTGTCCTCTAAAACCTAAATAGATAGGGTGTGAGAAATACCATTTGTTCAACATAAACTAATGCACTAGGATAATATATTTTTTGAAGATCATTTTCCAAGAATTGAGTAATTAATATTCAATATAGACTATGAAAATGAGGAAATATAAATTCAACAAAATTATAATTTCATAATTTAATAAATTTATACCAATATCTTATATTTTTCTAAAAGAATGAGTATTCACGTGGAATTTTTAATTCCTTAAGCACTAAAAGTATCTAATAATTGGTCATAAGTTCCATAGTATAATGAGAAGTCCATACATAGATACTTCCAAAAACGAAAAAAAATTTAATGAGTTTTTTATCGAGAAACATATTTTAACTAAAGACATTACATAAATGGTTATATTAAGAACCATACAAAATATATTTGACCAGATTGAAAGTCCAAAAATTTAGAAAGGATTTACTAAATATAAAAAACTAACATAAAATTATATTCTCCAAATAGAATAAATTATCTGTTAATGTCACACACCAAATATTTGAATACCTTGGTCACCATAAAACCATAGTGAAAAGATTCTTACATCCCAGAATTATTTTTCTCCATATTTCTTAAATAGAGTCTCAAATTATCGAATATATTCTAGAATTCTAAAAATGTTTCAAACTTCAGTGGAGATAATATAAATCATCAAACTACTAAAAAAATTTATATCACCAATAATATCTTATAAATCTATATTCATCAATATTTTCTCATGAAAAATCATGTATAATGTGTTATCTACTCTAAATAATGTGTTTTCTAAAAAGATCCACTTTCTATTGAATCACTGTTCTTGGTCATCATTTCCATTAAAAATATTTTTTCTAAACTCCAATGAAAAAATCCTAAAGATTAATCATTATATAAATTTCTTGATTCAAATAATTATTGAATTCCAATATAGAAACACTACAATAACTCCACACAATTATTAAACCATCTTCTATGATTCATCATCGTATTCCTTAATACGTCATTCATTTTATAGGTTATTTTGTGTCCCTTCACCATTAGCAGTATAACCAATACTAATACTACCTGGTAGATTCTATTCAAAATATTTCACTCTAGGAAGTAAATATTCATTATTTTCATACTTTTGAAATTTTTAAAATTAAACCATCTATTATATAATATGGATACCATTATTCAGATCCATTATGTTAACCCAAATTTTCATTTTACCTTAGGAATTTCTTATTTTCTATCCTTATTTTCCACTCTCAAAACATCTTAACATTCCTGAGAGACAATAACATGGTTTTTCATTCCCACATTATTAAAAGATAGGAAAATAATTGCTCTTTCCTCAAAGGTCTAAACCACATAAGATCTTAGTAAACTCTATCTATCTCTTCATCATTGGGTCCGAGAGATGGTTAAGGTGAATGTGGTTAATCATATACATTGATAACTGATTAATAATGAATGAAATTATTTTTACTCTAGTCATTATCTATTTTCTGTTTCTCAAAAACACATTTTCTATCACACTAAATTTTAACCTAGTATCTTCTAGTTCCATCCATTGACTAAAACAGAAAAGCATATTGTGAGAAACTCTAATGAGAATTCTAAATAACAGTCAGGAAGAATCATTTATTGGATTCCAATATCATGAAAATTTAATTTCAATCTATGTAACTTTATGTTTAATCATGGTCACCAACAGTTTAAATAAATATTAATGTTTGATAAATAAATTGTGAATTAATGAAATAATATCCATTAGGTGGTTCAAAATAAGTGTGTAGTTACTCACTTTTTCATGCACCAGGTAATACTGAATTTAATCATGATACACATTTTTTTGGAATTACTACCCCTAGGTATATCTCTTCTAAAATCACATCCACTTTCTGTATCCACAGAGAGAATTTTTGAATGATAAAACACATAATAAATAATTTACTAAAACACTAAAATTTTATCCTATACATAGACTTATCCTTATCGAATATAATAGTGTTATATCCAAAATCTTTGCTTTCCTTAATCTAGATCCCAAGGCTCTAATTAAACATCCTATAATACCAATTGTAAAAACCCAACAATAGTAGCCGAGAGTGAGTGGCCACTTTATTATATTGGCATAAAACACAAGGAATTTTATCCCCATGGACTAAAAATTTTTGTAGCCTTGGTAAACTAGGTACAAGTTTGAATCACCAATTACAACTAAAATCCAAAAATACATCATAGTATATTTTTTAGGTTCATCATTATTTCCACTTGAATAACCCTACATGTCAATCATAATACACTTCCTTGAATTGTAGGGAAAATATAACATAAGAAAGGTATGTACTCAAATTTATTAGTAATGGTATGAATGTAGTAGAATCTATCATAAATTAACAAGTATAATAAATATGAAAAGGTAAATAAAAAACAAATTCCACATAAACAGTATCCTGAGAATAATATGGTATGAATAAACGGTGATCAAATAAATCCTTATAAATCATAACATGATCTTGAAACATATCCATAGATAATAAATGTAATAGAATAATCGAAAAGAAATCAATAAATGATCACTTAATTAGGGAATTTATAATACCATAATTCGTAAAATTACTGAATTTCATGAGACAACATAAAACTTTGGGAAACCCCATTTTATTTGGTTGACTAATTAGTCTCATGAGACTTTTGAATGCATCGGCAGACAATTTATTTCCTGGCCCCAACCACATCATAATAGTTCTAATGAATTCCTCATTTTAAATTGGTTAAACATAATAAACAAAAAAATTATTCAAAAACTAGAAAATGAAATTTTTATATATACACCAATCAATCAACAAAATCATAAACTATCTAGAGTAATATGATGAATAATTATAAAATTTTAAAACCCTCATAAATCTAATAATTCAAATTACAAAGAAAGAAAAATGTCAGTACCATTACATAATATCCACAGTGTATGATAATTATAATAATGTATTAATATCATTTATTAATATAAATACCATCAAATTTTCATTAGAAACATTCTTGAAGAAAACTGATCGCATTGGTTCATGAGGAAGTAGTCTGCTGTACACAAGATTAACGATTTTGTTTCCCATTTAATAAAATAGCAGTTGAATTTGAGTTATTAAATTAACAAAACAACATCTTATTATATATTTTATACTAGTGTTTCTAAGTTAGAAAATATGAGGATTATTTTTAAGAGGTTGAATAAGAAATAAATCAAATACACACATTTTATATTTTTACCTCTTCCTTAGAGAGACTCTTAAGGTGGATATATAAATCATTCATAGAAGGTATTACTTACCAAAATTAGGAATCTAAGATTTGGTAATGTAATTAAAGAAGTGATTTGGGTTTTTCTTTTCTAGAAATAAGTGTTTTAGAACTATGAAGTGGGGAGAAGAGGTGATGGCCTTTAAAAAAAGGGGGATATGGTACACTTAGAATTTTTGAAGTGACAAAGTGATTCACACATTTTTATCATAAACTAAGCTTAAAGAATTTTCCATTATCAAAAATTAGATGAGATAGTGTCGAAATATATCCAAACAATGGGTTTTGGGCAAGTTATTTATTCATTTTAATTGTTATCTTCTTTGTACTACACTCGGTAATTCCATTTTTACCTTAACAAAATTATCCAATTTTTATTGTTTTTACTATTCATTATGGTAAAAATTAAATTCATATTATTAGATATCATTAATTATTATGATTAAAATTTTTTAATCCATTTATTTTAATTCAATTCATAGTTGTGGTAGAATTTAATTTAAAATAAATCTCACAGATGTGATGAAAAAACTGTTTTTGGAAATGCACTTTCCAGCGAAAAGATAATTTTATATTTTTTGTATGAATAAAAATAATTATTATATTAATATCAAATTAAAATTTTATATTTATGATATATAAATTTCATTTAAATAACTCGTTATTAATGGTTATTTTTATTAATTATAATGGGGAATCATTATGGACCTTAAAACTGTTTTTATAAAACATGTTTTTTTAATTAAAAAAACATAATTATAGTAAAATATTGTATAAATGTTGTTAAAATATAATTAAATAATTTGAAAACTACAAATAATACATAAGTTACTTTAAAATAAATTCAAATTATAAAGGGTATTTTTGATTACATAATTTATTTTAAATATATGATAGTTTTACAAATACAATATTTTTAACTATTCACTGGGAATCGTTATTTTTTGAAGAATGCCAAAATTTACACCAAAGTAAATTTTGATGTTCTTTTTTTAAAAATAATTAAAATTTTAAAATAAATATTCTTTATTTTATAAAAGTTTATTAAAAACTTTGTGTGCAAAGAGCTACTAAACAACCGTTTAAAAAAATACAAATTTTCAAAAAACATAAATGGTGTTTATTTAATTTCTAATAACTATTTAAATGTTTAATTGTTTTTATACATGTGTAAAAAATATAATTTTTATAATTTATTTATTCTTATCCTGGCCTGTTATTTTTGGAGCTATGTTATAATGTTATTCAATGTTATAGTTCATTGAGACTTGAAGTTGTGTGTTCTACAACATATAAAAGAGATTGATTTTATTTAAAGAGAAATTATTTATAATCTATTGAGGTGTTAAATTATTTTATTATATTAGTTTTGAATTACATATATGATATCATACATGAGGTTACTCTTTTAAAATATTATCGATGTTATAAATGATTTTTTCATGCATTTTTTATTTTAGTTTTCTTTGTTCTATATTACTCTAGTCTGTGTGGATGCACATGAGTGACTATTAAATAATATTATTATAAATACACTCATATTAGTGATATTTCTACTTAGTTCTAATAAGAAACCCATTTTATATTGGAAGCAGTCTTAGGGTGTTGCTTCTGTAAGCCACTATCCTATGTGGGGCCCCAGTAGATTGAGATGTGACAACTTTCATTAACATACTATTTATTGTGATAAATTTACATGAGGTATAAAATTTTAATATTAAATGTAATTATATGTATATTGTTTTATCACACATATCTTCTATGTTATCATAAATATTGTTTTTTCTCACTTATTCATAAATAGAAATTATGACTATTTATGATGACAATTCATTTATCATTTACAATTATAATAATATTCACCGATATAAATAACATTATGTTTTTGGAACCCTTAACTATGATAAAAAATAGTTTTTACCACTTTTTAATATACCATTATAGGGGTTAGGGGATTAAATTCAATTATAAAAATAAAAAAACCTCTCTTTTAATTATCTTTCTCCCTTTGTTAGCAGGAACATTGTTATCTTAAATTATATATATATATATATATATGAAAGCAGTAAATTAAAAAATATTTTCAATAAGTAGTTCACAACCACCACACTATTCCAAAAGTCAATAATTGGTGATTTTTTTCATTTTAAAAATACACTAAATTACATCTAATCCTATAATTTAGGATGATATGTGTTATCCATCTTCGTTTATAACCTATCACTTTTTATATCTAACTACTCAACTCATATTTAATAAAAATATATTAATTATAATTGAAGGAATTGATATTATAAATAAAAATTGGAATATGTTACACCAATTATGTGTGATGATGATCTTCATATTCATTATGTAAATGAATATCACATTATTTTACAATCATTTGAAATATATGCGAATGAGTATTAAAGAACAACTCTTCTTTTTAAATTATATAGTCTTTATGAATTCATTTTTTCACATATCTGATTAATGAAGCTCCTAGGCTGACATATTTGTTTTATAATTAATATTATTATCACACAAAAAAATTTATATGTGTGTAATTTTATCATTTTCAGGTTTCTAGAATGTTTCGATAGTAATTGTTAAATTTTCTAAATTTTTATTTTTGTGTCTCTTAAATAAATTATCTATTTTGGCCATTAATTTTTATAAATAGATCCAAATTATCAATTAAATTTTTTTATGATTAAATTATTTATGGAATAAATATAATAAAATTAAAATAGTAGATAATTACAATCACAAAATTGAAAAATATAATACACAATTCTAGACTCAAAATGATTGCATTATTCTGGTGAAATAAAAACATGGGCCAATATATCATTAATTTCTAAACTAATCAGCTCAAATTTTGTATAGATAAATAAATAATATCTCAAAAAAATTCATTAATTTTCGAATTTTGAGATTCATCCTACCCCAAAGTTATAAAATCATGTGATATTGGAGATGGGGAATATGAAGAGTCTTCCATGATATAAATATTTTATTTTATAATCTGGTCATAACTCATTTTATATGTACTTAATGGAAATCAAAAATTTTAGTTCTATAAAAAGAAGACATAAAAACCACTTACAATAAAAATACGTTAAGAAATAAATCCAGTAAGACTCTAATCATGCATGAAATATCAATGTTATAATTGGGAATCAAAATCATCATCCCCTTTTCCATATAAATTTGTATTGCTGCATACATTCAAATGAGTATTCCATTTCATAAGATAAGTGTGTTGTTATTCTATTTTAGTAGTTTTTATATGTTTAATAAATATTATTTCTTCTAACTCTCTTCACTTTGATTTTATTTTTCTCTTTCTCCTACATTTCCTTTCTAAATTCTTGGAAATATAGAACTAAATTCAACTATTCTTTGAGAGAAATTAGTGGTTATGGAATGAGTTTTTTAACATAAAAATTTATTTTTCTTATATTCTAAGAATTTCATTAGTATTAAATGGATTTCAGTGAAGGGGCCACCCTTCATTCTCCACTATTGTTCTCTTCTTCCTATCAGACTTTAATCCCCTATTTTTTATTCAAATTGTTGCACTTAGAGGAATAATATAGCATTGTGGTGATGATGTGAGGGTTATTATCTCTCATTAAAAGGTTTTATGTGGGGAAAAATTAAAATAGTATAGATCTTATTGTTATGGATTATTTCATCATTGTGTATAAAATTTAGAATTAATATTTTTATGAAGAAATATAGCATCTCTGTAAAGTCCCTAGGAAAATTTCTATTTCTCACTAACATAATTTTTTTTTATATTCAAAATTATATTTTTCACTCTTCAGTATATACATATATATATTCATAGTATATATATTTTAAATCCCCCTCTTCAAATTTTAATTTTTTGATAAAATAGAAAATATCAAAATATATATATAGTTAACCAAAATATTGGTTATTTAACACTAATTCTCTTCATGATTAATAGAATAAGATAGTCCCAATGTTGTACTTAGTAGAAATTGAAAATAATTTCAGATCATGAATTAAAATTATCATCAAAATGATTTCATTATTCGAGATTCAAATAATTAACTAATTTTCTTTTTACTTTTTAAATATGTTGCTATTTTAAAAATTTTAAAAATTACAAAAATTAGAATCATCATTTACTTCACTTATTTCCATTACATAAACTATGTATCTAGTTTCGATGTAAACCTGAGGGATTTTGAAATTCATTAATGGAGAGAATATATTCGTGGATGTTATAAAGAACCTAAAGGAAGCCCTTGATAAAACAATTTTTGAAACCATGTACAAGTAGATGAAAGAATTATCACACTACTTTCTAAATATCAATCCGAAGTTTTCCAAGGAACCAAAAAAATATTTTTTTACATTTAAATATGTAATAATTGAGGATGAAATTATACTACACAACACTTTTCTATTAAAAAATTCAATATTAGTCTGATAGACCATAGAAAAAGACCATATACATAAAGATAACCTATTGAAGGGAGCAATCTTAAAACAAGATTCACTAGCTTTTTATTTTAAACTCTTATCAAATTCAATTCACTACTCTTAATTATTCTTCTATGAACCATCACCTATTCATTATTTTAAAAGATATTATGATGAGGGATAAGTGGCCACTATAAAGGAAAAGATAGTGGTAGAATTTTGAGATGAACAAATTCAATGGTCCATTCAAGTTGAAAATGATATGTATGTTGATAAAAAAGAATGGAATCATGCACATTTGAAATTTTATTTTTCTAATATTTATAAATTTTAGTTTTTAAATAAATATTATAATTTTCTCATATAAAATCCACACATTTTCAAAAAAAATAGATGTAACTGAAGGAATTACCCAAGAGGTGGTTGTTAATGAAGAATAAGAGTTCATGGATCCTATGTAAACAAGACTACCTGTTATTCATAAAAATATACATATACTGAAGGATTAAACCATGGATTTTGATAAGGATTACACCTTACTTTTATATGCATCACAATTTTTTATTAAATTTTTATTTTGATAATGGTGCCAGGATCATTTCCTTTGCGGCTATCCATTCTTTTGGTCCACTCATTAAAACCAAAAAAGGACACAGGTTGTGGTTTGTTTCAATGAAACCAAAAACAACATTACATTGTGGATTTAGTCCTAAAACTACTTGAATAGGGGTAGTAAAAACCTAGAACCCAAATTGGGGTTAAACCATGTTCTATATATTTTCTAACATCCCTAATATCTTCCCTTTTCTTTATTTGGATTAAAAAAATCAACTGTTTTATTTCTTATATTCTTGTAGTTTTGATGTCCCATAATCTAGGATATTACATCGATGTTTTCATTGAAAATTATTTTTTCCTTAAAAGTGAGGGTAACTAGATCAAATGTTTGAAATGTTATTTACATTTCCCTTTTTTTAGAGTATTATGCCATGTTGTGTGGTCCAGAATAGTCGATTTTTATTTATCAATGATTTAGATATTATATATTGTTATTGATATATATAGTTCTTTCTTTGGAAAGGCATATTTTTTTCTTCTGGAATACCTTTACAGATACCCTCATTTATATCTTAACATCCTCGAATTTCCTGATAGGTTTTATCCACACTAAAATCAGATTTTTTCATACCTACATTAACTATTAATAATTTTTCCTTTATATATCATGTTTGAGTGTCTCAGAAGATCCTTCTGTGGTTTTTCTTTAGGATGTATCAAAATTTGGGGTGTAAGATATGTGTGTTAGTATCTTTGGAATTCAACAGTGTACATGATTAATTATATTTTATGCCTTGTCCACATAAAGAAGTTCTCTTGTACAATTATTTAAAAATTAAAAAAAATATTGATAAGATTTCATTATTTAGTTTATTTTAGTTTGTGACTCGTGTCCCAATAGAAATTATATGTCATGAATTTTCATTCATTAATTGTATTTTTGTTTCATAATCCTCACTAAAAAACCTTTATAAATAATGAAAAATAAATAGAAAAAAGAGAATTAGGTTGAAATAATTAATTTCATTGTTTTTTACTAATGTCCCTTGTAAAAAAGGGGATTTATTTTTCACATTTGGTAGGGGTTGAGTGATTTATTTCCTCTCTTTCATTTGAAAATTTATACTTTTATATTTAAGAGTCCAATTTTTTCTTTTAAGCTTTGATTTTAAATTTCCTTTACCCTCCAGCCTATATCCACCTAATTCACCTTGAAAACATTCTCATCATTGAATGATTTTTTATGTTTTTTAATTTAGAGAAATAATAATTTTTTTAAATCTTTCCAGATCACTCATGTTTTGGAGAATGATAAAATCTCCAAATTTAATTATGCTTGAGTAATGAGAGAAAATATATTTTTGGAGAGCTATTTATGATAGTTATATGTGGATATAAATGACATTGAATGTAATTTTATCATCAAATTTTGGAATATATTAATTTGGATGCATATTGGAGGCATGATAATCCCATTGAATTTGAGAATTGAGTGGTTTTTATAACAAGACGTTGAAAATATTTTTTTCACCTTAGTAAAAATGATTATCTTGGAGTACAATAATTATGTAAAGTGGAATGATGAATATTATATTTTACCATATTTTATTTTATAATTCACTTTTCAAATCCCAAGAATTTTATGGGTAATTTTTACATTTTTTGTTTGTTTTTTGAATTTTTAGGTCATAATTATGTAAATTACTTAATTATTGTTTTTTCTGTACGTTGAATCATATATTAATTTTTACTATAAATTATTCGACACTAATAAAAATTCTCAAATTCATTTTTATAGGATTACATGATTTGTGGAATACATTTAGTTAATTAGAAATAATTGTTATTCAAATCATAAAGTTCCTAAACATAAGTAAAAAATTGGGCCTCAAAATAGATGGACTATTATGGAAAATTCAAATGACTAGCCCCTTCAAGGTTATAAATTCATGTGAAATTGGGCAAGGGAATTATAAAGAGTCTGATAGGATGGAAATATTTAAATTTGGATTAAAAGATAGTGGAAATGTTTTGGGGATTAATGCTAGTGGTATGTAAGCTAACATGATGATGGTAAGGACATTAAAGGTTGTTACCATTGAAGAGAAGAGTGGATGGATCAACAAGAAATACCTTATACTAATGAAGGGATTCAGTGAAGGGATGTTAATCAGGAGTAGTACATGAAGACTTGGGAAGAGATGGTGTTTCATTTTGAAGACCTCTTAAAGGATGTTCTATACACTCGGGTATCCTCTATCTGTTGAAAACTATTTAGGGATAATGTTTTTAAGAGGATAATATTCCATTTTCAATGGATCTTTAACAACATTTTTTTTGAAATAGGGGATTTCTCACTTTTTACTTCATTTTTTTTGAAAATAAATAATTTAGTTTTTATTCAGTATCAAATGATAAGATAGTTATGAAAAAATATAGGACAACTTTTTCGGATCTATCCCTATATGAGTCAAAACACATCATAATGAAGTAATTTAGAGACAAAATATTCCACCCCTTTTCCAAATAAATATTTCACTCTAATTACTTTCAAAGGGTTTGGCCATTTCCTAGGATAAGTGTTGATTTCTTTGTTTAAAATGTTTTTTTACATGTTTAATATATATTATTTATTCTTTCACTCTTCCATTTTTTTTTTTGTATCTCTCCCCATTACATTCTAACTCTATTAAAATAGTTAATTAACAATCTCTTTTGTTCAAAAGAATGTGGTGATGGATTCTTGAGTTCATTTGAAAAAATGATTTTAATTATTCTATTCTATTAATTTAAATTGTATTTAAATGGATTATTATAAATGGGTAACCAAAATTTCTCTAATATTGTGTTCTTCTTCCCATTGAACTTTATTCATCTCCTTAGTCATAATAATGGTGCATCCATTTGATTGGTGTAGCATTGTGGTGATGATGTGAGGCAGATTATCTATCATATAGGGGGTCAGTGTGGGATGATATCAATTAAAATTGGTGGGTTTCATGGGATGGGGTCAATCTAAGAATTGGATATAATATTTCCAATTAATATTTGAAAAGAAAAATGATAGCATCATTGTGAACTCCCTGTGACATTAGTGATTTTTCACTAAAGAATTTTTTTTTGTGTTCTTCATTATAATATATATATATATATATATATATATATCATATAAATTTTTAACCCCCACCCCTCACATAATTTTTTTTTGAAATTAAAAATTAAAAATATCCCATATTTTATTTTATTATAGTGATTGACATGAATTCTCCCTAATATAGTTGACCTAGGTCATTCCATGTGGTATAATTCTTAAAAATTAAAAACTATTTTTAGAGTCCAAATAAGAACACTCACTTCCCTCATCACCCAAAAAAAGTGATCAATTGCTAAGATCTATCTATTTTTTAGGTAACCTTTGATAATTTTATGTATCATTACCATAAAATAAAAAATAAAAATTCCAATTCGGTTCAAATAATATATTCCTTTCTTATCATGATATTTTTAGTTTTGAAGAATATAAAATTCAAAAACATTTATAGATATTTTCAAAAACTCATTATTTGTTGGTTCCAATAACAATGCGTAGAATATCAAATGACATAAATTCTATAAACATTGTCATGTTAACTAACCCTTTCCCAACAAACATTATATGTAGACATTTTGAAAATCGATAATGTAAATACAATATAACATGTTAAAATTCAATATAAAATGATTGTTTTCCAATTAAAAAACCATAACATGTGACCAAATCAAGTAAAATTAAGAGATATGATATGTAGAATAAAGAAAAAATAAATTTACTCAATATAGGAATTACGGGGAAATTATGGAAAACATCAAAAAAGACCCTATCATATATACTATAACATATAGAGTATGAAAATATAAAGGCTTCGATAAAAAAATTATGTATAAATTCATAAAAAATTATTAAAAAAATGAAATTGAAATAGTTTAAATTCCACTAATTAAATATATATAAAAAAATAAAATAAAAACACCCTCTTAATTAAACCATAATTATATGGGATGAGCTTTAAATTCTGGTATAGGAGAATTTAAATTAAAATTTATTTATTAATTTTTTAGTTATTTTACATATCTTAAATCATTTACTTTTTTAACTAAGTAGTTATTATATATTATTTATAGTTATGATTTATTAATATGTTTTTGTTAACAATTTTTCATTTTCCTTTTAGTGTGTATTTCTAAATATTAATTATTTTTTCATATATTCCCCATATATATTAATTTCATGGCACATGTTCCATGATTGATTCATTATCTCTATCATTTCACGATCAATCCATTATCATTATTATCCTTGTATTTCAAGGATTATGATCGAATGAATAACCATTTAAGGATATTTAATAAAACCTTAATAAATTCATTAAAATATTTTATAGATATTTATTATAAAATTAAATTTGTTTAAATATAATTAATTTCTATACATCTAAATTAGTAACATAAATTAACTAACTATGATGGTGGTAAAAATTATATAAAAATGTAATAAATTTTATTGAATAAAACTGACCACGTAAGGAACATATCAACATAGGTTAAGGATAAAAAATATTCATTTTTAAAATTTTATTCATTTTGATTTAATTACGAAATGTATTATTTGAAAATAACATCATTATGGTAAGAAAGAAGGTTAGTTTATTGAATATTCCCAGGGAAGATGGGTGTACTGTTATTTTAACAATGCCTTACCATATGATTGACGATTTTTTATAATGATTGCATCTTCAAAAAAAACTACATCAAATATTATCGATTAATTTATTTTTGATGAATAATAAAAATTTTAATCTTACAATAATTTTAACATGTGGATTCCATATTAAACAATATTTATGAAAATAAATCTCTAAATTTTATAATTTCATTTAATAAAAATTTAATACATTAAAAATCAAATTTTCCTGATGTAAGACATTTCATATCATTTGAAAAATATTATCAAATATTATTGAAAGAATTATTTTTTCCGAGGATAATAAATATTATTTATATAATGTGAATTTGTATTTTTAATGGTTACTAATAAAACCTATATTTTATATATAATGGATGTATGTATTGGTTATATAACAATCATATAATTTTTCATAGTCACACTGATCATTATAATCTGTATTTAATTACCAATTATAATATTTCCATATAACATTATATATATATCCTTAAATACTTCTCCAATACAAATTTTTCCATTCATTGGGTTATCTCTCCAAATATATATTTTTATTTTTTTAAAGTAACTACTTTTTTTAGAAGGAACTATTATAATTAATAAACAAATCAGTCCACATTACATATTATAAATATTCTGAACCCAAAAATACACAGAAAAAGACTCCCATAAAAACATGACATAATTGTGGAAAATGAAAACCATAAACATTGAAGCTAAGAGATGATACATATAATGAAAAAAAGATAAGTATATATTCAAGTGGGGAAAATGGTTGTAGTATTTTCTAAATAGGTTCGTTATTTTTTATCAAATCATGATAATGCTTTTCAATGATATTAGATGCTATGAAATCACATATTCTTATGCAGTTATTAAGGGATAAAAGTTCAGGTCTAAAATCAAGAAAAATAAAATCCAGTTGGGTGAGTTACTAAAGTAATGTTCTCAATTATCGCACTAATGATCTATCAAGTTCTTTACATGGTCAATGTCATATGGTTTAATATATATTACAATATGAAATGCCTTATATCATTTTTTAACATTAGACATTCTAAAAGTAAAATTTTATAATTATAAATCTGTCCATGTCATCAGAAATACACCATAATTTTACAGGTTATCCAATTTTTAAGAAATTTAAAATTTAGTTATCTTGATTGAATTAAGTGAAAAATGGTAATTTTCTAAGTCATATTATCTAACAATATTATATTGACCACCGTGTTGGTCTATGAATAGTGTTCTTACCTAAGGGAAATAGTTCGGTGGAATTATGATCCCTTTGAATTTTAGTGAATTATTTAATAATTAATTATTTAAATAATTAATTATTAAATAATTATGCAGATTTTTATAGGAATATCTTATGAATGGATACTTGTATTATGATTATGACTATGTAGTTTAGTTCAAAATAGGAGGTTCAAAGTAATGGAAGAAACTATATATGGACACTAATGTCGGGCACGGTCCCACATTTCTTTTTCTCTCTTTTTATTTCCTCCATCCCTTATCTTTTCATGTATATACCTTGGGGTGTTTACTATGTCATTTGAATGATATGGAGAAAATGAAGTTATATGGAGGATTCATTGTAATGGTTCTTGGATTATATAGGATCGTGATGTGGAATATTTGGATCACTGATCAAACCAACGCTTTAACAATTTTCAATCATGATAGGTTGTGTCTTGGACTATTAACCATAATCCCTAAAAAATGGTTTATTTTATGATTTATAATATTTTTTGGATTTTGGGGAACCATAAATGGTATATTTATAGAATCAAAATACAGACTAGGGTTTTAGTCTATTAACAAGGAATTTCTATTAGGGAAACCCAATCAAACAAGGATTAGTTCAGATAACACATAGTTGTGTGTTTTTCCCGTTAAGTGAAGAATATGAGGTAAGTGATTTATGGAATGTGGGACTATGGACAAGATATGTAGAGGGTGAATCAAGTTATAGTCATGTAATTGGTCCAACACCCCTTGTGGTGTATAGATATAAACTATATATTGTTGACTTTTCCGGAAATTATACATGGTTTGAGCCCATGTAAAGGGTACACTACTAGACCATATGTAGAGTAAAAACCATGGTACATTTTTTGGTTTAAACAGTGTGTGAATTCGGTACATGCAATTTTGTTAGGGGTGTACATTCCAAGTGGTATTTTGGTACACATTCATATAGGATTTTTGGGATTCACACCATGTATATATGGTACATTCAATTTATTATTCCCTTGGAGGTGTTTTAAAGGTTTTTTCACCCTAGAGATAAAATTAGACTCATGATTACTACATTTTAGGTTTTTATGCATACATAATAATGATGGGATTGATTAGGTGACCTGATTCCATTCATGAGATTTTTGTACATATGCATGTTTTCTTTAAATTATTTATTTAATTAAATAATTTTATAATTAAATATTTTATTTGAGACTTGATAATATTAGGGACTTATATGGATGGATGATGGATAGTTAGAAATAGATAGTATTGGGAGAGTCTATATAGATTTTATGGTATGGGTTATTAAAGGGATTGATGTTTTTTATGACATAGGTGGTCTCTGTACACGCCCTGTTTAATTTTCTCTTTGTCTATGATGCAAATTATAATAAAATGAGATACCTTTGATTATTTACCTTTAATAATTATTTTATTTTTTATCTTATATTAGAGAATATAATAGACTCAATTAAAATAGTGAATCATTAATAAAATCAAATTATTCACGATGGTTTTCTTTGGTGATGAATCATTGGGAATAAATACTCATAACAACATTTTGAATTTTTTATTTATAAAAAATTTAAAATTTAAAATTGAAAAAATTAATTTCATTTTCTAATTAAGTATATAAATATCAACTTTAGTTTTAATTTTTACCCTTTTATTAAATAATCAATTTTTAGGTGAATAATAAATAAATCAATTTGGATAAAGGGTATAACTTTTATTACACAATAATGACATGAAATTAATTGAAAAAAAAATTAATATAAAAAATAATAACTTTTCCAAAATTTCAATTCTTGACAATAATCTCTTTTTCAAAAAAAATTATTTCTGTTTTATCTCAAGTGATCATGTTATTACTATATAATCATTAGAATGTAATTTTTTATTATGATGTTGGATTTCACCAAATGGTGTTTTAAAACCTAGCAAGGGACCTTCAATACCTACATAATGTATTATCATTAAAAAATTATCTTTTCCCCCTATTTTTATAAAATATTATTTTCATGAAAATAATTTATTTCTATAAATAAATCTCCTTACATATATACTTAGATTAATAACCTTTTTATATCTGATTTCATATATGATTTTAGTTCTAAATTAAATTCCTACATTAAATTAAACCTAGTTTAAGGGAACATTACAATTTATTACTTCATATTGAGCATCGCCCCATCAACTGTTTCTAAAAAATGAATATATTCATAAAAACATAATTATATAATGGAAAAAATATTATTTCATTTATAGTTTATAAGATAAACATTATTACTTAAAAGATCATTTACTCATTTCGTAAATCCTCACCCATGTGGTATATTTTTATTCATTCTTCTCCAAGATCTTTAGGATGAAATATTCTATATAAGAAATCAATGTTCATAACCAAGGTTTTGATTCATATTTTAATATAGAAATTATTTAATTTCATTTTCAATTTGTAATACTTATGATATATCCTTCGGTTATTCCCTGATTCAAAATTATGAAACCTACTTCCTTCCCAAGAGTTTGATCGTTCTTTAGATGTATGTAAGGGTTATTTTCCTCTTGTGGAATTCATATGTAAGGTTTTAATGTATTTTATTGGTTTTATTATACTTTTATATTCATCCAATTAATTGGGTAACTTTTTATACCTCATGAATTATTACGTAATGGATTACATAGCGAACATAATCGACTTTGGGACATTTCCCACTTTATGATGATGGTCGTGATAGTGACCCTTGACTAATATTTATGATATCTAATTTTATAAAGACGGAACATGTTTATGATCATATGATATAACTTCCTTATTCCATATATTAATTATTATGGTAATTACCTTTGTAATATCATGTTATTCCTCTTTAATATCAGGTTATGATTTATTATAATGTTGATTCCCCTACTGAGATTTCTAGCCCACCCATTTCCTTATGAATAGTCTACAGGATATCCTATTTAGTTTTTTAATATCAATTGGTGTAAGAATAAATATTTTAGTTTTAAAATAAATATGATATTATTTTGTTTAAGATAACTTATTTCTTTATGAATTATTCCATTGAAACTATACCTCATGATCCTTTACTAAAGGTTGTTATAAATTATAAAATAATATGGTTCTATGGCTTGCGTTTTATATATTTGACATTGGAGGAAGGTCAATATATTTTTAGGGATTATTTTGAGATTAAATTAGTGAAATATATATAGATATGTCTAATAGATAAACCAATGTATATATAAACATAATAAATATTATATTAATTATATATTTTGAAGTTTTCAAGGAAAATAAATTCTTGTCTGGATAACACCTTAAAGATACAAGACGTAAATGTTTTTACATATGGGTAATAACCTTAAAGAGGCTAGGATTGGTATTAACTCAACCATGAATTAGTTTATGAAAAATAAACCTAATTGTACACCTTTCAATGAAATCTTGATGGATATCTTTTGGTAAATTCACATTCTCATTCTAACCCATTATGAATGATAAAAACACATTAATTTTAGAGAAAAAAAAACATTCCTTGGATAAACTATATTTAAACGTAGAGACTTATATATAATGATATACAAGTTATTAATGAGTTATTCAATCTCAGTTTTTAATTACCATTTTTTATACTTATTAGTTTTAGTATTCTCGTCCCTATGTTAATTTTTGACAAAATAAATGAATAGAAACTGAAAAATAGTGAAATCTTCACCCACTATACATTCATGAAAATAAAATATCCTATATTATTATAGTTCTATACACTCATAAATACCATTAATTCTATGTATAAATACTCAAACTCTACCGCAAAAACGGGGAGTTTCTTTTATTCGTAAGAACTTCTAATTGATTGTTTTTTTAATATCATGTATTAATGAATTACCTAGATTATATTAATGAGATGAATATTTAAATGAACCATTTTATAATACATTTAGTGAAATTTATTGCAATACTAGTAATTTAATATATATATATATATATATTTCATCACCAACAATGGGAATGAAATATTCTTATTTATCTCGAGTTACACTCAAATTCTACAAATTTTTATGAACAAAGAAAAACCTCTTTTGGAATATTCTTAAGAAGAATGGGTATTTCTTCTTTATTAGCAAGAATATGTTTCTCATATGGTCAAATAAAATGATAACACCACTCATTAAGACGTGTGCTTTATATGTGATTATACTAATGTATTCCCAAAAGAATTTTCTTGTCTTCATTTTGATCAAGAGTTTGAGTTATATAATTATCTTACACATAGATCTCATCCAATATCCCAGACATTATATAGACCCCCCCCCATTAAACTGGATGAATATAATAAAAAATTACAAGACCATTTGAAGGTGGGTTTCATAAACTATAGTACTTTACCATTTGGTGCACCAGTCCTCTATGTCAAGAAGAAGTGTGTGTCTTTGTGTCTCTGCCTCGATTATCATGAACTCAACAATATCATGATAAAAAATTATCCTCTATAATGGATTGATGAAATTTTCATTCAATTACATGGATCTAAATACATATTAAATGTAGACCATAGGTTATGATATCATTATTCAAATGTGATGAAGGTGGATATTTTAAAAAACACATTTCAACCGTGATATGTCTACTATGAGTACATATTCATTCCCTTTGAACACATGAATGTTGTGGTTATCTTCATGGAATTAATAAATAGAGTCTCTAGGGATTTTCATGAAATTTTTATGGTATTATTTACATTTGATATTCTTATATACTCCAAAAACAAGGTAGAAAAGGAGGAGATTTTGAATGATTTATATAAGACTTTCAAGAAATATGTGTTATACTAAAAATATAGTAAATGTGAGTTTTGGATAGAGCATGTAACACTATTGGTGACATTTATCATATATAAGGGGACATATATACATGCTTTGAAGATTAATTTGATTGAGTACTAGCCTAAATAATCATATGTGATATAAATCTATGGTTTCCATGGATTATTTGGGAAATATTGTTGGTTTATAATAATATTGTCAATATTTTCAAAATTATCTAAAATTTTTATGTGGAAGTAAGTAAAATATTTCTTGATAGATTAGTGTGAGGAGAGCATTATGGAAATGGATAAGAGACTAACCCCAACAAATGTAGTAACCATACCCATATATAGGAAGTATTTGTGATCTACATTAAAGCATCAAAAATTTGATTGATCTTTGTACGTATATAGAATGAAAAATTGATAGCTTGTGCCTCAAGATATATGAATGTGAATTAACCAAAATATCTCATGCATGACCTTGAGATTTATGTATTAATATTCATATTGAAAATTTCTATGTTTTATCTCTATATAAATAATTTTAATATATATAGAGACTATATGATCATGAAATATATATTCCAAAAGTAGGATATCAACATATTCCTTCGAAAATTGTTAGAATGTACCATGGATTATAATTTCATAATTATCTTTCTATCGGATATGGAAAATAATGTTGTTGATTATAAAAGTAGAAAATATTCTACAACTTAATCTATGATGCAGATTAAGAAGGACCATACGTAAATATCCGTGTAATGTATAGATATGAAAATCCTATTTAAAGGAAAATAATCTTATCATTATGATGTTATTTATATATAATTACTACTTGATAATATTAATAAATCTCAAAGGGTTTATATATAGTTGAAGAAGAATATGAATTCTATGATTAATAGAAAAAACTATGAGTAAAAGTATTAAGGTAAAGGAGTTATGAGATTTCATAAATGACTTTTTTTCTATCTAATCCGAATATAAATAATGTGCTGATGAATGATTCTAATTACTTTGAATTATCCATTAACTAATGAATATTGAAAATATATAGAGATCTTTAGGAATGTTATTTTTGGGAAAAATATTAAAAATGAGTTTTCATTATATACATCAATGTTCCTGGGGTTTTAACGAGTGAGGATGATTAGAAAAAGTTCAAATGGGTTACGAAATCATTTTTGTTACCAATCTGGAAATTGGAAAACATATCTATAGATTTTTTTCATGGGTTATACAAATAAAATAAAAGTGAATAATTTTATATGGGTTATTGATGACCATCTTATAAAGCCTTAAAACTTTATTTCTACTAAAGAGGGATTCAGACTCAATCACATCATAAGGATATACATTTGATGTATGTTGAGGATGGATTCAACACAAATATTAATTATATATGATTGTTATCACATGTTCACCTCAATGTTATATAAGATTATTTATATTATATAAATGGATATTTGATCTTTGGTTTGACCTATTATCCCTAGTATAATGTCCAATTAAAATGTGATATCCAAAAACATGTGGATATTTTTATAGATTTCTATATCGATTTCAAGGGAGTTTGGGACAAACATCTTCTTATTTTTGAGTTCTCTTATAAGAAATGATTCCATTGATGCATTAAAATAGACAAAAATTAATACCTCTATGGTAATAGATATAGAACACCTATATGTTGGGATAATGTTGATGAATGAATGTTTCTATGACCTAAGATGGTAAGATAAATGCTATAAAATTTCATGACCATTCGATAGAACATAAAAGTACCATAATGTTGAAAGAATAATTATGTTGATAATCATAAATGAAACCTGGAGTATAAGGTTCGTGAAAATTACTCCTCCATATATCTCCATGTAAGAGAGAAATGAGGTTTGGGATGATTGGGTGTCTATGTTTGAGATATATTTTCCCCTTTGTGATTTTTGATCACATCGTTGTTGTGGTGTATAAACTAGCACTCCAAATAACCATGTTTAAAGGATATGACGAGTTCCTCGTATACCTTCAGAGGAATTACCTACAATATCCCTCACATTTTCTAAATTTATAGGTGGTATAGTTGGAGAGAGATATCCCTTTTGATGACCATCTGGTTAAGATCTTGGACCATATTGAAAACATTTTTTGAAGTACGGTAACTCAACATGAAAACTTAATTTAGATAAACTATATTCATGAGGAGTTAATTTGGGATCCTAAAGAGACCATAAAACAACAATAACCTCATTTGTTTTCTCCATGGACTAAGGAATTATATTTTGAAGCAGAAATTTCTTCATGGGGGTAGAATGTAACACCACAGGATTGTAGATATTATTTCCAATTAAAAACTTATTGTTTTGAAAATCATATATTACAATGAATAATGAAAATTTAAAATAGTGAACCAATAATAAAAATAAATTCTTCAGGACTACCATTATAGGCGTCAAACTATTGGTAATAGTTAATAGTAACTAAATTTTGAATTACAATATTTAAAAAACATTTATAATTTTAATTTTAAAATTTTAACTTCATTATCATATTTTTTTATAAAAAATTTAGCTTTTGTAGAATTTTTTTTCTGTTCACAAATTATCAATATTTATCTAACTATTAAAAAATAGATTTTGATAAAAATTGAAACTTTTAATATAAAATAATTAAAAAACATTTTTCAAAATCTATTTTACAAATAAATAGTTTATATAATTTTAATCTATGTATTTTAATGTAATATAATGATATATATAATCCATTTTTAGCATTTTAGAAAAATTTAAGATTTTATTCAAGGAAATTTCCATTTGTATGTTTTGTAATAAAATATTCAAATGGTGAAAATATATTTTTGAATTATATTAGTGTTAATTAAATATTACATAAATATTAATAATTCATTCAATTATAATAAAATTAAAAAATATTAATAATTTTATTCTAACCATAAAACTTATGCTAAAAGAATAGATTTTTATAAAAACAAGTATTTTCATGTTTTATGGGATAAGTATAAAAATATTTTTCTTACACAAAAAAAAGTAATTTTATAAATTTTATTTCATATTTATACTACAAAGGTTAATATTATCTAAAAGGATCAATATTTTAAATTAAAAATAAATTACTTAGGAATGAATTAGTTAACATAGTGAAAACTGAAAACGATAATGGTTTAAAATCTACACGTAAATGACTTAAAATCAAATATGTAAAAAGAATTATAATATTTATAAGACATAAACCTTCCTACACCATAATATTTTACAATTGTTCTTCAAATTACATTTAAAACATATTTTTTCTTTATATTAATGTGTTATATGTCCATAAAATTCTTTTTTCATCAATTAAAAAAATAACTACCACTAATACACCTCTAAAAAATCTAATTCGCATTTGGATAAACCCAAAGAATACCATATATTCTCTTAAAACCTCTCCCAAAGACCTAGAAGATTCAATATTTTAAAAATACCAACCTAAAATTCCTAAAGGTGGTGGATAAAGGGGAACATTCAAAGATAGATGTGATTTATTATATTGTATATTGTTAATTTGATTATATTTCAACCACTAAAACCAGTTATATCTATTATAGTATTATAAAACCAATTTTATAATTACTATTATTTCATGTTTTACTATTGAAACATAAATTTTATATAATTATCAGATCCATTTGAAAATGTGAATATTTCATCTTGTGTATGTGTGGACTACCGTCTCCACATACTAATATTTCAATATATTTTTCCATATCGATTAACATAGATTGAATAAAACATGTATGTAATGATTAAAAGTTTATTTACTAAACCATTGTCATTATATAATGATAATATTATGCATTCCATAATTGATACTAGCATGAAATATTTATAGAAAATTTAACCACTAAAAATTATATATAAAATAATATTTTACATTTGAATCCATTAATTGAAAATAAATTTATCTATATAGATTATGTGATAATGAAATAATATATGTAATTATAATCTATAGTTATATATATTATGAATCTATTTCACAACAATTATTCCACGGAAAGTGTATAATGAAATTTTCCCTAGTAATTGACTGAAGAACTTCATGTAAAAAATATAAGAATAAATGTTTTAATAAATTTTCGAAACATGGTCATAAAGAGACATTATAGAATGGTTATTAGGAAACAGTTTAATAAAAATTATTTTATAATTTCTGATTTCATGTGCATCTGGAGTGGGATTTCACGTATGATGTATGGGTTTCCATCTCAATCACGCATCATTGAAGAAATTCATTGGTATTATATACCATCCTACATTTTTGTAATGTAACTACAACCCCATGGATTTTCATATAATAATTGTTTTAACTATGATAAAAAAAATTAATTCATTCACTTCATTTTTTTATTATGATTTGTGCCTTCCCAAGAATATAATAGTCTTTCATAACTAAAATTTATTTCTTGGATTATAAGGTTTATCCTTGAGTTTAATATATAATTTCTTATGGTGTACCATATTTAAATAATGGGAGATAATTTTTGATTTAAATATTATTTATTTATGATTTATAATTCATCGTTGAAATTCACCTATGTTAAGAATTATTTAAAACTTCTTAATAGATGAATTCCCTTCATTATACATAATTCACCTTCACACCAATGTTCATATTTTAAATTTGAATCTTAATTAATTTTTCTTTTAAAATAATTTCATATTATCCATCCCCTATTCTGAAAATATTTTTTTGCTATGGGATTTCAAAAAAGGTGTTTTAAAACAATTTATGGGATCTTCTAATCCTCCATCCTTATTTTTCAGTTACACATTCTCCTTATTTTTCTCCTTTTTTATAAAATATTCTTCACTTATACATATTGTATGTTTCCATTTACATCTTACAAATATATTCCTAGTGAAATATAATTTTCATTTTTTGGGTTGTACATATTTTTTCTTTCTAAATTCCCACTTTTAAGTAAACCTAGTCTATTGAAAATTTTATATTTATTATCTCATGTCGAGAATCACCATATTAAATGTTTTTAAATATAGAATTTTTTGAAAATACCCTCATTACATTCTAGAGAACCCACATTGTTAAATACTATTTTATGAAAAAAAATATTTCATTCCATATAATATGTTTAGGTTATTCCATAATTATTCACCCATATTGTATTTTTTTTATTATTTCTTATCCTACACCCTTATTATATTGAAACTCTATGTTCTTGAAATATCTTTATTTTAAAAATATGATTAGAAAAATGATTTATTTTTCTTATTATCTTGGGAATCCATATGAGTTTTCTTTTCTTTATTACTTGATTTCGAGATATGATACTCACTTCCTTCTTATTGGTCTGATCATGTTTATTATTTAGATATCATCAATTTTCTTCTTATGGAATACCTATAATTGATATTCATTTTTTATGGGTAGGACTAAAATTATATATTAATAAAATGCATTAATAAATGATTCATATCTCATGAAATGTAATTCAAGGGATTAATGTGTGAACCTAATCCTACATGAGACGTTTTCCGCTTCTTTATGATGGTTTTGTGAGTAGACCATGACATATGTTAATGATATTGTTATTTATATTATTTTAACTTGTTTATTATCTTATTATATCATTTACTTATTTAATTACAACATTTTTGGGATCATTATCCTTAGGATATCATGTTATGCCTCTTGATTCTCATGTTATTCCATATTTCCATAGTCATCGACCTATATGGATTTATAGCTCACCCTTTTCCTTGTGTACATTCCCTAAGATATCAAGACAAATTTAAGAATATCTATGCGATTTAGGATCACTATGTGGAGTTTTAAATAAATATTGTTTTTTTTTCAATTTACTGTGATGTATTTATATATCAATCTTCTGAAGACACTATTATTCTTGGTCCTCTAATTTATTTCAGAAATTATTTAATGAATTATGAAATAAAATGCGTTTAGGGATTATAAAGATATAAATGGGATGTGTTTTCATTGAACTGATGGAATTGACCTATTAAAATTAATTTTTCTACCAATTAATTTTAATGGTTAAATTTAAAATAGGGTTTTATGGGTTGAATAAAGTAAAAAAAGGTCTGTTAGGACCTGGTAACTAGATTAATTCCTCAACAATGTAAGGAAAATTACTTTATTATAGTGACCTTAGGACACCTTAGTACCACTAAGATAACTGTGCCATTTTGGGTGAGTGGACAAACTCTATATTATCCTTGACATTGAGATGGGGCCAGATCCATCTATTTACATAGTTTCCTATTTGGAATTCCATGTGAGGAATGAGACCCCAGGTTATATTTATGAGGTTTTGGGGTGAATGATTCTTTTATTGGAATGAACAATGAGTTGATACTTCATGCTGATATCGAGGACACCATGTAAGGTACCTTGATTAAATTCACCTAGGGGACTCGAGTGGGTTCACAAATGTTTTCCTTTCTAGGAGGGGATGTGTATAGACCTTTCTATAGTACATTATAGGTTCCAAATTAGATATCATACTGTTCATGTGATCTAGAAGAGCTATACATAGTGTTCATTGGTTTTGTTTTTTGACCAAACATTGCCTTTATTCATGTTTTATTTTTCATCATGGTGAATTTCTGATGCCAATATATGCTTCATAGGATTCCTCTTATGAACCTGATCATATGAAATATAATGAACTCAGGGGGAAGTCTTTTATTTTATATGGAAAATTCTCTAATGGTTGTGATTTTTTATTTGGTACGTGCTAAAAAAATATAAGGGGTTTATATGTGATATTAACAAAACCAAAACACAGAGGTATATGTTATTGGATGAGAAAAACCATGTAGGGGAATTCTGTAATACTCGCTATGAAAACTCTCATCAGGGTGGTCGATGATACAATTTGTGGGCCATCCACAGTTTTAGATCAGGATTGACCCTGTATATTATGATGATATTTCAAATAGTACCAACAGGTCATTTTCATGTATAATGGGGAGATGTAGGTCTACTATTTTATTTGGAATGACCATCCTGATATGTTCAAAGAAACTCTATCAATTGTAAATGTTGGTATTTCAATCAGGGTCATATAACTAAGGATCAATTATGATTATTAAGATTGTATTAAATTAAATGTATAATCCATTGGGGATGTAAAGATATTGTGGTGGACATAGTCCCCATGATATATTCATATACATTAATACACTGGCTAAATTTGGAATTTTTTTTTGTTTTATTTATTTTTTTATTTTTATAATCTTTCCTATTGAAAAATTCACTACATTGTAGGTATAGTACCCGACCACATTGGATTTGACATTCTAAGTGATATACTCACACCCATATTAGGATTCTACTTCACTTGGGTACCCTAGAAACTGTCATTTTCTATTGGATCAGTTTGGGATAAGGCTCTATAGTTCTTGATTGAGCAAGATAGTTGAGAGAGTTAAGAATCAAGGATGAGTTATTTTTGGAGCCCCAACGTCATTACATTCTATATTAACATGACCATTCTATATTTTGATCTACATATCATTTTTTGTATCATGTTCTTGTTTATTTTTACATCCCATATAATCTTTTATTAATTTATTTTCAGGGATACATATAACTCTGTTGTAGAGGTATAGTCCACTAACTATACCAACTTATACCCCCATGACAAGTTAAAAACCTCTAGCGTATATGGGGAGCACCTAAGGTCAATTCCATCCATGGCCTATTTAATATTCATGGTGACCCGGGTGGGGACATGAAAAGGTTCAATTAGTTCATTGTATTTTTTTTATTTAATATTTTGGAGAATCTATACATGATAAATTGGAAAGTGTGAAATATTTTGATAGAAATGATATTAATGTTTGCCTAAAAAGGCTGAAGGCCTTCATTTTTTTTTGAGTTTTTATAACCACCATTTCATGGGATGAGGGGGAACCCTTACAAGGCATTTAGGATTAGTGATTACATGGTTCATAGGCTTAAGATACATTACATTACCAAAAGGTCTTAGGTAATTTCACCAGACTATAACTAAAAGGAACTACCCCTCCCCAGCATCTACGTCGTGGTGGTAGCTCTCTGCCATTGCATGGCTATCTAGATATACTTCCTATGTAGGCACAGGCTAGTCCCGATGGCATATCCATACCCTCTAATTCATCAAAATCATTTTTTTGTTCTCTGGTGAGGGCCTCTGCTCTAAATCTTCCTCTGGGTCTTCTCCCTTTTTTTGTAGAGTCTATCTGGGGAAACTACATGTGGCCAAAAGTCCTTGAGGTGGCCTGAAGGCCTTAAAGGTGGCCAGAAATCCCAACTAACCCAAAGGTCTAAGTGGCCGAAAGTCCTTAAGGACTCCAAGCCCAAACTAGTGGCCCAAGGTGAATAGTTCCGGCTACAACAACACTGAACAGTACCTACTATAGTAACTACTATAGTACCCACATAGTGTACAGTACTACTACAATACTTGCTATAGTACTTCTATAGTGCATGATATGGAACTACTACAGCAATCCAGAAATATTCCTCTACCATGTTTCGAACGCGGGACTTGTGGATGCACTCAAGGAAGCCTCACCAATTGGGATGAGGCTCGTGTGCTATTAGTTTTTCAAAAAACACCTTTCTAGAAAGTACTTCTAGGTTTCCAAGGGCTAGTATTAGTGTTTTGGGTTTTCAATATTATGGTTATATGATTTCATATTGAGTTATTCACATGGATTTTTTATTGTCTTCTGATTTATATATGATTTTTTATATTATACCTTGGGGGAAAGAGGCGACTCATGAATCATGATTTGGCACATATGATTCTCAACAAAAATATGAATTCTAGTATATAATTATGTCACTAATGAGATTCCAATCTATGTAATGTTTCAATGATATGTCACATAACCATTTCTCATATAATTTCTTGGTGTAATTATACTCATCTAGAAGACCTTATATATGTTTCCTTCTGATGGAAGGTTATGTGGTTCTATAGTGAGACACTTGATGAGGAGTAATATGGAATAATCCCTCGGTGTGCATGACATGCAGTGATCCTAGTGTTACATCATAAAATTGAATTCTTTTTTGTAATCCCAATATGGTTATTTTAATATTATTTAGTTTATTTTATGTCTCATTAATAATTATTTTTCAAAATATTCCCATATATATTGTAATGTAATTAAACTTAACGGTTCCATTCTATTATAGTTTCTTTGATATGGTTCATTATAGAGTGTTTCTATCATGGTTAGTCATGTGGATGAGACATGATCCTCCCATAAGAATCAAGATTTTTATATTCTTGTAGAGGATGGGTAACCCTATGTGGGTGGTGATCAAAGCATGATGTTCTTGATATGTGATATGTGAGACCATAGAGATGGTGGTTTAGTAAGCCAGATATCTAGGGATATTTGCGAATGGTGTGAAAACGATTCCCTATGAGATGTGACTTTTTTAAGAGACATGGTGTAAGGGATAGATTGGAGAAACAAGTGACCCTTCTGACATGACTCACTATCTTAGTGAGTTAGTTCTTAATGATATATGAAGGTAACCTTTAAGTGGCATTATCTTGGGTTTATGGGAGACTTGGAGGCATAAAGAGTAGTTAAATAGTGATTCTAAGAATAATTCATTGTATGTGAATACAGTATATGGTTTAGAAATGAAATTCAATTTGTATGTTTGACACATACTGGAAGAAAGGTGAGTTTAATTTTGTATTAGGTTTGAGTTTCCTTGAGGATGTTAGTATCCTCAAAAAATATTTTAGGAAACGTTTCAGACGTTCATTGTTAATTAGGATTTAAATAACATTAAACTCTTGTTAATCATATCAAGGAAGTTTGTAAATGGATGGAACATTTGGATGACTCTTACATTTGATTCTATATGCACAATTTGGGTGCAGTGAGATCATTCGATGATTTTTGGGTTTTAGAATAATGTTTTTTTGACCGATCCTATAGTGGACTACCTAGGGTACTCTGAGTTTTTTTGAACTGGCACACAATTATGAGATCATCATTATAAGGATAGTTAGACTTTACATTAGTGAGATTCTTGGAATTGTTTGATTATAGAGTGCTAAACGATCTTGGATGGATGATAATAACATTAAAGATGCATGGTCATCTGCTGGTTTAGGAATGTAAAATTTTTATTAATGTGGTATAACTAATGGTTTTAGGAGTAGGGTTCTATGAATGGTTGGTATTGGACCTTGTTTATATTTTTTAATAATGAAATTTGGTCCATATTTACTCATTGTGTGTGGGGCCTACTGAATTTTAAATCGATTTCGGACCAAGTTGAGTGGGAATTCATTGAACATGTATTAGAAGGAGAGGTATAAATATTTTTATGGGCGTATAAGGTGATATATGTGTTCAACTAAAGGTATGGGGAAACCATATTCTGGGAATTTAACCATTATACATTTGAGGTAGGTGGCCCTCATTAAAAATTGGAATTTGGTGGATGTTGTGGATTAGGTTCCTATTGGTTGGGAATGGGAGAAATTTTTTTCCTTGTAGAGGCTCTTTCTTATGATGAGTTTTTGACCACATCTAGTAGTAATTGTTGGTTGTGAATGGATCATGGGTCATGGATGTTATAATTTGTATCAGCATTGTGGTGAAAAAAGGAACTCATATAAGGGAACATGGCACCGATCATGGTGGCACGAGCCTCACATATGAAGGGTAATTTTTGTATAGGAATTGTCGATGGATACTTAATACATGACTAAGAGGATAGTGTTTTGAATCTAATTAGATATGGATTCCTTAGGGAATTCCAATTATGAATATATAAGTGATGTTTGATTAAGATCAATTATTGTCTTTAATGTCATAATTCTTGGATTTGAACAGAGTTTGATCAGATCATTTTTTCTTTGGTGCTCATGATAGGTAATAATGATGGTTTAAGTAAGGTAAGGATCCAATAAAAATATTCCATAAGGTGATGGGTATGAACTTTAATGTGAATGTCTACATGGTCAAGGGATTCCTCCTGAAATTGAGTAATTTTAATTTACTGTATTGATAAAATGTTATTGACATACACCTATCTTTTTTAAGTTATATAATATATAGGATGTTTTCTATGTTCATTCACATTGGATATAGTGTAGTGGTTTGGAAACCATTGTAGTTGTATCATAGAAATGTGGTAGTTATGTCATGATATAAATTACTTGTGGTTAGGAGAACCATGAATTGGAATTGGATGTTATTAGTTGAGTTTTATATTGGGGATAACTATCAGCTAGATGATAGATCGAATGATGTCGTTATGCCATATTAGAATAATTTGGTGTTGTTGATATATATATTTTTGTACATGGTGTTGATGTGTGGGGGTGAGGTTTTTGTTGGAGGATGTTCATATTGTTTCAAGATGCAATGAGAAATATTGTTCATCATTTGGAAATTGAATATATAAAATTAGGCATGAATTGACCTTTAGGATTGGTCAGGGTTTATTATTAGAGACTCATTGGGGATTCGTGGGTACAAGAAGTGTTATGGTGGAAATATTTCAATACCCCATGTTTTTCTAGGTTGTGAAATTTGGGGGGAATTCTATTTTTTGTTACAAAGTGTACATTGGAAAATATAATAATATTCTTGGTCAAATATGCTGAAACTATTTTTTTGAATATTATGTTTGTTCTATAATGAGGTGTTTATCCTATGGCATGTGTTTGGTGGAATTGAAAGAAATTAGAAATTTGGAGATTTTTTGGGTTTAATTGAGTTAATTATGTAGTTCTTAATTATTTATGCATGTTTTTATTAGAGTACCTTTTTAATGGATCATCATATTGATTTTTTTACTCCATGGTTGATTATGGAATGTGCGGATCTTCTTTCCTATGGTGTAAACTCATTGTATGTACCGGTGTCAGTAATGTTTTCCCTTTAATTTTTATTTTTATTCTATTTATTTTTCATATCACAATCCTTTTCCTTATCACATTTTCCACTTGAGAGATGTTCTATGTCTCATTACCAAGATGTAGATAATGGGGGGAGAGGGCGGAGAAGATGTTATGATGGAGCTCTGATATTTCTAGATTGTGATGAGATTGTGGTTTTCACCCAATCTAGGACATGTTTATTTTCTCCATGATCCCCGTAGATTAATTTATTTTATGTTAATAATCGTTTTCATACTTTTAGGGACACCTATATGGTCTATTTATGACTCTCGGGGGATAAATAGGTGATTTAGCATGATCTTAATGGATTTACATTTAAGAAATCCAATCACATGAAATATAGGTTAGCGAAAAAAGTTGTTTGTTCTTCCTATTTTGGAAATAAGAGGAGATGAAATATAAACATCAGGTAGTTCTATTGATACTACATATAGAGGACGAGTCAAGGTGTGGTAGGGAACTTATCTTGATAGCCAATTTGGGGCACATTCCATATGTTTTACAAAGTTAGATCTTCTATATGGGATGTGGTGTGTTATTATACTAGGTCAAAACTTTTTTGGAGGGTAGATGTCCAGAACCTATATAGGTTACATGAGAAAGTGCCTAATGTTGTGTACATGACATGTTATTCTATTATACATTGTATAGTTTGGGGTTTCATTCCACATGGGAAAAATGTACCGGTCCAAAGAGAATTTTTGGATGTAAACATAATATACATGTGTAAAATGCTATGTATTATTCCTAACCAGAGTTTTGTAATTTTTCTCACCCTAGAGTCATAATTACACTCTAGAGTAGTCCATTTTCAGTTTTTATTCATGTTGCTCCAAATGGTTGTACCAACATAGTAACTTGAGTCTAATCACAATATTTTTGGTTATATTGTTATTATTTTTAAATTAGTTATTTATATAAAAAATTTATAATTTCTTTTTATTTTTATGGTTGGTCTATGTTTGTGCATTTGAGGGAAGGATGATAGGTGGTTTATACATTGATGATCTTGGTTAAGGCTGAATAGTGAGTTGTTAGGCTATTCTGTTGGACTGAATTTGTTTTATTTGAATGTAACTAGACCACATACCCTCTCTAGAGTATTTATAATTTATCAATGTTTCATGGGATATGCGGGCCATCAACTGAGGGTGGGGAATTTTTTTTTTAATAATTAAGGTTAATTATTTACACTAAAATTCGATTAAATTGGTTGAATGAAGTGAAAAGGAAACTGAAGAAAATTGGGAACCGACTTTTTTCCTCTACTATAGATGGTTAAAGAATTGATTATATTGTCTCCCGGAACTACCTTGGAGGTGTTAAGATTTTTTATTTTTTGGGGTGATTGTAAAAAGCTATGATGACCATAGATATTAATATGGGTTTTCATTTATATCACTATTCCTTTTCCTGTGAGGTGTACATTATAGGGTTAGAGAGGTAATTTTACATTTATGAGGTTTTAAGGGACTCAATTCACTATTATGTATGGGAATACATATAAGAAATGATATTTATATCATGGACCCCTAGTAGGGTTCCCTGATTTTAAAGACCTAGCATAACATAGTAGGTTTTCTAGTTTTAGCCTGATGTTGATAGGATATGTATGGGACTACATATAGATGGTTAGGTCTGTCACCATACAACCTGTACCATGAATGTGAGACCAAGGGGCTATGTATAGTAGTGATTGGTTTGGGATTTTTTCCAACCCATACCTTTATTCAGGTTTTCCATTTATTTGTGTTTCATTTTGGATTCCAACATATTCTTCCTAGGATCCTTTTTTGAGTCAGATGATATAAAATAGATTATGGCCTTAGGATGGTATTTTATTATTGTTGTATAGTTCCAAATGGTGGTGATTTATTATGTTTTAATTGAGAATAAATCACATCTTGGGGAGATTTTTTATACTAAATAGAACTCTCAAAAGTGAGGTCTATGTATGTATCTATGAAACCTCAAAATGCTGATGTCTATAGTAATAGATGTGAAAAATTTCATAGGGATGGAATGTGATATTTTCTAAGAAAACTAGCATCTAGTAGGTCAATGATACCACTGGTGGGGATGCGATGGAGTTGATGTAGATTGTGATCTCTTATACTAGGTAGAGAGTTCAAGGAGAACCTCTATGTAATTATCATTTATATTAGAGAGACCTAGGTCTATTATACTTTTTGACATAGTCATCATGACGTGAATAAAGATACACCATCACATGATGAAGTGGGTAAGGTTAATTAGGGCCATAAAGTGACAAATTAAAAATAATTATTGATCTTTGATCAGGTTATATATTTATTCTCTTAGGGAGGTTTATATATTATGGTTCAAATAGGCCATATGACATACTCTGAGAATTTAAGGCACTGGTCGGAGTAGGTCATATGTATTTTTTTCATAAATTTAGTTATTTATTCTATGAATTATAAAACCCAAATCAATACATTGTTTTTATTATAAGGTACCATTTTAATGAATCCCTAATAATTTATATATTCACACCCTGCTCAAGAATCCATGACACTTGGGAACCCAAGAATCTCTCACCTTTTGAAGTTTTAGGTTGGGATGAGGGCCAGGATTCTAATATTTAGCATGATAACTCAGTTGAAAAATATAGTGGGATGCCATATTTAATGATTCTAAATGTCATTACTTTTTTGAGGATGTACATTCGATTTTTTGTTTGGTATTTTATTTTTTAAAGTATTTTCTTGATTATTTTTATCCTTACTTAATCTGTTATTTAGTTATTTTAATAGTTATTTTACACTATAATATTGATTTATATTACCATCACTACACCACCTTAGATCCTCACTTGTATTCGGCACCCTTTGGAATACAAGGGGGGACACCTGAGTTCATTTCCTTTCAATATCTGATTACTATTCATACTGTGCCAGGTTAGGACCTGACATCACCTCCTGACTTGTTTGATTTGGTTTCATTTGCCTCAAAAATTGCAGAATCTATGGAACTTGATGTATAGTGGATCATAAAAAGTAATATTATTCATAATATTGATATTTATAATGTAATTTATTGAAATTATAAATCACATATTGTATCAATGTGTCTTTTCTAGATGAAAATTTAAATGATATCTTGGGTAGTAATGGAAAGTCATTTTGTGGCCATAAACAATTTTATAGAAAGGTGAAAAATTCATTCAATTCACTTCTGAATTCTTTATTTACAGAAATTTGACTGATTTTAGTCTCTTGGATATACATCCTATTTATTCTCAAAATAAAATGACTATATATCACCATTCTCTAAATCTTTATCAGCTTACCTCATCTCTTGGAGAACATTAATCTGTTTCAATACACTAGAATTTTATACTAATATTTTGTCTTCATTTATTATGAATTTATATCCTTATAAACATCACTCTCATGTTTTTTAATTTAAACTCCTAAAAATTCTCAAATACTAATTCAAGTGTTCAATACCATATGGAACCTGAATTTCTATTATATTTTAGTTATTATATGATTAATTAGATACACTTTACATACCCTAGGTAGAATCAACATAATGTTGTTATCCAACCTTAGGAACACCTCAATTCTATGAATTAGTCTTTAGATTAAACCTTTCTATCTGAAGAAATGATTTAATTTTAGGAAAACATCCCCAAATCCTTGAAATGGTCTTATTTTCCATAGATGACTTCATAAATATAACCACTTACAAATGAAATATCTAAACCACAACATCAAATAGAAGTGGGTTAAATGACCTTGAATTTATCCTCTATAAAACTTGTAACCAATGATGGAAGAGAAAATATATCTATTTCTTTTTTATTTTTGATCATTGAGGCATATGAATCCAAAATATCATTTTCCACACTAACCAAATATAACTATGTACACATCATTCATGTGGCCATCATCCCATTTTTGTTTTCTTCATGTCTATGTGGCAGGATATCCTAGTAATCTTATAATAGGTGAATCGGTTGGAAATTGATTGTCTATTGTTGAAACTATAATTCAAGATGACTTTAATTATTTATTGATGGGATTAATTTAAAAAAAATATTCATGATACATAAATATCTTGTAATTATACTCTCCCTATGTTTCATATAGGATAAAAACAATAGGGGTTTAGAAACATCAACTATGATATACATACTACGTTTGCAATGTTGAGAAACCACCAAAGTCATATGGTATAAGAAAAGTATTCAACCTATCAAATTTTTAATGACTTAATAACATAGGGAATTTTGAAATGACGGGGTATGACTATATAATGGATCCATATTTCGAATGAAATTTATTAAAAAAAAATTTTATCTCAAATTACTATATGAATATATTTATGTGGAAATATTTTTTGAAGCATTATGAAACATACCATGCATGATCTAAAACCTATTTAATAAAGAAGAATATAATCATTTACTAAGCATCAAAGAGTCTGTCCACAATGTGATATTGATGCCCCTATTTCACATTCAAAAAAATTTCTTGGATTTTAAAAAAAGGTCTTCATTGACCAAAATAGGGAACTAAATTAATATAATGAAGATATAAATATCTTTTTATTGAATTCATATGTGGTAGATAGCTAATAGATGGTCTTTATAATCAAATTTAGGGACCTTCTTCCATAATTGTTTTCCAAAGAATATAGTAATAACTTTCATGTTAGAGGATGGGATGAATAATTAGGAGGAACCACCATGATCCAAATTCATTGCTTCATCGACACTCTCCCCATATATAGGGGGAGGTATTGTAAGTCCATCGGCTACCAGTTCATGTGAAAAACCTAGGAGGGAGAGATTTCTAGCAATATTCATTTTGTAACCTCAAATACGATTCCCAAAATTAACACTAAATGTTCAATATTTCTTTCAAAATATTTATATACCATTCCAAATATTTTTATTTATTATCGTAGTTATTCCCACATGAATAATATTTATAGGCGACCATTAAACATTCTTACTCAATTAAAAAAATTTATGTTAATTTATTTGTTACCGAATTTTTTTTATCAACAATCTGAAATATATTTGTCTTCAATTTTCATATATTAAATTAAATTAAATAATTTAGTATTTTTTTTATATATAATATATTGTATTTAGAATATAGAATAAAACTTGGGTACACAGATTAAAAAAATCAATTTAAATATGTCACACATATAAATTCAGTATAAAAGTTTCATATTTAATACCCTATATTTTTACATTATTCACCCATTTAAAATATCATAATTTAAATTTAAATATGACCCCACATACGAGAAATTATTGTGTAGTTTTTTATTACATATTAATGGTTTCAATATAAATTTTAATACTTTTGAGTTATTGAAAGTACTTGAATATGATAAGTAATATTATTTTGAATATTATTATCACTATAATCTATTATATTCACCATTATTCTTCATATGATGGTACATGATATAATTACATAAAATCTAGATTCATTACATATAAGGAGTTAGTATTGTAATTTTTAAATGAAATACACATAACAAATTTTTGATTGATAAATATTTTCAGGATGTTTTGGTTGATTGGAAAAAACTCCCAATTGATAAAAAATTTCATCGGTCTTGATATAGCTTGTATGTAGATTTCCCTACTTCCAAATTATAATCACTCAATCTTTATTCATCAAAAAATTTAAATTTAAAAAAAATCATGTAAATTCTTATGATATTTTTCTGTTCTTTGTTTTAGATAAATACATCACAACTCTTCTATAAGAAACTCATACATTAAATTGTTGAAACACCCTATTAGTGTCAATTTCTCCAACAATACAACTCTTTTAAAATTAATCACATTTTTGTTTCGTGAATAATATCTATGATTTTCAAATTGGCTACATCATTTTTCCTAATGATCTATAAACCCTATAGAAAAAATTTAATATGATGGATAATAGAAGAATATAATTAAGGGAAATATATACAATAATGAAACATTTCAATTCATTTCAAAACCATGAGATCATATAAGATATATTTCCCCTAATGTATTATCTTTGATCTCACATAGTCATTTACAAACACATAAAATTATATTTACTATAAATTTTATTCTAAAATTCATTATAATAAATCATAAATTAAAAACAATAACCATGAATATTTCATAGAAAACAAGATAAAGCTTGAAAGTATTTTCATAAAAATATACTATTTTACATTAAAATAGAATATTTATTATTTTAAAAAAATATCAAAATATTTCCATTTAAAAGAAAATTATTTCCATGAAAATTCATTTGAATTAATGGAAATTTAATGTAGGTTAATTGAGACGCTATTTTCATAGAACCCTTTTAATAGCACTAACAATATCTTATACAAATGGAATATGCTACTTCATTAATTCCAATATAATTCTATAGAATACATAATAATTACCCCATGAATTGGAGTGATATGTTGGTGTCACCAAAAATTATAAATAATTTACAAGAACAATAACATAATTGAAACACATAAAATCATTCATTTCCATTATCTGACACAAAAATATATTCTTTTAGAACCAATAATAAAAATAATTTTTCTAATATTGATATATTTCTTTCCTATAAAACCTAATTTAAAAATAAATTACCTAGCCATAGGTAAGGAAGATATTTATTTAATAAAAAAATAATTCTTAAAAAGGAATCCAAATATAAACTAATGTTCATGAATGTGTAAAAATCCTTATTCATTAAAAACATTCCTTTTTTCCTTTCTTCCAATCATTCTGTATAAAATATGTCAAAATACTCTTTTTAGAAACCATTGAAATAAATTTGAGAAGTTAAATAAAATGTTATTAATATGTTATTCATGTCCATATAAATACATCCATAAAATAATTTTTTTAATATGACCATATAAAAAAAGGATTTATGAAATAAATCTTTATATTAATTAAAACGATATTTTATGGTCATGTGTACTCTCCCTCGAGTTTTACATTTCATGTACATGATTTATCTTCTAGAATAATAACCTATGATAATTATTTATTTGATTAGTAACCTTTTAAAATTTTACTATTCCTTTTATTTTAGATATATCCATGTTATACTTATATATATAATTAATTAAGTTTACATCGAATGTTTTGATGATGTTAGGTCTATAAATCCAAAATGAATTTGACAGCTTAAATTTGGTCAAAAAATGATTATATATATTATATAATATTAATCATGTTATAGTTTTCAATTATATACATTAATATTAGTTTTATGTCCAAATATTTAATATCTCTATGAAATTTGAATTACATTACAGTAATAGACACTGTAGGGGATAAATACGAATGTGTAACATTTTCATTTTAAAAAACATGAGGGAAGGAAGGTGATTATGTTTTGTCATTTTATAAATTATTATTATGACATAAATATCATATATTTTTTAAAATATACCTATGTATAATCCATGTGGGGGTGGTGATGAAAAATAATATAAATCGGTTCATGAGGCAGTAGTATACATGTACACATGAGCAATGTTTTTTATATTTCATTAGATAGTGAATTGAAATAAAATAATATTTATTTATTATTATATAATGATATATATATATATATATAATATTTTAATTTTTACAAAATACTATTTCCAAATAGAATAATCAATTATAAAAAATGAAATAAATTGTCACATGTGGTGGTCGTCTGCACGTACACATATGCGATGTTATTATTTTTTCATAAATTGATAAGGAGATGAAAAAATGTTATACCATAAATATAATATAACTAATTTATATTTTATAAATTCAATATATGAAAATATAATTTTTTTATGATATTTTATTGAAATTTAAGGAGAAATAAAATGAAAATGGTCGATTAAGAACTATTCCACATATTCAGAGAATTACCTTATTATTATTGATAAAATCTTGATGTTATTATATTCTAATATAAAAATTACTCTAGATCATGGATATGAATTTTATGAAGTTATTATTTCAGTTATTTTTTCTGTTAATAGGATCTTTAAAAATAGATAACAATGGGGCTGTCCTTTTAAAAGTTGAGAGAGGACACACTTAAATTTTTTCAAAATATTAATACATATTACGGTCATTCTCAACCAAAAGTCTACAAATGACTCGTATTTTAAGAATATAAAATATAGGTCTAAATATAAAAATTAAATAATATTTACACAAAATTTTAGGCTATTTGAACCATTATTCGTTTATATTTTAACCCCTTTTAACCATTTTAACTCATAACAATGTTAGTAAATATTTTATCATGTTTTTATTCATAATGATCTTAAAATAAAGTGGCATAATTAAAAAATTTTGAAATTTTGATTCAAAATACTGATTAAATTTTTACAAATAAAATAATTATGATTTCTATAAATTACTTTAAAAATAAACTAGAAAAATCTGATGAAAAGTGGTCTTTCAAACAAATATCATTTTAGTGTAAGAATGATTTTCTACCAAATTCATGTATAATTTTGATTCCAAATACATGTATTTTATTATATTTAATAAAAAAATACTAGTTTAATTTTGAAACCAATCTAATGTACATTGAAACATTTTAAATACTTGAAAATAAAATGTAGTTTTTTTAAAATTCATTATTTTCAATCATTCATCTGAAAATGATAATTTTAAGAAGATCTAAAAAAATATTAATTTATGATAATATTGAACTTACAATATAAAAAATTATATTATTTTTTTCAAAATAACATTCTATGATTTTTAAATAAATATTTTAAATAAAACAATATAATAATAGAAATTGAAGAATAAAACTACTTCATTTTTAAATGAAAATTAATTAATGTTCATATATTGGATATAAATCTATAAAATTTAAATAATTAATATTAATAAGGAATTAAATTTATTATATATTAACAGAAAATGCTTTGTTACATTAATCCAATGTTATGAGTAACATTTTAAATATTTTTATGATTATAAAAAAATATTGTAAGTTACATATAAAAAAAGAATCCCTTTATTTAATTTCAAAACAATAATATGATATAAGAGAATTTTCCTTTTAAAAAATAACATTGAACTCATATAATCTATTAAATACACATAAAATAATCTTTCCTTCCTAATGTTTTTTGAAAAAAATTTATTGGAAAAAAATCTGGAACCTTAATAAATAAGATGGATTCTTAGAAAACATGAGATCCGAGGAAATACTTTTTCTTCCAATCATACCTTTTTATCCAAGAAGGGAATTTTTGTTACATTAGAAAAAAAATTATTCTATTACATTGTGAAATATAAATATTTACATGAAAATTTTTTAGGAAGGATATAAATTCCATTAAAGTTTCATAGAAAATTTTCTTCATGGAATCCTTAGAATAACCCTTATAAATGGAATTACATACTCTGTTAATTACAACCTAATTATCTATATAACAGAATCATTACCCCATTAATTTGATTTTTATATCAGTATCAACTGTCAGCTTTATAAAAATTCAAGGACCACAAGATACATGAAACACATAAAACACTTAATTTCAATTCCCAAACTAATAAATAAATTTATTTTTTACCCCGTAAGAAAAATATTTTAAGATATTGATGTGTCACTTTCCATTGAAACAAATTTTTCAAAACAAAAAAAACAAAGGGAAGGTTTTTTTTTATCTAAACTAATAATGAAATATTATAATGGAACAAATATTTAAAAAAATGATTATGGATAAGGGAAAATAGGTCAAAATCATATATTTCCAAATAAATCATTCTTTTTAACTATTGTGTAAACATTTTGTAAAAAATAATTAACGAAATTATTTATAAAAAATTGAAATTAATTCAAAATAAAAATAAATTTTCATCTATAATTAATTTATTTAAATTTAAATATATCTACAACATAATTTATGAATATAGACACTGATGAAAAAAATTAATAAATAAATCCTAAAAATTCTTAAAATGATTTTTAAAGGTAAAGTGGCCCTAACCTCAAGTTTGGCTTGTCTCATACATTCTTTATCATCATGATAAATTATATTATGTTAATTTTTTCTTAATAATATCTCCCAATTTTATTATTCTATTTATTTTAATTATATCTATGTTATACCTAATTACTTAATTGATTTAGTTTATTTATGACCATTTGAACATGTGTGGTTCATAAGTCCAAAATTACTTTATAAAGATGATTTTTTAAATAGAACATGATAATATCATTTCTATAATCTTAACAATGATATTATTATAAATTATTTAGATTAATTATAGTTTCACAAGTAACTATGTACTATGATTACTAAAAAATAATTACATTAATATCATGGAGAACATAGGTAGTACCTACAAATACGTAGTGTTTCCAATTTCAACTAACATGATTGAATGAATATAAAATTAATATTAAATTTCCATAATGATGATTAGATCATAATTAGAATATTATTTCCTTAAATCTATCCATATATACAAGTCATTCGGTTCACGAGGCGTTAGTCCGCACATAAACATAAGCGTTGTTTTTATTTTTAGTTGGATGGTAAATAAATAAGAAGAATGAATATATTACATTATATAATGAAATATATATCATATATATTATAATATTTCATTTGGTTCTATTATTATGAACAACTATAAGAGTTAGCGATGAAAAGTGATATACAACATCTCCTGAGGTGGAATTCTACACATATACATGGGCAATGTTTTTACTTTTCATTATATGGTTATGTAGATGAAAAGAGAATAATATTTAAATATATGGATTATATTTATCTTATTATTTCAAACATGGGTTAAAAAAATTGAATGAGGTAGAATAAAAAATTAAATTAAAACGGTCAGTTGAAAACTATACCTCTTATTCAGAAAATATCATTTGGTTTATACCTAAATCCATTCTAGAATGATATTACAATTAAAAAATAACTCTATGTATTGGGGAGGGGTGTTAGGAATGGATTTTGGTTTTTATTCACTAATATAAGTGTCTCCTTATGTGTGGAGAATATAGGAGTGGGAATATCCATATATAAGTTGGGGATATGACACACATGGAATTTATGAAATGATAATAATATATTAATGTTTTACTCAAGGTAAATGGATCCAAAAATAATATTATTAAAACAAGTGATAATATAGATCCTAAAAAGGGCCATAAAATATTATTTTTAAAAAATAATAGTACATTTTAGTACTATAATTTTACTTTTATCCCCATTTAATCATTTTAACTCTTATCTTCATAAATAATTGTTTTACCAGATTTATTATTCATATTAGAAAAATTAAAGTTTCATATATAAAATTTATATACATTATGATTAATTATATGAATTTCATTTTTCAAAATTTAGTTTCTTTAATTGATATAAGTCACTTTCAAAATAAACAAGTAAAATGAGATGTAGTGACATTTTTCTGAAGAATTCCTTTTTAAATATAAAAAAAGGGTTTTCTTACAAATTAAAGTATAATATTGAATACAATGTAATTTATTGGATTATTTTAAACCAAAATTGAATTATATAACTATAAAGAATCCAAAATAGAATTTAATTTTTTCAAAAAGTGTTAATGAAAAGACTGTTTTCTTACAAATCATTATTTATTACTATTAACTCAATAATCATTATTTTCATAAAATTCCTAAAACCCCACTATAATCCAATTTTGATACTCCAACATAATGTTTTGAATCTTTTTTTAAAATCAATATTCAAAAATTTTGAAATTATGATTTTATATTAAATTATATAACATGTATAACAAATTCGGTAAGAAAAAATCAATTACCTACTTCAATATAGAATTAATCGACATTTTGTAATGAATATAACTCCATAAAATCTAAATCATGAATATTAATTAGACATGAAATTAATTTAATATTAAAATTACCTTATTTCTTACATTTTTCCGAATTTTAAAAAAAAAATTCCCTATAATTTTAAGCATTACATACACATGGGAGTATTTTTCTTATATTAATTGTTTTTTATTTCCATGATTCATATTTAATAATATATTTTTTCAAAAAAAAACCCAAATTTGTAAATAACATTTTTCTATAAAACATTCTATATATAGTGAATAATATATATATTTTGCTATATATATGATATTGTCACATCTAATTGTACTACTTCAGGGTAAAAAATTGAGAACCATCTAATACATTTTTTTATAACTATAAAAATGGAAACATTCCATGTACCTGGGAAATATTAAGATACAATTACACTTAATAAGAAATTTATCCAACATTATCTATTATTTCATTTTTTTCTAAATCAACCATGCACTTATCTTTCCCTTTTCACCAAAATTCATAACATTTTTCATGGAAGTACAATAATAAAAACAAGTTTATCTACAAAAAAAATATTTCATCTAGTTATCTACATAATGTTTAATCCTACTATAATATATCCTCATGTGATTTTGAATCATCTTAACCTTCTCAAACATATTTTCTACCAATTTTGGAAAAAAAATATTATTTCACCTACTTTTTTCCAATAATTGGTGTTTGAAACCAATTTCCATACAATGCATCTAACGAGGTGATCTGCATACTAGAATGAAAATTATTATTATAATAAAATTAAACTAATGAAATATGTTCATCCCAACAACCCTAATAATATATTAGACACTCAAAAATAATATATACATTATTCGGAAATATTCATTCTAAAAATATATCATATTGAGGATGAAAACTAATTCTAAAATTTAATTGAGTACCTAACTACATATAATGTAGCTTTCATAAAATATAAGTGAACCTTGGATCAGGATAATATAAAATAGAGAGAGGAAATACATGTAACCTAAAATTCACATTGAGATGGATTATTGAAATCTTATCTAAGAACATAGTATCTTAAATAATAATAAAATGTTAAAATCAATTCAATAAATCTAAAATATAAAAAATTGAATTATTAACTTGTGTTGTATTGCAAAATCCCACAAAAAAATTTAAGAATATAGTTTCAATATTTCCACTCTTATACTGGAAAGTTATAAATAATCCTCTTCAGTAATAGTTTTTAAACTATAATATATTGGCAATTTTAATATTTCATCTATATCTCTAAAATATCTTTTATGATTCTATCCCACTACAAATCTTCCCAAAGGCCTCTATAAAAATAATTACTTATATTATCAATGTATAATAGATATCTATGATCTCCACACAACAATTTTTTCTTCGACTATGAATCACAAGGGCCATATAATTTCTCTTTGAATCTCAAAAAACCTTAATTAAAAAATATAAACTTGAGAAACATACCCTTCTTGAAAGATTCCAATTTTTCATTTAAAACATGATCCACCTAATGAAATTGCTTAATTATGTATGACAAAAAAATGAACCAACACCTTAAAAATAGTAAGTTAATGAATGAGTAATTTCTATACCAACATTCATCAAATCAATAACTAAATGATCAGGTTTTCGACATATCATAGATAATGATACATTATAATTCCAACATAAATAATCAACTTCACTTTTTTCTTTTCATGGATGGTAATGAACTGTGTAGTAAAAATACATAATTATTTTCAGTAATCATATCTATATCATGTTCAAATCATTCTTGTTGTATATATAACTAAAAATATTTTAATTAGTATATATTTAATACATTACACTATATATACAACATCTCCATATTTTTATAGAAAACAATACAGTTGGTTGTTATGGTACATTAGTATGAAAATTTAGCTCTGAAGATAATAATTTATGTGATGCATAAACAATTACATGATCTTTATTCATTTTAACAAAAAAATTCCCTTTAAATATTCATAGTTGTAGAAAAAAAGTCATTATTTTTTTATGTCAATTCAACACTACATAATTCTACAATAATATTTTCAATTACTAGAATAATGGATAACATTATTTCAACTCTATGAATTTATCTAAATTTTATGTTAACATAGTTATTTGGTAGAAAACTATTATGATTTTTAACAATACATTAGTAATAACTATCTAATATATGTAAAAAATGAATCTCTTTGAAATTTTATAGATCACGACCACTAAACATTAACATTATTTTTAGATACATAAACTTGTATTCCATCTGTAATTAAAAAATTTCTATGAATTAAAATTTTTAACAACGTTAATCATTTAGTAAAAATTCAATATAACATCATTTCATTTATGGTTTCTAGAACAAACATTAAATATTTCTCATGATTAGCATAACTTCTAGAATATATTTAATGATATCAATAAAAACCCATAAATATTTATAATAACTCATGAAAATATGTATTAAAAAAATAAGTAAATTGGGAAGGATCATTATTTAATCGAATAGGAATAACCACAAACTCATAATTCCAATATATATCATGAAATGTCAACTTAGGAATGTATTTCTCTTTTACAATAAAATGATAATTTCTAGACTAGATATCAACCACAAAAAACTACCGATCTTCCTCAAGCTTCCGAAATAAGTAATCTATAAAAGGAAATAGATACATATTCTTAACAATTATGTTTTAAAATTCTATGTGATCAGTGAAAATCCACATGGAACTATCTATTTTTACCCAAAAAAATATGATCGTCCCATGGTGTTGTGTTAGGATAAAAGAATCTCTTATTAAGATACTCTTGTAACATATTTTTCAAATCAAAAAGATCTATTTCAACCATTCTATAATGAAATTTGAATATTATATTAGTCTCATGTACTAATTAAATAGTAAATTCAATATCTCTGTTACTTATAATACCATGAAATTCATCAGTAAATATATCTAGAAGTTAGTTTACTATAAGAAAATCACCATATTTAATAGTCTCATTATTCTAAATGGTATTTGAAAGATAAAATTCATTTCCATCATTGATAATTTTCTAAGAATATTGATATGTTATAAATGTTATAACATGATTCGTTGTTATAAACTAAAAATCCTTCCAAAAACAGCCTCATTAGCACTATATTCTATTATAAAATGATAAAAAGAAAACCAACCAATTCCAAGAATAATATAAAATTATATAAGATGAATGATAAAAAAATTCAATTTGATACTTTCTATGAACCATTATAGAAAAATTATTATTATTTATTTTTTTTATTAACTAAATTCCCAAGTGTTTTTTACCAAAAACAATTCATCATTTCATTACATTAATATTCCAATTTAAATCAAATTTTTTAATCAATGAAAGAATATATTGACAAGAAATTATAAAATACATTTCCATAATATGATTAAAAAAGTAATGTACTTGACAATTTATCATTGGATAGTCCAATATCTACCAATGTATACCCAATGTATTCATCCAAACCATTGTATCGGTGATCTATATGAATTTAATCCTTTTATAACATCTGTATAAATTTTTTAACATAATTTGTAATATCATTAAAATTAAAACATCTTTCTCCTGGCCATTTAGTATCTTTCTGAACATTACATTGATCCTTTTATCTACATTCACAAGACAAATTTCCAAGCTTACCACATTAGATAAAAAATAATATATTTTATAATACATTCTCTAGGGTTATTTTTACCACAATTCAAAAATGGTGGAATGTTTAATTACTTAAATTCATATTTATTTGATTAATTTCTCTCCTTACCTACGAAGGGACTTCTTTCTCTTATTGTTAACATAGGACACATGATCATTGATAAACTCTTTTCCTATAGTCTCAGTAGATCAAAAATGTTACTCATAAAATTTAAATTAATGATAATATAATTCCTTTTGATATCTTGGTTTAATTAAGATTAAAATTGATTAATTTTAATATAAATATCATGGATAATATTTGGTTCATACCATTCCAAATGGGAGGTTTTTTATTAATAAGTGACCATTGAATCATTCTTTTTATGCCTTAATTATAAGAATTTATTTTCTATTTAAAGTATAATAGACATAAAAATATATATCTATTGGAAAATTCACTTAAATTCATCAAATTATATGGAATAAAAATATTCACTTTCTCTGATTTTCATAACCAATGACCACCGCTGGTCAACTTCACCATCAAAATGATAAGTATTAAGATTTTCCGTTTTCTGTTCTTAAAATTACATGATATTTAATATCTAATCTAAGTCTTTAAACTATCCTTCATAGGGTTAACTGATAAATTAAATTCTAGAGGATGTTGTTTTTTGAAATCCTCTTGAATGGACAAGTCCTTCTATAGTGAACATAGACACTCTTTCACATGGATACCACCTCAATTGTAGACATTATCACCTAATATATAAAAAACTACACTGTTATAATTATAAGTATTCTTTATTTCTAATTTATATCGATATTATCCTACTCTTTTATTTTTACTTATTATTCTTTATTTCTTACACAGAAAACCATTTGAGAAAGACATAGTTTAGATATAACACCATAAAAATAATCAAATTTTATATAATGACAACCATACATTACAATCACATAATGGATCTTAATTGAATTTAACTAACCTATAAAATCATCTAAACCATTATTTGATTCCAACTATATTAACCGGATCCTTATTTAAAAGAAAATTCCTTATCGAAATAATAATTTTTTTAATTGTCTTTATGATGTTGTATTTAGATTTAAATTTAAATATATTTAAGTCATAACTCTTATATAAAAAACTCATACATTTTAAATTTGACCCTTACTCTAAGAATCAATTTTCCCTATAATACAAAACATTTAAACTGGAACATCTTTTCTTTTGATGAAGAATATTCATGATTTTCACTTTGACTTCATCATGGTACCAATTCATACTTAAACCTTATCAAAAAAATAGTAAATAATTGTATGATTATAAAAAACATAATAATTGATATAAAACTAATAAACTTGTTAGTCCATTTCAAAACCATGAGATAATATAAGAGTGATTTAATTTAACATAATAACATTGTGAAAAAATAATTCTTTACATACACTTGAAATCAATTTTACTCCAATATTTTTTTCCTAAAAACATTTTATGAAAATTAAATCTCAAAATAACAATTTTGTTGGTTTCTTGAAAGACAAGTGTCCTAAAAATAATTCTTAAAAAAATAATTTTTACCCTAAAATGGATTATTCATTCCTTTGAACAAAATATCATTATAAAACCAAGTAAAATAAATATATTTTCATGAAAAAACAACCAAATTATATTAAATTCATGTAGTTTCCTTGTGAAATATTCATTATAGAAAACACACAATAAACCTTACAAATAGAATTACTGACTCTATTAAATTAAAATAATATTTTCTAAAAAAATATATAACCAATTAATTATAAATATATATTGGGCACAAAAAGAATATTAAATGGTTATGAAGGAGTATATCATACAAGAAATACAAAAAATCTTTCATTACCATCATCAATCAGAAAAAATAATAATTTTCAGCCTATAATAAATACATTTTCAAATATTTATGTTTCCATTTCCTTTAAACCCATATTTTTAAAATGAAAATACTCAAAACATAGGGAAAGAGTTTTTTCATTAAAGAAAAAAAATTTAAGGATAAATATGAATACAGATATAGAATAATGGTTTATGTGGTGGGAGAAGTTTTTTATATCATATGTGATAAAATACAACATTAATTTTTTCTTATTTCAGAATGTTCCATATAAATTTTTTAAAAATATTTCATTTGAAAAACATTAAATGAAATTCCAATGAGGCGTAATTTTTTTATATTTAATTTAATTCCATATAGATAAATTCATAATATAAATTTATAAATAATGAAATGTAATAAAAATATTTCTAATATAAATATTTTAAAATTTAAAAATGATGTTTTATAAAAAATTATCTCCTTACTCGAGTCTGAATTTTCATTAATGCCTATTATCACTATGAAGAATAAAATTATATTTATTATTTAATTTATTAATTAAATTATTAAATTCTACTATAATTTTATTTATCTTATTTCCATTTTATACTTAATGACTTAATTTATTATATTTACGCATTTTTTTAGATTGTTTTGTTAATAAGTTGAAAATAAAATTGGTAGGGTAAATTTGGATAACTGGATCATGAATATATCATTTAAAAAACAAAATAATTTCAAAAATTTAATTATGAAAATTTAATTTTACTTTTGCAAAAAAAATAAAAATGTGGTCATGATAAATTAATTACACTGCAATCATGGAGACGGTATGCGGAACTTACACCATAGTAAAGTTTCGATTTTTGAACGAACATGAGGGAAAAGAAGGTAAGTTTCATTTTTTACTTTCCTGAATTGTGAATATATAAGGATTATAATATTATTTATTTAAATATACCTATACAAGAAATCCATGTGAGGCATTGACAAAATATAAAATACATCGGTTTGCGAGGAAGTGGTACACACAGACACACGAGTGATGTCTTTTTTTCAGATTATATTGAAATTATTAGATTATTTTTTATGATTAATAAATAATATTTATATTTTATATTTTATATTATTTCATTTTTATCCATTTTTATGACCAAATATTAGATTCGGTGTTGAAAAATTAAATACATGATCTTATTAGTTGGTAGTCTGTATGTATACATGAGCGATGTTTTTATTTTTTATTAGATGGTTTAGTAGATGAAAATGTTTTATAGCTTAAAATAGAAATATTAAAGTATATTAAATACACATATGTAATTATCTTAGCATGTTTTAATAAGATTTGAAATTTTTAAACGAATAAATAACTGAAAAACTTAGAAAACAATTATTCCACTTTTTCAGACAACAACCTTATATTTATACCTGAATCCATCCAAGAATGGGATTATGATAAATGAACAAGTGTGTTTCATGTTTTTTAATTTTATTATAGGATTGGGATTGTTATTCCTTAAGATAAGAGGACATTTACATGATTATAATAGAGGAGAAAGGGTGACCTTTTATAAGTGGGGGAGAGGATACACAAGAAATTTTTCAAAAAATTAAAATATATTAAAGTATTACTCAATCCAAAAATATCCAAAATGACTCATATTAAAATTAAATATATTATATGAATATATATATCAATAAAATAGTACATATAAAAATATTAAGGTCATTTTAATAGTTGTTATTTTTGTTTTATCCTATTTTAACCATCTTAACTATTATCCCTGTAACTAACATTTTTACCAATGTCACTACTCCTAATAAAAAAAGTGAAATAAGACTAGTTAAAAAAATTTGAAATTATAATTCCAAATATGTATTCAATTTTTCAAAAATTTATTTCTTTAAAAAGTATAAATTACTTTAAAATAAACTATCATAAGGTGTTGAAAACCCATTTTTTATAAAGATTAAATTTTAAGTATAAAAATGATTTAATAACAAATTCCAGAATAATTTTGATTAAAATGAAATTAATTGGATTATATTTAACATAAAAAACTAATTTTTTAAAAAACCAATACAAATTTCTTTTACATCATAAATAAACGAAATGAAAAACTACATTCTAAAAAATTATTATTTTCAACTATTCACCCAAAAATCATCTTTTTCAATGAAATCTTAGAAAATCACTTGGAAATAATTTTACATGATGATATAAAAAATGAAATCCTTTTTCATATTAAAATTGTAAAAATTTTAAAATTATTTTTTAAATAAAACCATATAATAAATATTACAAATTCAGTAACTATAAAACTATACCCTTTTTGTCTGAAAATTTACATAAAATTATTATTGTGAATGTAACTATATAAAAAATAAATTAGGAATATTAATAAGAAATTAAAATGATTTACAATTAATAATACTCAAGTTGTCACACTAATTCTCATAAATAATGTAGAAATACATATTGACTGGAATAATTTGTCCCAAATACTAAACTTGTCTACTAATAATCTATTATTAATGTATCTCTTATATTGAATCTATGTTTAATTAATATATTGTTAAATTAAATATCTATTATCTATTTTTTCAAGTTTAATTTCAAGAACAAAAAATAATATTTTTATTGATTTTATCTAAAAATATCTCTATCATTATTCATCCTCACTAAAACATCTATGTCAAAACTGATATCAAGAGTGACCCTCAAAACCCAAAATTAATAGGCCATGGGAGGTGATTAGAAAAAAAATGACTGGAAAACACTTTTTGGGAGGTATTTCAGTTATTAATAAAAAATCCACAAACAAAATAGAATAAAAAACATCACAACACCATAAATTACTAGTTGTAACCATCATTAACCAATTATATTTGTGATATGTTATACAGGTTAAAAATTGAAACAAAAAATGTATATAAAAACCCAAATTCTAATGAATCATAAAATAATAAATATGAAAAATAAATAAATAAATGAGACCCCGCTAAATATTTTACACCACCATTTTCCTTCAACAAGTAATTTTAAACAGCATCATTATTGCAATACTGTAAATCTAGAAAATTAAAAATAAATGAATTTGTGAGTATGTAGTCTACTGAATAAGATCATATTCTCTAAATATCATGAATTAATATGGTTAAATCATACCAATAACATTATGAAGGAAATAAAAAAATATAATTTGACCTATCTCAATGGTAATTACATAATTATCAGTATATCTACATATTCAAGATTCCTTTGTTAAAAAACAAAAAAATATTTATATAAACAGTCAAAAAAGTTATATATCAATAAGATCCACTATAACTCACTCCCAATAAAATTATTCTTCATTAGTCATTCTTAACCACTACATAGCATAATAGGAGAATACAAAATTGTAAAGGGAATATAAAATATCAAAGAAGTCAATAAAGAATCACTAGAGAAGTAAAGTGTTTAAGGATATAATTCCATATGGATTTTGTGATTCATAATGAATCAAATTCAAAAAAGACATTATAACACTCATAATCCAACTTAGGTGGTGGTTCTAAAAGATAATGATGAATACAACATTTTTCATCACTCCAATAAAAAAACTTGATGTGATATATTAAAATCAATAAATATTATGGAAAAAATAAAATTATCACTACCTCTAGAATTTTAAAATAATTGAACAATGAATATTCTATCTACTAAATATTACTACAGTGTAAATATTTCTAAAGTAAACCAAATTTTTTGAAACATTAACCATGTTTTGGGAACCTATGAAATCTATATATTTTTGCCACACTTCAATAATTTACCACCTCTTTATTTATTAACATCATTTATAATACTATATCAAGCTCAAACGCTTCACTATATCCCCTTTACAAATTAAAATATCTTACCATCATCTATAGAGTACATTATTTTATTATCTATCTCACAGAACAATATTTTATTTTAATTCATACTATAAAATATTATTTCCTCTTCATTTAATAATTATATCTTTTTAATTTACAAAAAGATTATAATAAACCTTGATAATTTTTAATAAACTTATTCCCACATTGATCTAAAAGATTTTGACTATAAACATTCCAATAAAAATAATTATCCAAATAAATTTAAAAACACCCTCACATTGGTTATAAATTAAATAGACATATTAAATTCACATAAATAAACTATTGAAGTCATATTTCCGAGAAATCCATGTACAAATAAATAATACTTCCCCATAATACCATGATAAAAATATATAAATAATAATGATTAAGAATTATGGGTCATCAACATTAATTAGTTAATTGAAATCAAAAAATTAAAAATATATATTATGTTAACTTCTATGGTCTCTCACCATGGAACCTAATGCTTGAAAAATCGATATCCTGGATATAATCCTCTAAATCCTCAAAAAAAACCCCTGATTTTTATCTCTAGATCTGAAATCTCCATAGATATATTTTTGATAATCATAGAATTCCAATATGGATGATGGGATGTCTAGTGAGGCATAAATCAAAATATTTTACATTCAATCTAATGATGATTCAATCCTTTTATAACAATGGTCCACCTAATCCTTAAAAGAGGGAACCCAAATCCACTGTTAATAACTACACAAAAAATAATGAGGAATCGGTGTTTATTAATGTCGATAAAATGATGTTTCCAAATTCATAAAAGTTAAAATAGTAATCAATATATCATATTCATGTCCTGGTTGCATGGTTATTTAACAATTCTTGGAGACTATCTAACCCTTATGGAAATTCTTTTTTATAATACACAAATATTTTACATATATTATGTGTTAACCCCTACATTTTTTAGAACCATTACATTAGATTAATAATTACAATCGGTATTAGTAAAAAGAAATAATGGTAATTTATTTATGTATAATCCAAATAAATAAAAAATTCATTATCTTAAAATATCAACTAAATTTTAGACCATGATTTTAATAATTGAGAAGTAAACCAAACATCATGATGGGATACTATTATACAACGAACCATATTCAATCATAACACTATCATTATATAAATAAATGGAAAATCATTATAGGCCATCACCCATTGATCAATATAAAATGATCTAATTTCATCAATTTGTCTCTAATGACAAAAATTACATCAAATACACTAGCCGAATGAGGAAATATCATCACAAAATATAGGAAAACATATTATCGTTTCCCATTAGAAGTTATAAATCGATATAAGATCCAGTAAAACACCCGATTGTTTATTTTTACTTTTACATAGGTAAAACATTTATCCTTGTGGTAAACTATAATTTTAATTCTTTTTAGACCACCCATTCTATCAATAGATAACATGATACATCTTACCAAATCATAGATATACAAAAAGAATTTAACAATTAGTTTTTTGTATTAATTTAATCCGAATATTTAGAGAAACAAATATTCATAGTTGATTTGTGATAGAATATTCCACACATCCAAGAAATACATCCAATATATCAAAATTAACAAAACAAAATCTACTTACCCAAGAATAGAGATTACCATGTTGATTTTATATCACTGAATATTCCATATTTTGATAATATATTTGCTTTTTGTCTATTTCATTGTCATTATGGTGTAAATAAAAAAACCACAAACTATGCTTCTAATATATTATAATTCCAATTTTTTTAAGTTTTCATCCTTGATTTAGTTATATTACTATCAAAAAAAATTATCCATCAAGATTTTAGACAAATATACTTCTATTATATCCCCTTTTTCATTTCACTGTGATATATAATAAGCAGTTAAAATTTACACTAGATTACTTTAATGAAACAATGATATGTTCTTACCACATAACAATATTTAATGTATAATTTCAACTATAACAGTTTAGTAATTTTCAAACCCATCTCACTCGATGAATAGAAACATAACCAGACCAACACCTGACCTCAATCTCACACTCTCATTAACTAAAGTCTATTGTGAAGAAATGTTGGTCTATGATGATCCCATTAAAGGACTGTACCCCTCCTATTAGTGTTCACAGTAGTATTTTCAATAAAATAATCAAATCTCAAACACACCCATCCCATTAAAATACTCAATAATATAAAATAAATTGAATATACTACACAATATAAAATGCTAAAATATTGCATAAAAATGTACCATTTATTGGGATGGTCATATATATTGAACAAGATAAATGGAAACAAATATTTTAACTCCTTGATAGCTCTGATATATCTCACCCCCATACACTTAAAACCATCCAATCTATCCTTCTAAACATCTAACATCAAAGCCATAGGCATCAGCCCAACTATTACCAATAATAAACATTTGTGAGCTCCTTGGATACACATGTGAATTGGTGTCATGAGGAAGGTTTTGGAACATATATATTTTGGGAACCACCATTTCAATCACATTTTAACCATATTATATTTCTAAAAGAGAATAAAAATTATCCTATTGAATAATAAAATTTATTACAAAAATTAAAATATAAAAAACCACCATAAATCCTATTTTGAAAGACCATGATCTCCCATACCAACATGATATAGTGGTGGTGTATCTCTGAGAACGTTGTAATGAATTCCCCTCCCTATATCATTTTGAAACTAAATACATGGTATCCTCAATTTTCTCATCATGACTCGGGGAACCCATCCAATCATATTCCAAACATTTGAGCCCCAAATCCAACACAACTTTGATTAATGAGATCTAAAATCTATCCCACCTCTCATATGTCAACCTCATGACTATGAGGACCTACATCATGTTAGTCCATGAATCTATATCTAAATACATGTTATCCTCCACACCAATATCTAAGTCCCTGAAAACTCTATTCATTAAGTTCAAAATCCATGTCATCTTCCATCTGTATACCTCAGCAAATAGAGTACATAAACAAAAACATTCCAAATATCGGACTCCAAATCCACAAAATTCCATACACTAAGCATCTTATCTTTTATGAGGGTGGATTCCATGCCCCATTATATGATAAAAAAACACATGGTATATTTTAATTCCCATTCTCGACATAATTGTATGTATCCCCACAACCTCAATTGTTTGATACAAGATCTAATATGATATCCACTACCATGTATAAAAAAATCCAAAAAACCACTTCATAGTTTCAATCTATCAAAGGAGATCCTATAGTCTCCAGAGGTCATGATAAAATAGAGTCACCATCACAAGGGTCATTTTTCTCAACTGGTTCTTAGGTCAATACAAGACATGCAAGGGACATTTCATCCCTTGACCTCAATAACAATGTATGAGGAAATCATCTGCTACATAGTTCATTACACATATGAAACAATTAAAGAGATGGATTATATACAACATTTCATATCAAGGTCACTCTCAGTCAATCTTCCCACCCAATCGTCTCTCCCTAGATTATGGCTTATCCACCAGGTCTATGAAAATTTAAGGGTCTTTACAGGGTCTATTTAAGGTATTACAGTCTCAACCAGAACACAATGTTACTTGGGTATAAAGGATCTTTATTCATGGGACACTAAATCACTCTCTTTAAATTCGATAGAAGGGGACCCCTCATGGGGTTATAATGGTTTCAAGGAGGTTTTAGGTTATATCCTTAGCATTAGTGTTTGAGGTGACATTTTGATGCCCGAGCCCAATGTGACCTATTAGATTTTTAATTTATCTCAAGTTGTTTATTTTCATAAAAATTAAATTAAATTTAAATGGTTAATTTAAAATTAATATATCATTTATTCAAAAATGGAGTCACTTAATGTGGTGATCCTATAAAATCTATTCCTTATAATCAAATACATGAAGCCATATGGTCGGTTGTAAAACTACCAACCTCAAATTTAATCTTCTCCCATTTGTTTCCTTATGGTGATAGAAACATCTTTAGCTTGTCCAAGCCCATTCATCTTATACATGCTCTACGAAGATCATATCAATCACTCATGTTCCAAACATAAGGTAAAAAAATTAATTAATTATAAATAATTTAAAAATTAAAATAATCAAATGTAAACTCAACATATTACTAGATAACTCATCAATCCCTAGTGTCCCATCACAACCTCATGCTATAGGATAAAGGACACCCCCGTCACACCCCTTATCCTAATAATAGCTAAAAACCGATATCTAGCATCAATTCATAGATAGTTTATTATAAATTTCGGAATACCTTATAAAAAACAATACAAAATGATGTCATATATTGTCAAATTATTAGAAAATTGAGAGAACGGGGCATCTCGAGATGTCCTCAAAAAAAGATGGAGAAAATTCCCATTTAATTTGGATGATTCCAAAATACTATGATGGATTTAGTATCAAAACCAATGTCATGAAAAATGAATAAAAACAACAAGATGAGATGTTTTTCTATAGTGATCATTACAGTAAATGATTTACTTTAGTTCATCAATTGTGTCCACCAAAAACACCTCCATTAAATGGGAATGAATAGGATAATTGATATGGGGGAACCCCCTAGATGCCTAAGATAATTTAAGGGGTGGAAGAGGATGTCTATCATAAAATTTGAGGGGGGAACCATCTTTATATCCTTTTTAGTGGCCCATAATATAGGCCAAAACATTAGTAGACCATGTGGATGCATTTCAATCCATGCTGTGAGAAAAGAATAGTTGGCCACAAGATAATAAAACATGCACTAAACCATAAAGAATATCACAATACACCTATAAAAATTCTACATTTATTCCTCAAAAAACTCACATAATTTTCGTATAATGATTCCCTAACAATGTAAGAAAACCTTTATCCATAGATTATTAACTAAAAACACGATGATATTCTAGGTTCCACGTATTATTCCTCAAACCATACACCCCAAAACATGCTCCCTAGGAGAAAAACCATCAAAAAATTTCAAGCGTAACACAAATCACCCAAGTCCCATCCCAATACTCGAGATACTATGAAATACCCATTACTTTATTACTTTACCATACTGAAACTTAAATTTAGAATCTCTAATCAAAATTTATACTTGTCACTAATTTAATATTAAAATTATTCATTAATTTTAAATTCATGTATAGGAATGAGGTATTAAAAACTCTAAAACATAACACTTCTCCTCAACTAGAATACTCATGGGTCATATAAATATACAATGTAGCCTATCCCAATTATGAAAACCCACTCATATATTTATGTTTTTTCCATTAATTCCCACACACTTCTTAATATTAACTCGATCATAAGGCATTGGAACCATCAAAATATAATCCATTTATTGAATTTATCATTGAAACATCATGATAGAATTTATGTACGACCTTCTATATCACGACATGAATGTGTCAAAATCCATTTATCCTTATGGTTTATGGTTCTAACCATTATAATTCTCAGTGTGTAATTTCCAATTCCCATAATTTAGTTCCCTATTCACTAGAATCATCTATTAAAACTTGATAGCCATGTTCCAATTACTCTCTCTAAATGGTTACCAACTCTCAACAACAAGAATCACATGATGTTTTGGTGAAACAATTGTATCTACCCCCACATCATAATTCCAAGTTAGATTGAATGTACCACCATCAACCCTGCAAAACATGATCTTATAGGATTTTCACAAAATACCCGACCCATTCTTAAAACAACACCATCATATATAAAATGACACAATAAATTTAATATCAAGGATGCTCCATTAAAATTCCTATAAAATCACTGTTCAACCCTCCTTTTATCCTACCCAGCTCAAATATTTTTGGCTCCACCAACAAACAAGTCATCAATTCTATTCATGATAACCTCATTCAAAGAGGAATTACATGACCATCCAAATATTCCCACCAATGTTTATTCCAAAATTTTGATTCATTTTTATGGTTGATTCCTCATCCAAAAAAAACCTCCATTGGTCCATTCTACAAGACTCTCGGCTCCTATGATCAAAACACACCCATTTCACATTACTCCTTCCCGAATGTGATGTTAACATTCTGCCTCAACCCTCCACCTCCTCTAATTTCCTATATGGGACTCTCAGATAAATCTAAAAATGAATCAAACTTATTACATGTTAATAAACTACTAATTAAATAAATACTCCATATTTTACTCTATAGGGCCATGATCATTCCAACGAAATGGTAACAAGCCTGTGATTGATACTTCACTCCCCACTATAAAAGTGCCCCAATCATCCCTCTATTGAAAAAAAAAATCCACAATCATGATGATTCAGGATCTGTTCTTCATTCAGTCCAATGACTAGATAAGTTCATCCCACTCTTTCCTAAGGGACATCACAACCTCAATCGATACCTCATCCCAAACTATAATTAAGGTGGCATAATAAATATTCAATGATTTACTTCACACTATAATAGTTTACCCAAACTGATACATGAGAACATTGCAACATGTTTATCCCTATAAAATTCATTCCACTCCTCCAAATCCATTCTCCCAATATTATCACATTATTAGAGCTAAAACGATCATAAAAATTTTGAATCGGTACTAACGCTACACATGGTCATTTCCAATTTCAACTAAAATTGATTCAAAATGAGAAAAATTTAAATTACTCTAGTCTCTTTTAAATACAACCATCCTACACTCTCATACCAACAGTTCCATGACACCTTAGTGGTATGCCTTTAATAATGAGGTATTTTTTAAACCCAACAATTTCTCAACACTAAACCTAGAAGGTCATAATCCCACTAAATTTCACTTCTATTAATACATAGACCATTTAAGCTACTATTTAAAATCAGGCACATGACATGTTCCATAATTCATCACACTCTTAAGCTCCACCCAATTATATTCCAAGTCACAAGTGCCTACCCACACTCCCACTATACAAAGAAGTATGTTCAAGGAATTAGAAATTGAGGTTCCTTCCCCGTTAAATATAAGGCATCTCCATGCATAAAATTTAAAATCTATTTCTATTCTAATGTATTGATCTCTAATTAAATCCCAAACCCTTTCTTGTCACATAAAGGGTACTAGAAAACCATTCCCCCCACTATCAACGGTTTCCCTCACACCCAACAGAAATCTACAACTCACTAAGAACGGATTTGAAATTCAAATTATACTCTTCAACTAATCTAGTCATAGAATCAAATAATAAGAGCCACATGTATTGGGTAATTATATTTTCACCTATCCTTAAATACTTATAACAGAACATTCAAAATCACATATTCTCATTGAGAGTCTGAAAATAAGACTACTCCCATGAGAATTATGAAGTTACGATGATTACCCATGGAATCATATAAGATGATATATGTCAAGTAACTACATTAACGAGGTTCATATATATAGAACAACATTCCATGCTACACGATAAAACACTATATAGATTGTTACTCAAATATTAAATAATCGAACCTATACAATACTCACACAAAGGATCGCCTTTAAGGATTTAAATTCCCCTTTTACAGAATCCTTAGGATCTATACTCATCCACTGTTGACAAGACTAGATTACCATAATCACCATAGGATCCATAAGACCTTCCAATAGAATAAACCATGTATATAAAATTCTTCCCAAGTGAGTAGAATGTCAGAAAAACATTTACATGAAAACATCGTATGAGGATTTATTGAAACATTAAATAGCTTGGTATCTATAATAAAATAAATTAGACATGAGAACTCGTATACATATATTGGATCCCACATGCATGATTTGATATATGAGATGTCTCTAGCCTCTACAACCCATGATCCAAAGTCCACTAACATGATTATTACTAGTGAGACTAGATAAAAAATATAATAACTCATATACCAAAAATCTAAATACTGATTTGTATAACCTATGGTTTAATCACATATTAATGTTATAAAAGAAACCATGAAACTCAATCCCAATCCCTTGGTAAGACAGACATCCTCTAGGAGTGGTGTTCGTAATGCACCATTCTGAATTCTATCAGAAGCTCCGAAACATTCTTATTTATCATGTATACAAACTCCCAAATAGTAATACAATGATAAAATAAACCATTGATTCCAATTTCTATAAATCCTATCATGGCTCAATCAATGAAAAGAAACTAGATCAGATCACCATGTTACCTAAAATCTATCCCATCATATGCTAGAGGAGTCCGACTAGTTGTAGGGGTTTTGATGGTATCATGGGGAGAATATAGAACTTGTATTAGATTGTGTAATAACAGTAACAATAAAATAATCAAATCTCATAAAAATATTTGACATAAAAGTGTGGGGAAATTATAAATAAACTAAAAATACTATATGGAATAAAATTCTTACTTATGGAATGGAAATCATACCTACCATTTGGTCAGTCACATGAATAGACTAGAATAAATGGAAACAATGATGTTGTCTTATCGACCAATTGGTTCAATCTCACTCCCATACTTGATTGATGGCTTCCAATTTATATATTATAATTTCCACTGTCTAATATGTGACCATCGGCCTAACCTATACCTAAAATAACCTTATGAGATCTAGTAGGGTACCCATGTGTAGTGATGTCCCAAGAAGGGTGTGAGTACATAAATTTGCAGGGAACCACTAACATAATCCTATAAAAATTTAATAAAGGATTTTATTTTTATTTTTTCTCATCTGGAAATAATAAATGTATTATTGAAATAAATAAATATATACCATCATTATTCTTTAGGTTTTGGACCCTAAATGACCATTCCATCTTCGATCAATGTTGGGGTTTCTCTAGGAATTTCTAATGAACATGCCTCTCAATAACATGATGTCTACAAATCCATGGTATCCCAAACCATATAATTATTACTCAAGGGACTGATCCCATGATATTACAAACAACTAAGCTCTAAATACAATGAATCTCCAATCCCCAAGATCATAATGCAAAATATCTCCCATTAGTACAATTTATGCCATTAAGGAACTATCACAAATTAGTCCAAACATATGGATCCAAATTCATGTCATCCCAAACAACAAGAATAAACTACATGGAAGTTCTAATCACCATGATCTAAAACCAAGGCTACTCTAATCTGTATTCCACATGAATCTAGGGTTATATCCTACAATAGTCCAAACATTGAGCTCCATATCCCTAGAATCCCCATCATTGAGCTCCACATCTACCCATGAGGTCACATTATATTACATTCCTAAGAATATTAAACAAATACACTTGATTAATTCCCATTCTGAAAACAACTATCCATAGCCACCAAGGCTCAGAATTTCAATATGGGTCCATAAATGAAATCTTCTACCATCTTTACCCATGACCAAACATACATACTCATGGTCGGTCAATCAATGGTAACCCTTGGGGTCCCATGGGTTATTGTATAACAGAGGCACCATCAAATGATGCATCTACCTCAATTGGATCTTAGGTCAACACCAAATGAACTATAAATTTTGGTTCCCAATACATTATCAAGAATATATCAACGCTTCATGGGCTACATGGGGATTTCCACATAGGTAATGAATAAGTAAATGGATTGTGACCCACCTCACTCATTAAGGACACCATCAATCATTCCACTAAGACAAACTGTTTTCTATAGATTATGGTCTATCCACCTAGTCAAAGCACTTATCATGGGTATTTATGTGTGTCATTCAAGCCATGACTATCTCGACTAACACTTTCATGGTAATACATAATCCCCATGAATAGGACATTGGTCCATGATACAACTAATAATGATAACTCTTATCATGGGGGTTTAATGGTCTTGATGTGGTTTCGGGATAAGGCCTCATCCATCACCACTTTATTCTTCCTGTCCGCTCTTAGGTCCAACATAGCCCATGAACTTATTCATTTATCTCAAGTCATTCAGTTATTCAAGAATTTTATTTTAAAAAACATTCCAATTTTAATGAAATAGACTATTTCACCGAAAATGGTTTCACCTAATGTGGATAGGCCGCAAAACACATTCCACCAAATCGAATGCATAAATCCACAAGGCTGGAACTGAATCCACCTATCTCAAACCAAATAGTCTTCAATTTAGTTCTAAGGGGAAATAGTAGCTTCCAAGGTATCTCCCAGACCATCCAGCCTCCCCATGATCCACCAAACCTATATCAATGATCCTTGCATCTATAATAACACAAACATAAAAAATTAATTAATTATAACATTTATAATTAATTAATTATTCCAAATTAAACCCGATATAATGAAACACAACTTATTGAGCCTTATTCATCCATTGAAACCTCAAACTGTGTGTTATGGGAACCCCTCGACATACCCCTAATCCCATGATGATACCAAACCTAAACCTTGACCACAAAACTGTAGGCAATTTCATTGATATTTGGGAGAACCCCCATCAAATTCAAAAATGGGGATGTAATATGTAAAATTTTCTAGAAAATGAGTGCATATAGATCTTCAGTACATCCTAATCAATATAAAAAAATTAATTCCTCATCTTTTTTGGATTATTCCATAAATATCTAGTGAAATTTTTAACAAATACTAATCAAGGGGAAAATAAAATTTTAATGATAGAATGAGATAGTCTATGAAGACCACCATATTAAAAGTTTCACCTAGGATCATTTATCTGATCCACCAAGGACACCCCAATTGAAATGAATTTAAGAGTATATGAGAGGTGAGAGAACCCCATGGTCGTATGATATAAGATAAAGGGATATAGAGGATGCACCCCTTAAAATTCAAGGGGATTATATTTTTTCACCTTTCTAATTTGTACAAGGGTATATCAATGTGGTTGGAAAAATTCTGTGCCAACCATGTGGATAAATATTCATTAAATCCATTCACCCCACATATTTTAGTCACAGACATACCAAACCATGTGGAATATCCCTTTACCCATCTAAAACATACCCATTGTTTTCTTTGAAAACTCACATGGTTTTCTACTAACCTTCCTTAACCGTGTAGGAATACTACTCTCCATATAATATGAAATGAAAATTCCCTATACAATATGGTGTAAAATAGATTCCATTAAACCATGGACCCAAAATTTTACGCCCTAGGAAAAACCTCCAAAATATGTGATTCTTAACTTATAGATCCCAATTCCCACCTAATCATCTAAGATACCTTATTAACCTCATTCCATGTCTAAAATATAACATGAAGACATTATAGATCTCAGAATTCCATACATAATCTACAATTGAAATTTAACCACATAACCAACTTAAAATTAAAATACATCATTATTTTAAAATTCTTATTCGAGATTGAGGCATTATAGGTTTCAAAACATTGAAAATAATGTATTAAGATACATAAAATAAATATAATGAATTTTTTTGAGTGAAATATCAATAATTAATTGGAAAAAACCCAACCTAATGATTAATAATATATAGTATGGATTACATTGAAAATATTAAATACTCACACACACCTAAGGTCCTACTAAACCAAACAATACACCTCCCTCAAATATTACTTCACCCACAAACTATTCTATCATTGTTTATTTTTTGATGAAAACTAAGGGAACATAGATAAACACACACACACACACAAACATATATATATATATTATCAAGACCCAAATATTATTCCCACCAATCTTATGTACATCGCATTTTCATCTCAATTTCCATGTAGTGTTATAGAATTTTTTTCTCCGTTGAATCCATTGACCTTGTTATCCAATCCTCATATATGTTGTGTGCTAAAATCTCCCCTCTCATATTGTTTTTGATAATCAGGTTAGTTATTGGTTATGTATTTGAAAAAATAATTTCCTCCTATTAACATCACTTAAGAGATGATACACCCACAACTCACCCTCAACTACAACATTCTCGGTCTTTCCTGGTGTGCACTAAAGTCATTTCACACAGTATCCAATGTGAAACAAAAAAATTATTTTTCCCTTAAAATTAAACACCCATATAGAGGTGTCCACAAAATGAATAATAGATACCCCCTGATAGAGTAATTTGGGGGGTCAAACTGTAACATCCTGACCCAGATTCCATTGAATGGTTCCTCGAGACAGTGGGTCACATTGACTCAATGGAATTCCCCAAAATTCTAGAATCATACAACTAGTAGGTAGGTCTTACTATGAGTCTATGGGGATATTATGACCTCATGTCAGAGTGGAACATAGTAAAATAATAATATTTGTCAAATAGCTGATGAAATAAATGATCTAAACAAAAGACAATAGCCAATATATGTATATATAACAATCCCAGAAGTAATACCATTTATAATTACGATCATATAATGTGTCTAAAAATTTTCCAAAATAGTTATACATTCATCATTATAATTAAAATATTAAAATACTAGAAACCAAAAAATAACGTACTCTAGTTAGCATCACGAGCCACGGTTGAGTCCCTTGCTTATATACTCTCAAGAAAGGAACAATTTTAAGAATCATACTATGGGAACTTTCCTAAATCTCTAATATCATCCATATGATCTATCTGAGTACCCAACTATGGCCCAAGCAGTGTGTGAGATATAATCCCAGTATGTCACCGCACATTGTTTCTATAATAAATCCTTGTTGTTTAACACAAGATAAATAAGAGTGCATTATATAATAATTATGGAAGTACTGAAAGTAATGTTCCCATGTAAAGAAAGTAAAAAAATGGGTGATATTTTACATCAATAGAAGGATCCCTATAAAACATGTGTCATGATCCTATAAGAAGGAATCTATAGAGTAAATGGATGTAAACACCATGGCCATTCTAAATACAGAATATATCTTATCTTCCATGACCATGTTGTATAACATGTATATCAAATCAACCATTGTCATGTTACATAATAATAAGTGTCACAATTACCCTATACATGACATATAATCAATCATTTCACATTTAATTTGGTCAATCCATATAATCAGATATGTCACATTTTCCATGGTCGAGCTATATAATCTTATATTTTAGAAGTTGTATGCCCAGATCAAAGGTGTATTGAACCAATCCATCCTTGTCAAGTCCATGGTGCATCTCCCTGGATTCTTTTTTACACTTGAATTTGAGTCCAATGAGTATTTCAACAACACATGTCCATTTTGATCCCAAAATTATCGGATCTAAGGGGTATCAAGGACTAAAGTATCCCAAAAAACATAGATTCCAGGAAAAATTTCATCCAAGGAATCAATAACTTCTATCAAGATCCATGGAAGCATAATCCATGGAATCTAATTGATTTAGGATCCATGGTGTACCCTCCAAGGTATCCACCACTGTATCCATTCATCTAATTCAGTAATCAATTCACATTTCATAATATTTCAGATTCCACGAGTTTCCAGACTCATATAATAGTACGATATAAACCATTTAATAAAATGCATCCACTTGCAAAGGATGAAATCAATCTATTAAACAAACAATTTAATTCATTTATTTTAATTACGAGAATCCCCTAATAATGAAATCGCAATAATCACCCTATTGCGTGCTAAAATTAAGGTAAATATCAAAGGAATTCCCATAGGTGAACTTTGTTGGGGAAACCACCTCCAAAATGTCTAAATGAAAAAGTGGGAATCAATAAAAGGTCCTATTGTATTTAATTCAAGTATTTATATCATTTTAGAGTTGTCGCCAGGATGTTTCGAAGTATACAATATTGGAACTATCTCTGTAAATCATCGAACCACATTAAAAATGTATTGACCCTCTACCATTGGTCGGTAGTAGAGTTCACATCCTGTATCAGCTCTTGATTCAACTCCATTAAGGAGAAAAACGAGGAACAAATAAAGATCCTGAAAATAAAGCATGTTATATTTCACCTAAATAACTTCATTGATCTAATTTTAAATGTATAATATCTCAAAAGGAATTAATTAATCATTGAAATAAATCCAGACAAAGAGACGGATCTCAATTTTGAGTTCAGATGGAAAATTAGGTGGGAAAGCATATTATTTAGAATCAAGGATGGTTCCTAGTGTGAGATTCATACAAAAATGTTGTTAAATATAAAAATTTTAATTTTAATAATTTACTAAGGTAAAATAGGTCGTTTTACCTTCAAAAATATGGGTTACACAGTTTGGCCACATGTATGGCCAAACTGTGTGTTAACTGGGCACCCTATGTAATGCTAAGGGGGGAATCACCGGGTCAATTTAATGGTTTGAAAAACCATTCCAAACCATGTGATATTTATTTTCAATAAATTTTATGTGCCTCACAATGATATTTACCTCCATTAACATAGTTACCGCATTCCATGAGATGTGTAGCACCCCACTATAAATACTCACATGGTTAGGGGTAACCATGCATCATGATGTACACGGATACAACTAACCTTTTAGTCAAACTTATTTTTTTTGAAAAAATAGATTTCTGGGCTCCCAACAAGACCCATACACATTGGGTATACCCATGTCCTCAAAGGTAATTCTCATTAGTATATAAAAATCATTTCGAGCCCAAAAAGATATCTTTACCTCGTAGTCAAACACGAGTTCTTACATGAACTCCCAAAAATTGTTATGCAATATAGATTTAATTTCAATCAGAAAAATTATGAATTTCACTACCCATAGAACTTTCATATCATATAACCAATAATAACATATCTAATTTTAGTTTAGGTATGAAAATTACTTCTATAAAACTCATAAAAATTTAAATAACCACACTACTATTGAGTTTTAATGGGGATAAACCATTTCCAAATTCAATATAACCTAACCACAAAGAGTATTTTTTCAACAAAAATACTATAATAAAAAATTATCCTCACACAAAGGATAACATAATGGTTATATTAAAAACCTAAATATTAGGTATAATTATGTCTTCCTCATTGTTTATTAGAACCTTTATTTAATGAGAAATAGATAATAACAAATATAACTTTGAGTTTCACATATTCTATAAAATTGTACCATATAAACAAATTATATTAGGATTGATCTAATTTATATTTCCTCTATGGATTCCCTTGAGACAATCAAATATTTTTCAACCATTCTTTTATAATAAAAAACATTTTATAAAAATATTAAAAACAAAATATTTATTATCATGTAGGTCAATTCTATAATAAATGGTTAAAATTTATTTAATAAATAAGAATATTTGAAACTCATTAAATAAATTTTTTTAGATATAGAAGATCATGATAGATTTTATTATGTAAAACCAAAATATGAATATAAATTATCATATAATTATGCACTTAAATGCAATAAATTCTAATGATGTGACTGATCGGCCTCCCAAAAGGCCTCTTTAATTTCTTTGGGCATGAGTCAAGTTATAAATTAATATGTGTCCCAAAATTTTCCAACTACTATGGAATAGTATGGTAGAAGTCTGGGGTCAATACCATAAGGTGGGTGGTGTTCTTGTGGGGAAATTAAATCGGATCATGAATCCTCTGTATGAGTCCTGACTATCTTGACTAAAGTTTGGGCAGTGTTTAACTAATTTTCGGTATGACTTCAAGTGATTATAGAGGTGTTAGAATCAAGTCTAAGTATCTAGATAAAGTTTATTCTAGTTCTAATCTTGGAAAGGTCCTAGGTTATTAGTCTGTGAAGCAAGTTTTAGTCACTATTCAAATTTTTCCCAATCTTCTTGTTCTACCTAGGATGTATTATTCCATGGTCTAGAAGCTAACTATAGTCCAAGGTGCATTACTTTCAGCTTCTACTGTATAAATTTCTAAAGATAATGATCATAGTCATATATTACTTCAATTCGAATAGGTTCATTTTCTTGACTGTCTGATGGTAATGGTATAGTGGAAAAAATTAGGTTTTACCGTTAATTTATATCCTAATTACTAATCCTATTAGGTTTTTTATGTTTAGAACTTGAGGTCTAATTATGTGTTTAGATACATCCAATCTTGATCCATACCCCTGATGTGTTTAGCTACACATGATTGTAATTAAAGAAATAAATGGGATATATGAAATCATGATAACAATGCTAATGGAATTGAAAATGTAATGATATGAAATTAACATGAATGAATAATTTAAATAACACCTTACTTGAAAAGAATGAAACGTAATGGAAACAACACAAGAATTAAAGGCATTGAAGAAAAGTAATAGATGTCTCTTAAATTGAAAATGTAAAAGAATTATAAAGAACTAAGGTCTTTAGAGAGGGAAGGAGAGAAAAATCTTGAAGGGGGTCTAAAAGGGAGAGAGATCTAATCCTTGAATGTTCCAATGTGCTTCCGAGTTGCTCCTTATACAGGCGGAAATGGTCACGATGTGTACTTAATCATCACGTCGTGAACACGTAATCCACGTTATTTTGGACAAGATCTCCAGCATGGCATGCGGATCTTCTATGGATTAATGACATTTTACTATGTTCATATCATGTATAGGTGGTTCAAGACGTGTACCCCATGGCCAGCTGGCTTTTTTTAATGAATCCCCATGGCTTTGTTGGCATCCGGTTTGACTTGTGTCCTGACGTGTTGGAGGGATTCACGACGTGAATTGAAAAATTATTCAATCTTCATGGTTGGTCATGACATAGGCTTCATGGTTTGTTGTATCTTGTTATTATCAAGTACATGATGTGAACTTGGCCATCACGATGTGTACTTGGCCATTTTTTGGAGCATTTTTTCCTTTCTTCCTTGGAATCTTGTGATGCTTTGTTTCCTACAAAATTGGATGTCTACCACGTGCATTATCTAGTATATGAATGAAAAAACAATGGAAAATTGATATAAAATTATATATAACATTTATTCTTATCAAATCCCCCCACAATTGAATCATATCTTTTCCTTAAGAAAAATATCTCAACAATGATTTCAATGAAAATAAGAAATTCGTAAAGCAGGAAATATACTTTATGTCCTTCCAATTAAATTAAGTGTAAGAAGAAAAGTATTCACATTCCCATTTTAATCCTGGAAAGTAAATTAGTCATGCCTCATAGTTCAAATTTTCAAAACATATTCTATTCTTTTGATCGTAATCTTTTAATTGTTCTTTAAGATATATGACAAATTGTAATTTGCCTCACCATGATTTTATCTCATCACTCAGGGTAAAATGTATGTAAGGTATGATCATACCATACGTCTATGTTCTTAACCATAGGCCTGAAAAATTTATATCATCTTCAATATGTAAAGACAAGTTTAATAATAATCGTAATGAATTTTATCAACAATTTTTTTATGACTCTGATGCTGTAAGTAGGTAGGTAAATGTGAAAAATCGGCTCAAAAAGAGGGTAATCTCCAAATTATGATGCAGATGCAACAAAATAAGTGTGATAAAATTCCTCTATATGGTGTGTCAGGTCCATACTCTATCAGCTTAGGTTGGATCCATATGTATCACAAGTAATTATATAAAGAAATTATTCTATTCCTTTTTATTTCCTTTTGCATTTTTATATTTAAAAAATTATACATATGAAAGATCTCAAATCCATCACCTAACTACAAATGATCCTTCGAGGGATTCATAGGTCTAAAAAATAGTGATTTTTTACCCTCATAGTACACAAAACATATCAATTTTTTCTCCTTTCATTTAAATTTTTCAAAGTAACAGAACACGAATGAAATACCACAAAAGGCATATGGATCACAACCTGGTAGTTATGTGAGCACATCATACATCTCTAAAATTGATAGAATCTTATGCTGTCTAAATCCCTCCCCCACACTAGTTCAAAAATAATATATAAGAATTTTATAAAGAATATGGTAAGAAAGAAAACAGGCATGAGATAGATTTTCTTCTAACAAGTCATTCGTATATACTATTGTCTAAATGAAGGATAGATATTAGACAGGTATCAGGTAAAATTGTTATCCAAGGCTACCTCAATAATATTAAAATTATACTAGTTTAGTCATCATTTTTCTAAAATTTCGGTTCTTGTTCTAGTAGTTTCCCATGTCCCAAGTATCTCTCATGAAATTGGCTCAGAACAGTAGATGAGATTGAAGGCTTAGAATCCTCTTGGGTAATGAGAATAAAATAAAAACTGGAAATTAAAAATTTCATAAATCATAAGTATTGAGATATTTAATCCAAATATCCAATATTTTATATTTTAATTAATCATCTAAACTTAGTAATCAATCTAAAATTCTATGTAGGGGTGAAACAAGGTTCTTAACATTTTTTATTTTAACTTTATCTTTAATTTACATTGGAAAAATGGTTTTCGAATTTCTAGCATGATTATAAATTTGAAAAATGTATCCTATAATAGTGATAACAAATAAAAGTTCAAGTGTATATCTTTGAAAATATGAGAAAGCCCCCCCCCCCCCCACACATACACACACATAACAGGAGATATTGTCCCCACATTCTAGGAAATAATATGTGAGAGTGGTGTGGTAGTGATTTTTGATATTTTATTTGAAATGGAAGTGATGAAAACATTTAAAAAGATGGAATCGAGAGCACCCTGAGATGAAGTGGTATGCCATGGGGGTGTCTGAGCTGTCTTAAAATTGATGTTTTGATGCACCTGGAAAATATGTTAGTATAAAAATCATTCAAAATAGAACAAATGTTAATCCATAGGCTTAAAAATTTGAATATATGAAAAATAGGTATGTGTAAAAAGAAGGAATAATGGTAACCATTTTATTAATTGAATAAAAATTTGTACAAAGTACTACAATGAAACACAGAAAAAGAACTGACTTTAACAAAACTCAAAAACAACTATTGATTACCTCCCATAAAGTGATACCTTATCATCATCATCCATATGGGTGGACCAAAAATTCCAGGTGTGGGCCCACCGGCTCAGTTTCTCCTTTTAAGCATGTAGGTACTAGTAATTGTGTACTCAAGTTCATATGGTCGATTAACTGGATTCACAACTTCAGGTGCATCTTGATATAATGTTAAATGTGGTAGAAAGGGAATCATTGGCGGGGGTGGTTTTTCATACTAGTGGGATTCTAATTATAAAACCTGAAGTTGATTGGTGATGTCAGTGACATGCTGGGTTAATCATTACAGAATAATAGACAGAGTAATGGGTCCTTTGATAACATCAGACAAGTTAGAAGAGCAAGAACTTTCCAAGGAAAAAAGAAAAAAATGTATTAAAAATAAATATCACATGAAATAGTAAAAGAAATATTGAAACAATATATATAAATATCCATATATAGTACAAGAAATGAATAAAATCTATCCCCTAAAAAAGGGTCCTAAATACCAAAAAGTATGAAAAATAATAAATCCGCACTCTGTGCCAATAATATCCTCCATGGTCAGACTACCATCATAGGAGGAAATTATCTAATCAGCCAAATCTTCATCTATAGTAGCAACAGTTGTGGTGGTGGTAGGTGGGGCTGAGGCTGAATGGTAGAGTGGTGAAGGTGGTATGGTGGGATGGGGTGGGTGATGGTGAATCTTTGATCCATACAGTTGCCATGTGTCTGGCAGTTGGATCAATGAAAGGAACGTAGGGAGTGGGCTCAGTGTATGGTACCTTTCTCTTCTAGTCCCGCTCCATGAAAAAAACCTACTGAGCAGTAGGGTTAATGATGTCGAGAGGTAGGTTGGAGGGAAAAGAGGTTGAGGGAGGAAGGGTGGTTGAAGAAGGGAGTGGGGACGGATCATGGGTTGTGAGGATAAGAGGGGAAGGGTTGCGCACAGTTAGGGAGTGGTTCAGGTATGAGGGGTGGCATGGGTTGTGACCCTTCAATTATTTTATGAAAACTAACCCGAGCAGAGTCACGACGTGTACATGAGGGTCAAAATGTGATCTTTTGGAAAATTAGGATTTCAGAGTGACAAACGGTCACATCGGGACATGTGGGTTCAAAAAGTGTACTTCATTGGTTTCCTCTATTTTTCCTCCTTTCATTACCTGCTTCATTATTAAAATTAAATTAAGTCGCTTAAAAAAAATTGTCTTATTCTAACTTAACTAACTCCTAACCTGGGTTACCTCCCAGTCAGTGCTTCATTTATAGTCGATAGCTTGACTCTCTTAAGGCTCATTTGATGGTATATTTTTCGTAGAATGGTTCATGAAACATCTTAAATCCCTGATCATGAATTTTTTATGGTGATATTTCTATATATAACATGGAGTGGAAAATAATGGGAAATGAGTAGGATTCTCCAAAACTGAGTTTCTTAAGGTATGGTGTTGAATGATAGATGAATTAAAAACCTCTCTAGTGAGTGGTTGAAATTTGACTTCCTTGAAGTCACAGACTAATATTTATGTAATAGATTCATCACATTGCTCCTTCTTAGCAATGAAATCATCGTTATTCTAGGTAATAGATATGACGTTACAGTACTCATTTTCATATAAAGGTTTCAATGCTTGAATTATGTTGAACAAATCTTGTTCTTCTCCAAATCAGTAGATGATACTTCCTTAGATAACATTGGTCAGTGCTTTTCCGATATCTATGAATGGACTTCCAAGTATAATAAAAACATATTCATCTTCTTCCATGACTAACACTAGTAAATCATTTGGGGAAATTAATTTTCTGACTTTTACCAGTACATCTTCCAGAATTCCTCAGGGGTACTCGACCGAGCGATCAACTAATTTCAAATCCAACCTTGTTACTTTAAGCTCTTGGAGTCCTAGATTTTGAAAAGTAATCATTGGAATGAGGTTGCTGTTTTCTCCAAGATCATAGAGTGCTCTAAAATATTTTCACGTGCCTATCTCATAAGGGATTGAGAAGTAGCTAGGGTCTCTCATATTTGGTGTAATTTTTGGTTGTATAATAGAAAATCATTCTTCATTTAAAGAGATGACACCTAGGTTTTCTATTTTTCTTTTGTTCGATAGAAGGTCATTCAGGAACATGGAGTAAATGGTCATCTGGGAAATAGCTTCAGCAAAAGAAATATTGATATGTAATTACTTGAACATATCTTGGAACTTATTGTATTATGCCTCATGCATAATTTGTCTCTCTATCTTTGGATAGGGAATAGGTGGATGGTATGGGGGAGTGGAAACAAACATAGGTCCCTTATGATGCTCAATTATATGTTCCTTCTTATCTAGTACTTGTTCATGATCTATGGTGGGACTGACTTCATTATCTTTTTCATTATGTACTGGTTGTTTTCTCGGTTCTTCTTCTTGCAACCTTTCTTATTTGGGTTTTTGGAAGTCTAGAATGTTTCCACTCCTCAGCACTACTTCCTTAGCTTCCAATCATGGGTATGTCTCAGTCTTACCATGTAGAGTACTTGGTAATCTCTCATGTGAGGTCTTTGAGATTTAAACCATTTTCACTTCAAATATCCTTAGATTAGCTCTTTGGTTTTTCATATCTGTCTCATGGGTCTTCATTATTTGATCATACATTTGCATAAATGATTGTATAAGGTTTTCTAAATTTCTTTTCATGGGTTCTTGATGAGGTTTTGGATGAGGTGGATGAAATTATTGTTCTCTTTGAAATAATGGTTATTATTGATCTTTTGGTCTTTTTACAGGGTTCATAGGTGGGTATCTGAGTGGTCCTTGAGTTCTGAATTGGGTTTTTCCACATATCATTTGAAAATAACCCTGATTATTCAAACGTTTCTCTTGAGCGGGCCTCTGTTGATAATTCAATTGCTGATAAAATGGCTTGTACAGTTGATTTTAATTGATGTAATTACAATCCTGTTGTGGTTATTCATATCCAGCATTGATGTCTTGATATATATGTGCACCTCTACACATATCGCATGATTGTAATACCTTGACAGGTGTAGGAGGGGTTTGAGTAGTTGGAATCTGAAATGCTTCTAAATTTTTGTTGAGTGATTCCACTTTTGTAGCTAGCCTGTCTATCTCATAAATTTGGTAGATTCCACACCGTGGTTGTCCATGATCACTCTTCTATAGACTGGAATTCAGAGAGACTTCATCAATAATTGATCTTCTGGCTTCAGGAGTCTTGAACATGAGTCCTCCATCAGCGGTTTCATGGACAACATTCTATGCCACTGGTTGGATTCCTTGATATAATTTTTGGAATGGTATCCACATATCCAGTACATGATGTTTACACTTCCTCATTAACTATTTAAAAAGGTCCCATTCTTCACAAGAAGATTCTCTATCAATTGGGTTGAAATTTTGAATGTACGTCTAGAGATTTGAGGTCTAGATGGGTGGGAAGTACTTATCTAGAATCTTCATGGAATGTTCTTCCCAAGTTGTAATTGTATTAGGAGGTCGACTCTTTAGCCAATCCTTGTATATGTCTTGTAAGGAGAATGGGAAGACACAGAGTCTTATTGCATCAGACAGAACTCACTGATTCCGAAATGTATCGCATATTTCCAGGAAGTTGGAAATATGTTCATGTGGGTCTTTTCTCTAAAGATTGCTAAATTTCTCCATGTTCTGGATCATATGAATGAGTCTAGGTTTTATGTCAAATGCATAGGCTTGGACAGGGGGATAAAAAATACTAGGATTCACGCCATGGATTGATGGAAATCCATAGTCCATGATCATTTTCTCCTGGTTCATTATTGGGTTCTCTCCTAGAAGGATTTTATGGTTGGGGTTTGGCAGGTTAGGTCCAGCTTGGTTGTTGACTTTCTTGGCCATTACTGACTGGTGAAGGGAAGATATATGCCTTTCAATCTTAGGATTGAAGGCAAAATGTGGTTTTTCTTTAAGATTCCTTGAATGATTCAATGGACTATGGTACATGCATAGGGTGAACAAAAAAATGAAAAGACATAATAGTGTCTAAAAACAAAGGAAAGGGGTGAGGTAAAAGAAATCCTAGATCTATACCAACGTCCTAATCATGAAGAAGCAACGTTTTCTCCTCAGAAACGATGCCAAAATTTTATCAGTTTCCCAAAAGGAATCATTAATTCCTAAGGGCACGATTCTAATTAAAAATTTATATGTGTTCAAAAAATTAATAACTACCATGGCATAGAATGGTTGAACTACAGGGTCGATCCCACGATGAGGGTGTTGTTCTAATGGGAAAAAGAAATCTGATCTTTAATCCTTTATAGTATCTATTACTATCTTGACTAAATTTTGGGCAGTGTTTTACTAATTTTGGGTTTAACTTGAAGGTATTAAAGATGGGTTGGGATCAAGTCTGAGTATCTAGATAAAGTTGATTCTAGTTCTAAACATGGCATAGTCCTAAGTGCTTAGTTTGCGATGCCAGCAGTAGTCGCTTTTCAACCTTGGTCCAGTCTTTTAATTCTACCTAGGATTTGACTATTCGGTGGTTAGGAGGATATCTAAAGTCCTAGATGCATTACGTTCATCTTATATTGTAGAAATTTCCCTAATATAATTGTCATAGTCATAGTTTACTTCAATTAGGATAGGGTCATTTAATTGACTATCAGATGGTCACAGTACAATCACACAAATGGGTTTTTTATGTTAATTTATATCATGATTACTAATCCAATTGGGTTTTCCATGTTTATAACTAAAGGTCTAATAAAGTGTGTAGATACGTTGAATCTTGGTCCCTACCCTATATGTGTTTTGCTACTCATGATGCAAATTAAAAAAATTGGGATAGTGAAAATCATGATAACCACTCAAATTAAATTTAACATGTAATTATATCAAATGAAAATGAAATAATACATTAAATAAAACCTTAGTTGAAATTAATGAAATGGAATTGAAATGACACGGGATTTGAAGGCATTGAAGAAAAAGAATCCACAGATCTTCGATTGACAATGAAAATGAATTATAATGAACTATGGTGTCTAGAGAGGGGAGGAGAAAGAAATCTCCAAAGGAGTGTAAAAGAGAGATAGATCTAATCCATGAAAGTCCCAATATGCTGCTGAGATTCTCCTTATATAGTCAGAAATGGTCATGATGTGTACTTAATCATCACGCCGTGAAATCATAATCCACATTATTTTGACCAGGATCTTGAGCATGGCATGAGGATCTTCCGCAAATTAATAATATTTGACCATGGTCACATAATGTACAGGTGGTTCACGATGTGTAACCCATGGCCAGCTAGCTTTTCACATTGAATCCTCATGGATTTATTGACATCCGATTTGACTGGTGTCACAAAGTGTAGGAGGGATTCCTGACGTGAACTGAAAAAATATTCAGTCCTCATGGAAGGTCATGAAATAGGATGCATGGCTTGATGAAGGATGTGATTATCAAGTGCACGATGTGAACTTGGCCATCACAGTGTGTACTTGGTCGTTTTTGTTGATTTTCTACCTTTCTTCCTTGGAATCTTTTGAAGCTATGTTTCTAGAAAACATGGAAATCTACCACATAAATTATCTAGTATATTAATGAAAAAATGTAAATGTGATAGAAAATTATATATAACATTCAGTCTTATCAGTGAACTTCATTATAACATGTTTTAATTTAGAATAACCCAAAGCATGGTTAATACCTCCGCATAATGGTTTTTATTTGTTATATTTTTTTCAATATCTTAGATTCAAAACGTCATTCTAGAAATAGTATAATTTCACATTATATAACAACATATATATAAACTATGAAAATATATAAAAAATAAAAACTAATTTTGATGTAGCTATCATTGTTTTCTAAAACTTGGATAAGGAAGATTATAAAAAACATATCATCTTTCACACACCCACTAATTATGGACACAAATTCCTATGGAGTACTGAAAGAAAATAGGTAATATATAACCCCTAATAATAAGAAAAGAGTGGGACCCTTTATAAACATCAGTGCTACTCATTCTACAAATGTTTCTTACAGGATTTCATACATACAAATGTTTCTCTGTAATTTTTCTACCAGTTATATTCTGTTCAATATACCTAATCATAAAATTCATTTTTTAGAAACATTTTTCAATAAAAGGAACAGTGTTTTCCAATATCATATATCCAACCCATGGAATCTCAATTCAATGATTATATAATAAATAGGTTTATGAACTCATCACATGTCATTAAATCATAAGGATATTCACATCATATGAAACTAATATAACTAAAAAACACTGCACATGTCACTTATCTATTAATATTCACATTTTCCCCAATATACTACAAAAAATAGCCTATATTATATACTTATTATAGAAGAGGTAAAATCTATTACAAGATAAACCATTACTGATGGCCTAGTTAATAGAATTCCTAGTGAACATTTATTATGTAATCCTCAACACTATTTTATGAATGGTATTTATGTGAGAAAAATATCATGTAATGTATCATTTTAAACTAAGGTAATAGGTATTAAATATGAACCATACAACCCAATTATATCAATGACAAAACTTATCATACCCCATGTTTTCTTCATGGTGGGTCATTCATCAAAAAAATGGGTTTTGTGCCACATTAGTGAATTTGATATCTCAATATGTAACTAAACCCACAAAAACCATCAGATATTATAAAACCTTATAAATATAAATGATGACCATCACATAAAAATAACTAAATTCAATTCTTTCAAAGGATAATTATCATTTTAGTTTACGTGAAATATGAATCCAACATAAATGAATGATAAAGTGGAAATTGAATTTTTATAATTTGATATATTTCCTATATTCCTAAATTTTTTTCGGAATATACTAACAAATCCAAATATTAGCATCTATTCAGTTGTGTCCCATATAAAAATATTCTTTGAGAGACCATATAATTTTATAATTTATTATGTTTTATGAATCTCATTACATCACTATGTAATTCATACCCCACCTCAATATATCCATCTAATAACATCTACAACTAAAATTCATTAATAAGTAAGCACCAATGTGATATAAATATGAGATAAGGATAAAATCATGATGTGTTAATATTTAACATGTCATTATTTTTTGTGGTAACCTTTATCCTAGTGAAATTAACTACATTTGGGTTATGTGCATGATAGTTCATGTATTATAAAATAATAAGTGATTATTGATTTTGTCTCCAAGTATTAGTTATCATGAATTTTTTAAATATCATGTTTTCATGATTGTGTAGATTATCATACCTAAATAAAATGTTTAATCATAAAATCTTTATTTGTAATAATTACATAGTTCTACAATGTATTAAAACATTATTGAATTTTTATAAAATACTTTTGAAATTTAATCTCCTGAGGCCACTCTTTTATACATTGGTTAGGGTGTCATGTGACCTCAAAAGTACCTTCCTATATGCCAGATATTATTGAATAGTAGTGATGATCTATGCCAACTACATTGGGGTAATATATGATCATATAAAAGAGATAAAAAACTCTAAAAAATACCTTACATATTAATGAATGAGGATGATATGAATCATGTAAAGAACCAAATACATAGTATATGAAACCATTCCATATCCAAATATTGTATATAAAAATGTTATACACATATTATATACAATTTCGGAACCTATTGATCAATCATTTACATAAAAATCTCAAAAAAAACTATCATATCTAGGTAGAATACATCCTTTAAATTTCTCCCAAATCAATGCCCTAGACCATAACCATTCTCTTTTTCATCCATTCCAGATTAACCAATGATCATAGGGCCCTTTTCCTTATGTTTTCGTAAAACAATAATGTCTTCTTGGATATCCATGGATGCCTTACCAGGGTGTGAATACAACATTGTATACCACCACCAATGATATATTTAATTTTATATAGTATAAAAAGAAAGTTCATGATTATATTCTAATAATAAAATAACTAAAATAATAATAAATAAGTCATTATTGATCATTGGTTTCTAGGGTGACAACCATGATCAACCATATATACTCTATCCATTTTTTAATGTTTTTAGTCTAGATAAATGACCACATATGTGGAAAAGTAACATACCTTGGGACCATATAAGAATAAAGTGGGGGGGAAATATTCCAACCTTAAAACCATATAATGAAAAACCAAGGGAAACTCAACCCTGCTCTGAATAATAAAAATAAAACCCAATAGGAGACTCATCTTCTATGGAAATAATATAAAGAACAGGTAAGACTAAAATCATCCGACCTCATAATTATATAAATAATTTCCATGGGAAATTAATCTTTCCCTGACCATACATTTCATTATTTTATATTTACCTCAATATTTTAACATTTAATATTTTCCAAAAAAACATTATTCATTTTTTCATATCATGATCTTTTGAAAATATATTCTCATCACATTCCATGTCAATTTCTTAAGCTTATTCCCTTAGTTATTATTTCAATAGAATATATATTTTTGGAATGTCATGGGTTTCTTCCCAAAATTCCATATTTTATTAACATAGGACACACTAATTTTTATGGATAAATTTATTCATTTAATATTTAATTAGTTGAAAAATAGAATGATAAAGAATTTGTTTCTCACAAAGTAGGAAAAAAAACTATTTTATTTGGTTTTAGGAAATGTGTCATCCATTTAGTGCAACAAGACAACAAACACATTTAAAAAAAGTAGTCTTATACATTAGGTGTTCTCCCAGTGACATGAAATTAAAAAATATAATGGATGTGGTGAACATACTATTATCACTTAGATATTTCTCAAAAATATCAGAGTTAGATGATCTTGAAATATTCAATACTGGATGCAAATAAGATCAGTTCTCTTGAAATTTTGTTAAAACCAATGATCACATTCAAATAAAATAATAATAATATTACAATGAATTATAATATTTCATCATATGTATAATTTAATAAAATAGAAAATATAAAACAAAGAAAAAGTGATTTTTAAGTAGTTTATTTCAACATGAACATATATCAGTTATTCAACCCCCCCTACTCATTAAAAGGATTAGTACCCAATAAATAAAATGATACCTATTAAGTGAGTAAGAACCCTTTACAATATACTATAATTTATATGAACTACAAAAAAACAAAAAAGTACATAACTTTTTATTAAAAAGAGATTCCCAACTCAAATCCTATGTTCCTTTTGAGTTATGTGTATAACTAGACTAAAACATTATTTTTGGAAAATTCTTAAACAAAAACAATTACAAAAAATGTATGAATAAAATATATACAACAAAAATAAACGAATATAATTACTGGTTTTTCCCTATAAGGATTTGGAATATTTTATTGAATATTTTTAAAGCTATGTGCTGAGTCAATGTGAGATTTTGGTGCCTTGAGAGGCTCTTTATTGATATAGAAAAAGTAAAAAGAATATTATATTACCCGTCATAATTTTTTAATAAATAATCATATAAATCCAAAATAGAGTCTCATATGGTAAATCCCAGTCCAAAGTTGATTCTGAAAAGTGTGGTTCACCATAGGTGTGACCCCAAGTTATTCGGTATAAGACATTTAGTTGAGGCTACCATTGGTGTGTATGTTAAGTAAATTAAATGAATTTATTTATTTATTTATTTAATATAGCTAAATGTAACTGAACCACATTAAATAAACTATTTTGAAAATTCTATAAGCTTGGCCTTAAATCCCTAGAAAACTACAGGGGATGATACAATAGTTCTTCATTGAAAGATTAGGATTAGAGAATTATGATGATCAGATCCAGGTTAATTGAGAGGGAGGCAGTGACTACAGCAAATCATCTTCAACATTGGTGAATTCTCACTTCAAAAATTATATATACATAATTGAGGTAGGTATTTTTATTTTTGGGTGTTTCCCTTTGATTAAATATTAATCATAGATTTATTGTCTTCCTTATTTTTTCAGTTAATCTCATTCATCGCATGATCCCAAACATTTATTTATAATTATTTGTGACATGTTTCACACTTTTACCACATATTATGATTTATTGACATGATTGTATTATAAAACGATGGAATTGACTCATTTTTGTTCTTCTCCCCATCCATTTATTGTTCTCATCATCATTGGCGCATAAGGTCATGGTTCATCATTACCAGATTTTTTCTAGTGTGATCCAACCCATGGATTTGAGAAGATTGTGTGAAAGATAAGAGGATCAATAATTTTATTATTTTTGGAGTTTAAATTCTTAATTTGGATGTAGAATACATGGATTTGAAATCTAATGTGATACTGTTAGTGGCTTAGTGTGATGTAATTTTCTCGCACGGTTTCGAGTAGTTGGAATTTGGCCACTAGTGATTGCTCAGTAATGGATGACCCCAGATCCACAATATCAGGTTAAATATTAGAAATAATTGGAAAAGTAGGAAGAATGGGAAGATGTGGTAAGTAATCATTGGGTTTGTATAAAAAAACTATACAAAATGTAGTCCGAGAACACATGTCATTTAGTATCCAAGATGTAGTGTCTATGGTTTTGGGGAAGATAAGTGCCACACACCCAATATAGACCATACATGCCATGTGACTTAATGTTGGTGGCTCGTCGTGTACTCTGAAAGTACACAATAATAGAATAATCTTGGTATATGGTCATGATTATAAGTACATGATAATTAATAGATACGCATAGGCAAGGGCTGAGGTGCACAAGTAGGGCATTAGGTTGCTAAGATACATCGTGTACTATAAGTACATGGTTTCTAGTGCCACATGTATAACAAATTCATGTGCAAGAAAGGACATAACTATGTAAAAATGTGACATTATACACAAAATGGCCCTTTTTATACACCATACAACTCACACAAGTTATTTTAAATTCTATATCTCCTCACTCGGGACTCAAATGTTGTCCAATTGGTAGCCTATCCTAAGTTGTTTTCAACGTAGAACGCGATGTATTTATTCACAGTGTAATTTGAGATACATTATTAGGTGGTGTGAGTGTGACCCTTCTTCTCATGATTATTGACTATTAACAGTGATCATAAAGGATAATCACAGTGATTTTAGGCTTGGAAACCCCCTTGTCACATCAGGGTGACGATCCCCTATTCTGTATACCTAGGCCCAGTAGAATCACATAATATAGTATGGTGTGGGTTCTTTGTCTACTAATTGGTATCCCTATGATGCACTAGAGAGTTTATTATATACATATTGAGTTTCACCCACTGATACACTAGTGCACAGTTCATCTAAATATAGATTTGGAACCCCATGGCACACTAAGGTGTGGTTCCTCAACCTACATTGTGGAAACCCCTCATGCACTTGGGTACATATACTCTACATAAAAAGTGGAACCCCATAGATAAACTATGGTTTTCATCTATATCTACCATGTGTAACCCACAAAGGAACTAGGTTTCATGTCCACTGGATATTGTGCCCTATCAACTGTGCAATGTTTTGGCTAGGGTTGGGGTCCTCCACTCTAAATCTTCTGAAATTAAAAAGATGCATAGACAAGAGATATTTATCACTTGGATAGGATTTGTATTAGAATTTAGTGAACCCTTAAATATATATTATATTTGGTTACAGAAAATCACCATTTTAGATTGTAACTCAATGATTTTGAAGTACAATGGAATGGTGTGGATCCTACATAGGGTAACTTGTACGAACAGATGGGATGCATGGAACCAGAGATGGATCCTTAGAGTTGTCAGCTAAATAATTATTCATATTTAGTTTAAGGAGATATATATCCATTATCTCTATATTTTGGGATTATTTTTTTACCATATATACGTTATTTTGATTTTTTTTCTCATGTTCAAATTAGATCACTTTTGTGGGTTGAGAGGACTACTATTGTATCTTTATTTATCTTTCTTTTTGTTTCTGAGGTATCCAACTATGTATGTATATACTCACCAAGGAATGATATTTTCCATAATGTTTCATTTATTATAAAGATTATAGTTTGATATATGTTGAAATTAGCGGAGCAGATGTTTTGGATTATTGGTCATGTTTGGTGGTCAGATGTGGATACTAAGAACCATAATCTATTCATTTTTCATTTATCAGTATTTTTTATGTTTAGAATTCATTTCTAGTTGGGCGTGTATTTTACCCATTTATTATTTTTAATATAATATCTTAGTCTAATATATTCCCTAATTTTTATTTTATGCACGATTATACTATAGATTTTGCAGTCTTTTATAATTCCCCTTCACTTTTTCAGGGATATGGTTGTGTGCGTGAATATTGGTATTTATGAAATGGTCTATCATTTAATTTATGCCTTATTAATACAAAATTTATATAACCTAGCCTATTTTAGGTGTTAATAGGTATTTTACACCTATTATTCTTCAGACCAAGTATCCCCTAGTGGTTTGGGTCATGAAAGAGTGATATCATATAAATTATTCCTCAGGTTGGTGTTAGAGTAGGATGCTAGGTGAGGATCAACCCAGAGCTTAGGGAAAAATTATCATAGGGTCTCAATTATTTATTTTAGGATAATAAATATGGTTGTAGATTAGATATATCATCCCAATATAGAATTAAATGGATATTACATCCTTTTATATGAATTTTCTATATATTACAAAAATAATTTCATGCTAAGCATAATAGTGTAGTGTCTTTGTAAACATGGAAACAAAATATTCTATCATGGGGAATGATCTTCATAATCCTTTATAAATTTTTCCAACATTAGTAAATCTAACTAAAACCTTTCTATATAATCTCAGTGAAGGAAACATAAGAAAGGGGTGATCTCAAATGCTCGATAAGGGAAAATAAAGGAAATGTGCAAGAATAACGTGATCAAAAGGGTATGGAACAAGTACATAACATTTGAAGATCATTATTTTTGTACTAGAGATCATAAAAATGATTGGAATTTAATTATTCATGAATCATAAGGAAATAGAGATAATAATCCATGAAAGAATAACATTAGAATAAAACATGGAATTGTGGAAAACACAAGAGCGTATAATAACCCTATGTCAAGGAGGCCTGCCAAGACCTTTCTAGAAAGTTAGGCTTGGGCTACAACCCATGTACCTGTTATGGTCATTGGATAACAACTTTTGATCCAACTTACTTGAAGGCTTGGAATCAACATGTGTATGGTCTTGTTTTTGGACTTTGGCTATAACCCATGTACCTTCTTGATTTCAGGAATGAGCTACAACCAGTGTACCGATGTTCGTTTAGTCTAGGGATACAATCCATTTTACTTATTGATTTCATGATTCGGATACAATACATGTACCTTCTTGATTTTGTTCATGGAATATAACCTGTTTACCCTTTTTCTTTTAGTCTTGGGCTACAACCAATGTACCTTAATGTTTTCAGGCTTGGGTTACAACCAATGTACCCTTTGAGGTCATATACAATTTATCAATACCCAATTCATTGGATGGATATATAGGTCCCACCCTTTTCATAATAATATCATCCATACATGTTCCAAAATATAATAAATCTTTCATTATATCCTAACCCATAAAAATAGATTGGTTTTATAAACATTAAATCATAGCTCATGAAATGAAATGGGTAACACTAACATTTCATCTCATATTATCCTATGAAATGATATATGATTCATAATCACTTGAAGAAATAATAACCTATTATAATAGGTGAGTTTCAAAATAATAAAACTCATGGTAGTGAAGTGGGTGTCTTAAGTATAATTCTATCAAAACATAAACCATTCTGTAAATAATATTATTGGAACCTTTGGATCATATCCTAGATAGGCAATAGTAATTTCAATGGATTTCATCTTAGATAGAAAACAATATTGAAATATATTTTAAAAACATTTCTAGAGGAAAATATCCTTTCTTCTTGAAAAAATTATGTATAATACATAAAACCATTTGAAAATAATTGTCATTGAAAATACCATTAAAATTTATAAAAAAGACTTGAAAACTTTGGAAATTTTTTTCCATGAAACCATATAAAATAAGATATAAAAAAAATTAAAAACCATTTTATTGTAATATTTTTTTAGAAACATTTCACTAAAAATATAACCTTTAAACAAGTAATGAAAAATTCAATGGATTGACGGTGGATAAATCTGTACATGTTTTACAATGTAAAAAGAACATTCCTTTTTTACAGTTAAAAGTATAAGAAATTGTCTCATTCGGAAACCGATATGGAGATTCCATTGGAAACATTGTTAAAATAGGTAAAGGGTAAAAATTTATTTTAATTATCATAGGATATTAGTAAAATATTCTTGGAACCTCTATTTAGGAAACATGGTTTTGAAGGAACACAGATTTCTGATCGAAGAGAGGGTAAAGTGAGGATTTTTTAAAAACACATTCATAACAATATAATGTAACAAATAGTAGAAAATGGTACTACTATATGATTATATCATGAATATCCGTATGAGAATAAAATTTTTGAATTTATTGAGATATGGAACATAAGAATTCATCAAATTACGTATAAATGTAAACATACCCGTAAAGCGATGAGATTCTCTCAATAAACTATTATAACTTGGTAACATTGAATCATAATCTCCTTGTAAGAAACGTAAATTACATTTAGAAAACAAATATCATTAAAATAATAAGATTTATTATAAAAAATTAAAAATTCAAGTATATACACCTCAAAAAAGTGATTAGGTGCATAACAAAACATGAGTCTCAAAGAAGGAAAATTGAGGCAGAACATTTTTACCGATTTGGTAACCTTTAAAACATAAACCCCATGAATGAAATTTTGTAAAAAAGTTAATTTAATAACCATAAATTTATGTATGATATACATATTATAAAATCATGTTCTGTACTTACACTACACAAAAGGAATGATTGGTGACCATAGCGTGTATCTCATGAGAATAAAATGTGAGATGAAATCCCCTAACCGTGTGTCTTGACTCTTTTCGTACTCATACATCCATCCAGAATAATCAATATAATTTTATTATAAATATTTTAAAGAATAGAATTATTATATATAATACCATATATGGTTTGATTATGACCAAATATTACCTTCTTATTAACGATATTACATTAAGGTTTCACTTCAGTTAATATTCTCTTTATTCTTCGCATGTGACTTAATTTGTTATATGTTTTGTCCTTATAATTATATCATGATTCTAGAATGTAAACCCTGATATAAATATCTTTTATATCTAGTATATTTATATTATAATAATCTATTTAATCTATAAGTAAAAAATGGAATACACCATTCATGGAGACCGTAATCCATATCTATATATAAACGATGTTTCCGTTTTTATTATCATTTTGAAATAATGTAAGTTAAAGGAATATATGTATATATATGTATATATCATTATAAAATTAGATTTATTATATAATATATTTCTTATAAATTCACTTAATCTATCATTAAAAAAATCCATGTAATGTATGAATTAATCATATCGCTTTGAGGGGGCGGTAGTTCAGACTTCCACAAATGAAATTAACGTATTCACAAAAAAATGGAAAGTAAAAATATATGTGTTGAAAAAAATTATAAATATATTTAAAGACACAAAATATATAATATATTAAATATATAAACTTATTTTATATCCTAATGGCCACATTGGTATGAGGTAATGGAAAAATGAACAATCATTATTTTGTGAGGTAGTAGTTCTCCAAACACAAAAACCATATGTGTGTTACCCATTAGATGGAGGTGTGTGTAGTTTTAGTTCGAAAAATTTACACAAAATCATAATAGTATATTTAGGATAATAATTTTTTTATATAATCATAAAATAAATATATTCAAAGGTGGTGGATAATGAAAATAAAAGAAGGGACTTGAGAGAAGACATTACCTCTTAATTGGGTAACTCATTTTTCGTTTGTCCCGAAAAGATTCCTTGGATTTCCTTCTTCCCCAGGGAAGTCTTCCAAGAGTAATATATAGATGTTTGGAAGTGTATTTATGGATCTTTATTTAACTTAATAGGTTTTAGTGGTGTGAATAAAAGGGGGAGGTGGTGGCCTTTTATAGGGAAGGAAAAGGACTCACTTGGAATTTTTTTAAAATAAGTTAGATATACACTTGTTATTATCTAATAAGTGTAATAACAAAAAAATCAATAATGGATGGTTTATGGAAACCACATTCCCATAAAATGGCCTTCTTACATGTGGATATGTCAATTGGGCACCTAAGACTTGGTTTTTCTCCCTAATTAAGCTTAATTTGACCTTACTCGATGTTATTAATTTTAATAACATTTAAAGATATTTTTTGTCGAAAATTATGTTTATACTATTATACTTTAAATATTACATTTATTAAAATGGTTTATGTCAGTTTTTAAAAAATCAAATCACAAAAATGGCCAAATTTAGGTTAATGTTAATCCCGTAGACATGATGAAATTATAGTTTTTTTAATGTAGAAATAATTTCAAAAGTTCATTAAGATTTTATATTCAATTTCAACGTGAAATTGATTCTAATGACCTAAATAGTATTAAATGATATTTAATTAATCTAATGTGACCTCAAAAATTTGAAAATATAATTTTATATTAATAATTATTTATACAAAAAGGCAGTTTTTAACCTAAATTAGTCGTTTCCACTATTCACCAAAAATAAAGTTTCTCATAAAAATATAAAACATTCATCCTAAACTATTTTCAGAATTATAAATTAAAAAATGATATTTATTTTATAAAATTAAATTTCTAAATCTGTCTAAAATTAATTATATTGTATTTCATATAAGGACTCGATGTGTAGTTCATTATATTTTTTAAACATATAAGGACTTTACCAAAAATTATATCATTCATTATCAATATTTTTTATTTATATAAAACCATTATAAAAAATATTTGAAAATTTTTTATTAAGATTTATATTATTATGTTAAATGTGTAGGATATAATTATCTCATTTAAATAATTATAATAGTTAAATGATGTTTCGTAGAATCATTAGTGTTGAGTGTAATGTACTTTAAGTCTGTGTTTCTAGTAACATGTGTTAAGTCATGGCTGCATGTAACTTATGTTGAGTCAATGTTTCATTTATTATATATTGAGTTGGTATCGTCGAATTCACCCCAATCCAGTGTTGTGTGTAGCGCAACCACTGTTGGGGTCATCTGAATGGAATGTTTGAATATGGGTTTTAATATATATATATATATATATATATATATATATATATATATATATTGATTTTTAGTGCCACATGAAATGAAAAATACCAGAAAGATAAATTAATTTTAAAAATAAAATATTTCACAAAATCTTTGGGTCTTACATTCTCCCCCCTTAAAATTAATTTTTCCCTGAAAATTCATCTAGTTTAACCTAAATTTAATTCTTGAAATTTCATTTCCCAAAAACCCACATCATAAAAATGAATAATAAATATTCCATTAAAAAATAGTTTGAACCATAAGGGTTACCCAAGGTAACATATAACTAAGTTTTCCCATATTATAACATAGATTGGATGTGAAAACATGGATATGGATAAGAAATATTATCATCATGTTCTAATGGACAGTGTTAGAGAACATGATCAGGACAATAAATCAATAAATCTGCAGTAACCTAAGGTACCTTTTGATTCAACATAAGTAAAAGTACTAGGATAACATTTTTTGTTTGAAAATCCTTTTTCCTAAAGTTCAAAAAAATTCATAAATATATATACTTTCTTTATTTTGGGAAAGCCTAACCCTTCTTTATTCCTTGAACTATGTGACCTCTTGCTATAAAAAGATGTGTTTCTTTTTCATCCCTGAAGTACTAACAAATATTGAGACCCCTGATATTCCATCCCATTTGTCATTAGTTACCATCAACACATGGTCGTTTGAACAGGCTATCCAATATGCATAAATCCTTATATATAAATAGAACACATTAATCTTATTGACTTCATCATAAGTTTAACTTGAACATACCATAAATTTATAACCTTATACCCCTTCCAAAATTAAATTTACCCTTTAATCCTTAAATAAACTCTTATATTAAAAACAGCATTGATAGAAATGTAGGTCTGTCCTTATACTAATAGAATATCAAATGTGATTTTATTATTCCATAATCCATGTAGGGAAATATAATAACATTAAATCTCACCAAAGTACGAACAACATGACATTCATAAGGATTATTCATTCAAAATAAAACAAAAAATTCTCAGGTATGGAGGGAATGATAGGTAATTATTAATTATATTGGTTCACTTCATCCATTATGATTTCATATGATATCCCTTTGTTCTTAGTCATCAGAGGTTGTTCGAGCTGATCACCATTATAAACCCTTGGATTTTGGAGCCTTTTAGAGAAATGCCAAAACTCCCTATAATTGAAACACTGGAGTGTGGAAGGTGCATCCTGAATAATATTTTCATTATTCTCATCATTATATGACACTTTACAATCACTTTAGAATTCATCCACTTGATGTGATTTCTTTCCAAACATAAAATATTTACTGGTCCCATTATGAAAATTCTATCCAAGCTTCTATCCCTACATAGAGCACAAAGGATGTATCATCTTCTTATCTCTATGGTTGATTGGTTGTACTTAGAACTCTATCTTCCTCTTCTTGTAAAAACCATGATATTGATCCATAACTCCAACCTACATTTCGACATTAATTGCAAAAGTAGAATCTCTTCATAGCTACAAAAGTCTATTGTGGTGAATTCCCTTCTAGGACATGGATTTAGGGAACTAATTAACATATCAAACATAAATTCTTTTTGGATAATAATTCTTGAAGTGTACCTCAAAAGTCTTGTGAAATTTTCCTCATATGTACTGACACACTCATCATCCATTTTCCTCAACTCAAGGAACTACTTTTCCATCTTTGTATGAAGAACATGGGAAATGTATTTATTTAAAAATTAGTTTTTGAACTCATCCCATTCAATGGATTCAATTTAATATTTCTTTATTGTATTCTTGATTAAATTCCTCCATAGTTATACTTTATCTTCTAATCGGAAAATAGCAAGAATGACATTCTCGTGATCTGAACACTGGAGAATAGAGAATAACTTTCTTGTGGTACTGATCCATTGTTTAGTAACAAGTAGATCAGAAGATCCAATAAATGAAGGTGGGTGTTTCCTCATAAAGGACTCAATGGATTGTTTATTCCTCCTTTGATAATTTATAAGGTTATCCTGATTCATATAATGAACAAGCTATATGATCATAAAAACATGTTTCTCATTCTAGCTCCCAAAGCATTTAGATTCCTCGAAGAATAGTCATTGCATTGTCCCTCACAATCACTATTGACGCGGTTCCTTTGGGTTATAGAAATTGATTAAATCCCAAAAAAATAGAGTAAGAAACTATTATAATAGAGATGAACCACATAATCATGAAAAGTATCCTATAGTATATCTAAATTATTACACCTTTCATAATCAATGAATCCTTAGTTTTAAACTAGGTTATTTGTAGCCAAATTATTTTTAAATAGTTCATTATAGTGGTTAAAGTGTGTGTGAATTCCCTATGCATATCCCTTGGGAGTATCAATCTAGGTGTTCCACATGGCCCATTGTTGTGTACAAGATTACCCTGAGTCTATACCAAAACATCTTTTCAGAGTTGTTACCCATATATACAACTATTCCAGATCCACATACACTTGTAGAATCCAAATAGGGATCTATTTCTTGGAAACCACTCACTCTATCATTTACCAAAACTCCTATAAATTTTCATAAATATTAACTCATCCATATACTTAATCATAGAGACATATCTAGACATATCCTTATAAATATACCTAGGGATCTCACTTATTTTTTCTCATCATAGCTCATATAGGTTGTCAAATCCTTTCATTTGAAACCAACTATAGTGACTCATGCTTGACATACATGGATATTAGATCATTTTAGATAAATATTTTGTATATTACAAAAAAATACAAGCATGAGGACCATAATAGTTTACTGTCATGTGAAACATGGATATAAAATTTTCTATCTTAGTAAAATATCTTTAACAGCTCTCATAAATATCTCCACCATTGGTACATCGACCTAAAACCTTTAATCATAACTTGGAGAAAGGAAACATAAGAAATGGGTGGGCTGAGTTGCTCAATAAGGGTAAATAAATGAAATGTGAAAGAATAAAAAAATAAAAGGGTATCTAACTTAAGCATAATAGTTTAATATCATTCCTTATATATTAGATATCATAATAAATATTGGTATTTCATCATAAATGAATCATAAGATAATAGAGAAAATTATCCATGATGCATAACATATTAATAAAACATATAATTGTTGAAAACACATAATAATATAATAAAAATATGGACAAATGGCCTTCCAAGACCTTTATAACATGTTAGTCATGGGATACAACCCATGTTCACACTACGGTCTTGGGATAACAACATGTGTACCCTCTTACTTTTACTCTTAGGCTACAACCCATGTAAATTCTTATTTTTAGAATATGGAAACCACTCATATACCTTATTCATTTCAGGCATGGGATACAACCCATATACCCACTTTTATTTAGGCTTGCACTACAACCCATGTACCTCCCTAATTTCAGGATGAGGATGAAACCCATGTACATTCTTGATTACGGTTCGATCTACAGCACCTGTACCCTCTATCTTTTTGGTTTGGTCTACAACCCATGTGCCTTCATTTTTTTGGGAATGGGATAGAACTCGAGTAACCATGGATATCATATGTAACATATCATTAACTAATCTGTTGAGGAATATATAGGCCCCACCCATCTCATAACAGAATCATTCATACATGTTTCATAAAATAATAAAACTTTCCTCATATCATGACCCAAAAAAGGAGATAGGTATTATAATCATAAAATAATAGACCACGATATGAAATGGGTATCATTAATATTTCATAACATCTTGTCATATGAAAATATATAGGTGTCATAATCACTTTAAGAAATCACAACTCAGGAAAAAAAGTAGGTTTCAAAAGCATAAAATTCGTGGAAGTGAAGTGGGTGTTTAATGCATCATTGTATCAAAACAAAAACCATCAAATAAAGAGTATGAATGGAACCCTTTGATCATTTCCTTGAAGTTTATGAGTATCATCCACAAATGTCATACTATATTAAAAATAATTTTGAAATATCTTTCAAAATTTCTTGAGGAAAATATGTTTTCTTTATTGAAAAAATATTTTTTTAGTACATAAAACCATTTGATAGTCATTTTCCGAAAAACTCCATTAAAACATATACGGAATACATAAAAACATTAGAAACCCATTTTTTGTGAAAATATATAAAATAAGCTTCAAAAAAATATATACTTTTTTCCTGGAAAATTTATTCTAAAAACAATTCATAAATATAATCGTTAAACATGAAAAGAAAGATTCAAAGCATTGATGTCAGAAAATCCATACATGTCATACAAGGTAAATATAACATTCCTTTGGCATGGTAAAAAGAATATAGAATTTCCGCTTTTGTAAAGAGAAAGGAAGACTCCTTTGAAAACTTTGGTAAAATAAAGAAATGGTAAAATTTTATTTTAGTGATAAAAGGATATAATAGAATATTCTTGGAAACCCTTTAAATAAATCATAGTTTGTAGGGAACACATTTTTCCGACCGAAGAGAGGGTAAAGTCAGCCTTTCATAAAAATATTGTTTTCACTATATTATTTACCACAGAGTACCATATAGTACTACTACATTATAAGGCCCTAGACTTATACATTGCATAATCTTGAATAATGTTAATAATTCACATTGAGGATCATTTCATGTTTTTAGATTTGGACAATTAGATCCTAACTTATACATAATAACGTGAATATTACATGAAGACAATTCTACTCAGTATCAATTTTTTTCATAAAATAAAAACTCTTAAAAGAAACGAAACATGTCTAATTCCATGTTTTAAACCGCATGACTTTTCCTTGATCTCATATTTGACCCTATTACACTTTATGTCTTGTGAAAAACATTTCAAAAACAAGGGATGAGCTTAAATAACTCAGTAAGTGATACACAAAAAAGGAAAACTGTTATTTTTTCAAAACAACATGTAAACCTTTAATACTTTATCATAAGTAATAAATTTCACTTTTATGAAGTAGTAAATACTCTTCACTGAATAAAAGATCATTTATTAGCCTTTTGTAACCAAAATATTACCACAAAACCCAGAGAAATAACACATAACATATAAAGGGTTAAATGGGGACATAAACATACTTAAATGGAATAACCATACATCCTACTTCTGAAAATCATTCTTAGAAATGAAATATCCATACAGTTGACTTCCATACCCCATGCATAGGAGGTTATAATGTTACCACCTATCCATGGTTTTCCATGGAACCATATATCATTTCGTTTATCATGTAACCACCTATCAAATTTCCAATTACCATTATATTATCATCACACATAAAAGATTTTAAATATCAACATTTCAATCACAAAAATTTTATTTGTAATCATAATAAGTAATTTCAACATATTGAAATAGTAAATATACTTTCAAAACCATTTTCAATACCTTCAAATGTAAAATGGTTATATGGTATTTATTTTCAATTTAAAAATATCACGACTTCTTAAATAATCCAAATATTTAATAATACTCACGGTGTTAGAAAGGTTATTGTCACTGCATAAGTTAAAAAAAATCCCTTTTACATTTATTAAAATGAAACATAGAAAAATATTCCCTATGAATTAAATGAAATGTAAAAGGGGTTTATAAAAAATATAAAATAATGAGATGTATAAATCAAAATATACCTCAAAGAAAGGGGATTGAGACAATGTCCCGTACCTCGTGTCTGACTTAATTCATTCATTATTTAATTTCCTGAATAATAAATGTAATTTAATTTCTATATTCATTAAACACTTTTCAATCTTTATTATTCCTTTAATATCACTTATTAACTTGCTATGACAATTAGTCAATTATTTCATTTCATATCAGACATTTTTCTTGATTTTTGGAAGTTGAGTAAAAAATGAACGTGTTATAATTATAAATTTCCAGTGTGATCAAAATTATATTATATCCATAATGATATTCAGGATTTTTATATCATATATACAATATAAATCTATTATATATTTATTTATAATAGTCCAAATAATTTTGATATAAAAATGAAATGAATTGTTCATGGAGACAGTAAGTTGTATGTACGCATGAACGCTACTTTCATTTCTTTTTAATATTTAAAAGAATGAAAAATAAAAGATACATAGGTATATTATAATTTCAATATAATATATATGTCATATATGTTATATAAGTTCAGTAATTCCATCCTTTATACGCTCCATGTATAGCATAAACGAGTCATGTCACTTTGAAGGGGCGGTAGTCCGCATTTCCTCAAATGAAATTATCATATTTATACAACATGAAAATCATAGAGGTATATTATAAATGAATATTAATGAATAATAGAGATATAATAAATATCATATATATCATATATAATCATAGATCCATCATAATTTCAACCATAAGAGGTTGTAGGAGAAGATTAACCAATCATCGTTTCCTGAGGCGGTAGTTTTTTGTCTATAGAAACTGTATGTTCTATACCCAATAGATGGAGGTGTGTGTATGTGTAGTTCAAATAATTCTCATAAAAATAACATATTATATTTATGATAATGGATTTTTTATGTAAAATAATAATAATAATATCATAGGAAGTGGGGAATGAAAAATAATCGAATGTAACTTGAGAGATGTCGTTACCTCAAATCAAGTAACTTCATTTTATTTGATCCAAATGAATTTATTGAATTTTATTATGTCTGGGGAAGGTGTTAAGTCAAAAGTCTTCTTTTGGCTTTTACATCATGTTTTGGAAATCACAAATATATTCTGTCATGATTTGAAAATCTCAAATGTATTCTATCATATGTTTGTAAATAACAAGTTGTGTCTATCGTATCGTACGATGACTGATCGTACCGACCAAAACGTATCGTACTGACTCTGTCAAACGTATCGTACTGACTCTGTCAAACGTATCGTACTGACTCTGTCTAACGTATCGTACTGACTCTGTCGATCGTATCGTACTGACTGTTATTCAAATGATTATTTTTTGTTTTGGTACTTTGTTAAAAAAACTCTCTCTGCATATGAATCGTACTCATGTTTTACATTTTCTATATCTCTTATCCTAACAAAACGATGTCGTTGAGTTAGTTATATACTAATCAAAACGATGTCGTGTTTTCTGTTTCAATATGACCGTTGGAGGCAATATGACCGTTGGAACCCGAGGCCTATAAATAGGAGGTCATTTGAAGCTGAGAAGACAACGATGAGCAAACTGATGAACGAAGAGATTCTGTGAACTACGAAGATTCTAGAGAGAGACGCTGTGACTTCTCTCATCAGCCTTGTGCGTCCGATCATCGTATCGAGGGCTTTCAAGTAATTGAAATACAGAGGTGCCGATTACCTGCAAAATCGAGGGCTGCCGTGGATAGGCAGACAGACGAGCCGATCATCGTATCGAGGGCTGCCGGGGATAGGCAGACGGACGTGCCGATCATCGTATCGAGGGCTCACCAAGGTGTTGGTGAGACAGACCTTTTTATCCTAGGTGAAAGGATAACCCTTCTCTTTGGGTTAAAAGAATTGTATTACTTTTACATTTCCGCTGTTTGTATTAGAAAGGAATTGTATTGTTTCCTTTCTTCTTTTACATATTCAATTGTAATTGTTTCAATTACAATCATTCTTTTACATATTGTATCAATTGGTTCTATACGCTTTTAAAGGTAGAACCATTCATTTTTGTATTACTCTGATTATTGTGTTCACCTTGAATACAATTGTTTTACTTTACAATAGTATTACAATACATCATACCTTTTACATTCAATACAATTGTGGGTGTTTGTATTTGTATTAGTTTAAGATCTTTTAAACTAATCTCTTTGTTTCTAAAACTCAAAGGTTTTTAAACCTACAATTCACCCCCCCTCTTGTATTGTTCCATCTAATAGACTTTTATATCAACTATTCGATCCAACAATTGGTATCAGAGGAGGTTTTCCACTGATTTGTATTATTAGCTTTATTTTTTTTTTTTTAAATACTTACTACACTAACGTGTGGAGTGGAAAAGTTGTTTTTGTTATTAGATGGCAGGAATGAATATCGGATCAATTGATAATCTGAATCCTTCTAGACCACCAATCTTTGATGGGAATGATTATGAGTATTGGAGAGATCGCATGAAGACTTTCGTCATCAATACTGGTGTAGACAATTTTATTATGCTTACTGGGGGTTACAAAATTCCTGACAAGGAAGTTAGTACTTTCACCAATCAAGAGAAGCAAGAATATCAACTGAATTACAAGGTACGCAATACTTTATTATGCTCTATGACCAGGAATATATATAGTCAGATATCTTCATGTGAAGCAGCCAACTGTATTTGGAAGAAATTAGAAGTCACTCATTTTGGTACATCCAAGGTTATTGAAACAAGGAGAGCAATGCTTCGAGCAGAGTATCATGGTTTTGTTTTTCCTTATGGAGAGCCAGTTTGCAAAGTGCAACAAAGGTTTATGACAATTGTCAACAGCTTACAATCAATGGGAGAAAAAGGTCTTGATGATGAAGCTCTTGTTGATAAGATTATAGATATTATGCCAAATGAATGGGAGTCGAAAAGAACAGCTATTGATGAAAATAGAAAAGTTTCCCAGATTACTCTTGATGAACTCTTTGGAACTCTTCTACAACACGAGACAAGAATGAAAAGAGATGCTGATTTCAATAAGAAGAAGAATGGGAATGGAAGTGTAGCTTTTGCTTCTAAAGCTAAAACACCTGAAAGGGTTACAAGGTCTAAATCCAAGAAAGTTGTTGTTTCTGATTCAAGTGATTGTAATCTTTCAGACAATGAGTTAGCTAATCTTGCTCGAAGGATGAACAAGATTGTGGGAAAGAAAGATTTTCAATATAGATTCAAAAAGAAAGACAGGAAAGACAGGAAAGATTCAGAGGTAACTTGTTATGAATGCAAGAAAGCAGGACATATAAGGCCTGATTGTCCATTACTAAAGAGGAAAGATAGAAAGGAGAAACATTCTGAAAGAAACAAGAAAAGGTTTTATAAGACAAAGAAGGTCTTGAAAGCAAATGATACGTGGAGTGCAAGTGGAGGTGATTCCTCAGATGATTCTTCAGAATATGAGACGTCAGGACAAAGGAATATTGGACTTCTAGCCAGACTACCAATTGAAGATCATTGTCTCATGGCTAAGGTACATAGTGCTGAAGCTGTTACAAATGTCTCTTCAAATGCAAATTGTGTTGATAATAGATATTATGAATCTTCAAATGATGAACCCTCATCATCAGAAGATGATACTTTACCTTCTTTTGAAGAAGTCTCTAGATTTGCTAAGTTACTTGAGAATGAAAATTCTAAACTCAAAAAGAGATTTGAAAAAGCGAATTCTAGAATTTCTATCTTGACTAAAGAAGTTTCAGATCTTTCTAAAGATCTTGATGGGAAAACTTCTGATTTTGAAAGTATTTTGAAAACCCTTGAGAAAGTCAAATCTGAAAAGGATAAACTTTCTAAGGATCTTGAAACTGCTATTTCAAAGAAAAACATTTTAGAGTCTAACTCTAGTTCAAATTCAAATGTTTTAGAAAACAAGAATTTGGTTTTAAAACTAAAGTCAGAGATTTTATCCTTGAAAAAGTGTTTGTCAAACTTTACTCATGGAAAAGAAAACTTTGATAGGATGTATTCTCAAATTAGACCATTGAGAAATCGTTCTGGTCTTGGTTATACTTATTCCAAACCTGTTTTTAGTAATAACTATTTTGTTCCTCAAAAAAACCATTTTCTGTTCCAAGTGTCAATGTGGTGGACATTGGAGAAGAGATTGTTCTCTTAACAAAACTCAATCCTTAGGATTTCATAAAGCTCATTTTGCAAAACAAATGTGGATTCCTAAAATTCTTTTATCTAATCCTTCTGGATCCAAACAAGTTTGGATTCCGAAAATCTAATTGTTTCTTTTTCAGGAAAATCAGAAGTGTACCAATAAGAACATTTGGTACATGGATAGTGGTTGTTCTCGACATATGACTGGAAACAAAGATTTCTTTGAAAAGGTTATCAAAACAAAAGGTGGAAGAGTTACCTTCGGAGATAATGCTCAAGGAAAGATTGTTGGTATAGGTAATATCATTTTTCTTGGAAAAGTTCTTATTTCAAATGTTTTGTTTGTTAAAGGTCTTAGGCACAATCTCATCAGCATAAGTCAATTATGTGATGAAGGTTACCTTGTGAATTTTAGAGATGATAAGTGTCTAGTTCACAATTCCAAGGATGAATTCATTCTATCTGCCCATAGGCAAGAGAATGTTTACACTATTAACTTAGAAGACCTTAGGAACCAAAACTTACCTTGCTTAAGTGTAATAGAAGACCAATCGTGGCTATGGCATAGGAGACTAGGACACTGTAATTTGAGAAACCTAAGAAAACTCTCAAAGAAAGGACTTGTAAAAGGGTTACCGGATCTTAGATATGATTCTTCAAAAGTTTGTGATCCTTGTCAATTTGGCAAGCAACATAAAACTAGCTTTAAATCAATTAATGAAGTTTCAACTTCTAATGCATTACAACTTGTGCATATGGATCTGTTCGGTCCTTCACAAACTGGAAGCATTGGTGGCAAATACTATGTATTTGTTTTAGTTGATGACTTTACTAGATTTACATGGGTCTACTTTCTCACAAAGAAATCTGAAGCCTTTTCCTATTTTAAAACTTTTAGAGCCCAAGTTAAAAATGAGAAAAACCTACCATTGATAACTATTCATAGTGATCATGGTGGTGAATTTCAAAACTCAGTTTTTGAAACCTTTTGTAGTAAGAAAGGTATTACTCACAATTTCTCAGCTCCAAGATCTCCTCAGCAAAATGGTGTTGTTGAAAGAAGAAATCGTATTCTTCAGGAAATGACTCGAACCATGTTGAGTGAATACTCAATTGCTAAGCACTTTTGGGCTGAAGCTGTTAGTACCGCCTGTTATACTATAAATCGTGTTTTAACTAGACCATTTCTTAATAAAACTCCTTACGAGTTATGGACTGGCCGAAAACCTAAAGTTTCTTACTTCAAAGTTTTTGGATGCAAAGTATTCATTCTGAATACAAAAGATAATCTACACAAATTTGCACCAAAATCTGATGAAGGAATCTTTCTAGGCTATTCCACAACCTCTAAGGCTTATAGAGTTTTCAATAAAAACACTTGTACTGTTGAAGAAACAGTACATGTAAAATTCGATGAAACTAACCCTTTTGTTTTCAACCAACCCAATCCTACATCCTCGGATGTGTTTTCTAAAAATGTTTATCAACCTATAGTAGGAGAACATTCTGATAGGGAAAATGTTCAAGAAATTATTCCTGAAACATTTACCACAGAAGATTTTCTACCATATGTTGAAGAACAGGTTTTACAAAACCCAAATCAATTGTTTCTTAGGAGTCATCCCAGTGATAACATCATTGGTGATATAAATCAACCTGTAAGGACCAGAAATTCCTTAAGAAATGAAATAGAACATCTTGCTTTTCTTTCCCAATTTGAACCTAAAAGTCCAAGTGAGGCCTTAGGTGATGATGATTGGATTAAAGCAATGCAGGATGAACTAAATGAATTTGAAAGGAATCAAGTCTGGACTTTAGTTGAGAGACCTAAAGAAACAACTGTAATTGGTGTAAAATGGGTTTTCAGAAACAAGTGTGATGAAAATGGAATCATTGTAAGAAATAAAGCAAGACTTGTTGCTAAAGGCTATAATCAACAAGAGGGAATAGACTATGAAGAAACATATGCTCCTGTAGCTAGACTAGAATCTATCCGTATTCTATTAGCCTTCGCAGCATACTTCAATTTCAAACTATTTCAAATGGATGTCAAATGTGCTTTTTTAAATGGTTTTGTTCAAGAAGAAGTTTTTGTCGAACAACCTCCTGGTTTTCAAGACCCAAAACATCCTGATCATGTTTTTAAACTTACCAAGGCTCTATATGGTCTTAAACAAGCCCCTAGAGCATGGTATGATAGACTTACAGGATTTCTTTTACAAAACAATTATACAAAAGGTACAGCAGATCCAACTCTTTTTATCAAAATGGAAAACAAAAATGTTTTGGTTGTCCAAATCTATGTTGATGACATCATATTTGGATCAACTCAGAAATCTTTAACCGAGTCTTTTGCTAAATTAATGAAATCTGAGTTTGAAATGAGTATGATGGGTGAGTTAACATTCTTTTTAGGTTTTCAAATTTCTCAAAAACCAGAAGGAACTTATATATCCCAACATAAGTATATTAAAGACTTACTCAAAAAGTATGGATTTGACAAAACTAAAAGTATTAGCACTCCAATTAGTACCTCAAATACTCTTGATCTTGATGAAACTGGAAAACCAGTAGATCAAACAATTTTTAGAGGTATGATAGGGAGTTTGCTATACTTGACAGCTAGTCGACCTGACTTAATGTTTTCTGTATGCTTATGTGCAAGATTTCAATCTAATCCAAAAGAGTCTCACTTAAAAGCCGTAAAGAGAATCTTTCGGTATTTAAAAGACACTATGGATTTAGGTCTTTTCTACTCTTCTGGAAATGATTTTGTTTTAAAAAGTTTTTCAGATGCTGACTTTGGTGGTTGTAGAATGGATAGAAAAAGTACATCTGGAACATGTCATTTCTTAGGAGATTCTTTGGTTTCTTGGTCCTGCAAGAAACAACACTCTGTAGCACTCTCCACTGCTGAAGCTGAATATGTAGAAGCTGGAAGTTGTTGTGCTCAAGTATTGTGGATGCAGCACACACTCACTGACTATGGTTTGAGTTTCTCCAAAACTCAAATTCTTTGTGATAATACAAGTGCCATAGCTCTTAGTAAAAACCCAGCACATCACTCTCGTGCAAAACACATAGATGTTAGGCATCACTTTCTTAGGGATCACACACAAAAAGGAGATATTGTTTTACAATTCATCGGAACGCAAGAACAACTTGCTGATATTTTTACAAAATCTTTACCTTCCGATAGATTTGAATTTATAAAACAGAAGCTAGGAATGATTACATTAAAATAATCATTCATATCTACTTCCTGTTTTACATCTCTCCTAATAATAAGAAACTCCTCGTAGAAAGGGGGAGGACATTTCTTTATGTCTTTATGTTTCTGATATTTAACTATTTCAATTTTTCTGTTTATCGTATTGACTATTTCAATTTTTCTGTTTATCGTATTGACTATTTCAATTTTTCTGTTTATCGTATTGACTATTTCAATTTTTCTGTTTATCGTATTGACTATTTCAATTTTTCTGTTTATCGTATTGACTATTTCAATTTTTTTTCTGTTTATCGTATTGAAATTCTTTTCCATCGTACCATTCAAATTTTATTTGAATCGACCGATGATGGTATTGAAATTCTTTTCCATCGTACCATTCAAATTTTATTTGAATCGACCGATGATGGTATTGAAATTCTTTTCCATCGTACCATTCAAATTTTTTTTGAATCGACCGATGATGGTATTGAAATTCTTTTCCATCGTACCATTCAAATTTTTTTTTTAATCGACCGATGATGGTATTGAAATTCTTTTCCATCGTATCATTCAATAATTTTTGAATCGACCGATGATAGTGTTGAGATTGTTTTCCATCGTAATGTCACCAAAACCAGCAATCACCTTACGATCTTCGACAGGTATTCTTTTTCATTTTTTTTATTATTCTTTTATTTCTAACCGTTGGTCTGCTTTTCTTTAATCCTGACCGTAGAAGATCAACCGTCATATCTTTTTGCCTATAAATACCCCCCTCCCCTCCCCAAACCCACATCGTTTGTCCAAGGATTTGAGGCGAAGCTCTGTTCAACCGGCTATAATCAATCGTACGATCTTCTCAATCGGCATCATCTTTATGTCTCAATCTTCTGCCAACACTCCCGCTGATATGTCTTCAAAGACCTTTACTGAGAAAGACTTTCACAGAGAAAGGTTAGTATCCCGATAATTCTTTGATACGTACGATTCCACGATCAAGAGGATTATTTTGTTTCAAGGATGGGAACATCTATGTGTGGAAAAGCCTGATACTCAAGATCCAGTTCTGTTTGATGAAGTGTGTCAATTCTACAAAACCGTTTCTTTTGACAAGGATATGAATATTAACTTCGCTGTGTACGATAGGAAGTCATCTATGTCTGTGAAACAAGCGGCGCATTTTCTAAATGTTTCTATAGAAGGTGATGCATTCTGCCCATCTCACAAACTTCCAGAGGAAGTTGGTACTTTCAATAGAGAAAATGCTGAAAAGTCTTTGTTTGTTGTTAATGAGGGAAAAAGGAAAGTTTATCATCTTTCACCAGACAATAGGTTTGTCACTCTATGGATGAAAGGTTTCCTTGTTCCAAGGAAAGGGGATAGAGAAACCCTTAAAGTCTCTGATGTCTTTATGCTTGACTACCTTGTGAATATGAGAAAGGTAAATCTCATGGGATATATCTTTGAAACAATCAAGAATGTCAAGAAAGGAGGGATTAAATCCCAGATAATAATGTATCCGGCCATCCTCACAAAATTCATTCTTGAGAGTATGAAGTTCTGTAATATTCCTTTGAAAGGAAAACCTATGGATTTGTGGCCGTCTTTCATTAATAAGAGTACGATGAAGAAGCTGAATGTTTGTTTTGATTCGAATTCAAAACTTTTTGTCAGAGATGAAGAAGCTGAATTGCCTGAAAATCAATCGGCACCTATGCCTGCCAAGGACAATCAATCGGCCGGTGTTACTCGAAAGTCTGATCCGCAGACTAGTTCAAAGCCAAAGAAGAAGCCGAAGTACAGCAAAGAAGTTGTTGCAAAGTGGAGAAAGGACAAGGAACAGAGAAAAGAGGGTGATCCGAAGTTTGGACTTGACACTGCTGAGGCCTTTGCAGAAAGGATAAGGGTAGAAGAAACCCTTCAAGCTGAAAAGAAAAAGAAGTCTCTTTTGAAAAGGAAGGCTCAGGACTTTGATATTTCTAAAGTCTTGAAAGCAGTTGAAGATGCTAGTGCTCAACTAACCGTGGAAGTCCATCAAGAGCCTATCGTACAGAGTTTGCCTGAGAAAGAGAAAGGGAAACAAGTGATGGAAGAAGTGGAAGAAGAAGAGGATTTTCTTTTAGAATATCTTCAAAGTTCAAAGAAGAGTAAAGAGGAATCACTTCAAAAGCTGAGCGAAGGAGTTCAACAAACTCCTCACGCCGATCAGGAAAGGTCACCGAACAGGATGTCATCTAAATAAAAGGAAGATACTCAATCTTCTCAGACTGATAAAATTGTTGTCATCAGTGATAGAGTAGAAGAAGAAAGAAAGCAGAAAGTAAAGGCAAAAGGGAAACAGCCTGTTGTTGAATCGAGCAGATCGTATCAACTATCATCGTACGATGATGATACTGATTCAGAGAATACAATCTCTCTCAAGAAGAGTGATTACATTGTTCATGTTTTGAGGAGAATGGAGAAAACAATTCCTTATTTCCCGAGGCTGGAAGGAAAGATTGATTTTATCACTGAAAATCAGAGAAAGAAGTTTGGATCTGTGAAAGAGTTGAGGAAGAAAGTTTTATCTGTTGAAGCCGATTTAAAAGTTCTTTCAGAAAGCTCAGCTGTTCATAAGAAGGCATGTAATAAGATGACTAAGTGGTCGTACAAAACAGAGAGCTCAATCAATGACCATGAGATTGCTATTGAAGACATAAGAAGGTTATCAAATGATCTTGCAATCGCTTTCAACAAGCTTGATAAAGAAACAGTTGAAAGGCTGAATCTTTTATCCTCTCAAAGAGCCGATGTCCCTTCAGTGAAAGACTTGCAAGAAAGAATGAATGCTTTCCAATCTGATTTTTCGAAGGTTTCATCTTTCAAAGATGAAATGGTTTTACTGAAGAAACAAAATTCTGAGTTGGCCAAGGATAACAAGACTCTGCAAAGCAGAATTGATACTCTTGAAGAGGTAATCAGAGTCCAGGAGGAAACCATCAGAAATCAAGATCAGATTTTTGCGGATCAACAAGAGCTCCTCAAAACTCAAGGTGAATCAATTTCTGAAGAAAAGAAGGAGATCAAGAAGATGAAAGCTGTGCTTCATGAGCTTATAAAGAAAGAGAAGGAAAGAGGAAAATGATTGTTGTATTTGTTTCTTTTGAAACTTGTTTGTGTTGTAATAACTCTTATAAACCTCTTTTATCCATTGTCTTGTATTACTTCACTAACTCTTTCAGACAATTCGAGGTTACTCCTTTCTTTTTGTAAATCACAAAGGGGGAGAATATTTACAAAGCAAAGATTGTTTTACAAAGGGGGAGAATGCAATACAATACTCTTAAGGAAAATCTATGAATACAATCCTTGGGAAAGTCAATACCTAAGGGGGAGTTAGTTGTATTCAATTTCTTATTCAGAAGAGTTTTCAATAACTCAGGGGGAGATAAGTATTTCTTGTTTCATTTACTTTGTGTGTTTGTGCTTTCCAAAAAGGGGGAGATTGTTAAGTCAAAAGTCTTCTTTTGGCTTTTACATCATGTTTTGGAAATCACAAATATATTCTGTCATGATTTGAAAATCTCAAATGTATTCTATCATATGTTTGTAAATAACAAGTTGTGTCTATCGTATCGTACGATGACTGATCGTACCGACCAAAACGTATCGTACTGACTCTGTCAAACGTATCGTACTGACTCTGTCAAACGTATCGTACTGACTCTGTCTAACGTATCATACTGACTCTGTCGATCGTATCGTACTGACTGTTATTCAAATGATTATTTTTTGTTTTGGTACTTTGTTAAAAAAACTCTCTCTGCATATGAATCGTACTCATGTTTTACATTTTCTATATCTCTTATCCTAACAAAACGATGTCGTTGAGTTAGTTATATACTAATCAAAACGATGTCGTGTTTTCTGTTTCAATATGACCGTTGGAGGCAATATGACCGTTGGAACCCGAGGCCTATAAATAGGAGGTCATTTGAAGCTGAGAAGACAACGATGAGCAAACTGATGAACGAAGAGATTCTGTGAACTACGAAGATTCTAGAGAGAGACGCTGTGACTTCTCTCATCAGCCTTGTGCGTCCGATCATCGTATCGAGGGCTTTCAAGTAATTGAAAGACAGAGGTGCCGATTACCTGCAAAATCGAGGGCTGCCGGGGATAGGCAGACAGACGAGCCGATCATCGTATCGAGGGCTGCCGGGGATAGGCAGACGGACGTGCCGATCATCGTATCGAGGGCTCACCAAGGTGTTGGTGAGACAGACCTTTTTATCCTAGGTGAAAGGATAACCCTTCTCTTTGGGTTAAAAGAATTGTATTACTTTTACATTTCCGCTGTTTGTATTAGAAAGGAATTGTATTGTTTCCTTTCTTCTTTTACATATTCAATTGTAATTGTTTCAATTACAATCATTCTTTTACATATTGTATCAATTGGTTCTATACGCTTTTAAAGGTAGAACCATTCATTTTTGTATTACTCTGATTATTGTGTTCACCTTGAATACAATTGTTTTACTTTACAATAGTATTACAATACATCATACCTTTTACATTCAATACAATTGTGGGTGTTTGTATTTGTATTAGTTTAAGATCTTTTAAACTAATCTCTTTGTTTCTAAAACTCAAAGGTTTTTAAACCTACAATTCACCCCCCCTCTTGTATTGTTCCATCTAATAGACTTTTATATCAACTATTCGATCCAACAGAAGGATTATAGTTGGAATTAATGGATTTTGGGAGCTTATTTTGGTTGAGGTTTGATGATACAAGGGGGCATGAGTGGTGTGGGTAAGGGTTAGATTTGGTGTCATTTTATAAGATGGGGGAGGGGCATTTTTGGAATGTTTGAAAGTATTACTTTATTATTAATTTATTTTTGAATTATAATAAAAAATTGATATATTTCTATGATAAGATTAATATGGGTAGAAAAAATCTCATCCAATGGGTTTTAGAAATGTTTAGGTCACAAATTTAACCATAACTTTTAGCTTTAACCAACAGTAAATTTATTTAACATTTACCATGTCTTCTTGTATATTCCTAATATATGGTTACCATAGATGAAGAAAAAAGAAAAGAGTCCAAAAAATAGATCTTTAATGAAATTTTTAATATAATATATCTTATTTGGTTGAATTTTATATTTTTAGGTCTATTATATCAATTAATAAAATATTAATTTATTTAAAAACTCATTTATGTAAATTTTCATACTGTTCATATCATGACTTTTTAAAAATCCATAAAAACAAGATTCATTAAAAAAAATAATTAAATCATATATAACAATTCATAATCATCCATAAAATTCTTATAGGGAATAAAATGTTGCAAAAAAATTATTTCAGTTTTTATATTCACATTTTTTTTAAAACATTCATTAATAAGGTAATCACTACATCACCATAGTGTCATAAATAAATTTATTAATTTTATGTCTACAATTTATAAATAAAATATCATGATTTAGGATCAAATTTTATCTTTATAATGAATATTAATAGTCAAAGATATCACTTATATAACCACATAAAAAAAATTTTATAAAAGATACATGTTTAGGTTATATTTTCCTTAATTTTAAATTAAAAGTAATTAATTTTCATTTTCACACAAAGGTGGCTCCATGGGGTTCTAAAATCGGCTCTAGTATTCTCATGGTTGTAAATATCTCATAAAATAGGGTTATGACATGTGTTAGTGTAATTTAATATTATTATAATATTAGTTTTTAGCCTTATTTACTAGATTTACCCTCTAACCAAGGTAAATAAAATATTTAATAAAGTTACTATTCATAATGTCTGAAATTATAAGTTACCTATTTACATAATTTCGAACTCCTAATTACAAATATGGAATCCTTTTTTCCAAATTCAAAACATAGAATTTGCGGAAATCAGTTTGAAATTAATTCTCGTTGTCAAAACCAAAAAGTTTGTTTTAAAGAAGTAAAAACTATCCAAAGATTGACATGTGTTTGTTTCCATATTCATAGTGAAATTACTTCCAATGAAAATAATTGAATTAAATGATAAATATTTAATCTAATTAAAAATTAAAACCTAATAAAAATATAATCTAATCATATAAATAAACTAGATGAAATGATAGTTTTGACTTAAAATGTTGTATTTTTCACTGTTGATTAAAAAATTGACATTGTCAAAAAATTACCAAAAATTTATCCAAAGTAAATTTGGATGTCCTTCTTCTATAGAATATATTTATTTTTTCCAATATAACATATAAATTTAAAAAAAACTATATTTAAAAAGGGTTCTCAATCAAAAAGTGATAAAATTCCTTTTATAAATGTTAGAGTATTTATGGTTAAAATTGGATTAATTCTCATTTTAAACAACTAAAAATTATTGGATAAATGTAAATAAATTTAAAAAACATGTCTAATAAAATTATGGTTAGTTATATTCATTCTTTCTAATACAATGTCTATGCATTAACAACTATTTAAAATAATAATATTGTATTATTTTTATTTTTCTCAGTATGACTCAGCCTTCTATGTAATATAAGATTTAGGAGAAACTCATTGTTGTCTGTTAAGTATTCCATTAAACATAGAATCCATTTTAAATTAAAATTAATATTTAATTACAAAATATTTAAATGTCATATTTTTTGTTTATTTGTGATGTTGCATCCTTCCCCCTTTTCGAAATTGCGTCCTCAGAATTCTGTTCACTTATCAAATAAGTGGGGGTATTTTTCCCTCATATAATTTTTAGATTCCCATGTTTTCACTTCAACAATATGGGTTTTCCACAAAACCATTACCTAATTAATAGTATTATTCATAAAAACATGCTCTCTTTGGTCATGTGGGTGTTTCTCATAATAAAAGATTCTCTTCCAACTGAACTATCTATGGAATCAAAACATGAGATGGATCCGGAATATACTTTATAACCATTTAAATGTGAAAAAAAATTTGTACTAAGGAAAAACATAGTGGTAAATCCACTCTATAGGAAAATTATCCAACTTTCTCTAGGATTTAACAGGGTCTAATGAACCTCAGACTGAGCCTCCCCTTATTACCAAAATGCATCACACATTTCCATGTATAAAAATCGAGAAAGACAAGATCACCTACCCCAAATAAAAGATCCTTCCTACTATTATCTCTATAATTTTTCTACCTGCTTTGAGCTATCCTCATAAGTATATGTATCAACTGAACTTTCTCTACCATCTCTTCTACCAATTCTAGTCCCATCTGTTTTATTTCACCTACTTCAGCCCCAAAAGATGTAGTTCAACCCCTATTTCCATATAAATCCTATAATGGAGGCATTTTTATACTGGAATAAAGATTGTTATTATAAGAAAAATAAACTTATGAAATATGTTTGTCCCAAATTCCCTAGTAATCCTATGATAAAACATGTATCATATCTTCTAATTTCTGAATTTTCATTTTAACATCCCATTTTATTGAGGATGTAAAGATGTACTGAAATTTAATTTAGTACCCAATGACTTCTGAAAGGATTTCTTAAAGATAAAAGTAAACCTGTGATCATGATCAAATACAATGGAGAGCAGAAATCCATTTAACTTGAATATCTATTTAATATATAACTGAGAAATTTTATTTAGAGAAATATTATCTCGAATATGATGAAAATTAGAAGATTTAGTCAGTCGATCAAAAATAAAACATATAAAAGTGTTACCTTAGGAAGTATTTTGTAATCCCACTATGAAATCCATGGACACATTTTCCAATTTCTACTCTGGAATTTGAAAAGGATGAAAATACATTTTGTTAACTATGGTTCTATTTTAACCGGTTGACAAGTTAAACAATTCATAGTAAATTTCTCAATATCTCTTTTCAATCCATCCAACCAGTAACTCTCCCAAAGATCTATGTATATCTTAGTACTACTAAGAAGAATTAACAAAGAAGATCTACAATATTCACATAAAAACTATTTCTTTTAACTATGAATCACAAGGCACCCATAATCTCTTTCCAAACACAAAAACACAATAATTTTCAATGTTAAATTCAGGAAACTTACCCTTATGAATAAATTATACCTTTTTCTGCAACTCATTGCCTTCATCTTGTGGTAGCATTATTGTTTCTAGTAGAGTTGATTTCACTGCCACCTGAAACAAAACTGATGAATTTCTAAAACTAACAACTTGTATTAAAAAATCATCAAATGAAAAACCAAAAGATCATATTCCAAACATAACATCATTAATGTAACATTAATATTTTGACTTAAATCTTCAGCCACGTTTTTTGCCTTTTCAAAAATGGTAAGGGATCGAGAAATCATAATCCTTGATTAACTACAGCCATCTACTCTGTCTCATGTTAAATTCTTTCTGAGTGAATATAAACTTCAAACTTTTGTAGTTAGTTTATATTTCACATTTTACTCCATACAGATGATTCCTCTAAATTTTTAAAGAAAAAAACATCATCACCTAATTCCAAATCATGTGTAGGTTAATTTAACTCATTATGTTTCAACAAACATAAAGCATAAGCAATTACTTGATCATTCTTCATTAAGACACAACTATGTCTTATCAATGAATAATCACTGTAGATAACAAATTCACCATCTCTGGAAGGTAATTCCAAAACTAGATCACTTACCAATCTTCTTTTCAATTAATAAAAATAATCATTAAATTCTTTTATCCAGATGAACTTAACACCTTTTTCAGTTAACATAGTCAGTGAGATAGATAACCGTGAAAATTATTCAACAAACCTCCTATAATATCCTTCCAAACCTAGAAAACTACAAATCTCGGTTATATTTGTGGGTCTTGGTCATTCATCATCAAATTTTGTTTTAACGGGATCTATAGTTATGCAATATTTTGAAACATTGTAACCAAGGAATGAAATTTGATTTAATCAAATCTCACACTTGATGAATTTCCCATACAATTTCTTTTCTTTTAAGGTTTTAAGGACATCCCTTAAATGACTATCATGTTCCTCTATACTTTTGGAATATACCAAAATGTAATCAATAAACACAACCACAAACTTATGAAAGAACTCACAAAAAAATCTATTTACAAGATCCATAAATGTAACAGGTGCATTAGTTAACCCAAAATTCATAACTATAAATTCATTATGGCCATATCTAGTATGAAACACGGTCTTCAGAATGTCTTCTTCCTTTAATTTCAATTGATGCTACCCTAAACTCATGTTAATATTTGAAAAATATAGAGCTCCCTAGAGATGGCCAAATATATCATCGATATGAGGAAAAGGATATTTGTTCTTAATAGTGATATTATTCAAGTCTCTACAATCACTGCCATATATCATTTAACCATATTTATTTTTAACAAACAAGACTAGAGTACCCTATGGTGATGTGATAGGTCGAATGAAACCTTTATTGAATAAATCTTATAATTGTTTCTTTAAATCTAAAAGTTCTATTTCAGCCATTCAATATGGGGGTTTTAAAATTTTATTAGCATCAAGAACTAAGTAAATAGTAAATTCATCTTCATGATCAGGTATAATATCAAACAACTCATCAAGAAAGACATCAAGATACTAATTTACTATTGGCACATCGTTAATCTGAACAGTTCTTTTATTTTTAGCAAAATGTTTGAGTTAACATTCATTTCCATATTTCAATAGTTTCTCATCTTCTTGATATGTTATCAGAGGGAAGATTTCATTCTTGTACACAAACTAACAGTCTTACTGAAAGGAAACCACTTTATCTCTATAGTCAATCTTCGCGTAGAAAAAAGAAAGCCAATATATTCCCCAAAAAGCATCAAACTTTTCTAGAGGAAAAACAACAAGGTTTTCAGGTAAATTATTTATATAAATATGGATAGGTAGATTATTATAATTTCTTTTTTTCCACAACATTTCACCTAAGTGTTTTATCCATAAGTTAAGGATTCATTTCTTGAGGTGGAATTCCAAATTTTCCCAAAAACTACTCAAAAATAAGAGAATATGTAGACCCTGAATCAAACCATACATTGGAATAGTCTAAAAATATAAATTACATGATACCACTTCATTTGATGGTCCCACATCAACCACATTAGTAGAAAAATATTTTTCCCCACTCTTCTACTTTTTATCTGTCTGGTTTCTACCCTGTGTAATCAACTTTGGACAAACATTTTCATAATGCCCAAACTCAATACAAATAAAACATCATACCATTGTCTTTTCATTGCATGGTTGATCATATTCCTTATAGTTATGAGCAATATGACCAGTCTTACCACAACAGAATCTATTTCTAGATTGCGGGAGACATTCTCCAGGTTTTTTTCTACCACACTTCTCACAAGATCAAAATTTAATTTTCTTACCTCCAGACTTCTTTGATGAATACTTTCCTCTGACTTTCCAACCAGACCTATTCATTTTCATGCTCTCATTAAACCCCTGATCATTATAAAACACCATTTCTACCTTATCGATACATTTAACAATTTTCTCATAGATTTTGAATTCAAGAGAGGCTAAATCTCAACCATATCATGGCTTCAGTCCTGAGTAAAATCAATTTATCTTACTATAAAAATCTCAGATGAAATTTGGAGCATACCTAGCCAGTCAAGTGAACATTTTTTTCATAAGCATCCATTGATTCATCCTCGTTCCTCAATTCCAAGAACTGTTTTCCAACCTAAGTCGAACTGCCTTGGGAAAATATTTATCAAGAAACATACCATTGAATTCGTCCGAACCAAGAGCATCAATATCTTTATTGTACCAAATATTTTTAACCATCGACCAACACTAATTTTCTTCTCCATTAAAATGACAAAAATCAAGACTAATATTTTAATTATCTGTACAACCCAAGACATCACAAATCATTCCCATTTCATTGATCCACCCTTCATTATGAACACAGTCAGATGATCCTCTGAATGATGGGGGTTTTCGCCTCACGATATGATCCATTATTGACATGTCTCTCTACGGTTGATTTGGTTAATCTCTTGCATGTATACAACCACTATTTATAACCTCAGTCAACTGTTTCAATACTTCCACAAACTATTCAGTTCTGATTCTGACCAACTCAGTTTTCTGATTTGGAAGGTTGTTTTCCTCTTGATGTTGTCCCATTATAGCTACCATGATTCCTATACAACAAACCATTTTTAACAAAAAAGATATCTCAGGAAAAGTTACATGGTAATCATAAAATGTTATATTATTTCAATCTTAACATAAATTAATTTATGGATATTAATTTAACAATATCCTAAATTCTAGAGATATCTAAATGGACTTCTGATACCAACTATAAGGCCTCATCCATATACATTACATAATCTTTAGTTAAGTTAATAATTCACATTGGGGATCTTTTTAGGTGTATATCTTTAGAGAATTTAGTCATAACTTATACATAAAAACTTAGATATTACATGTTCAAACTTCTACTCAATATCCATTTTTTCCATTAAACATAAACTCTTAAAAAAAGTTACCTCCATGTTTCAAGAGAATTAGTTTTCCTTGATCACATCAATTACCCTATTCTACATTATTTCTAGTGAAAAACATTTCAAAAACATGGGATGAGCATAAAAATATCATTAAGGGATACACAAAGAAATAAAAATTCTAGTTTTTCAAAACTGTATGTAAACTGTGAATACTTTATCAAAAGTAATACTTTTCACCTTTATGAAGTAGTAAATACTCTTCACTTAATTAAGGATCATTTCTTACCCTTTTGTAACAAAACTTTTACCATAAATCCCATATAAAGAATGCATGACATGTAAAAGTTAAACTTGGGACCTAATCATACTTAAATGGAATAAACATATGGTCGACATTCACAAATCATTCTAAAAAATGGAATAGCCAAATGGCGGACTTCTATACCTAATGAATTCGTGGTTATAACATAACCACCCATCCTTATTTTATCATGGAACCACCTATCATTTGGTTTATCATGTAACCACCTGTCAAATGTCGAAGTACCATTATATAATCATCACACATAAAATATTGCAAATATCAACATTTCAATCATAAAATTTTCATTTGCAATCACAAGAAATAATTTCAATGTAATGAAATAGTAAATATACATTCAAAACCAATTTCAATAACAACATATGTAAAAATGATATATGGTATTTATTTTCCATTTAAAAACATCACAACTAGTTAAGGAATCCAAATATCAAATAATTCTTATGGTGGTGGGAAGGTCGTTGTAGCCGCGTACATTAAAAAAACATTCCATTTTTTCATTTAATAAAATGATACATAGAAAAATATCCCCATTAAATTAAATTAAAATTAAAATGGTTTTAAACACTCTATAAAATCAATTCATGTATAAATAATAATATTCCACAAAGAAAAGAGATTAAGACAAAAAACCTTACCTCATGTTGGACATGACTCATTCATTTTTTAATTTCATGAATAATAAACATAAGAAAATTTCTAGTTGCATCAGAACCTGTTTCAAGTTTTTTATTTCGTTTATATCACTTATAACCTTTCTATAATAATTAGTTAATTATTTGAGTCCATATCCGACATTTGGTCAATGTTTGGAACTTTAATAAAAAATGAACTTGTTATAGTTATAAATTGTCCATGTGGTCAAAAGTCTATTATCATACGAATGATATTCATGATTTTTATATCATATATATCATATATATCCAGTATATATTTATTTATAATAGTCCATATCAATTTTATATAAGAAATTAAATGCATTGTTCATGGACATGGTAATCCATACAAACGTGTGAACGTTACTTTCATTTATTTTTCATATTTAAGGGAATGAAAACTAAATGATACATAGGTATATAATAATTCTATTATAATATCTATGTAATATATGTTACATAATTTCATTAATTACATCCTTTATTTCTTCCATGTATAGCATGAACGAGTCATATCACTTCGAGGGGGCGGTAGACCACACTTCTTCAGATGAAATTATCTTCTTTATACAACATGAAAAGAATATAGGTATTTTATAAATGAGAATTATAGTTGAAATGAGATGAAATAAATATAATATATATCATATATAATTATAGTGCCAACATAATTTCTACTATAAGAGGTGGTAGGAGAAGATTGAACAATCATCGTTTCATGACGTTGTATTTCATCATCTATAGAAACTGTATGTTCTATACCCATTAGACAGAGGTGTGCGTAAGTGTAGTTTGGATCATTCTCATAAAAAACAACATAGTATATTTAGGATACTAGTTTTTTTATATAAACAAAGTACAATAAAGTCATATGGAGTGAAGAATAAAAATTAATGGAAAGGAACTTGAGCGAAGACATTACCTCAAATTGGATAACTTCTTTTGATTTGAACCAAAGGGCTTTCTTGAATTTCCTTATGCGTGGGTGAAGGATTCTAGGAGGAAGGGAGGGTTTTGGGGAGATTATTTGGTAATAGTTTGGAGAGAAATTTTTTTTAGAGGTGTGACTAAGGGTTAGAGTTGTTGTCATTTAATAAGAGGGAGGGCAGTTCAAGAAAGTTTAAAGTATTATTTTATTATTAATTGATTTTAGAACTATAATAACACCAAAGAGATATATCTAGATGATCCGATGAGAATGGTTATAAATACTCTCATAAAAAGGGTTTTATTCAAGATTATTTCAAAAAATAAACTTATCTTTTAGCATTAACACTTAGTAAACATATTTAACTTTCACCATGTATTCTTGTATATTCATAACATATTGTTACCGTAGTTACTATAAAATGACAAGAGACCCAAAAATGGATCATTAATGAAATTTTTAACATCATATATTTCATTTTAGCGAGTCATATATTTTTAGGACTATTAAATTATTTAATAAAATATTAACTGATTTAAAAAATCATTTTTGTAAATTTTGTAATATTCATTTCATGACTTTTTAAAAATCTATAACATCTTGATTCATTTCTAAAAAACATTATTAATTCAATTATAACAAGTAATAATATACCATAAAATTCTAGTATGTCATAAAAATTTGTGAAATAAATTTATTTTAATTTTTATAATGTCATTTATTTAAAAAATTCATAGATAAGGCAATCACTACATCACCGTAGTGTCGTAAATAAATTTATTTATTTGATGTCTATAAATTATCAATAAAATACCATGATGTAGGAAATATTTTTATATTTAAAATTTGTATTTATAGTTTAAGATATCACTTATATAACCCCTAATAAAATTTGATTTAATAAAAGAAACATGTTTCTGTTATATTTTCCTTAACATTAAATTAAATGTAATTAAATGTCATTTTCACACACAACTAGCTACATGGGGTAATAAAATCAACCCAAGGATTAAAATTGTCATATATACCTAGTCCAATATGGTTAAGACATGTTTTAGGGTAATTTCATATTATTTTAATATAATTTATTACCTTCATTTACATAATTTACCCTTTAACTGTGATAAATAAAATATTTACTGAGGGTACTATTAATAATTTCTAAAACTAAAAGTTACCTATTAACACAATTTAAAACCTCATAATTCCAAATATGGAACCCTTTCTTCCAAATTCTAAACATATATGTTTCATAAATTAATTAAAAATTATTTCCTGATGTCAAAACCAAAAAGCGTGTTTTTAAGAAGTAAAAACTATCAAACCATTGACATGTGTTAATGTCCAATTTCATAGTGAAATTATGTCGAATTAAAAAAATTGGAATAATGAAAATAAATATAATCTAATTAAACTTTAAAACTAGTTAAATGGAAAATATAAACATATAAATAAACTAGATTAAAATACATTTTTAGATTAAAATGCATTATTTTTTAACTATTCAATGAATAATGAACTTTAACAGAAAAATACCAAAAATTTACCGAAAGTAAATTTTTAGCTCCCTCTTCTAATGAAGAAGTTTATTTTGTCAAATTGACCATATAAAAGAGAAAAGAACTATATTTAAAAATATTTCTCCATAAAAAGACGATTAAACATCCTTTTAAAAATATTAGAGTATTTATTGTTAAAATTGGATTCATTCTCATTTTAAACCTCCAAAATTTATTAGATAAATGTAAATACATTTAAAAATTAAGTAAAATCATAATATGGATAGTTCTGTTTACTCCAACCAATACAACAGCTAGGACTTAACTACAATTTAAATAATAATATTATATTATTATTATTATTCTTAGTATGACTCAGCCTTGTGTGAAACATAAGATTTCAGATAAACCCATTACTGTGTGTTGGGTACGCCATCGAACATAGAATCCCCTTTAAAGTAAAATTAATATTTAATTATTAAATATGAATATTTTATATACTTTTTTTACCTGGGATGTTACATACATGAATATAGAATAAATAACCAGACGATATTAAAATTATAATATGTTTTGAGAGATGGAAAAAAAGAATTCATCCAATAAAGCATACACATAAACAATCTCAAAATGTGGTGAGAATGTCTCAATAAACTCCTGTAACATGGTAACATGGGATAAAACTCTCAATGTAAGAAAATCCAATTACATGAATCTTAAAATAACATGAAATGAAGTGGATTCATGATATAACATGTAAAATGTAATTACATACACCCCAAAAATGACTTTAGGGGAATAACAAAACATGATTCTCCAAGAATGAAAATTAAGATAATTTTTTTATCAAATTGGATAATTTTGAAACATAAACCCCATGAAGGAGATTTCATAGAACATATATGTTAATTACATTAAAAATATATATAGGATACATATAATACAGTCATGGGAAGTACATGCACTACATAAAAGGAAATAGTGGTGAACGTAGCATTTATCTCACGAGAAAAAAAATTGAGATGGAATCTTCTTACCTTATGACTTAAATCTCTTTATACTCATACACAATTACAATATCATAAATATAATTTTATTATAAATTTTTTAATGAATTATATTATTATATATAATACTATATATTTTTATATTATGAGCATATATTACCTTCTTGTTAATAATCTTATGTTAAGGTTTCACTTCGGGTAATATTCGCTTTGTTCTTCACATGCGACTTAATTTGTTATATCGTGGGTAATTATACATATATCATGATTCCATAATATAAACCATAATATAATTATCATCTACATAAATTACATTTATTTTATAATAATCTATATAATATATAATTACCAAATGGAATACATAGTTCTTGGAGATGGTTAGTCATACGTACACTTGAACGTTATTTTCATTTTTATTATCATATTGAATGAAATAAAGTAAAAGGTTTATAGGTATATATAAATATTTTTTTTATATTTATGATATAATATATATCTTATAAATTCAATAATATCTTCCTTAATACAATCCATGTAGTGTATGAATGAATCATATTGCTTTGAGGGGACGAGGGTCAACACATCCTTAAATGAAATTATCGTATTAATGCAAAAATGAAAAGTAAAAATGATATGTGTTGAATAAAGTAATAAATAAGGTTAAGGAAATAATAAATATATTATATGACATATATAGACATAGTTTCCATCATAATGTCCACCATGTATGTGGAAATAGAAAAATGAACAATCATCGTTTCGTGATACAGTAGCTCGCTATACACAAAAACAGTATGTTTGTTACCCATTAGATAGAGGTGTGTATAAGTGTAGGTTGAAATATTTATAGAAAAACATCCTAGTATATTAATGATGAGTTTTTGTTAGATAATAATAGAATAAATATTTTTTGAGGGGTTAGAGAAGGAAAATTTATAATATAATTTAATAAAAATAATTCTTTAAACTAAAAAGAAGTTTTTAACCTAAAAGAATTTTTTCACTATTAACCAAAAAACAATGTTTCTCAGAAAAATATCAAAAATTAAACCTAAGATAATTTCAGAATTCTAAATTATGAAATGAAGTTTTTCTTATCAAATAACATATCTAAATGAGTCTAAATTTAAAATTATTGTTTTTTATAGAGGGCATGAACTGTTGTTCTTAATATTTTTGGAAACATATAAGGGTTTTACCAAAAATTATATATTTCATTATCAATATGATTTATTTCTATAAATCCATTATACAATATACTAGAAAATTAGTTATTAGTATTTATATTACTAATTTTTATAGCTAGATTATAATTATCTTATTTAAATAATTAGAACAGTAAAATTATCATTGATAGAAACATTTATATTGCATGTAACATATGCCAAGTCGGTGTAGCATTTAACCTACACCAAGTCATGGTTCTGTGTATCGTACGTCATCTCAATGTCTCATGTTTCATATGCTGATTTGGTGTCATGGAACACATGCCAATTCAGTGTTTCATGTATTGTAACTCAAGTTGGATTCATGTGAAAGGAATGTTTGACTTAGTGTTTTAATATATATATATATATATATAACTATTTTCAGTGTCATATGAATTGAAAAATATCAAAAATATAAATTAATTCAAAAATATATTTTTCAAAAAAATATATGGGTGTTATAGTAGCAGCCAAAAAATTCATTAACTATGACTCCAACTACATACTTTCTTACTCAACATACCAATATATCACTTATAGGAAACCAATAATACATGCACGAAATAGTTTTGAGTCTTTTCATTGACCATATTGAGTCGTCTCTATATATATTCTCATTTATTGTGGTATGTATTTATAAAATTAAGGATTCCTCTGTGATGATTTCTAGCTACAATTTTGATACCGTGCCAGGATGATGACCTTTTGAGTGATGAGCATACATTTTATGGACCCATACATGAGGTTATTTTCTCCAGGAGGGAACCGAGCAGTACTACCACTTGTCATGTAGTGCAAGGACCCACCTCCAGGGTTTGAGATGGATGATCATCCAATCATTGAGGATGGTATGGCTTTAGTGGGATTATATGACAGTTCAAGAAGGTTTGGTACATTTCATTTGTATTAGAGATAGAGCTTGCTCATGTTTTTTTATGAGCCAATAAAATCAGTTAGTGGAGGATTGACTCGAAGAATTAGTCCAAGTTTTCTAGCTTGTGCAGTGCATGACGGATTAGTTGGTTGTGCTAAAAATAATCCTTCTTCTTAGAGTATCATCTGGTTCTGGTTTTATTTGTTGTTAATTAACCTATGCTGAGTTCGCTTCATGGGTTGTAAATATTTAAATCATCCAAGAATCAGGGTGAGTTAGACCCTTTCCCCCTCTTTATTGGAAGTGGACCTGCATGATCCTATGGTCCGAATGTTCCGTTATGGTTGGAACCCTATTGACGGTAGTCCTTGTAGAGATACCTATCCAAAGGAATTCTTGGTGTTGGTAGAGCCCTGTGTTAATGGTATTTTACATGGATTTATGTATGGAATAAAGAGGTACACTTCCCCCAGCAAGATACATTCATGGGAAACGATTTAAAACAATTTGAGGGAAGTCTATGCTGCCCAAAGGGAATTATGTCAACGTATAGTGAATGAGTTCCATTAAATTTAATGTTTGAGGTTGATTTATGTTTTTAGCTATTAGAGTGAGACCTAATTTTGTGAAATAGTAGTACAAGAGGAAGGATAGCATCAAGTGATATGAGCTTGTGACCTAGAGACTTCATGTGTGGTATAAGGACTGACATGTGTTTTTACTGCACTAATTGTAGTTTTAGTTCATATCGATAAGCCAAATATACCTAAATATATACCTTTTTTGATAACTAGTGATTCTAGTAGAGACATTTTTTTTTATCCTTGTGCTCATAGTCTCTTACATCAAGGATAAATGATCACACACCTCTATCGATAGTGTGACATGAATCTAAGGGGAGGTTGAGCCTCTCATGGAATATTTTCAGAACTGGAGGGGATGCCCTATTATGTTTTACTCAATATGAGATAGCTACTTACTATGCATACTGTGAAGGTAGTCATTAGTGAGGGTTACAGTGCACATGTGGTGGGGATGCATGATTTTCCTTCGCGGGTGAGAAGGAATCTCGGGAGGAGTAGTGTAATATCATGTACGGGATGGTATAGATGGGTTTTTGAGTTCTATAGTATATTCCTTGGAGTATAGAACAGTATAAGATTTTAGTTTCTTATGATGGATTAGGATTATATGGACATCTATCTGGATTATGTTCTATGTTTAACTTCCATCGTGATTGTTAATCATCATGGAATTGTACAAGAGGCGGATTAGTATTTATGCTAGTATATCAGATTACCAAATCTAATAGTGAGAGTTAGTGGGGTAGTTGGAGGAATTTTTAGATTAGGGGATTATTAGGCCCATTGAGTTCTCATGGGATTTCTAATGATGTACAACTAGTATGAAGATGATATATATTTTTGTTATGTATAGATTACATCACCTAAACTAGGTAAATCATATGAAAGATTATCCAAACACGAGTACTGATGAATTCTCCGACTAATAGTTTAGGTTGAAGTGGTTCTCAATGTTTAACCTCATGACTGGTTTCCACAAGATCAATGATTGAGAAGGTGATGTATCGAGAATGTATCCCTAGATCCAATATAGTTTCCTTAAGTTATTTTTGGCACCCCATTGTAATATTCGATGTTCCAACATGTAATGGGACTTATAAAATATATCATAAACCATTATTGGATCAGTTATTGGTATTCATCAATGGGGAATCCCTTATATAGTCAATGTTAGTAGTGGATCATGTGATACACTTGAGGATGGTTCTGGATATTCTTAAGGGGTAGAAATTTTATTTTGACTTATCATATAGTAATTTATAAATTAAGGAGGTCCACTTCCCTGAGATATTAATTCTTATTTGTTGTTTTGATAGTGGACCCAACAATACTTGAGCCAATTCTAGCTTGAGGGCCTCCCAAAGGCATTGTTGTTGTAGTAGATTCTCATAGATATATTTTTTCTCTATTTTTTTAAGCATGGTGATGGAGTAGTTCACTTATTCATAGTATCCCTGATGGGTGATACCCCACCATACCTACATCATGCTTGGGAGGCTTAGAATGGTGTTATAGATTTCAGATCTTTGGGGACCAGATATCCAATGGACTGGATCCTTATAGATTTTTTGAAGGTGGGGAGATATTAATCATTATTCCAGGAAATAAGATGATAAAGGTCATCCTAAAATTAGAAGTGATGAGAAGGTTGTTTTCACTTGGTAACACATCTAGGATAGGTGATGATATACCAGGGTACTTTGGAGATGGGTTTAGTAGACATTGTTTTTATATCATATTGATGATTTATCTTTTGATTCTTCTCTTATCCATAGGAGGAGGCGGAGGTGCCTTAATAGGAGTAGAAGTTGGACGGTATCCTCATGGATCTCATGATGGAGATCCCATGATAATTGAGGCAGAATGATCCAATTTGAGTGATTTTAGACTAACACACAGATATGGACCACTCTCTAACCCCGCAAGAGAAGAGCTTAATAGAGTTTTTTGGATTCAAGTGCATGTAGGAGGTAGTATGGCTTCATGTAATTCCATTGTTGATTATTTTGAACTGTGATGCTCACTTAATGACACAATTATGGAGAAGTTTAAGAGGACTTTGGAACCAAATTTCAGAAGATCATAGTGTTTTTACCCTAGATAGACGGCTAGGTAATGTTATCACTCTAGTTCTAGAGAACATTACTAGGGTTGTCAAAATTATCCTTCTATTATCCTATTTGTCCCTAGTGTGTTGGGTCATTACATGCATGTTTGTTATGGGACATAACTAATAGTATCATACACCATCTTTAGAGTTCTTGTATCATAATAGTTACCACACTACCATTTATGTAGAAACATTTAAGGCAATTTATGGGAGAACCTATAAGTTACTTCTATACTGGTCAGAGCCAATGGGAGAAAACACTTGCCAGATTAGAGTTGGTGCTAGTGATGTTCATAAATTATGTAGTTCATCTAGTGGAATATTAAAAATTCCCATTAAGTACCAGAGTTCATTGTAGACCATTTATAGTGACCTTTTGAGTTTGATGAGTTTATTGAGTGTTCTGACAGATATCCCCTCATTGAGGATTGTGGATATTTTTTTTGGTGGGAGGATATGATCGAGTATCGTAAGCCCTTGTAAATGTTATCTGTTGTGTTAGCAAGGCGGTGTACCGAACTACCCTGCAACCACCGTTACACTGGGTTCTCATTGTATTCCACATATCGTAGCTAATGATATATGTACATGAATAGTGTTGTGATGTTGATTTTCTTGAGATAAAAATTTAAGGTCGATCTATATTTTTTAGGTTCTGTATAGAGTTAGAGAAATTGAAGGTTAATACCATTCATAAGACATTTTTTTCCTTGGGTTGATGTTTCATAACAACATTGGAACTTTCTAAAGAGATTATGAGTGTGTTAAACCTGATGATAGCTTACTTCCCTCATTGGTGTCTAAGTTTTCACTTTTCAGGATGAAAATCCTTATTGGTGGGAGGATTTAATTACAATTTTTTTCTTTAAAGACATTGGAATATTTTTATGAATATTTTCAAACCAAGCCCTGTGTTAGTGTGGTATTCTGGGGCCAAGGGAGGCCCGATATTGATATAATTAAAATATTGAATTGATCATATTACATATGACATGTTGTTTGGAAATAATAGAATAACTCACAAAAAGAGTCTCTAATGGGAAATCCAGGACAAAATTGATTCTATAATGTAGTGTTTATACTATGCATGCCATAATGTCAGGTGGCACAAAAAGTTCAGTTGAGGTACCCATCGGTGAGTATCTCAAGTGATTTAAAAAATTGAATTTATTTATTCATTTAATAATCATAACCCTAAACCTATAAATTTAAATACCCTATTATGGAAAATCTCTAGGGTTCTCATTGTAATGGTTGGATATTAGAGAGTACTAGAGAATAATCATTCATTAGTGGACTAGAGTCAGAGAATGGTGATGATCAAATTGAGGTGAATCGAGATACAGGAAGTAACAAAAAAATCTTCTTCATCGCTGATGAATGTGCTCTTCACCAATGATAAATCCTTAATCATGATTTGTCTTTTTATTTGACGTTTCCACCCTTTTATAAAATATTACACATGTATTTATTTTCTTTTTTATTTTACTAGAGATTTTCGTTCATCACTTGGGCCCAAACCTGGATTTATAACAATTTGAGCCTTGGTTAACCCATGTTTGCCTCATATAACGACTTGTCTCCATGATAAAATCATCAAAAAAATGGAATTATCTTGTTTTGGTTCTTCTCTCGATATGTTCATCATGTTCTTCATCATTGAACCATAGTTTAATAGTTTGAAATTTTACGGGTGGGTTTGAGTGTGACTGAACCCTTAGCTTCTTAGTGGTTGTGTGAATGACATTAGAACCAAAGATTTGAAGATGTATTGAGGTTTTATGGGAGATATGGGTAAAGACTCCATTGATTTTGGATTTATAGTGCACTAGTAGAGGCTTGGTGTGATGGGATTATCCAGTATGAGTTCGGTTGGCTGAAATCTCGCCACCAGTGAAAGATAAGGTGTGGTCAGCCCTATAACTTCTTTCCCTAGGGATATTTGAGATGGAAAAGTAATCAAAGGTGACATAGTGAGATGTTATAGTGGTTCCTTCTATTTCTCTTAAAAACATTACTACACACCATATACTACTACAAAAAATTCCTTTAACATTGCTTCATTTTATTAGCGCTAGAAAAAAACACTGATATAGGTTCCCTATATCAGTGCTCAAATAGTCACTATCAAATGGTATGATTTATCTTCCCTATTTTAGTAATTATTAAAGGTACCCTTTATCAGTTCATTTTTAGCACTAAAAAATGTAACCTTTATCATCATTATTCATTAGCGTTGATAAAAACTATGCTTTTTCAAATCATTATTTTTAGTACTAATAAATCTCACCCTTTATCAACACAATATTTTTGGCACTGAAAAAAGGATCCTTTATCAGTACTTTTTAGAATTGATAATGGTCCCAAGTAATATGAAATAATTAAATTAATAAAATTGATTTTACTAAAAAATTATTAATAAATTAATTATTAAATAATTACCGAAAAAAATTAATAAATAAATTTATATATATATTATAATTACAAATAAATAGTATATATTAAATGTAGAAATATATGTAAAATTAAAATGAAACAAATAAAAATTAAAAATAATGAAATTAAAAAAATATTAAACATTTTATTAATTAAATAATTATTGATAATATTAATTAACATTATATATTAATTATATATATATATATATGAATGTATATAAATTTGATTTATATATTTCCAAATATTTATACTACATATTAAATAGTTATATATTTAGTGAAGAATAGTTTATAATTTAAAATTGATATAAATAAAAAATATTGACTAGGCATTGAGTAATGGGCATAATAAAATTTAATTTTTCTCAATTTTACAAATAAAAAATGTGTGACATATTGATTTCTAATACATATATACATAATTAATGCCTTTTTATATAAAATTAACACACAAATATTTACTTAATTAATGAAATATTAGAGTAATATATTTAAAATTTTGTATCTGATTTAGAATTTAATTATAACATTATAGATTTGATATATCATGTCTTTAATTGGTAAATTTAATTAATTTATTATTTATTTTATTATATTTTGGTATTAATTAGTTTTAAAATCTTTTAAAAAAATATTATTAATTTGGGAAATTAATCAATTCCTATTATATATATATATATAAATAAATTCTATGTTTTAATATTTCTAATATGTAATCATATCTCTTTCAATATATATCAATATATTTATATTAATTTATATTTAATTAATAAAAATCTTCGAGTTTATCCACATGGTTAATTTGTACTCATTTTTAATTATTCAATTTCACTCATTTTTAACATGCATCTACATAGAATTAAATATTCATTAGTAATGGTAAAAATATAACTGTAATTAAAAATTTATAAATAAATATATTTAAAATGTACACTTACAATATTTAGGCATTTATAAATTTAAAATTATAAATCAATAAATTTTAATTTTTGAAAAATTATTTATACACTTAAAATAACTAATTATATATTTTTTAATAATTATAATATTAGAATAAAATTATTTAAAAACTAAATATATTTATTCTATTTATTATATATATATATTTATAAAATAATATATAATAATATAAATATATAAACACTATTTTTAAAAATATATATATATTTATAAATAAGAAATTATATATTTAAATAATTAATAAAATATTTAAAAAATATTCAAATAATGAATATATTTAATATTATTTTATTTTATATATTTATTAAATATATATATAATTATAGAAATATATTTTAAAAAATATTTATAATTATAATTATAAATCCTTTATCAGTGCTTATTAATTTAGAGCTGATAAAAGGCATATTTATCAGTTCTTTTTAGGATGCATTGATAAAAGTGCCCCCAATCGATTTTATGAACACTATCCATTTGTGAAATCTATAGCATTATGTTGTATCCACCTAATTCCAGTGCTCCTCCTCATCAAATCCAAGATCGAGTCAAGTCTCTAATCAAGGATCGAACAACTCCAAGGCATGAATCCAAGGCTCAAATGATTCAAGGGTAGATTGATTCCAAGGCTTGAATTATTTCAATATTATAGTGACATGTCTACTTTATTTCAGACGATTCAAAGATTCAATCAATTGTATATTATTTTATCCTCCACCTCATTAAATAATTTCTTGTTTTGAGATAGCTATTTTCATTTTTGTCATCATTCGTTCCACCGCCACCCCCAATTTATATCTAGTCACCCTTGATTTCTGCCTTCCTTATACCCACGAGTTCCACCACCTTGTTCCCCCTGATTCAATTAGTTGGTGTTGTTCCTTTACTGCACCTGGTGCTACATTGATTCTCAAGTTGGCATGTGAGGAGCATGCCTTTGGATTGCAAGGAGCATGCCTTTAGCACATCTTGGTGTGGTCGCACTGCCTCACCTGTGGGGAGAGGAACTAAGTGTGCCTCACCTTGCCTCATTCCAAGGTGCGATGAGGCAGACACCTTTGAAAAATATTCCAAAATATAATATATATTTTTTCTCATATTTATTGTGGTTTTGATTGTGGTTTCATTTTTGACTCTGATGGAGATCTCTATTTTAGGTGTCATTCAAGTGACATTCAAAATTATCAATAGTAACTACATTCCATTTCTCCTAAAAATTTACCAAAAGGTATCATTCTAGGTAATAAAGAATCATGTTATGACCACCCCTATAAGCACTATTAATTGATTCAATTAATTTTTTTATTTAATGAACATTCATTATTGTGAGAAATGGGACATCATTGGCTATCAAGGTTAATGACTCAGAATGTCAAAAAAAAAATTTGTAATTGAAAATACCCTAACATAATAAATGATATTGTTGTGAAAATTAAATACGAATTCTAAAATTTATTAATGAGTGGATTTTATTATGACATTAACTTTATTGATTTTTATAATATCAAAATTCAATTTCTTTTAAACTAATAAATAATTTTATGAAATTAAATAAAAAAATAATATGTTTTCTAAAATAGTAAATAAAGATTAATAAATTAAAAAATAATAATACATATTTTAAATTTGAGAATAAAATTTTTATTATTTCAAACGCTTTTATGGAAAAAAATTACAAACCAAGCATTCATTCCCCAAAGGAGAAAACATTTCCATTGAAGTAGAATTTATGTCTACCAGAGTCAGTCCCCCTAAAAAATTTCCAAGAGATGGTGGATACCTGAGTATTTGTTCCATCTAGTATTAGATCTTCAAATTCAAAGGTCATCTTTTTCTAGGAATAAATGTACTCCTATAAACTGATATTCTTGATGAGTAAGTACCTAATAAGAATCAGGTCCTGCTTACTGGTCCAGGTGTATTTTTTATCATTTAGGGTCATCCTCAGCGAACTCTACAATATTTTAAAATCTTCATCTTCAGTATAATTGTGTAAAAATCCATGTTTATATACTTCTTCTTCTGAACTCAAAAGTATTTCCAAGGATTGATCACTGACACCACCTGACTACTTCTGGAAAATGGAATCTTGGTCCATCTACTTGGAACTTATCTTCATTGCTGAATGAGTTTCCATTAGAGGTTGTAGAGAGGAGTAATACTTCCTCTCTTTCTTCCTCCAGTTACTCCTCTTGATTGGAGGGTCGTCTGTAGAAAAATTGGAAATATCTTCACTGGACTCATTATCGTAGACCCCGTATGAATGAGGTTTTCTAATCAGTTTCCAAACCTTCCACTGCTTGTCATAAAACTTGTTGCTCAGTTGTAGTTGGGGTCGAGTCACAACGATAGAACCCCCTATATTTCCAAATGTGGTTTGATTATACATGTCCTGGATAGTCCCCAACATTCCCTCCTTGATCAAGGTGCGACTACCCAAACATAATATCTCAACAGATGAAGCATAACATGTTGGGATCCCCTCTCTAGTAATATTCTCATCATAGCCCACCACCTGATCCACAACATCATTACTTGCATTCAGTTGGACATCTCTAACAACATTATTTCGGACAATGCCAACACACACTCTAGAATTATCACTTCTATTTTCGACATTATGATTTGAAAGACCAGCTAGGTTTTGTCTCAACCTATTAAATGTTGCATCCCACTCAGAATATACCTATCACTAAAAATTGAACATCAAAATAGTACCCTTAGACTGACTATGATGTTTCTTAGCCTTATCACATTCAAAATAAATAATATACCCAAATAAATTAACACTGAAAGGAATTTATTGAGCAATAGGAACCTCAACTAGGGCCAGCTCGGTGCGAGTTGCGATCGATCCATATTATTTCTACATTTCACAAATGCAGGCCTTCTCTCCATGTCCTAGTTTCTAACACAGAGAACAGAAATCATACCTTGTTTTAAAAAATAATGGGCTTTTTATACCAAAACTCAACCCCAAAATTGATCCATAGAAAATAAATATGTGGCTTTGACCAATCAACCTCTGCATAGATTGTTATGTGTGCATACAATTTTTCATATAGATCAAAATACAATTCAAATATTCTATAACATGTGAGAATGACATAAATTGTTGGTATAATTTAAATGTAACGTATAATATAGAAAATATGGCATTTTATTGAAATGAAATGAGAAACCAATATCTAATATGAAAGTATTTTTATTTTATAAATCCTTTATTTTGACATCAATAAAAATTCTTCTCAAGTTCCATTACTTTTCATATAACACATTTCTAATTATTTCTCCACATTGATCTATGTTTATAGAAAATCATTAAAACCATTAATAAAATCATTTAATTTATCACATGTTCAATAGAGATTATTTAATGATTGAAATTACACATCCAATTTTACTTATGAAGATTATTTTAACATCAAAACTATATTTTTAAGAGTGAGGAATCACCCATTTATTATAAAACCTCTATATCTTCTGTAATTTCTATTGTTTATCTTATTATGAAATTTTTTTTATTAAATGTTACCAAAATATCCATAGAACCCATAATGGCTAAGGAAACGAAATTTTATTAGAAATATTACTCTTTGTATTATTTAAAATAATTTCTTTTTTCAACCTTTCTTAACATAATTCATGAATCATTTTATCAACTAATAATTTTGAAATTTTTAAATCATTAATTTTTGTTAGGTATATTCTTTTCCAAAAATTAATTTTTCATTTCCTTGTAAATTTTTAATTGAACATTAAATTAAAATTATGAGTTGTTTTCAAATATTTGATATACCATTAATATTAAATATAATAATTCCTTAGGTTGTCATATCACTTGTTCCAAAAATATAGTAGAGGTTATAAAATTTTATATATGTTAGAAAAATAATATGATATACTATATCTATTTTAAGATATAATTTCAATATTTTACACAAATAAATTTAATGAAATTTTGATTAAATATTTATTAGTCATTGTTGAGTTTATATATTTACAAATATTTATTTTCATATTTTATGTATTTCTTCCCCAAAACATCTATATACTTCTTCTTCCTCAAAAACATTTCCCCCATATAGTGTAGTAATTTATAACATTTCTTCAAGTTCCTTCCACCACAAAATCACATAGTTAATCTTGATGTTATTATAGTAAAATCATTATCAACATAATTAATGTAATTTTTCTTATTTTGGTATAATTTATTTTTTTTAAGTATTACTCACATGTGAATTTTTTTCTTACACATGTGGATTCTTTAGTTCGAGTTGGGTGATCTGTTCAAATATGCTTGTACTCTTGATAGATTATACATTGGGGATGAAACTATGATAATAAAAACACAAATATGGGTCATGAATGCATATATACCTCAGAAAAGAATGAATTCCTAATACTTATTTAATAAATTTATTCATTATATTATCCAATTTTTATAAGTTAATTTCCTTATCATTTTAATCTAATAATTCTTTAGTTTTTTTCACAAATCATTTGGAAATTCATATATTCACAATTCCTTTATTTTATAATTTTATTCTATCTTTTCATTTTATACCAAAACTTCCACATATTTCTTCTCCCTTAAAACATTTCACCCCTAAAGTGTTTCTTTTTATCCCATTCCTTTTAAGTTCCCTCCACTTCTCAATCACAGATGAAATCTTGATGCCTACATAGAAAAAAAATTGTACATATAAATAATTTATCATTTTAAATTTAGTATTCATTTATTTCTTAGTATTAATCATATAATAATAATTTTCTTATACATGTGTATTATTTTGTTTGATTTGGGGTGGTCTGTTTGAATCCTCTCATTCTCATGAGATATTGGACTTTAAGTCTTCAAATAAGATAATCACAACAATGAAATGCATCAATAATTCATATAACCATCGTTAAAAGGTTAATTCAGACAACCTATTTAATAAATATTGTCATCATTTAATCTACTATTTATAAGATAATTTCCTTATCATTTTAATCTAAAACTTATTTTGTTTTCTCACAAATCCTTTTGGAAGTAAAATTTGTCATTCAACATTCTAAAAAAATCCAAAAAAATATATAAAATTCTCTTTTATTCCAATGTCTCCATGATGTCCATTTCCTTTATTTGTCTAACTACATCACTCCATATTGATTGGATGTTCTCAGCTAAAAAGGTTTTTTAGGTGTGAACATTTATTTAATATGTAGTGTTAGTAGTTTGATAAATAAATCCAATTGAAATTATTATAACATATTCATATAATTATTTTTTAGACATTGCGATGTTTATGAAATAGTTGCACCTCAATCTGACACACGGTGTGACCATTATTACTCCCAGTGCTTCTTTTTATTTAAAATAGAAATTAATTTTAGTAAAAAATACAACAGACATATGAAAAACTGATAAAACATATTCATATTATTTTTATACATTATGATATCAATCCATTAGTTATTTTTTTATGTGTAGGAATCATCCACACCTCAATATAATACAAGATGTGCCCGGTATGACTAAATGTGCTGGATATCAATTTAAAATCAACATTTTAGTTCAAAATGTGTCAATCAATAAAAACTATGAAAACTTTCTTGTATTTCCTTCATAATTTTGGAACATGATTCATAAATCATTTATGACATGTTTGAATTGGTTTCACATTAAACTAAAACATGATGTGACTCGTATGTGTCAAAGTGTGCGTTTCCATTTTAAAAAGGAATTTTATTAAAAAAGAGAAGTGAAATACTCAAAACAAATAAAACATATTAATATTGATATTATATATTAGGGAAATTATCCATATGATATTTGGGATGTTCAGGATTTAGTCGCACCTCAATCTGACACACAGTGTGACATGTATGACACCAAGTGTGTCTTTTTGTTTTCAATTGATGTCAATTTTATTATGAAAGTAAAATTACCTACTAAAAACCAAGAAGATTTTTTTTGTTTTTATATAATAATTAAATGATCTATAAATATTTTGTTATGTGTTTGAATAATCCAAACCTCAATTTGATACATGATTGGCCTAGTATGACTAAATATTTTGGTTATTGGCTTAAATTCAATATTTTTGTTTGAAATGTGTTACTCACTAAAAACTGATCAAACATAATCATATTGTAATGATAATTTAGGAAAAAAATTCATATATTATTTTTCACATGAAGGATTTTATCTCACATAAATCTGATATACCATGTGACTTTTAGGAGTTAATGTTCATGTTTCCTATTTAAAATTACATTTTATAATAAAAGACAAGTGACAAGCTCAAAACTGTTAAAATTAATTTTTATTCTCATAATACTTTTGTAAAACAATCCAAATGTCATTTTAGGGATGTAAGAATTTTCTACCACTCAATTTGACATTTAGTGTTACCAGTATGAGTCCAAATGCATCTTTTTATTTAATATTTTCATCAATTTTAGTAAAAAACAAAATTGACCCACTCAAAAATGAGAAATACAATTGTATTGTTTTTATAATATTGGAAAAATATCCTTATGTGATTTATTGTTTTGTATGAATTAGTCACACCACAATATGATACATGATTTTCCTTGAATGAATCAAATTGGATGTTATGAGTTTAATATCATCATTGTAGTTTAAAAAGTTTCAATCACTAAACATAGAGAAAACACACTCATATTGTCTCCATAATTTAGGAAAATTATTCATTAATCATTTGTGATGTTTTGGAATCAGTCTCATCTCAAATAGACACACTATGTGAAAGGTATGATTCGAAGTGCATGTTTTTAGTTTAAAATGTTATTTTTGTAAAAAAGAAAAGTGACCTACTCCAAACTAAGAAAGCATATTACGATTTCTTTTATACTTAAGTTAAATTATCCACAAGTCATATGAGATTTGTATGAATCATTCAAACCTAAATTTGATGCATAATGTGAACGGTATGACTCTTAGTGTATAGTTTTATTTAAAATTGACATCAATTTTATTAAAAAAGACAACCAGTCTGCTGAAAACTGAGAAAACACATTCATTATTTCATACTTTTTGAAAATGTTCCATATTTAATTTGTGTTATGTAAAAATATACTTAACTGTAATCTGATACGTGATGTTCTTAGTTGACTGAAAGTGTCTATTATAAAATTAAAATTGAGATTTTAGTTTGAAGGGTATCGCTCAATGAAATCAAAGAAAGCATTCTTGTCTTTTCATAATAATTTTAGAAAACAATTAATCAAAAAAAATTATGTGTCTAAATTGTTCTCACATCCAACTAATATATTATGTGATCAGTATGATTCAAACTACTTGTTTCCCTTTTAAAATTTAATTTTAGTAAAAAAGACAAGTGATGTACTCAAAATTGATAAAACACATTCATATTATTTTCTAATATAGTAAAATGATCCACATGTAATTTCATATGGGTAAGAATCATCATAACACCACTAAGATGCACAGTGTGACCGTTCTGACTCCATCTATGTCTTTTTATTTAAAATTGAATGCAATTTTAGTAAAAATGACAAAAGAGTTACTCAGAACCAAGAAAACATATTCCTATTATATTGATAATTATTAAAATGATTCATAATCCATCTGAGATGTGTAGGATTTAAACTCACCTAAATATAACACATAGTGTGACTAGTTTTTCACCTAGTGCACCTTTTATTTAAAATTAATGTTCATTATAGTAAAAAGAAAAAATTACCTACTCGAAACAAATAAAATGTTATTTTACTATTTTTTTTATTTTGGAAAATAATACATATATCTTTTTTTATTTTTAGAAATTAGTAGAACCTCAATCTGAAACATGATGTTCTAAGTATGACCCAAAGAGTATGTTATCAGATTAAAATTTACATTTTTGTTCAAAATTGTCACTCACTAAAAACAAAGAAAACACACTTGGATTGTATTGATAGTTTTATGAAAATTATTCATATATAATTTTGACATGTAGGAATTGTCCTCATGTCAATATGATACAAAATGTGACTAGAATGAGTCAAAGTGTGTGTTTCCAATTTAGAATTGAATTTTAGTAAAAAAGACAAGTGACATACTCAAAACCAAGAAAATAAATTTAGATTGTTCTGATAAAATAGTAAAATGATATATATGACATTTTATATGGGTAGGTATCACCTTTAACTCAATTTTATGGACATTGTAACTGTTATGACTCCAGGTGCATCTTTTTATTTAAAATTTTCATTAATTTTAGTAAAAAGGAAAAATAACATACTCCAACAAAAAAAATTGAATTTGAATTGTTTTTATACTTAGTAAAATTAACAAAAAGTAAGTTTTGATTTGTAGGAATCATATTTACCTAAATATTTCACTAAGTGTTTCATGTAAAACTCAAAGATTCTATTATCATCTTAATATTGACATTTTAGTTCAAAAAGTGTCACTCATTTAAAACCAAGAAAATGAACTCAGATTGTCTTTATAATTTAGGGAAACAAATAATAAGTTATTTTTGACAGGAACGAATCAATATCTTATAAAAATAATATAAGATGTGACATGTTTGAGACAAAGTGTGTGTTTCTAGTTTAAACTGACATTTTTGTAAAAAAAGACAAGTGACTAACTCAAATTGAGAAAACAAATTCAAATTTTTTTAATACTTTAGGAAATCGTTCAATAAGTCATTTGGGATTTATAAGAATTTTCCACACCTCAATCTAAGGAAAAGTGTGATTGTTATGCATCTAAGTTCATCTCTTCAATATATAAGTGTCATTTTATTTTAAAATGTGCATCACATCTCTAAAACTAGTAAAAAGAGCCTAGATTGTTTTCTTTTCATTTTATCTACATTTAGTTAATTTATTTCCTTGTAATTTTTATCTTATAATTATGTAATTAATTTTTACATAGATAATTTTTGAATACGAACAAGAAATAACGTGATGTGAAAGAATCAAACACAACTTAATCTGATACATAATGCTCCCAATATGAATCAATGTACAATTTATAATTAACACTTTCTCTTAATTTATATCATTATATTATTACAGACATATGAAATTTTTCTTATACTGGTGTGTTCTTTTTCTCTATTCAGGTTGTTTGTTTTTTTGGAAATAGCATGCAATGGGGTTAGGATCAAAATAAGAACATTGTTTTTTTAATGTATGTAACAATTTTTACTCATGTAATTGTATAATCTAATAATTTAAATGTATATAATATATTTTTTTCTTGTATTTATATTATAAAAATTATTTCACTTATATTCTTTATTTTTAGTTGATTTTTTAGATATCGGGTGGTGTTTTTGGTGCTGTACTTCGTTGTTATATAAAAGTCAACTATTACTGTAGTGTGTTGTTACAACACTTTAAAGTGTTCCCCTTCTTTAATTCATTTAAAAATGATTATAAAAATACCCTTTATCATCACTAAATATAAGAGAAAATATATTTTTTTCATTTATCTGCGCTTCTAAAAGTGACGATAAAGGAAACCATTATCATCAATTTTTTATCATTAATAAAGGACCCCATTTTTAGTGATTTTTTAGGGCTGATAAACACCTATGGATTTTAATCATGATCTGGTGGTCAGTGCTTCTCTATCACTGATAAATTCCATTTTTAGCATTTGTAAAGGACTATTTTGTAGTAATGGTGATGTCTACAAACACAATTCATGAAACCCCTTGTCTACGACGGCTAGGGTTTCAAGGAAGATAAGTATAACATGCCTTTTATGAACCATAAACATTGTGTGATCCAGTTTGAGTATCATTTCATGTAATCTTGCAGTATATGGGAATATATGCATTCAAGTACATTGGGTAAACCCAAATTACATGAGCATGAATAGATGTTCACAAGAATGGTATGAATTGTAGATGAAAGGCCTCAGGTAACCAAGACATTCCATCTAAAATTTTTAAAAAATTTATAGTTCCACATGTTTAGAAAATCCATGTTCATGTACGTTAATGCTAGGAGACAAGGTGGGGATACATGTTTTGTGACCCTATGTACTCACTATTTAACTCTATCAAATTCTTTTACCTTCCACATCTAAATCATCAGGACTATGATGTTTGTAAGAACCCAGTTTTTTACTCAGGTATATATCCTAAGTATTTTTTTTTATAATTCAATTTTTTTGACCTTTTATGGATACCTAATGAGTTCATGAATTACTTAGGGGTGTCTAAGTTTTATTCAAATCCTGAAACCAAACATTTTTTTAAAATTGGGATTGGAGCATTTTTAGTGTAAACCGTATGGGGAGGCCATAGGGTTTGCAAAACCGTGAGGATAGCCAATTTTTTTGGAAAATCAATATCTCATGATTGGAGCGTGGTTTTTCAAATTTTTCAACCTATCTAGGTGAATTCCCCCTTTTCACTAGGTACCCATGGGGTGTTGGTGCATGGTTCGGCAAACCCTGTGGTCAAACCATGCACGTGCTAATTTTTTTAGTGATTTAAAAATTTTTACCTTAATGATTTAATGATCCTCTTCCTTCTTCCCTATTCTAACTTCTAGCTTGATGAACCTCCATTTCCTCAATTTTGGGGAATTTTATTTCTATATAAATGGATTTACATATCTCCCTAGATCGGGGACAAATCAAGCTTCATTTTGTAATGTTGGTGTACAATGGTAAATACTCAAGTCATTTTTTTCCATTCCACATTCCACATTCTCATATTCTAGTTATTAGGGTTTAGGATTTTATAGTTGTTTATCATATCTACTCTGATCCAAGACAAATTATAGGTCAATTCTAGAGGTGGAGAATCATACGAGTAATATGTGGGTGGACTATAACTCATCCTTCAAGTTTATTGAATTTAGATTGAATTTGTGGGGTTGAACGATTGCATCAAGTTCCATTTATTGAATTTCTATGACATGATTATATTTATTAGAACCATATGGTTATTCTCTTTCCAAAAATATGATTAGTTTTTTGTGGTTATATTAATAATGTACAACAACCCCTTTAGGTTAATATTCCATAATTTGGGTTTTAGTGTATTTACTTTTTTGAGCCACTATTCGGGTGTGTTTGAACTTGTCCACACTAATGGTAAGCCTCCTTACATTAATTGCATATTGAACCTTTAAATTTTGAATATCTTTTACCTTTTCACTTTAACTTTACCTACCCAAGGTAAGTTCCTAAAATTATGTAATTCATTCAAATGACATTATGACAAGTATACTTAAGTATATGACTTGGCATTATTAAATGTAAATTAATTTTTTGTTTCACATCTTTAGTACACCTTTCTATGTTCATGGAAGGCAGTGGAGTGAACCTTAGTAATTGAACATGACTTACATTGTTTTAATTAAAAGGTTTCAAGCTACTTAGACTTTGGAAACTAATGAATGACAATGCTTGAATCAAGTTAGTTTGTCAATGTCATAGTTATCACATGACCAAATTTATTTTAGCGAATTAAATTTAATGTGACTCTTTATTCACATGGATTGTGAAATTATTATAGGATGTTTTTACTCATATGAGCTATTAAATTCTTAAGGGAATTCTTTATCTACTTTAGGATTTAATTTTGATTCAAGGATGTATGTTTCCATGGGTGAGATCATCCTAGGAACCCATCCTTATCTACCAATGGATGTGTGGTATGAAACTGTAGGATCACTTCAATGTTATTACAAAATTACTCAGATAAACGTCTTGGATCTAGAATGACTACATGTTCCTTGGGTGAATCCTTGGGCTTGTACACTACTTATCTCCCATTTTACCTTGGTTATATTTCATGGACTCGATTAGAAATATTACTATAGGAATTGTATGGATGATGCCTCTTGCATTAAACACTTACCCCCTTATCTAGACTCAGTTACAACTGAGTAAGAATCCCTGAGGTCTAGGTTTCTCTAGTGATTACCTTGGTACAATTTCCTATTTGGTTATCAATCATGGTTTCTATGTAAAACCATGTAACCTTCACAATTTATAATATAAGGAGGTTATGTCAGTGCTAACTATACCTCACATGACCTATTATTGAAAATTGGTAATTACCTAATTAATGAACTGCTTACATGTTCAGACACTAACCAAGGCATGAAGTGGGTACTTGGAATTTACTAACTTTATATCACTTTATTGTATATATGCATGCTTTCATAATATTTCATTTCCATTATTAGGGGACATATGTTATAGAAGTTGGTGGTGGCCCACTAATATTTATTACAAATTATTTATGGGATCGATTTGGAACCTAGGGAAGATTACATGGTCGTAGGTGTTGATTAAGGGAAGTGCACTACTACAGAAACTTGATTTCTTGCTTTGTAGTATATATTTGGTAGCAAATAACTAATCTAGAGCATAGGATTCCTGTGATAGATTATGTATTTCCTTTTTCTATATTGGGTTTTTCATGTTTGACTGCTACATTTTATCCATTTTTTCCATCCTTCTAGTGAAATGACATATAACATCATCAGTTGTAGTATGTTATTCTAGTTATTTCAGTTATTTTTATCCTTTACTCTTTCTATTGTTCCATAAATTTATTTATAATACTTCTGCTACATATCTATATTTACAATTTTCCATTATGATATACTCTATTAATGAGGGAATATTCTCCCCACAAACACACCCTAGGCCCTCGCTGATAGTTGTCAGCCTCTAGTATTTGTGGAGATGTTCTTGGGGCCAATGGCCAATAGGGCTTGAAGAACCTATTAACTACTATTAGAGTATGGGATGTCAAAAAATGGTATGAGATCAGTTCCATTCATTCATTAGTATTTAGAGATTATAAAAAAGAGATTATAAGCGCTTGGGACATGGTTATATTCTTTTCTTGGGCATCGTGAACCCATGTTTGGGGTAAAATCCAAGTTGCCTAAATTATTATTTTTTCTACTTGTTCTAATTACATTTGATATCCTTTAACTATTGGATGACTTACATGTTATGTGGACTTATTGATTATTATTCTTATTGAGAATTTCATTTCATCATTTTCCCAATGATATGAGGGAAAGTATCATTCTCACATAAATCGTTATAAGTACCTAGAATTTTTACATTTCATGCATATTTTCATTCCATATAAGTGAATTTCACTACCTTAGTTACATGATATTCCTATGATGGTAGATTGATCTTTTCTTATATATATGTGTGTGCTATTTTTGGGCTATGATTGAAGGATTTATTATTTCAATTCATGAGTTGTTATTTATCCTCATCGGTGGGAATGAGTAATATACCATATCAATACATTTATTAGAAATTATAGTGGGTATTAATGTCAGTGACAATGAGTATGAGCCTTGATTCACTAGGATGTAAAACTCAATATAAAATAACGTTGATACAAGTTCTAAGAAAATATATATAACAAAGTGAAATAGTTTCATATCTTTATCTATCATTTTCATGATTATGAATGGTAAAGGAGTGAACCTTGTAATCAAATGATAAATGAAAAAAAATGGATTCAAGTAAATTATGAGGTAAGGTACTATTGTCCCTTCATCTACTGGTACTCTAGAAACTAATATCTGAGAACTTAATGATACCTGGACATCTAAGAGGGTAGTTGGGGTAGTATTCTTTTGGTAGAGATTTTTCATTCATTAATATTCATCATGTGAAGATATATTTATGCTTATATGTTTGTTTGGAGGTGTGTGGTAGAAATTTGTAGACCAATGTCACCATGAAATCCTCATGTTGTATGCCCGGAAGGTGGCGATGACCATGATCCAGTCATGGTGGGCACTAAGCCACCAGTCTTACCACCAGAAGTGACACTTATGGAACCACTTTTTGTGCCTGATCTAGGTACTAATATCAAAGTCTGTTATAGTTATCTATGACTCATACAGTCCATGCAAGGTACTCCATGTGCTGCACCTATGATCTCTAATCTGACTATTGAGTTTCATCTCCAACATCCTCTCTCCTTCCCAGGGAATTGTGGTCTGTAGAATGTTGAGTCTTGGAAAGAGGACACACTGCATATCATTGATCATCTAGATAATATTCTAGAGTAGAGGTTCGAACATACTACACATGTGATGCATGATTCAGCCAAGCCATTGTGGGATGTGATTACCCAAGCTGGTCATTATCAGGGCATGTTATGTGTTTATTTTTAGACTACCTTCTATGATCAGCTACGTCCTTGTATACTGGGAGCTAACAATTCTACATGTTTCACACATCTATGTAAGGTTTATATGTTAGTTATGGAGTATCCAACATGTTTCATAGAGTTGCAACAGTTCACATCGATTCAATATGGGGATGGTCTTTCACGGGTTAGAAGCATCGAAGATGGGATCCAGTATTCCATCTATACTCAAGGAAAATATTTTCCGACCACCTACCGTTTTTGAGTTTTCAAATTATTCTCTAAATATTGAGTTCAACATGATGGATAGTGAATTTATTTTGTATACAGGATAAGTGCCATGGGAGGCCAGTAGTTCTTCTAGTGGTAGAAATCGATCCCTTAAGATTTCTTATCTGTGTGGTGGCAACTGGGGTACCAATGTAGGTAGATCTATAATATTCCATCAATGTGGGATAAATTGGAATTTGAAGACCTAGTATGATAAATACCCACTATAGTATTAGTATTGTGGTCGTATGGGGCATCATCAGCATTTTTGTAGGAAATTTACATCATCTTCTAGCAGAAGGGGTTCAGCACTAGCTCCACCTTCAAGAGAATGATCTTTTACACCATGTCAAGTGGGAAGCTGGAGTAGCACAATTAATACTAGTCAAGGATGAGGTTATAGTAGTGGTAAATAGAACCCTGATCACCAGTAGTTCCATCAATGTAGTTTTGATCAAGGTGGTTTAGTTTTTGTAAAGTATTCTAGATCAGGTAAATTGAATTCATTTTATTTGATACCTAAGCATTAGGATGCAGGAACATCTATAGTATGATGTTCTATTCTATTAGCATCCACTATAGTATCTATTTTATTTTATATACTTTATTCACACTCATTTACCTCTTTATCTATCATTATAATCATTGGTCTATAAATATAGTGTTACTATGGTGTAATGACCCTAGATACACCATTAGTGGTACGATAAGTGGGAATACGCTAGTGCAGGTAATTCCCCCTTAAGGTAAGTAGTTATTGCTTTCTATGGGACCTATTTTTTCCTGAGATGAAGGTCTTTGATGTCATTCTCAATATGGATTATCTAGTTACATATCACACTTTTTTAATTTCTATTGTTGAATGGAATCTTTTACATCACTGGAGGTCAGAAGTTATCTTTATAAGGGTGAGTGTGATTTCCAAGATAGAAGATCTAGACAAGAGAATCGTGGGCTTGGTAGGTTGATATCCCATATTGCCAATATCTTCATGGAGGATTAAGGTTTAAACCTTGTAGAATTATATCCAGAAGTAAATAATTTCATGGAAATCATTCCTTGTGAATTTTCTATCTTACCTCCTGAGAGGGAGGAAGGGTTAATGATCAAGCTTTTTCTTGGGAGATGATACAAATTTGATTACACCATTATGTATGGAACCTACTGATCTCTAAGAGCTCAATCAGTAGTTATAGGATATAGAGGGAAAAAATTATATGTCCTAGAACTTCCACTTGGGGGGGTCCACTTGTGCTTTATTCCAAGAAAGAGGATGAGACCTTTTGTCTATGCATGGAATACAAACAGTTGAACCATCATATGGTCAAGAACCAATATCCAATGACTCAAATGTATGATCTCTTTGACCCACTCTGAGAGGCTATGGCCTTCTCTATGTTCGATCTAACATCGGGTTGTCAACTAGTATGAGTCATTCCATCAGACATACCTCATAAAAAAATTTAATAGGTATGGTCTATATAAGTACCTAGTTTTTTCGTTCAGTCTTATAAATACACCCACCATTTTCTTTACTATGATGAATAGGGTGTTCTAACCCTATTTCTATTCATTTTTCATAGTCTTTGTGGATGAAATCTTAGTGTATCTTCACAATCATAGAAACCCTTCCAAGCACCTTGAGATCATTCTATGTACACTAAGAGAGAATAAGCTTTATGTATTGATTTTAGGTGCCACTTTGGGATCGACAAAGTTCACTTATTGGGTCATATTATCTCAAAATCTGGAGTCTTTCTTGACCTGTAGAAGGTGAGTGTGGTGGTTTCCTGGGAGCAACCCAAGAATGTTTTTGATATATAGATTTTCTTAGGGATGGATGAATATTACAATTTTCTCATATAGGGATTCTCACACCATTCTCATCCTCTTACATGCCTTTAAAATAAGGATATTAAGTTCTAATCGCCAAAAGCTTGTGGTAAAGCCTTCCATGAGATGAAATGGAGTTATATCTCAGCACCTATTCTTATTCTATCAGATCATGTAAGAGGTCATATCATCTTCAATGATTCATAAGGAATCATCCTAGGAGAAGTGTTGATATAGGATAACATAGTCATTTTGTCTTGATCTTGGCAGTTGAGCCCTCATGAGAAAATTTCCTGACACACGACCTTGAGTTCGATGCAGTCTTCCATGCCTTATTTATTTTCGGTGACACTATCTTTTGGGTGAGAGCATTTTGGTTTACACAGACTATAAGAGCCTCAAATATAGCTTTTCATAGTGTGACATGAATCTTACATGGAAAATATGTGTCGAATATCTATATTCTAACGATTTTGAGCTATACAATATGCCTATAATGGGTAATGTAGTAACCGATGCATTGAGTGAAAAAACATAGGCACAGGATTTATGGGAAGGAAGAGATGAATTGAAGTTATGGACTTTTTTTTAGCTGCATCACGAGTTTTCTAAAATTCTTGAATAATATTTTCTCTCAGCTTTGAAAATTACCTCTTCCCTCCTTGAAAAGTTGAAGAGTATGACATTTTCAAATCCAATGTGCTTGGTTCTCTGAGATGGTATCTCCATAGCTGACACACTTCTAGATTGTTCTTTAGGCAAATAATACATCTTGCATATATATATATGTGCCCGTGTTCCTATTGATATGATAGAGTAGTTAATGTGTCAGTATCACACGTCTTAAAGGGTGGTTCATCTAGGAATCTCCAAATTGTATCGAGATATGTGATGCTAGTATTGTTGTCCTTGGATGAAATTTTAGATAGAAGGCATTATCACTAGGTGTTACACCTATCGATAGGTGATGTTAGAGTACCAGAGATTTTTAGGAATGTAACAACAACTTGTAGTCCAATAATGGAAATGGAAATATATTGTTATGGATTTTGTAGTTGGCTTACCTAGGATGCTGAGGGGTAGAAATGTTGTATGTGTTTTTATTGATCAACTAATGAAATTAGACCACTTCATTCCTATTTGGGATACTTTCTCAGGTGATGATATTGGAAGACAATATGTCTTTGAGATCATATGACGAAAAAGGGGTCCCATGTACTATCGATTAAGATAGGGATTCTTGTTTCACATCATGGCTTTGGACGAGATTATAGAATGTTGTGGCTACACAGGTGATTCTAAGCCCATCTTTTCACCCTCTGATCGATTGGAAGTCAAAATGGACAATACAGGTTCTAGTGAACATGGTTAGGTTATATTTTCTTGATTTTGGTGGTTCTTGGGAGAATCATATTCTTCTTGTCGAGTTCACAAACAATATGTGGATGGCCTACAATTTCAGGCAGAAACATATCACATAGTTGGCACACATATTTTCCAACTGTACGTCCTAACCTTGGAGTTCCCCAATTTATTCATTTACCACTAAATGTTTGGCACACAGTTTGTAAAACCGTGTGGCCAAACCATAAACAGGGTAATTTTTTAAGTGACTTGACCATTTTTCCCTTAATGATCTAACTATCCTCCTCCTTCAACCCTATTCTAAGTTCCAATGGAATGAACTTCCATTAATCCCATTTTCAATCTTTTGAAGGCCAAATCTATGGATTGAGAGATCTCTTTAAACTTGGGTATAATTGAATATCTGTCTATCACGTTGGATGTGAAATGGTTAGTACATGTGTCCTTTTTAATCATTATTCATTCCTCTTTCTCTCGAACAAGATATCGTGGTTTTAGATTTTATGTATTTTTTTATATCTAATCTGATCTAAGACAAATTATATGATGGAATGGCAGGAGTAGGGTCATATGAGTACTATGTGGGTGGTCAATAACTCAACCCTAAAGTTTGTTGATATTTGGTTTGATATTTGGGGCTCGCTGATTTAATCAAGTTCCATTTATTGAATTTATATTCCAAGCTTGTATTCCTTAGAACCGAATGGTTATTCTCTTTCGATAAATGTTTTTTTTGTTCGTGTTTATATAAATAATTCTCAACACCCCTTGTTGTTTAACAATACATGATTGGGTTTTAAGTTTTTTGACACATTTGAGCATCCTTTTAGGTGTGTTTAAGATTAACCAAACTAATAGTAAGTCTACTTACATTAATTTCTTATTGAATCGTGAAATTGTGAATAACTTGTAACTTATAACTTTCACTAGACCCACCTATGTTAGGTTCCTAAATATAAGTAATTCATTCAAATGTTATTATAGATATCATACTTAATTATATGACTTTTCTTTATTAAAAGTAAATGAATGTTTGGTTGTACACCCATAGAACAGCTTGCCATGTTCATGGAAGGAATAAGAGTGATCTTTATTAATTCAACTTGGCTTGAAAGGTTTTAATTAAATGTTCACATGCTACATGGGCTCATCAAACTAATGAAAATAAATACTTGAACTAAGTGAATAATTTAATGGAATAGTTATCATATGACCTGATTAATTATAGTGAATTAAGTGTAAGGTGAATATTTATGCACATGGACATTAACATATTTATAGGGAATTCTTGACTCATGTTAACTCTTTATTCTAAAGTGAATGCTTTAGGTACTCAAGGATGTCATTCTGATTTAAGGATTCATGTTTCCTTGGGTGAGAAAAACCTAGGAACATGACCTTTTTCTACCATTGGATGTCTAGTAAGACATTTTATAATCCCTTCATTATTATTACATAATGCCTTGGGTACACTCTGTAGATCCAGAATGACTTGAGGTTCCATGGTTACATCCTTGGGCCTAGACACTACATATCTCTTGTTTTTCCTTCTATATATTACTTAGACAATATTACAAATATTATTCTGGGAATTCCTTGGATTATTTCCCTTGTATTACACTCTTACCCCCTTAGCTAGACTAATTTACTATAGATTTTGTAGCCCCAAAGTTATAGGTTTCAATGGTGATTACCTTGGAACCACTTATTATTGATTTATCAATCGTGGTTTCCTTACTACACCATGTAACCTTCACTATTTATATTGTCACAAGGTGATGTCAGTGCTGACTATGCATCACATGACATATTAATATAAATTGGATGTTAAATAATTAATGAAATTGTTACATGTTGAGACATTTGCTGATGGAAGGAAGTATGAACATGGAATTTACTTACATTGTACTAGTAACTTTATATATGCATGTTTGAACACTATTATATATCCATTACAGGGGTCGGATTTTATAGACACCATTGGTGGTGGCCCACTGAGATTTATCTCACACCCCTCTAGGAACTCTTTGGTGTTTGGGGTAGATTACATGTATGCATGTATTGATAAAGGGAAACATACTGCTTCGAAAACATGATTGCTTACTATGTAGTATGGAGCAGGTAATAGATGATTGAGATGGAGCTCAAAATGCTTCTGATAGTTTATGTGTTTCCTTTTTCTCCATTAGTCTTTTCATGTATTCCTACTACTTTGTTTCCTTATTTTCGATCTTTTCTGGTGACATGAAATATATCATCATCATTCTTTTTATTTTATTGCAATTATTTCAAATATTGTTATCCTTGTCTCTTTCTTTTGTGACATATATTTATTTATACAGCTTCTATTATATACATCTATTTATAATTATCGATTGTGTTATACTATATTGATGAGGTTATAGTCTCCCTAATAATACACCCTAGGCCCTCACTGCTAGTTAGTAGCCTCCAGATTTTTGGGAGATCCTCTTAAGTCCATATGGACAACCGGGCTTATGGCACCTATTATGTGGCATTTGGGTCTGGTATGCCACATAGTTGGCTAACATTTAGACTATCCAGTGAACTTTTTAGGGATGAATGATATGATATCAATCAAATTAGATTATCAGAATCATCATTTATTAGTGAATCAGAATTATAGAATGAGGATGATCAGATTGAGTTAAATCGAGAGGCAAATAGTAAAAGTAACATATCATATTCGTTAGAAAAAATGATCTCTTCACTAATTATAGATCCTTAATCAAGATGGGGATCATTATATTTGGTTTATACCCTTTTATTAATGATTAAATAAGGATTTATTATCTTATATATTTTGTCAATGATTTTCATTCAGTGCATTATCCCTTACCTTGATTTAGAGTTTATTATGCCATGTTTCACCCCATTATTCGACATATTATGATTGATTTGTAGGAACAGATTAGGAAATTATGGTATTATCATTTTGGTCCCCCCCCCCCTTTATTCAACACATTCTCCATCATTATACCATGGGGACATGGTTCAACATTGTTGGGGAGGGTTTGAGTATGATCAAACACCCATATTTGTACTAGTTGCAATAATAACATAAGGATTGATGATTTATAGATGGATTGTGGTTTGATTAGTGATGTGGGTGAATAATAAATGGATTAAAAATTAGGGCATCATTGATAGAGGAATGGTGTGATGATTGTCTTGTAAGGCTTTGGGTTGCCGAAATCCAACCCCCAGTGATGGATCAGGCACATTTAGTGATAGAACTATACTCTTTGATGATATTTGAGGTGGAAAATATATTTTTGGTTTCATGATGATATTTGGGAATGCCTCCAAGGGTATTTTCAAAAAAACAAAACTATATGACATTTAGTCATTGTATATATGTTGTGTAGTTTGCCAGCTATTGTGGCTAGTGTTTCTTAGAAGATTAGTATCAGGCACTATATATAGACCATAAACAACATGTGACACAATACTAGTGTCTTGGTGTGTACTCTGTTAGTAAATGGGCATGGAAAAAGATATGTACATGTTAAAAACATAAGGTGCATGTTTAGGGCCTTCAGTTTCCATAACACACCTTGTACCATGTTTACATGTAGTGTATTTCCACATGGATATCCAGGCCATGTTTAGGACATGACATGACCAGGTGAAAATGTGAGGGTACATGTAGTTTGACCATAGGTACACAACGTGTATCTTCCTTAGATTATTCTACCTTCCATATCACCATCTTTAGGACATAGATGTTCTATTAGTATAATATTATCCTGAGTATATTTCCATCTAGAATGATATAGTATCCATCATAGTGGATATTGAGATATGATGTGAGGTTTTTCAACCATTATGCTTCTTCATGCGATTCTTGACTGTTAGTAGTGATTAGGAAATATTATTTGAGTGATTCCAAGTTTGGAAACCCCTCATCACATTTGGTTGTGTGTCCCCAATTCTCTGATCCTAGGCTGAGTTTCACCCCCAGAAGAACTTCAGCGTATGTTCTCTATCTACTAAGTGGTGAAAACCTGATACACTTGGGTTTGGTTTATATATCTACTGACTGGAACTCCAATATGGAATTGGGTATGGGTCCACTATCTTTTTAGTGGACCCCCATGTAATAGGACAATGGTTTTCTACCTATCGAGCAGTACCCCCCTAACACACTAGGCCACAAATCCCCTACCTACCAATTGGAACCACCCCATGAGGAACAATGAAATGGGTTATCTATCTACCATGTGGAACACCCATAGGTTCTAGAGAATGGTTCCTCCACTAAAATTTATTCTTCCTCAGCTTTAGAGCATAATGGATTGGGTGTGGGTTCTCCACTCGGATTCTTCGGAGCTTACGTGGGATGTGTGGACTAGAAATAATGCTCCCTCAATTAGGAATCACTTTAGAAAGAATTTGTCAATATAATCTATGTCTTATGTTGTTATGTGTAAAATCCCTAAGGTATTGTGCCCCATACATGATAGAGTGTAGTGGTTTGGTTTGGGACCTCCATATGGTTTCTTGTACAAAAACATGATATGCTAGGATTTAGATATAGACCATTGGATAAATATGGTAACTCATATTTTTAACTGGCCATTGGAGCGGGAGATCACATTTCTCTCTCTTCATGGATTCTTTTTTTCCATATATGGGTTATTTTTATTTTTTCTCATGTATTGATTGAAATGGATTTTTAGGTTCAGATAACTACAATTGTATCTTTCTATTGTACAATTTTATTGGGACGTCCTAATGGGTATGTGTATACTCACCAATGCATGACTTTTTCCCTCAATTGTTTTATATTATGCAGATGATAGGAATATTGGTAGTGACATAAGTGGAGCATAGTTATACATGGGTGAATTGGCCATGTATGGGGGTTATACTAGATGATCAAGAGTTGAGAACTCTTCAATTTTTATTAATCCAATTGTTTTCAGGTTGAGATATACATTCTATTTTGGAATGTTTTTTTTATCTTTATGAATTATAATATAATATTAGACTCTGATATATTACCTTAATGTAATTTTATACATTATTATATTCTATATTTTCTAGTATTTTATTATTCACATGCAATTTTTCATGGATATGTTTGTGTGCATATAAACATCCATTTAGGATTAGTAAAATGATTTCAATTATTCCTTCTAGATGTTTATTTCTAGTCCCTTTTCTATTAGAGGTGGGGTAGGGTTGTCACACTCGACCTTACACAAACCAGCCATGCCATAGTGGGTCGATTCGTGACATAGATAACTAGAATTACATCACTAGATCTTCAGAAGATAAATTAGTATGAGGATTAATTTTTCTAAAAATACTAAAATATTAAATCATATCCCAAATAATAAAAATAAGGGAAGTGTAATGATTTCAGATAAGAAAACTTTTTATATCCTTTGAATAAATTAGGTATTACTCCTCGATCTTATTTCATTTAGTTGCTTTACTTCCAGTTACATTAATCAATTTTTATACAAGAACATCACAAATTGAAAACACAAAAAAATCACAATATCACACAATTATTATCACTTGTACATGCTTATAAAAATCATATCACATTATAAATGGATTGAATAATATATAGAAACATTAAAATAATATAGTTTTATATTATTTGAGTTTAATAAATATTAAAAAATAAATTATTTCATCATTATTCAATAAAATATTTTAAAACCTCATTTCATTATTTCCTTAGAGATAATATTAATGATTGAAATTAATTTAAATACTAAAAAATATTCATTATTAGTTGATTAAAATTTTCTTTCCAAATTATCCATATAATAGAAACCTCATATCTTTTTTATTGGAACTAATAGTCTCTTCATTTGATGTATCATTTCTTCATCATATTTAGTTCCACCTGAAGTGTTTCCATTATTGAGTTCATTTCATAATTGAAATTTGTGAAAAGATAGTTTGATCCATATTTGAAATCGAAGAATCATAAGTTGATCCTAATTTATACTTGGAGTTTTCTTTTATTGACTTTGACCTTCTTGAATATCATGTAATTATATCAATATTCCATTACCACAATTGATTGAAAAATATAAAACACAATCCCAGAAATTCTTATTGAAACACATTTCATGCCTTCAAAAAATTCATTATTATAGATTCTGATCGGTAATGTATGTTAAAATGAAATTAAAATTCCATTAAAATCATGGAAAAACATATTTAAAATATTAATGGATAATAGAAATTGAAATTTAGGGTGGTAGTTGATAATGGAATCTAAGAAACATTACATTTTTGTTGTACTTAAGAGTATATTCACCCCCACTAAATTTGTTGTACAGTGGGTTTCTAGGGAATAATCTTTTGGGTATATTGTTTTCTCGATACTCGACACTGGTATTTTTTATAATGTATCCCTTGAATAAACATTAAAATCAAAATAATAATGAATATAATTTTTTATTACACACCAACCATATTTCTTATGATGCGTGTTGAACTATTTTTTATCAATATCAATTTTTATAAAATAATTTAATGATTTGAAATAGTTGGAAATAATTTTCCAATAAAACGGGGACTCCATTTTATTATAATTGAAGCATACATATAGATAAGGTGTAAAACCTCTTAGAATTGGGTTGGTACCATTCTTGGAAGTTCATGTTATTTCCCTAATTATTCATAACCATCATATCATAACCTTCAGGATAATTAGACTAGATCACACTTTTAATATAATAGATATTTCCCATGTAAAATATTTATTTCAATTTCATCCCATTTTACAATGTAGTATAGAAATAGGGTATTTACCTTTAAGAAACATAATATTAAAAATTAGAAACCAATGTTAAATTCAATAATCTCCATCTATTCTAAATTGTTAAAAAAATATTTTAAAATAATTAATAATACTATTTTGGAATGAAATTTCATAAATAATGAGATCTCTCTATTTAATGATTTTCATAATAAAGAGAATGACATAGATGAATAGAGAAATAGGTGGACACTTCTTTGAACACACGAATCTTATTATCAGTTGGATTCATCGGACACATGTCTGTGAAAATTATTTAGTTCTCCATTTACTCCAAGAATCCGTTATGGACTTGTGTCATTTATCCTTTCATGAATGTGAGGGAGGAAAATTCAAAATCAATTTAGAGGAGTACCATTTCTACATTCACATATGTGAACCAAAATGTGCTCCTATTTTTTAACATGTATGTGGGATCCTTAGATCATTATGAGTTTTATTCTCATCCACCATTTCCTCATGGTCATCAAACTAAATTTTAATAGGTTATAATATACTTTTTATGAAACCTTATAACAACCCTACTCTTTATTTATCATTAATATTTTATTTAAAAAATAAATGTTCACATAAAACAACCTAGAAGATCTATAAGTCAGTTTACATGGGAATTAGTTACACTAAAAATAAAATTAAACTATGGTATACATCATCTTTATTAAAAACATCATTACCATGATTGTATTAGTCCTTCATACTTAAAAATGCAAGGGATAACCACAGAACATACATAAGAAAGGGGTGATATATAAAGCTCGATAAGGAAGTAAACATGTCATAACATGAAAAAGGTAATAAATGTTAGAAAATAGGCATATAAATGAAAAATAAAATGGGTTGGAATCATAATCATGAACAATGAGGTTTGATATGTCATGATAACATAAAGGAAACATGGGAAATTTTCAAATAATGTAAAACATTGCATTATAAATAGGTGTCATTGACAAATGAAAATTCATCTTGATAGAAAAATTAACATGGTGGATTAGGTTCACTCACTAATTCATTGTATGCAATCTCATGAGACTAAAAAATTACCCAATACATTGGAGTACTATATAATTATGGGAACAGTCATCACATTGATTTCATTCTCATGCTTAAGTGTGGTATATAGATCATACCACATGGATTAATTCATAATCATATCTTATTACATGATTAAGGAGTTTGGAATAAATACATGTAAGTGAAAATAAATAAGTATAAGTGAAAAAAGGTTAACATCTTTGATAGGAATTAGTTATGTGTATTCACTACACATTTGTTTGGCATGGAAAATTACGGTGAGATTTCGGCAACATAATTTGGGTGCATAAATATTCATGGAAGGAATTAATGATACTGTAAGGGGTATCCCATAATTTACATATCATATGGGAATTAAGTGGGTATGTAATATCACATACCAACATTAGAAATTAAGGAAAAAAGGGATAAGATAATGAATATACCAGTATAAAGTGGAGAAAGAAGATAATATTTACCTTGAGAGTGCGACTCCAAGTGCTTGGGAGGAGCTTCCTACCAGCTTCGTAAACATTAGGAGGACTCTTGAGAGTGTGTGCAATAGTATGGACCTGATAATATAATTTTTATTAAATAAAAATTGGATATTTATTGGATTTATAGAAAATTATATCTGAATTCTTTTTCATTTCTCAAACATAGGTTTTCGGCTCTATATAATTAAATATTAAAAACCACAAACCATGCCATAGTTTATTTCTTTGTTTTCTATTAATAAGGATTTTTTTCATTATTTTGAATGTTAATGGTCAGAAAATAATAAAATAATACCCTTGCTGATGTGGAGGTGTGTCATACACTTAAAGAAATTATTTTAAATCATTAAAATATGTTCTATATTTTGGATTATTCATAAAGGCTTTATAAAATAAATAAAAATTAAGCATTAAATGACCTTGTTTTAAATTTAAAACATATATTATGTAGTTTAAATCCTTTTTAAAATATATTACATCACTTTTAGGTCATTATGATTACATAATACACAATGTATATTTAAAATGTATTTAATTTTACCTGAAGATTATTTTCTCTCAGAAACATATAAAAGATTAACCATTGGAAAATTTCAATGTTGTGATTCAAAAAATAAAATTAATTTTAGATTATTAATTTTCTATATGTTAGAATTTTCACTTTTCAAAAAATAATCTGTTTCCATTGGGAAATATCAGGTTTCTTGACAATATCAATTTTCAAACCCTTATAAAAATTCTATTTGACTTCAAAAAATATATATGATCATTTATATTTAATAAAAATATTTAATAATTTTATTTTATAAAAAAAATATTCATTTTTAAATTCAATTAATTCATCAAAAATTATCATCTAATTTGAAATTGAATACTAATTAAAAATACAATTTTTTTTATTTTTTTAAAAAGACAAAATAATTTAAAATTTAAGGATAAGAAGTAAATATAGACATTAATTTGTTGAAAAATAAAATATACATTTTTATATGATAATGGTATTGATACAAATCCCTTTAGAACAATTATAAACTCCCTAATGGAATGTTGCACGATTGTGAGACTTTCATTGGGTGGTTCAGCATACATTATTTGAGCCATGATCTCGATGTGCTTGAACTTATCTCATAATTTTTTTCTCTCATGCTTATTTTTTTAGATATCATCTTGTTATTGGTATTGGAAAAATCCAAATATGTTATCTCCCTTAGAAGCTCTGATAAATGGGCTTCACAATGTACGCTCTTTCTAGTTCTGGCTATCACTTCCATTATCTATGTCAATTGGATCTATCAAAACAAAATATTTATACTAATCATAAGATCACGTTCAATGAATATACTGTCAACGATAAATATTTTTAAAAATCATTTAAAAACTATATAATATAACAAAACCAAATAGGTTCATGTGTTTTTTATAACTATAATACATAATAAAAATCGAATTTAAAACAAAAGGGGAATTTTATTAAAAAAAGTTTGGGTGGTTACAATCTTAACACTTCATAATTTGTACCATCAAAATTTATTTCACACACTAAAAAATATGATAGTAACTTGGTTTCCTGACCTCCTCTAGTTCCCTCATTGCTTCTTCAAACTTTGGGTTTCTTCACAAAACTTTTACCAGGTGTATTGTCTTATTTCATAGAACTTTGTATCCATGATATAAAAACATTATTGGTTTCACCTCATAAGAATGATTATTACTCAATAGTTCCACCTCAATATTGAGTAGTTATGAAGTTTTTGGTACGTTATAAAGTTTTATACATCGAATAAATCACTCACTTTAGATAGTTTAGGTAGGATTTCGAGTCCAGAGTCTACCACTCTGATGCATTCAATTATGTCTAAGGGACTAGTGTTCCTTTTACTAAGCATTCCATTATTCCCAAATCTCATGAATTTATTCCATGGGGATAGGAACATTAATACCATGTATCCAACCTCAAACTCTAGGTCACATCGATTATTTTCAACATAATTCTTCAATCAACACTAAGTATCCTTGATGTGATGTTTAGTGGTCTTAACCTTTTCCACTATTTCCTCAACTATTTAAATACATACTAGTTTTTATTCCCCAACATCATACCAACTTTCATGTGTTCTAAACTTCTTCCTATAAAGGGATTTATAGGGAGCTATTTGGATGCTAATGTGGAAATTGTTATTATATGAGAACTCAACCAGAGAAATATGTTGATCTCATCCTCCTTTGAAATCAATTTTTTCATGTTAGAAACATGTCCTCAAATGTCTGGATAGTGTTATTATACTATCCATTAGTTTGAAGGTGATAATTTGTGCTAAAGTTCAAACTAGTATTTAGAACATGTTGGAGACTCTTCTTGATCTTGGAGCTAAACCTTGGGTCTCGATCAGATACAATATATAGTGTTGTTACTTATAGACTAACTACTTATCTCATGTATATCATTACATGTTTGTCATGTGATAAGTCTTATTGAATTTAAATGAGGTACACATTCATTTTTAGATGATCCACCACAACCCATATAATATTATTTTTTCTTGAAGCCATCATAAGACCACTAACAAAGCCCATGTTGATTATTTCCCATTTCCATTTAGGTATGGGTAATAGTTGAATCATCCCATTCATTTTTTTACCATTCCTCCTTCAATTGAAGAAAATTAAGTACATCTTGGTGTTTATTCTATGGTATCGTTCTTCATATTTTCTAACCAATAGTTATATCATTGATCTTGATACTTATTTTTGGGTCCATGGAAGTTGGATAAGGTTAAGCTATGTACATCATCTAACATCTCATTATTTAACTCAGGATTTGGTTGTAGAAAAATTTAATGCACAAATCTGACAACTCGTTCTTCAATAAAATTGAATTCTTATTATTTCCTTTTTCATATAGCTTCATATTTATTCGAAATTCCCGCATCATCTCTTGGAGGATCCTCTATTCTATCTAAAAGGGACTCTTGAGCTATAATTTTTATAGGATTTATGATGTTTGTTATTTTTTGATTCTCATGTCATAATTTTCAAATCTAAGAAGATTTGATACTTCTAAATTAACATAAATGATAACAAAAATTGGGCAATTTCAACTTATATCTTCTTACACATTATTTTCCTTTCAAGGATGGTAGTGAATTTCCAATTAGTATTCTTTCATTATCTCTAACCATCTCTATTGGTGCATATTCATTTATTTATGTGTGAAAATATTCTTTAGGCTCTTTTGATTCATGTATATTTCACACTTCTCCGAAAATAGATAATTATTCCATATTTCCATGAAAAAATCAAGGTATTTAACTCTTGATTATATATTGGGTAGTTGTATTCAAGAAACATCATTTCCCTTGAGGCATAGGCTATCACTTTTTCATTTTACATTAGCACACATCCCAAGCCCTTCGTCAAAGCATCGTTGAATACCATGAAAATTTCTCCACTTGTGGGTAGTGTGAGTAAAGGTGATGTGATAATAATACTTGTTAACTCCTTGAAGGACTCTTTATATTAATCATTCCGTGAATAATATACCCCATTTTGAGTAATCTTGGTTAGAGGGTTTGACCATCATATGAATTTTCTCAAAAATCGACAGTAGTTCCCAGTTAGTACATTGAAACTATGGATATATATCATAGATGTTGGCCTCAACCATCATTAAATTTCTTATTACTTAAAGGGTTCCAATGATATCACACTTATTTTGCTAATATTACCTATGAATGAAGCTTATTTCAGCCATAATTCACATTTTTTGAACTTTTTAATAATTTTATCCTTTCTTATGGTTTTTAGAACCATTCTCTACACTCCTCATTATCCTCATTTATTTTAGATTATATTAGAATATCTTATATAAAAAATAAAAACAATTTTTCAATGAAAATTTTAAATACACTATTAATTATTTCAATCAATATTTTTAGGGAATTTGTGAGTCTAAAAAGAATTATTATGAACTCATATTGTCCATACCTTGTATGGAAAGAGGTCTTGGGGATATCCTCTTTATTCACCCTTACCTAGTAATATGCTGACTGAAGATACACCTTGGAGAATTATAATTATCCATGTATCCTATCAAACAATTCATCAATCCATGAAAGATGATACTTTTTCCTTATATTTAAATTTTTGATCCCACAAAAGTCAATGTGAAGGCACCTTAACCCATCCTTTTTCTTGATAAAGAGGACCGGTACACCCCAAGGTGAACCACTTGGGTGTATGTACCCTTTATCCTGATTATTCTATAGTTTTTTCTTCATATCCTCGAGTTCCAAAATATCCACTCTATATATATTATGGGGTAATGGAAATTCCCTTGGTATAAGCTCGATTGAAAATTCAGTCCCTCATCTAGGAAGAAGACTAGGCAATTCATCATGACACACATTAGTTTATTCCCTCATAATGGGAATGCCTTCAAAGATGATCATTTCCCATTACTAAGTCATTGGATCTATATATAATTTCTTGTATGGAAATAAAATCTATGCTTTAGATATTGGCTGTAATGAAGATTCATTCATCTCCTTAAATGTTTATAGAATTTGAGGACAATTCATGGTATAGAAATTCATTTCCATATCATAATAAAATATGTTGGATCTATATAGGTAAATCCAATCCACACACAAAATTTCATAAAATTTCACCAAAGGGAGAATCACAAGGTTCATTGTGATGTCCATAACCTAAATTTTGATAGGGTATGAGTTAAATACATGATATGCCATAATTTCCCCATTTGGTATTTTCATCAACCACTCTTCTTACTTGATTGCTAATGGTATTTGATCTTTTCTTATAAACATTCATTATATAAAATAATGCATATAATAAAAACAAAAAAATGTGCATTCTATATTTATGAATGAATAAATAGAACACCTATTACCTCTTCTTTTTCAGGATCCACCAAAGTATTTTTCATGGAAAAAATTGCACCCTTGCTTACTTGGAGTTCTTTGTTGTATCCAAAATCCCTTTGATGTGTTCATTGTATTTCACTATTCCATGGTTTCTTATAGTTGATGCAATGAACAATACACTGAGGGATGATTATAGCATCCCTTTCCTCCATCACATTTGTTGGTTTATCTAATCAGTTATCCCTCACTAGGTGTCCATCATTCCCACATCTAATGCCTTTCCCAGCACCCCTTAGAAAATTTCTAGGGTGTATATTTCCACACCTTTGACATGTGGGATTTGGAAATTTTATAGAAAAATTTGATTTCACCATCAGAACTCTATAATTAAACTCTACTTTATAATTCTTGTCCCTGTGATACACTTATGATTCTCTGGTATCCATTTCGATTATGAAGGAACATCGGACATTTTCCTCATAACAATCAAAGGCTCTAATTGTTAGGGATTTTTATAGACTAGTTTTTATCCCACAAAAGAAGTGGTTAACTTTGTATATGGGGATAATTATAATGTCAAAGGTGTATATTGAATGTCTTGTTAATTTTTCCTCATATGCACAGATAGATTTATCTTTTTTTGCATGATGGAATGAAAATACATTTCCATTTTATGTTGGAGAGTGTGGAAAATATTTAACAAAAAAATCTCTAAAATTTATTCCAACTAGTCACTTCGATCTCTCATTATGCATTTTTATTCATGATTAATGTATACTATTGATCAAATTCTCCCTTCCTGTGATAAATAGCAAGTAGAACCTTACATTTCTTAGAATATTTAATTACATAGAAGATATTATCAATTTAGTTGATTCATTTTTTCAGGAATAAGGGATCAGATTATCCATTGAACGTAATAGGCCTTTTCCTATAATGATCTCAATTATATTTTGATCTTTCTTATGGGGATTTTTGTGCACCCCCTAATCTAGGTTTCTATTTAGAAACTGATTTAATAAAGAGATTATTATCATAATGATCATGATTCCTGCTCTATGTGGGTTGGGAATCTCATTAGGGCAGTCATCATAATTCTCTTCACATTGGATGTTTACCTAATGCCTCTTATTCCCAATCATTGGGTTGAATAAAGAGAAAATTATGCATGATAAATTCTAGACTATTAATATTATAAATAGGAATCCAATGACATTAAAGGTATAACATATAAATTACATTCGTTTATTAATTTATAAATTTATAAGCTTCAACATAGGTTATCCGTGATTTATTTCAAACATATATTCTTATGGGTATTTATTGTTCACATAAAAATAGTTCTTATTATGAATATGAATTTACCAAATCAAATACCCTGGGATTGTTAGACATGTTGTGTATAAAGGGATGATTTTTTGAACTAGGTCTTATTTGCATCTAGCTAAATGCGGTGTTTTCAGATTTTACCATTATTACATCTATTATGTAGCCACATCCACTTGTAGTATCCTGAGAGGGAAGTATTTTTTTGATAAAACACTTACTATATACTTAGAAAAATTTAATGATGTTTTCTTATACCTAGTATTATCCCTATGTTTTTCTTTAGAGTTTTCTTAACCCAATTCCAAAACAACAACAAAATTCCATTAATGCCAACTATAATAACCCTTCTCTTTATTTCACATTAATATATGACATATTAAAAAAAGTACCCATAAAAAAACCTGGAAGATCAATAAATATAGTTCCTTTAGAAATTTTATACCTTAAAAACAATAGAAAACAAGTAATACACCATCTTTATAAAACTTCCAAAACATGATCATGTTATTAATTCAAACTTAAAACTGCATGGGATAACCTAGGGACAAATAGGAGAAAGGGAGAGCTATAAAGAACCACATGGTAGTAAACCTGTCATAAAATTAATAGCATAATACATGATAGACAATAGGAGCATCAATGGGGAATAAAAGGGGTGATAATCATAAACATGAACAATAATTCATCATATAACATGATAACATAAGGGAAACATGGAAAATTTGGAAAATAATTAAAACATTATATCATAAACATAGTATATGAATAAGTGACAAGGCATAATTATGGAAAAATTCTTAGGGGGGATTAGGTTCACTCCCAAATCCATTGCATGATGTCTCTTTAGATGAATACATTACCCAATGAATTAAAGAACTATATAATTTTGGGTCCACATGTCACTTCCAATTCACCCTCAAGATTATGTGTGCCACATAGATCATACAACTTGGATTCATTCATCATCATATTTTATTCCATGATCAAGGATTGTAAAATACATACATCTGAGTCCCAATAAACAATTATAAGTGCATAAAGTTTAACACCCTTGATAGGATTTAGGTATGGGTATTCATTACACATTTGTTTGGCATGGAAAATCATGATGAAATTTAGACAACATGATACGGGTGAATAAATGTTCGTGGAAGGGATTAACAAGATTGGAAGGGGTATATCATCATTTTGGAATAATATGGAAAGTAAGGGTGATGTGAATGAGCATATGAAAACCTGATGAATTTATGAAAATTGTATATGTTAGTGAAGATACCTGAGTTTAAGGTAGAAAGAAAATAACCCTTACCTTGAGAATGTGACTCCAAATGATTTGGAGGATCTTCTTAAGAGATTGGGGGCACCATGGGAGGAATTTTGAAAGGGTAGGGAACAATAATGATGTTCACTAGGGATTTTAAATTACTATAATTGGGAGATTGAGTTGTTTTATATAGATAAGGATAGGGGTATTATTTATCATTTCCCAAAAATAAGTTTTGTGCTCTACAAAATAAAATAACCAAAAAACCATTCAATGGTTTTCCACAAGTTTTCTTCCAAAGGAGAGTGGATTTAATTATTTTATAATTCCAAGTGAATAAAAGAACAAAATAATATCCTTGTTGATGTGGAAGTGATTCATACTCTCAATAAATTGATTTTAAAGCCTTAAAATATGTTATATGTTTTAGAGTATTCATAAAGGCCTTATAAATTAATAAAATAAACATAAAATAAAATTATTTTAATCGGAAAAAATATATTTAGTCTTGTATCCCATTTATATTATTTATTACATTATTTTTTTGTTCCGTAAGATGTCATAACACACACCGTGTATTTAAATCGTATTAAATTTTTACAAAAAATCTCCACTCTCTTAGAAAATTATAAAAAATTCATCATTGAATAATTTCAATTCTCTTGTTCAAAAAACAATATTATTTTTTTGTAAAAAATATTCTAAATATGTGACTTTTCACTTTTAAAATAAAAATTGATATTAATTGAGAAATTCTAGTTTTTTTTTAAAATAATAGTTTTAACCATTAATAAATTACATTTGACATCCTAAAAATTATCTGATCATTTATATTTTCTAAAAAATATCTAATAATAATATTTTATTAAAGTAGTATTAATTTGAAAAATACATTTATACATCTAAGTAAGAACATTAATTTAAATTTAATACTAATTAAATATACAAAATATGTTTTATTGTACAAAAATCAAACTCATTTATAAAGTAATGATAATAAGTAAATATAGATATTATTCTACTTAAAAATACAATAAAAAATTTCATATTATTGATTGATTGATACATATCACTTTTATACACCATAAAATTACCCCAGGGTAAGGTGTGCGAAGGTGAGACTTTTATGGGATGGTTTTTCATACATGGTTTTGGTTTTGATCTCGATGAGCTTGAACTTCTCCAAAAATGGTTTTCCTATTGATTAAGTTATTGGATATCAGCTTTGGATAGGTAATAAGAAAATCCAAAAGATTATATCTACCTCAAAAGATTTTATAAGTGGGATTTATAGGGTTTTATTTTACTGGTAAGTGCCTTAACGTTGTCTTTTTTAATTGGATTTATCAAAACCCTATATTTATACAAATTATAAGAAGGAAGTTTAATGTATATATTATAAATAGAAAATATTATTAGTGTTATTTTAAATCTAGTAGGATATAATAACTCAAAATAAGTTAATGTGTTTTATATAACCATAATACATAATAATATATTTAAATTAAATCATAAGAGAAATATTATCTATGACATTTTGGGTTGTTACATTCTTCATACATAAGTTTGAATTTCCCATGATGAACTTATAAATAAAAAGTTATCACATGTTAAGTTGAGGAGCCAACATTTGTGAATTTTAAAAGGACTTTCAACCCATCCATTAAGAAGTTATATATACCAACTACCTCAAAATTCCCTTTGTTAGTTAATCTTAAAATTTTTTTTCAATATAATAATATCTAAAATTGTGATACCATATTATATCAACTACCACAAAAAGCTATATCTGAGACCAATTTGTCTCATTTTTTCATATATAAGTTTTATTGCATGTCCTATTAAACATTACTTGACTATAATAGAGTATAGTAACTAAAAATACTAGTACAAGATATAGTGGTAGATTTGATAAAAGAGATGAAAGCCATTCTGTTTCTATTCTAGTAGTTTTTAAATAAAAAAACGATGAATCCATCATGCAGTTTATTATACATGATTCTTTCTTTGAAACCAAATACATATTTACAAATCCAAGTGCAAAATACCTAAACCCTCATTAAGGAGTGATACTCCGATTTTTTTATCTTTCCCACATCAGAAAAACCTCATAATACCTTTGGGATTCCACTATAACATATAATTTAATTGGTATTACCTTTCAGATAAATGAGTACACATTTAAACATGCCGAATTTTACATTACCTGGATTAGTCATATACCTAATGAACTTTCAAAAAGAATAAGAAATGTTGGGTTGTATACATATCATGGAGTATAAGAGACACTTAATCACCATTTCATATTATAATTGAGATAAAACTAGATTTGGTTTCATCATATCACATAATAAAATGTGGTAAAAATTGGTATATAGACAAATTGTTGTAAACACATTAAAACATTTTCAATTTAATGATATATGGGAAAGAGAATGTAATTCTTATTTCAAAAAAATGGCTCCCAAAAAAAATTAGCGTCATCGAAGTCTTTTATGTAAAAGCTTCTATATATGATATTTTAATCCTAATTTATTTCATTCATATCGGTTCCAAATATAAGCTTGTCATCAACATATACAAATATAACAACCCATGGTTATTGTGGAACCTAAATTCAAAAAACAATTATCATCATGTTTAAATACAAAAAAAGTAGATTAAATCACTTATTATATTTTAGGATGATTTAAAACATATAGGGGCCATAATAATTTGAAAACCTTATTTTCTATACCTGGTATAAATAACCCTTCTTATTATTCCATATATATTTATTCATCCAATTCACCATTAATAATTTTTTCCTAACATTCATTTGATGAATTTAATAATTATATATTCATTTTAAATCAGGAATATTTAAAATCAAATTAGTTCTCGCCATGGTAGAAAATGTATCAAAATAATTGATTCCTTTCATTGGAGTAAACCACTTGGATAAAAATATTGATTTATATTTTTCAGTTATATTGGAAAAAAAATTTCTCCTAAATATCCACATATAATCTATAGGTTGTGAATCCTATGGGGGATCAAATAATATCCTATAATTTTTCTGGGCTATAGATCCAATTACATCATTTATAAATTCCTACTGATGTGTTCAATTATATGATGACATTGCATCATTGAATGTTTTTTTATCAGACAATATATTTATAAACAATGGAGTACATAAAATAATATTATCATCAGTTTTTTCTAAGAAGTATATATATAAATTAGATAATTATTTCATTGGTATTTGATGTCATTTAGTTTTATGAACCTCTTAAATATAATCTTCTTGAGACACTCATTCATTTTATCTGTATTCTTCTATTTCGACGTTATTATCTAAATATTATAACTACACGAGATTTAAATTTATGTTAAGATTAAGGAAATATTTTTTTAATAGCATGTTTCACATGAAAAAAAAATCTAATGACCTTGATATATTTTTATTATCATATATCACAGTTAAATCATATTTTTTGAATTAACCAGTATAAATTCATGTTACCATGTCACAAAACCTATTGAGAATGTTTGAATAAATGGAATATAGAAGTATATTACTTCCTTATAAATATAATTTATCCAAACTCATCATGGAGGTAGATTCTATTAGTTTTCCCCTTGACTAATATCAAGTCAAACTCAAGGAGATAAAGTTTGAGAAAGGAATTATACAGTGAGAATTTAATGATTGTGGACATTTCCAAGAGGCCCATGTTAGTTGAGCTGACACCTAAATCCAAAATTAGAAAATATCTGATGCTTAGTTATTAAAATAATATTTTAATTATTTATGTATTTATAAATTAGAAAAATAGAAAATTATAATAAAATATTTATATAGATATATTAGGAATATAAATACTTCTCAAAATAACTTTTTTTCTAAATTCACATTACTCTTAAAATTTTATTTTCCAAAAATTGGAATTTTATTTCTAGTAATTGATTATATTTTTATTTAACAATATCGATATATATTATAGTTATATAAATTATTATTTAAAAAAATAGTTTGATAACCAAAATATTTTTTCTATAAAAATGGATTTTTGCTAAACATTATGTTTTAATTTTAATGTATTTTTTATAAATGTTAAGAAATGAAAATGAAAAAATTAACATCAATTTTGGATTTATCATATTCATATTATCTTATTATAATTTTTTTTTTATATTTTGGAAATAATTATTTTGAATGTGAATAGTGAAACTATCAATTTTAGTCCTTCGGTTACCTTTCTGAAATTTTTTTTGTATGAATGAATTAAATGTTTTTGAAAAACTATTACTATTAAATTTTATATTATTCATTTGAATGAATGATTTTAAAATATTATATATAATTTTTAATCAAATTATCAGTATTTGGAAAATTTATGTGGCGTTTTAATGAAAATTGTTTTCAAATGTTTTTTTAATTAATTATAAACTAATGGAATGAGATTTTAAATTTATTTTATTTTTATGTAAATGAAATTTTAATGATAATTGTTATTTTAATTTCATTGGAATCAATATAATTGTTAATCCTTTCCTAATCATAAATCTTTTTTCTAAAAAATATAAGTATTTGAAAAGATGGATTTTTTTCGTTATACGTTTTCTTATTTTAATGATAATTTTCCATGGTCATAGGTTTTTTTATAGATTTTATTTCATATATAGAATCAATATTTATAATTTATATACTATATATCATTTTATATTTTGGCATAATGAAAAAATAACATTGGTAAAATCTAGTTATAGTGGTGAAAACAGAAATGGTGAAATTGTGTTATTTTATAGGTAAAGGTTATAACATGTTTCGAATATGATTTTTTTCAATTTTAAATGTGCATATCAACATAATAATCCCTCTAATCCATAATTATCATCATTTTACACCCATTTATTGAGCTTCAATTCCTACTATTGAATATGTTTGGATATTTGAAAAACAAATTACCCGTTTTCACGTTTAATTAGGGAAATCCTATCCTCATTTCCCCACATACTAAAACTCCTAAATTTAAGACTAAACTATTTTAAATCCTCTCCTACACACTCGTATCAACCTTAATGATGTTTTTTCTTCACATAAGTCCCCCCCCCCCAAATGGTTTAATCTTCCTCAAAAACGAGATTATCGAAGAAGAGAGGTATAAGTTACTCACCTCTTTTCATTTCTACTTTTTATGTGATTTAATACTTATCTAAATTTATTTTTAACTTATAAAAATGATAAAATCAGTACCATAATATTAAATATATGTAACTCCCTGAACCTATTTACCGAGAGTCGGTACATTATTAGATAACATCAGCATGATCATAAGAGATCAAGTCCCAAAAGACCGATCAGTTTATTAGCCTTCAAAGTACAAGATACGAACATAAATTTTGAATTACATAATGAGATTAAAATAGAAAAAATATTTTGTCCCATTTTAACACACTTATATCCCTTAGCCTATCCCTGTCGATTAAAAAAATTACTTCTTCGCATCCTAGGAAAAATATATCAAAGAAAGGGGTGATCTCAGATTCTCAGTAAGGATAACAATTTAGTGGAAACATTCATAAATAAGTATAAACATTTAAGGAAATGTATCAGACTAAAACATGATCCTTTTAAACTTAAACATCAGTATAATATGGAAAATATAAATCAAATGATGTCATTTTCATATTCACATGGATATTCTACTAGTCGAATAATAACATGAAATATCAATAACCAATTTCATAATGAAGAAATGCATAATGTCAGACATCATAACCACAAAGTCAAGTCCTCATTCCAAGACAACAAATAATATTTTTTTAAAGGCCTTGTATCAAGACACTAGTTTCTTGCATGAGACCAACTGATGCATTGAGGAGCTATAACGGGCTCCACCTTCCACTTACTATTTCCAATTCATTCCCCATATGGAAAGGTTCAAACATAATATAAATATTAATATTAAAACTATTATATGACATTTTAATACTTTAACCATAAACCATTAATGGTATAAAAATTACACATCCACTGTCAAACATATCACAAAACCTTCAATACAATATAGAGGATTTTTATCTTAAAAATCAACTTCAATTAAGTGTAGAATCCATCAAATGATGTTGACATTGATGAAATAAAAACTACTATAGAGAAATATATCTTTCTATTTTGAAATCATTTAAATGTCACATAATTTTAAAATAAAACATTTATTTTGAAAATATTCTTATAATCATGTAAGGTAAGCTTCGATGATGTTATAGCGGTGGAAAATACCCACACCCTCCGTATAAGTTAAAAAAATTTCTTTCATTAATTTTTTCAAAAAGGTTGTAAAAGACCTTGTATGGAAAATGATGGAAGGATTCATTTATAAAATTTTTATAAAAAGTCAAAAAAAAAGTTATAAATGACCATAAACCATAGTCTAGGAAACTGTAAAAAAAAATTGAAATACATTTTTATGAATCACAGATGTAGATGAGAAAGATGTCTCAGTAGATACTCATGTATAAATAACCATGGATAATAAACATATTGTTGAATTAACCATTACCTTGTAATATTTATTTATTGAGGTTATGTTAACCTCTTTTATAATATTTAAATCATTTTTATTAAATTATAAAAAAACCACATACATAGATATGATATCATATATGATCATCTAATATTGATTTGTTAACAATATTTCAGTAGTATCATAGTTTTGGGTGTTAAATGATTCATTTGCCTTTATATTATTGGTTATGTAAGCCATGTTTGTTATGGATAAGATATCTTTGATTCATATCCAGAATGATATTAAGTTATTGAACATTATTTTTAATCATATAATGTAAATTATTCTTGAATGATCACGATGGGTAATGAATATCATCGCGTTCTTGGAGACGGTAATTTGTAAGTACAAAAGAGCAACAATATCATTCTATTGATGGTGAAATCACTAGTAATTGGATGTTGTATAATATATAAATAATCATTAACATGTTATATTTATTATTTATATTAATTAAACTCGTTATTATACCCATCCAAATAATGATGTGTTTGAATAACAAACTACACCACGACGTGGAGACCGTAAGCCGTATGTACGAACGTTTGGTGACTTGTCATACATAGGATGCATATAAAAATGAATATGTTAGTACCATATTTATAATAACATCACAGTATGTATAAGGTATTGGATTTATTATTTTGGTATGGAAACAAAAAAGAAAGAAGATGTGGAAGAAGAAAATAACTTTGAAAGAGGTGGTGAAATTATTACCTCTTCTTTAGGTGTTTCCATTAGATTTGATCAAAAGGGATCCTTAGGTCAGCTTTATTATCAAAGTAAGGTCTCTAGTATTAATTGAGGGTAGTTGGGAGTATATTTGAGTAGGGAATGGCTGATTTAAATGGCTTTGAAGGTGTGATTTTGATATAAGGAGAAGTTCCCTTTTATAAAAGATGTGAGAGTTACTTTAGGAAAAGCTTGAAATATTATTTTGTTAGACAATCATATTCATTTTATAATGGTTCCAAAATGATTTATTTATCTTATAAGGTGGGTATGGGTCAAAACCCACTCAACCAATAGGTTTTAGACTATTTTAGGTCACCATATTAACCATATCTTTTAGATTTAACTCTTGGTTAAATAGTTTAACATATACCATGTCTCCTTGTATATTTATATTATATGGTTAATAAAATTACTATAAATTTTACATAAAACCCCAAGTGGTTAATTAATTATATATATATTATTATATAAGTCCCTTGGCTGAACCTTATATTTTTAGTACTATTATATCTTTTAATAATATTATATTTGGTTTAAAAACTCATTTATGTCAATTTGTAAATTGTTTAGTATTTGATTTTTGTTAAAGTCCTAACAACTTGATTACATCAGAAAAATTCATTTAATCAACCCTAACATGTCATATTAACCTATAAAGTTAAATTAATTCCTCAAAAGTCTTAATTTACATTTATTTGGATATTTATAATATCAATAATTTTAATCATTCATTAATAAGGTTATTATTACATCATCATTGTGTCATAAATAAATTTAATTAGTTAATGTCATATAATTATAAATAAAAAACAATTATGTAGGAAATATTGTAATATTTCTAATTAATATTTATAGACTAATTTATCTTATGTTTAACCCTATATTAAAAATGGTTTAGTAATGAAAATATGAGTTTAACACATTTATCTCTTCTTTAAATAAAACAATAATAAATGTTTTAATCTAATAAAAGTATACTAAAAAGATCATATTTTATTCATAAAGATGATTTTTGTCTAAATAAACTTATCCAATATAGTTAGGACATGTGTTTGGATAATAATAATATCATTTTTACCTTTAATTACCCTATTTTCTTTTAACTGTGGTAAATAAAAGTCAAAAGAAACTATTCACCAAAAATTATTTTTTATCTTATTGAACCATATTTTACTTAATCATATCAACTGTGTCTCTTGAATTTTTTAAATTCAATTAATATAAGTGGAAAAATTATGTTTAATGAAAATTTTCTAACGTGCCTAGAAGGTGGTTAAAAGACATTCAAAAATTCAATAAAATTTTATACATCTATTTTTATTATAAAATGATTATAAAAAACTATGTTGAACAAATATAGTTATTTTTTATTTATTTTGTCTCAAAATAAATTTAAATAAAATAATTAATTATTTCAAAAAAATCACTTTTAAACAAAAGCATAGTGTTTTTCACTATTTGTCAAAAATAGAATGCTTACAGAAAAATACCAAAAATTCACCCAAAGATAATTCTGATATTATAAATGAAAAAATGAAGTCCATTTTGAAAAATAAAATTTATAAAATTTCAAAAGGTGGGTATTACTATTCATATAGCAAGTTTGATTGGTCATGGTGTGTTAAAACTCCATGTTGCATACAATGCAAGAAATTTCATATTCAAAGGTAAACTTATCGTGAAAGCTTTGGGTATTACATTCTTCCCTTCTTAAAATAATTCCATTATCAAAATGTCTAGAATATTATAGCATAAAAAGAATCGGTTGGTTCTTCATCATATATTCCAGGGGTTCCCATGTTGCCTCTTCGTTATTATGGTTTCTTCATAGAACATTCACCGGATGAGTCATCTGGTTTCTCAGCACTTGTTCTCTAGTATCAAGAATCTTGACAGGAACTTCACAATAAGATAGATCGGGTTCCAGTTCTATTTCATTAAAGGTGAGTACATGTGTTGGGTTATGCATTTATTTTCTCAACAGTGATATGGGGAACACATTATGAACATTGGAGAGACTTGGTGTCCTAGCTAAAAGATAAGCTACAACTCCAATTCTTTCTTGAATTTCAAAAGGTCTGATGTACCTCGGACTTAATTTACCCTTTTTACCGAAATGTATAACACCCCTACATGAAGATACCTTCAAGAAAACATGATCACCTCCTTGAAAATATAAATCCATCCTTCAGTTATCAGCATAACTCTTTTGCCAACAAGGAGCTGCATTGATGTGGGTTTGGATAATCATTATCTTTTCCATTTTATACTCAAAAAGTTCCTGGCCTATGAGTTTTCTTTCACCAACATCATCCCAACAAGTTGGTGTGCAGCATCTCTTTCCATTTAATGCTTCATATGGCGCCATCTGAATACTTGAATGGAAGCTATTGTTATAAGAAAATTCTTACCAGAGGTAAATATTGATCCCACATACCATGAAAGTCAAGTGAGTAAGATCTCAACATGTCTTCTAAGGTCTGAATAGTCTGTTCTGATTGTCCATCAGTTTGAGGGTGGTAGGCAGTGCTCAAATGAAGTTCAGTATCTAAGTCCTTTTGAATACTTTTTCATAATCTTTCTGTAAAATGGGGAAACCGATCAGAAACAATGGATAGGGGTACTCCATGAAGTCTTAAATATTCATTAATATATAGTCTTTCTAAACATTAAACTTGTAGATCTTCTCTTATAGCATGAAAATGTGCTGACCTGGTATGAAGATAAATAATTACTCATATTGCATCATTACTTATTGGAGTATCTGGTAGTTCCATGACAAATTCCCTCATAACATTATCCCATTTCCACTTAGGTATGAGAATAGGTTGCTTGACTCCTCTAGGATGTTGTTTTCCAGCCTTCACCAATTGACAAACCATACATCATGACATATAATCAATAATCTCCCTCTTCATGTTTTCCCAATAAACTGTTCCATCAAATCCCTATACATCATAGTGCTACCAGGGTTTATAGAGAAATTGGATCTATGATAATCATCCAAAAATTAACTTTTTAGATCAGGTATGTCAGCAACACAAAGTCTCTTCAATATTTCAAAAATATCAACTTAATATATGAAGTCGATCAATCTCTCATCGTTCAAAACATCAATTTTCTTTTGAAACACTTCATCAATAGTTTGTGAATTTTTTATCATTTATTGTAAATATTTTTTGGAAACCATTTGAAAAAGTATTTATTTTTCACCTTCCATGATTATTCTCATATACATTTTTACTCGATCCATGAACATAGGATCCCTTTCAACTGTCATCTTGTTCAAAACTACATGATACTTTCTACTCAAATCATCTTCCACCATATTTTCCTTCCCTGGGTTGTAGTGTATAGAGAAATCATAATCTTTTTTTAGTTTGAGCCATCTATTTTGCCTCATGTTGAGTTATTTTAGTGATAAAATATGCTTCAAGTTCTTATGATAGGTATATATCTCCCATTTTTCACTATAGTGATAGTGTCTCCACATATTCAAAGAAAAGATTGCAAGTGCTAACTTAAGATCACGAGTGGTATAGTTTAGTTCATGAATTTTTAGATGTCATGATACAGATGAAATAACTCTATCATTCAGCATAAGGACAAAACTAAGTCCGTTCTTTGAAGCATCACTATAAATTACAATGCCATCATTCCACAATGGTATAGTCAAGATAAGAGTATTTTCTAACCTTTTGTTTAGTTATTTAAAACATTATTCAAAATCATTTTTCAAAAAAATTTAACCCCTTTACATGTGATCTTGGTTAATGGGTTTTCCTATCGGGGAAAATTCTTGACGAAACACCGTTAATAACCTGATAAACCAATAAAACTATATACCTCAGTTATACTCGTCGGTGCTAGACATTCTTGAATTGCCTTGGTATTTGAAGTATCGACAGATATTTCATCCATAGAGAAAATATTTCAAATAAAATAAATCTTATAAAGACAGAATTAACACTTTCTAAACATCCCATATAACTCATTTCTTCTAAGGGTTCTCATAATAGTGCACAAGTGATTTTCATGATATTCATAGGTTTTGGATTATACAATGATAACATCAATAAATACTACCCAAAAGTCATCAAGATATTCCTTGAAAACTATATTCATTAGATCCATGAAAACAGAGGGTGCATTAGTCAGTCTAAAAGGCATTACTGTAAACTTGTAATGCTCATACACTACTTGAAATGATGTTTTAATAATGTCTTCCTCCACACACAACTGATGATATCCAGTTTGACGGACAATCTTTGAAAAATATTGAGCTCTAAAAGGTTGGTTGAATAAATCATCAATGTGAGGTAGGGGATACATGTTATTTGTTGTTATACCATTGATCTCCCTGTAGTCAATGAACAACCTCATAGATACATCTTTCTTCATAAAAAAATAATAGGGGTTCCCCATGGAGAAACACTAGGGAGAATAAATCATTTATTACATAATTCCCTTAGTAGTTTATTTAGTTCCACTAATTCCATAGTGGAAAATATATAAGGGGCCTTCGATATTTTCCTTGATCCTAGAATTAAATCAATGGAAAACTCAATTTCTCGTTCTGGAGGATGTCCAGATAAATCTTATAGAAACTCATCAACATATTATTTCACAATAGGTACATCCTCTATTTGAAAATTCTTTTTCTCACCCATAGTTATTTCATTCTCTTCCTCTCCAATAATTGAATTTAGTAGAGATACTTGGGGTGGATCATGATATAAATCAGGTGGCAACATTTCTGCTTTAAAGATAAGTTACTCCTTATCATCATCGATAATTGTAACCTCCTTCTTATTATAACAAATTTTTAGCATCATGGTCCGAAATCCAATTCATACCGAGGATTATATTAAATTTAATCATGGGTATGATGATGAGATCAGCAGATAAAGAACATTATTATACCCTAATGGTAACTGATTCACAAAACATTGTATCAATGATACTTCCCTTAAGAGTTTTGCCTGACAAATCCCTTGTTAAATAAAATAGGAAATATCTAATTTTCTTAGAAAACTGAGAAGAAATGAAATTATACAATGATCCAGAATCAAATAATGCTTTTGATAAACATGAGAAAACCATTAAATTAATTTCCACCATCTCATTCAGAGCTTCACCCTTAGCAGTAGTGATCGCATAGGCTTGGCCTTTCTCCCTTATCCATTTCTATGGTATTTTTCCTTGTCTCTTAGGACATTCATTTGCATAATTCCCCTTTTCTGTACAATTGTAGCTTTCAACATTCACAACCTCTTTCATTCCCATGCAATCACGAGCTTGGTGACCTTTTTCACCCCACATGTAACAGACTTCCATTCCCTTCAGGAAAGTACCATGGTGTTTCTTCCCACATTTACTACCGGATGGATATTCAACTTTTCTCTTATTCCCCTTATTTCAAATTTTATAGTGTTCATTAGATCTCTTCTTATCTTACATTTCTTTAAAGTCATAAGACTTATATAATTCATTTTCTATCCTGATAGCACATGAGACAATATCCTCATACGATGAGAAGGATTGTGAGAATAATGCTCGATGGAGAAATGGTTTTAACCCATCAAATAATCGATCAATCTTACTCCATGGTTTACTTATATAATCTTCTTCATGCCTTGATAACCTTTTAATGTTATCCTCATACTTTGCGACATTCTCATCCTCCATTTTCCTTAGACTCAGAAATTGACTTTCCATATCCTCTTGATGGTCATGAGAAAATTATTATTCTAAGAAAATGTCATTAAACTCTATCCATTTCATATTTAATACTTCTTCATCCTCCTTTGTGTTTTAAATTAATGACCACCATTAATCTGCATCTCCCATGAGGCGATAAACTTCCATGGAAAATTTTTCTCATTCAATACTCTCCAAAGCATGAAATATTTTCTATAAAGAACTTATTAATTGTTTAGATATAAATGGATCTGTAATCCCATTTAATTTTTGTGGTTTCTTCCTGATTAAGAAGTCTAATATTGGTCCTCCATGTTGTGGAATAGGGTGCTCCATATAGGTAAGGTTATTATTCATAACTTGTGTGAGTTTTACTAGTATGGTGATAAGATGATCAGCACCAATTGCATTATAAGGCCCCATCCTTAAACCTTGATTAATCGTGAGTTATTACAAGATTTCACATTGAGGATATTTTCAGGTTTAGAGTTTTAGAGAATTAGATCATGAAACTTTCATTACATTCCACATTTAAACAAAGTGGTTACATAAAAGACAGTATTCATTCTTCCCATCAACAGAAACATATAGAAAATAAAACATGGATTCTTTCTTGACACATCCTTGACACTATAATCACATCATGTACCTTTCCCTTGACCTGTGAAAAACATTTCAAAAACATGGGATGAGCATAAAAATCTCAGTAAGGGTTATAAAAATATGGAAAGGAAACATGAGTTCGTATATACATAAGAATGAAATCATACTTTACCCATAAAACATAGGCACTTTAACATACCTCATCAAATCATGAATAAATCATAGAAATCATAATACATAAAAGGTAACTTGAGGCATTCATAACATTCTTACGTAGGGAGTAACCCTCTTGGTTACATTTGCAATACCCATCACAGTATATTCCCTAAATCTCTTCGGAGAAACCTTAACGTTTCACTCCTTCACGTTACCCAATTCATTGGAGAGCTATATCGGGCTCACCCGCCCTTAGTTTATCATGCAACCACCCGTATTCATAACAATTCCCAAGAACCATAACATAATCTTATCACATAAAACATGCATAAAGAAAACATAACATTTCCACATTTCAATCACAAGATATCAATACAACACATTGATATAAAAACATTATGAAAACCATTTTATATACCAAAATAAAATAAAAGTAAAAAATGGTATTTATTTTTCTTTTAAAAAGAAGGTATGGCTTGTAAATGAAGCCGAAACTCAAATAATGGTCACAGTGGCAGAGAAGTCGTTGTCGCCCATACGTACTACAAGAAAAACATTCCCTTTTGTCGTTTAATAAAAAGCTTCGTATAAAAAGTATTCCTTTTGAATAACCATAAAATTTAAAGGGGTTTATACACCGTATAAAATAAGGTTGTGTATAAAACAAATTATGCCTCAATGAATGGAGATTGAGACGAAGTCCCTTACAAAGACGGTATCCTTGGTTTAAGGATAAATCAATTACATAATTATGTGTGACAAACGAATACACCAAATATAAGTGGATATTAAGTGTAAAATAATCAAAGGTCATTCACACATATTCAAAGGATGACATATTCAATAACGACATGTTGAACCCAAAGAAATCGAAATTGGGTTAAGAAGTTTCCTTGACAGACTAACGACGTCCCATCAAAATGAGTTGATGAGAGATAAAAAATGGTATCTCATCACTTGGAAATAAAATATACATCAATAAGTATATATGAGAACATATCCCAACATAACAATATGTAAATTAAAAGACCCAACAAACGAAGTATTTTTAAAAAGAGGAGGGTGAAAGGTTCCCTTACCGACATGGGTATCTTTCGAAACATACACCTCGTGAAAGAAGGACAATACAACATTGATGTAAATACTCATAAAAGTATTTATATTACACAATGAGTACAATAATGGTAATTACATACACCACTCAAAGTAAATTGTGGAAAATGTAGCATAAATATCATGGAAATAAAAGTGAGATGAAAATTCCCTTACAAAAACTCGGCAGCTTATCGGCGCCACTTAAAACATCCAAAAATGGATTGATGAGATCAAATAGGGTCTCTCATCACATTAACATAAAGTTTACAGAAATAGGAATATAAAAGAACATCACCCAACATAACAAAGAAGAGCTTAAAATAAGTGACATAAAATAGAGTACTTAAAAAGAAAGAGAGAGGTTAGATCTCTTACGAAAATTTGGCAGCCTAACGGCGCCACTCAAAACTTCCAAAATGGATTGATGAGAGAGAATAGGGTCTCTCATCACATGAATATAAAAATTACAGTAAGACTAACATAAAATAACATCCCAATAACAAGAAATATGAGCTTTAAAAGGAATGACATAAAAGAGTGTACTTAAAAAGAAAGAGTGGAGTATGATCCCTTACCTCAAGTCCAACTTGTCTTGTTCGTCTCTTTATATTCCTGAATAATAAACTTTGTTCAATTAATAATTTTCTATGTACCTCCTTTAGATATTATTATTCAGTTCATATCACATATTATAATTGTATAATAATTGTTTAATAATGTTAGTTCATATCAGACGTTTTTTGCCGATGTTTGGTACATGAGTCAAAAATGAACTTGTTTGAAAAAAGATTGCCCATGTAGTTATAAGTAAATAATTTCCAGAATAGTATTAATGATTAAAATATCATATATATCCAGTAAATATTCATTTTATACTATTCCATATCATTTGGAGATAAAAAAACAAAAAGCACCGTTCATGGAGACGGTAGGCCGTACGAACGCATGAACGCTACTTTCATTTTTTTGTCATATTAATGGAATTAAAACAAAATGAGAGAGATATATATATATGTTATAATTCCAGAATTATACACATAATTTAGATGTAATATATTACATATATATCCATTATATATATGTACTTATAATATTACATAACATTTTGAGATAAGAAATGAAATGTACCGTTCATAGAGACAGTAAGCTGTACGTACGCATGAACGCTACTTCCATTTCTATTTCATATTTAATGGAATTAAAACATAATGATACATAATAGTATTTTAATTATATTATGGTATAATATATTATATCATTAAATATATCCTTTATACGTACCACATATGGTATTAACGAATCAAATCACTTTGAGGGGGCGGTAGTCCGCACTTCCTTAAATGAAGATATCGCGTTTACCCATAATGGAAACCATAAAGGTATGCCATAAATGAAAAATACAGAAGCTCAAGTAAAACATAAACATATTAGATATCATATATAAATATATTGTCATATTAATGTCCACCTTTGAAGGTGTTATAAGAATGTTGAACAATCATCGTTTCGGGAGGTAGAAATTCGCCATCCACAGAAACAGTATGTTCTTTAACCATTAGATGTAGGTGTGTGTAAGTGTATCTCGAATCCTTCTTATAACAACATCCTATTATATTTAAGATACTGTATTTGTTACAAAATAAATGAATAAAAAGAGTTTAGGAGGTTGGAGAAGAAAAATAAAACAAAAGGACACAAGTGAAGACATTACCTTAAAATCGGGTAACTCCCTTTGGTTTGAGCTCAAAGGCTTCCTTGGGAAGACTTCTGCCCAAAGTGAGGCTTCAAAGAGCAAGAGAGGGAATTGGAGAGACAAAATGGGAAGGGTTTGGCTGATCCAAATGCTTTGGGAGTGTGGGTAAGGAGGTAGAGGTGGGGGCCTTTTATATAAGGAGAGGAGGGGCACTCTTGTAAAGTTACAAAATGTTACTTTATTTTAAAAAGATTTTCGGATTTTAAATGTCCCGCATTGATGTATTTCGAGGATAAGGTGATAAGGGTTCTAAATCCACTCATCCAATAGGTTTTGGACGTGTGTAGGTCTCAGATATTACATTATCTTTCCATTTTATTTAAATCGTTAAATAATGAGGTCATCACTGCATCATCATGATGTCATAAATAATTTAATTTATTTAATGTCTAAAAATTACAAAAAATATTATTATGTAGGAAATCTTTTTAGATTTCCAATTAATATTTAGAGTCAAAAATATGGCTTTTATAACCCCATGTAAAAATTGTTTTAGTAAAACATCTCATGTTTGTGTCATTTTTACTTTAACATTAAATAAAAAGCTATTTATGTCATTTTCCTACCAAAGTGGCTCCATGGGGTCCCCAAGTTGACACATGGATTGTCTTGGTCGGCCATGACACATCCAATGAGGGTAAGACATGTGTCCAGGTCATTTCATTTTATTAAAACATTATTCTTACCATAAACTACACTAATTACCTCTAATCGCGATTAAAACCTTAATAAGTTACTATTCACTAAAAAATTATTTTAATCCCATTGAACCACATTTTAATTCTTAATTACAACCATGTATGTTGGATTTTTTAAATTGAAAACACAATGATGGAAAAATTTCATTTAAACGGAAAAATCAGTTTTTATAAGTACCACTTAGTGGTTTCACTATTCATCAAAAATTGAAGTTTTTCAGAAAAATCCCAAAGATTCACCCTAAGCTATATTTGATATTCTGAATTCAAAAATGAAGTCTATTTTACAAAATTCAAAATATATAAGTAACATCAATTAATTTAAAAATTAATTCCCGCTGTCATAGCAAATAGCGTGTTTTTATGAAACAATAAGTACCAAAAGATTAACACTAGTTTAAGTCTGATTTCAAAGTGAAATTAATTCCAACGACCACTATTGGATTTAATGGTAATGATATATTATAATTTCAATTCAAAAAAATTCAAAAGATAATATAATCATATAAATAAATTATATTAAAAAGTGGTTTTGAATTAAAATACAACATTTTATACTATTCATTAAAAAATGAACTTTATCGGAAAGATACCAAAAATTTACACAAAGTAAATTTTGATGTCCCAATTCTTAAGAAGAGTTTTATTTGGTCCAATAGAATGTATAAGAGTGAACAAAACTATATTTAATGACGGTTCGCCATCAAAAGGCGATAAGTGAACCTCTAGTGAAAACTAGGGCATATACGCCTAAAATTGAATTCTTTCCGTATTTTAAGCCTTTATCTTTAATTGGATAAATGTAAAAACATTTAAAAACATATATAATCATATTTTAGTTATTTCTATCCATTATCGCCAATACAACGGCTAAATGTTAACTGCCATTTATAATAATATTATTTTATTATTAGTGTGCAACGTAAGATTCCCAAAAAACCCGTTGTTGCGTGTTGGGTACGCCATCGAGCATAGCATCCCCTTTAAAGTCATATTAATATTTTATTCACAAATATTGATAAATATAAAAATTTCATACTCTTTATTTACCTAGGGTGTTACATCCTTTCCCCTTTCTGGGAATTTGGTCCTCGCAATTTTTAAAAATGAGCTTGGAAACATCCTTGAAAGTCCCACATCGGAACAAGAGTCGGTAAAAAAATCACTTTAAAATAAAGGAAGATAAGTACAGAGGTCACCCGAGTTAACCCATACGATAATTTCATGTAGAAAAACATGGACATGGAAGAAAAAGCAAAGGGTCATGTTCTTGAGGGAGATTGATAGTAAACTTGTCTAGGAGAAAGTTAACCATAAGAAAATCACAAACTTGTGATGGGTTAAACGGTATTAGATTCCCTAGTAGGAAAAGTTAACAGACAACATTTTTGTTTTAAGTTACTTTTTATTTAGGAATTTATTCATAAGGAAACATAATCACTTATCATGTTGACTTTCAACTTTTACTAGATTCCATAATAACACTCATATTTTTTCCAAAAGACGAGTATTTAGGGAGACTTGTTCGCATTAAGAGTACTATAATCAACTTATAGAGAATCACCTAATCCACCAAAGAGAACTATATATTTCCCATGTCTTTAGGCTTTAACCAAAACCAAAACCAAAAAGGTTAGTACAAGGTCAGATAATACAGAAAAGGATAACCCTTTAAAAAGAAAATCTATGCTTAATCTCCAAAATTTGTCTAGAAAAACCCAAAGTTCAACGAGGACCATCCAATAAACTATTTTTCCATAAAATTCTTCAAAGTAAACCAATATAATATTGAAAACCAAATATTTGAATGATTTAGTCACATAGTCTTCCAAGTAAAATCATAACATTTATCTCCAAACAACATCAGTTGCTCCTAAATTCTCGTATTGAAAAGTAATTAACCTAATCACATATCCTCCATGATAGGTTAATAAATTTCCATAGATAACCCAAAATCAAATTAATCTTAATTCATAAAATCATCTAACTAACAAGAATCAGTCAAACTAACCAGGGAATTCACGTAGTCTAGTGGTAGGCGATAAATACCAGTTGCACTTTGGTTGTGGGTTCGATTCCCGCATCTTTGTCCGACACGACAGGTTGTCACACGGTCTGCGTGTTGTCCTTTTTCCAAAACAATATAATTCTCAAATCATTCCCCAAAAAGAGATAAAATCATCAAAAATAACGATAACATAATTTGACCTCAATTTTACCTCATGCCTTTCACTTCCATCAAAACATATAGTAACCCATAATTACCTTAAAAGTAAGGATAATATAAGCCCAAATGGTTCTTTATAACTATGTCCACAAAAGAACATATAACTATTCGTTGAATAAAATTTTCATATATCAAACATTAGGGTTACACATACTATAAAAAGTCTTCTAATGTAACCCCATCATCAAAAGATACTTAATACTCTTAAGAATTTCCCCATAACTCTTGAAGCCCTTATATGTTGACTTCTTACTCATTCAACATTCTTCATGATCCATTAACCATTCCTTTCCAACTTATACTGAAATACTTCTTTCCTAAAAACAAAATCATGAATCATATCCTAAGATTCAAAAATAGGAAAACAAAAGTTATGAAATGATCCATACCTTTGATTGGTCATTGTCAATTTCTTCATCCTCAATCGGAATGGCATTAGGTATTGGTAAACGAGTATTTGTACGATCTTGGTGATCCCATTCATGAAACTTCTTCATAGGACATTTGTTTGCATAATGACCATGCACACCACATTTAAAACATTCAATTGATCCCTCAGAAATAACTTCTTTCCCTTTCCTCGAGTCAACTAGATGCTTCCTTTTTCCATGGCAGTTTATTGCTTTATGACCTTCATTTCCACATCTATAGCATATTTCTGTCCCTTTGAAACATTTTCCTAGGTGTTTCATTCCACATATTTGACACATATGTTTTTGAAGACACTTACCTTTATGATTATTACCCGTAGTTCCATAGGGATTTGTTTCTTGAATATATGATGCCTTATAGAAATCACAAAGGTTTAGGTGGTCAATAATGAATCCAGATAGTTGGTTTAGGATAAACATAAGAGTTCTCATTATAGCTTCCATATAATTTAGTTGCTTGCTCAAAAAACTGTCACAGTTTCCTTCACATCCACTGTTACTTTGGTGCCTGCTAGATCCAGCAATTTAATAAACCAAAAAGGTCAGTGTGAGTATATCAACAAAACCATCATGTACTAATGAGGAAGATAAACACTAAGATATACTTACTCATTCACTTTATCTAAAATTAGGACTCTTTCTGAAATCCTAACCATTATGGTAATGTCACTTATGCTTAAAGAATACCCTAACCTCTAAAGTTATCTAAACCGACCTCTGATACCAACTATAAGGCCCCAGCCTTAAACCTTACTTAATATTTAGTTATTACAAGATTACACATTGAGGATCTTTTCAGGTTTAGAGTTTTAGATAATTAGATCATGAAACTTGCATTACATTCCACATTTAAACAAAGCGGTTACATAAAAGACAGTATCCATTTTTCCAATCAACGGAAACATATTGAAAATAAAACATGGAATCTTTCTTGACACATCCTTGACACTATCCTCACATCATGTACCTTTCCCTTGACCTGTGAAAAACATTTCAAAAACATGGGATGAGCATAAAAATCTCACTAAGGGTTATAAAAATTTGGAAAGGAAACATGAGTTCTTATATACATAAGAATGAAATCATACTTTACCCATAAAACAGAGGCACTTTAACATACCTCATCAAATCATGAATAAATCATAGAAATCATAGGACATAAAAGGTAACTTGAGGCATTCATAACATTCTTACGTAGGGAGTAACCCTCTTGGTTACGTTATGAATACCCATCACAGTATATTCCCGAAATCTCTTCGAATAAACCTTAAAGTTTCACTCCTTCACATTACCCAATGCATTGGAGAGCTATATCGGGCTCACCCACCCTTATTTTATCATGGAACCACCCATATTCATAACAATACCCAAGAACCATAACATAATCATATCACATAAAACATGCATAAAGGAAACATAACATTTCCACCTTTCAATCACAAGATATCAATAAAAAACATTGATATAAAAACATTATGAAAACCATTTTCAATACCAAAATAAAAGAAAAGTAAAACATGGTATTTATTTTTCTTTTAAAAAGAAGGTATGGCTTGTAGAGGAAGCCGAAACTCAAATAATGGTCACAGCGGCGGAGAAGTCGTTGTCGCCGCATACATACAACAAGAAAAACATTCCCTTTTGTTGTTTAATAAAACGCTTCGTATAAAAAGGATTCTTTTTGAATAAGCATAAAATTCAAAGGTTTTTATACACCGTATAAAATAAGGTTGTGTATAAAACAAAATATGCCTCAATGAATTGAGATTGAGACGAAGTCCCTTACAAAGACGGTATCCTTGGTTTATGGATAAATCAATTACATAATTATGTGTGACAAATGAATACACCAAATATAAGTGGATATTAAGTGTAAAATAATCAAAGGTAATTCACACATATTAAAATTATGACATATTCAATAACTACATTTTGAACCCAAAGAAATCGAAATTGGGTTATGAAGTTCCCTTGACAGCCTAACGACGTCCCATAAAAAAGAGTTGATGAGAGATAAAAAAGGGGTATCTCATCACTTGGAAATAAAATTTACATCAATAAGGATATATGAGAACATATCCCAACATAACAATATGTAAATTAAAAGACCCAACAAAAGATGTCTTTTTAAAAAGAGGAGGGTGAAAGGTTCCCTTACCGACATGGGTATCTTTCGAAACATACACCTCGTGAAAGAAGGACAATACAACATTGATGTAAATACTCATAAAAGAAAGTATATTACACAATGAGTAAAATAATGGGAAGTACGTACACCACTCAAAGTAAATTGTGGAAAATGTAGCATAAATCTCATGGAAATAAAAGTGAGATGAAAAATCCCTTATGAAAACCCGGCAGCCTATCGGCGCCACTTAAAACTTCCAAAAATTGATTGATGAGATCAAATAGGGTCTCTCATCATATTAAAATAAAGTTTATAGAAAGAGGAATATAAAATAACATCACCCAAAATAACTAAGAAGAGCTTAAAATAAGTGACATAAAATAGAGTACTTAAAAATAAAGAGAGAGGTTAGATCTCTTACGAAAATTTGGCAGCCTAATGGTGCCACTCAAAACATCTAAAATGGATTGATGAGAGAGAATAGGGTCTCTCATCACATGAACATAAAAATTACAGTAAGAGTAATATAAAATAACATCCCAATAACAAGAAATATGAGCTTTAAAAGGAATGACATAAAAGAGTGTACTTAAAAAGAAAGAGTGGAGTATGATCCCTTACCTCAAGTCCAACTTGTCTTGTTCGTCTCTTTATATTCCTGAATAATAAACTTTGGTCAATTAATAATTTTCTATGTACCTCCTTTAGATATTATTATTCAGTTCATATCACATATTATAATTGTATAATAATTGTTTAATAATGTTAGTTCATATCAGACGTTTTTTGCCGATGTTTGGTACATGAGTCAAAAATGAACTTGTTTGAAAAAAGATTGCCCATGTAGTTATAAGTAAATAATTTCCAGAATAGTATTAATGATTAAAATATCATATATATCCAGTAAATATTCATTTTATACTATTCCATATCATTTGGAGATAAAAAACGAAAAGCACCATTCATGGAGACGGTAGGTCGTACGTACACATGAACGCTACTTTCATTTTTTTGTCATATTAATGGAATTAAAACAAAATGAGATATATATATATATATATGTTATAATTACAGAATGATACCCATAATTTAGATGTAATATATTACATATATATCCCTTATATATATGTATTTATAATATTACATAACATTTTGAGATAAGAAATGAAATGTACCGTTCATGGAGACGGTAAGCCGTACGTACGTATGAACGCTACTTCCATTTCTATTTCATATTTAATGGAATTAGAACATAATTATGCATAATAATATTTTAATTCAAGTATGTTATCATATATAATATCATTAAATATATCCTTTATACGTACCACATATGGTATTAACGAATCAAATCACTTTGAGGGGGCGGTAGTCCTCACTTCCTTACATGAAGATATCGCGTTTACCCACAATGGAAACCATAAAGTTACGCCATAAATGAAAAATACAGAAGATCAAGTAAAACATAAACATATTAGATATCATATATAAATATAGTGTCATCTTAATGGCCACCTTTGAAGGTGTTAGAAGAATGTTGAACAATCATCGTTTCGGGAGGCAGAAATTCTCCATCCACGGAAACAGTATGTTCTTTAACCATTAGATGTAGGTGTGTGTAAGTTTAGCTCTAATAATTCTTATAACAACATACTAGTATATTGAAGATACTGTATTTGTTACAAAATAAATGAATAAAAAGAGTTTAGGGGGTTGGAGAAGCAAAATAAAACAAAAGGACACAAGTGAAGACATTACCTTAAAATCGGGTAACTCCCTTTTGTTTGAGCTCAAAGGCTTCCTTGGAAAGACTTCTGACCAATGTGAGGCTTCAAGGAGTAAGATATGGAAGTGGAGAGACAAAATGGTCAGGTTTTGGCCAAGCCAAACGCTTTGGGAGTGTGGGTAAGGTGGTAGAGGTGGGGGCCTTTTATAAGAGGAGAGGAGGGGCACTCTTGTAATGTTACAAAATGTTACTTTATTTTCAGAAGCGTTTCGGATTTTAAAGGTCCCACATTGATGTCTTTCAAGGATAAGTTGATAAGGGTTCTAAATCCACTCATCCAATAGGTTTTGGACATGTGTAGGTCTTATATATTACATTATCGTTCCATTTTATTTAAATCGTTAAATAATGAGGTCATCGCTGCATCATCATGATGACATAAATAATTTAATTTATTTGATTTCTAAAAATTATCAAAAACTATTAGGATGTAGTAAAACTTTTTATCTTTACAATTACTATTTATAGTCAAAAATATGACTTGTATAAGCCCATGTAAAAAATTGTTTTAGTAAAACATCTCATGTTTGTGTCACTTTTACTTTTACATTAAATAAAAAGATATTTATGTCATTTTCCAACCAAATTGGCTTCATGGGGTCCCCAAGTTGACCCATGGATTTTATTGGTCTGAAATGACACATCCAATGAGGGTAGGACATGTGTCCAGGTCATTTCATTTTATTAAAACATTATTCTTACCATAAACTACACTAATTACCTCTAATCGCGATTAAAAACTTAATAAGTTACTATTCAACAAAAAAATTATTTTAATCCCATTGAACCACATTTTACTTCTTAATGAAAACCATGTATTTCGGATTTTTGAAATTAAAAACACAAAGATGGAAAAATTTCATTTAAATGGAAAAATCAGTTTTTATAAGTACCACTTAGTGGTTTCACTATTCATCAAAAATTGAAGTTTTTCAGAAAAATACCAAAAATTCACCCTAAGCTATATTTGATATTCCGAATTCAAAAATGAAGTCAATTTTACGAAATTCAAAACATATAAGTCACATAAATTAATTTAATAATTAAGTCCCGTTGTCAGAGAAAATAGCGTGTTTTTATGAAACAATAAGTATCAAAAGATTGACACTAGTTTAAGTCTGATTTCAAAGTGAAATTAATTCCAACGACCACTATTGGATTTAATGGTAAAAATATATTCTAATTTCAATTTAAAACCAATTCAAAATATAATCTAATAATATAAATAAATTATATTAAAAAGAGGTTTTGAATTCCAAAAATTGGAATTTTATTTCTAGTAATTGATTATATTTTTATTTAACAATATTGATATATATTATAGTTATATAAATTATTATTTAAAAAAAAAGTTTGATAACCAAAATATTTTTTCTATAAAAATGGATTTTTGCTAAACATTATGTTTTAATTTTAATGTATTTTTTATAAATGTTAAGAAATGAAAATGAAAAAATTAACATCAATTTTGGATTTATCATATTCATATTATCTTATTATAATTTTTTTTTATATTTTGGAAATAATTATTTTGAATGTGAATAGTGAAACTATCAATTTTAGTCCTTCGGTTACCTTTCTGAAATTTTTTTTGTATGAATGAATTAAATGTTTTTGAAAAACTATTACTATTAAATTTTATATTATTCATTTGAATGAATGATTTTAAAATATTATATATAATTTTTAATCAAATTACCAGTATTTGGAAAATTTATGTGGCGTTTTAATGAAAATTGTTTTCAAATGTTTTTTTAATTAATTATAAACTAATGGAATGAGATTTTAAATTTATTTTATTTTTATGTAAATGAAATTTTAATGATAATTGTTATTTTAATTTCATTGGAATCAATATAATTGTTAATCCTTTCCTAATCATAAATCTTTTTTCTAAAAAATATAAGTATTTGAAAAGATGGATTTTTTCGTTATACGTTTTCTTATTTTAATGATAATTTTCCATGGTCATAGGTTTTTTTATAGATTTTATTTCATATATAGAATCAATATTTATAATTTATATACTATATATCATTTTATATTTTGGCATAATGAAAAAATAACATTGGTAAAATCTAGTTATAGTGGTGAAAACAGAAATGGTGAAATTGTGTTATTTTATAGGTAAAGGTCATAACATGTTTCGAATATGATTTTTTTCAATTTTAAATGTGCATTTCAACATAATAATCCCTCTAATCCATAATTATCATCATTTTACACCCATTTATTGAGCTTCAATTCCTACTATTGAATATGTTTGGATATTTGAAAAACAAATTACCCATTTTCACGTTTAATTAGGGAAATCCTATCCTCATTTCCCCACATACTAAAACTCCTAAATTTAAGACTAAAATATTTTAAATCCTCTCCTACACACCCGTATCAACCTTAATGATGTTTTTTCTTCACATAAGTCCCCCCCCCCCCCCCAAATGGTTTAATCTGCCTCAAAAACGATATTATCGAAGAAGAGAGGTATAAGTTACTCACCTCTTTTCATTTCTACTTTTTATGTGATTTAATACTTATCTAAATTTATTTTTAACTTATAAAAATGATAAAATCGGTACCATAATATTAAATATATGTAACTCCCTGAACCTATTTACCGAGAGTCGGTACATTATTAGATAACATCAGCATGATCATAAGAGATCAAGTCCCAAAAGACCGATCAGTTTATTAGCCTTCAAAGTACAAGATACGAACATAAATTTTGAATTACATAATGAGATTAAAATAGAAACAATATTTTTTCCCATTTTAACACACTTATATCCCTTAGCCTATCCCTGTCGATTAAAAAAATTACTTCTTCGCATCCTAGGAAAAATATATCAAAGAAAGGGGTGATCTCAGATTCTCAGTAAGGATAACAATTTAGAGGAAACATTCATAAATAAGTATAAACATTTAAGGAAATGTATAAGACTAAAACATGATCCTTTTAAACTTAAACATCAGTATAATATGGAAAATATAAATCAAATGATGTCATTTTCATATTCACATGGATATTCTACTAGTCGAATAATCACATGAAATATCAATAACCAATTTCATAATGAAGAAATGCATAATGTCAGACATCATAACCACAAAGTCAAGTCCTCATTCCAAGACAACAAATAATATTTTTTTAAAGGCCTTGTATCAAGACACTAGTTTCTTGCATGAGACCAACTGATGCATTGAGGAGCTATAGCGGGCTCCACCTGCCACTTACTATTTCCAATTCATTCCCCATATGGAAAGGTTCAAACATAATATAAATATTAATATTAAAACTATTATATGACATTTTAATACTTTAACCATAAACCATTAATGGTATAAAAATTACACATCCACTGTCAAACATATCACAAAACCTTCAATACAATATAGAGGATTTTTATCTTAAAAATCAACTTCAATTAAGTGTAGAATCCATCAAATGATGTTGACATTGATGAAATAAAAACTACTATAGAGAAATATATCTTTCTATTTTGAAATCATTTAAATTTCACATAATTTTAAAATAAAACATTTATTTTGAAAATATTCTTATAATCATGTAAGGTAATCTTCGATGATGTTATAGCGGTGGAAAATACCCACACCCTCCGTATAAGTTAAAAAAATTTCTTTCATTAATTTTTTCAAAAAGGTTGTAAAAGACCTTGTATGGAAAATGATGGAAGGATTCATTTATAAAATTTTTATAAAAAGTCAAAAAAAAAGTTATAAATGACCATAAACCATAGTCTAGGAAATTGTAAAAAAAAATTGAAATACATTTTTATGAATCACAGATGTAGATGAGAAAGATGTCTCAGTAGATACTCATGTATAAATAACCATGGATAATAAACATATTGTTGAATTAACCATTACCTTGTAATATTTATTTATTGAGGTTATGTTAACCTCTTTTATAATATTTAAATCATTTTTATTAAATTATAAAAAAACCACATACATAAATATGATATCATATATGATCATCTAATATTGATTTGTTAACAATATTTCAGTAGTATCATAGTTTTGGGTGTTAAATGATTCATTTGCCTTTATATTATTGGTTATGTAAGCCATGTTTGTTATGGATAAGATGTCTTTGATTCATATCCAGAATGATATTAAGTTATTGAACATTATTTTTAATCATATAATGTAAATTATTCTTGAATGATCACGATGGGTAATGAATATCATCGCGTTCTTGGAGACGGTAATTTGTAAGTACAAACGAGCAACAATATCATTCTATTGATGGTGAAATCACTAGTAATTGGATGTTGTATCATATATAAATAATCATTAACATGTTATATTTATTATTTATATTAATTAAACTCGTTATTATACCCATCCAAATAATGATGTGTTTGAATAACAAACTGCACCACGACGTGGAGACCGTAAGCCATATGTACGAACGTTTGGTGACTTGTCATACATAGGATGCATATAAAAATGAATATGTTAGTGCCATATTTATAATAACATCACAGTATGTATAAGGTATTGGATTTATTATTTTGGTATGGAAACAAAAAAGAAAGAAGATGTGGAAGAAGAAAATAACTTTGAAAGAGGTGGTGAAATTATTACCTCTTCTTCAGGTGTTTCCATTAGATTTGATCAAAAGGGATCCTTAGGTCAGCTTTATTATCAAAGTAAGGTCTCTAGTATTAATTGAGGGTAGTTGGGAGTATATTTGAGTAGGGAATGGCTGATTTAAATGGCTTTGAAGGTGTGATTTTGATATAAGGAGAAGTTCCCTTTTATAAAAGATGTGAGAGTTACTTTAGGAAAAGCTTGAAATATTATTTTGTTAGACAATCATATTCATTTTATAATGGTTCCAAAATGATTTATTTATCTTATAAGGTGGGTATGGGTAGAAACCCACTCAACCAATAGGTTTTAGACTATTTTAGGTCACCATATTAACCATATCTTTTAGATTTAACTCTTGGTTAAATAGTTTAACATATACCATGTCTCCTTGTATATTTATATTATATGGTTAATAAAATTACTATAAATTTTACATAAAACCCCAAGTGGTTAATTAATTATATATATATTATTATATAAGTCCCTTGGCTGAACCTTATATTTTTAGTACTATTATATCTTTTAATAATATAATATTTGGTTTAAAAACTCATTTATGTCAATTTGTAAATTGTTTAGTATTTGATTTTTGTTAAAGTCCTAACAACTTGATTACATCAGAAAAATTCATTTAATCAACCCTAACATGTCATATTAACCTATAAAGTTAAATTAATTCCTCAAAAGTCTTAATTTACATTTATTTGGATATTTATAATATCAATAATTTTAATCATTCATTAATAAGGTTATTATTACATCATCATTGTGTCATAAATAAATTTAATTAGTTAATGTCATATAATTATAAATAAAAAACAATTATGTAGGAAATATTGTAATATTTCTAATTAATATTTATAGACTAATTTATCTTATGTTTAACCCTATATTAAAAATGGTTTAGTAATGAAAATATGAGTTTAACACATTTATCTCTTCTTTAAATAAAATAATAATAAATGTTTTAATCTAATAAAAGTATACCAAAAAGATCATATTTTATTCATAAAGATGATTTTTGTCTAAATAAACTTATCCAATATAGTTAGGACATTTGTTTGGATAATAATAATATCATTTTTACCTTTAATTACCCTATTTTCTTTTAACTGTGGTAAATAAAAGTCAAAAGAAACTATTCACCAAAAATTATTTTTTATCTTATTGAACCATATTTTACTTAATCATATCAACTGTGTCTCTTGAATTTTTTAAATTCAATTAATATAAGTGGAAAAATTATGTTTTATGAAAATTTTCTAACGTGCCTAGAAGGTGGTTAAAAGACATTCAAAAATTCAATAAAATTTTATACATCTATTTTTATTATAAAATGATTATAAAAAACTATGTTGAACAAATATAGTTATTTTTTATTTATTTTGTCTCAAAATAAATTTAAATAAAATAATTAATTATTTCAAAAAAATCACTTTTAAACAAAAGCATAGTGTTTTCCACTATTTGTCAAAAATAGAATGCTTACAGAAAAATACCAAAAATTCACCCAAAGATAATTCTGATATTATGAATGAAAAAATGAAGTCCATTTTGAAAAATAAAATTTATAAAATTTCAAAAGGTGGGTATTACTATTCATATAGAAAGTTTGATTGGTCATGGTGTGTTAAAACTCCATGTTGCATACAATGCAAGAAATTTCATATTCAAAGGTAAACTTATCGTGGAAGCTTTGGGTATTACATTCTTCCCTTCTTAAAATAATTCCATTATCAAAATGTCTAGAATATTATAGCATAAAAAGAATCGGTTGGTTCTTCATCATATATTCCATGGGTTCCCATGTTGCCTCTTCATTATTATGGTTTCTTCATAGAACTTTCACCGGATGAGTCATCTGGTTTCTCAGCACTTGTTCTCTAGTATCAAGAATCTTGACAGGAACTTCACAATAAGATAGATCGGGTTCCAGTTCTATTTCATTAAAGGTGAGTACATGTGTTGGGTTATGCATTTATTTTCTCAACAGTGATATGGGGAACACATTATGAACATTGGAGAGACTTGGTGTCCTAGCTAAAAGATAAGCTACAACTCCAATTCTTTCTTGAATTTCAAAAGGTCTGATGTACCTCGGACTTAATTTACCCTTTTTACCGAAATGTATAACACCCCTCCATAAAGATACCTTCAAGAAAACATGATCACCTCCTTGAAAATCTAAATCCATCCTTCAGTTATCAGCATAACTCTTTTGCCAACAAGGAGCTGCATTGATGTGGGTTTGGATAATCATTATCTTTTCCATTTTATACTCAAAAAGTTCCTGGCCTATGAGTTTTCTTTCACCAACATCATCCCAACAAGTTGGTGTGCAGCATCTCTTTCCATTTAATGCTTCATATGGCGCCATCTGAATACTTGAATGGAAGCTATTGTTATAAGAAAATTCTTACCAGAGGTAAATATTGATCCCACATACCATGAAAGTCAAGTGAGTAAGATCTCAACATGTCTTCTAAGGTCTGAATAGTCTGTTCTGATTGTCCATCAGTTTGAGGGTGGTAGGCAGTGCTCAAATGAAGTTCAGTATCTAAGTCCTTTTGAATACTTTTTCATAATCTTTCTGTAAAATGGGGAAACCGATCAGAAACAATGGATAGGGGTACTCCATGAAGTCTTAAATATTCATTAATATATAGTCTTTCTAAACATTAAACTTGTAGATCTTCTCTTATAGCATGAAAATGTGCTGACCTGGTATGAAGATAAATAATTACCCATGTTGCATCATTCCTTATTGGAGTATCTGGTAGTTCCATGACAAATTCCCTCATAACATTATCCCATTTCCACTTAGGTATGAGAATAGGTTGCTTGACTCCTCTAGGATGTTGTTTTCCAGCCTTCACCAATTGACAAACCATACATCATGACATATAATCAATAATCTCCCTCTTCATGTTTTCCCAATAAAATGTTCCATCAAATCCCTATATATCATAGTGCTACCAGGGTTTATAGAGAAATTGGATCTATGATAATCATCCAAAAATTAACTTTTTAGATCAGGTATGTCAGGAACACAAAGTCTCTTCAATATTTCAAAAATATCAACTTCATATATGAAGTCGATCAATCTCTCATCGTTCACAACTTCAATTTTCTTTTGAAACACTTCATCAATAGTTTGTGAATTTTTTATCATTTATTGTAAATATTTTTTGGAAACCATTTGAAAAAGTATTTATTTTTCACCTTCCATGATTATTCTCATATACATTTTTACTCGATCCATGAACATAGGATCCCTTTCAACTGTCATCTTGTTCAAAACTACATGATACTTTCTACTCAAAGCATATTCCACCATATTTTCCTTCCCTGGGTTGTAGTGTATAGAGAAATCATAATCTTTTTTTAGTTTGAGCCATCTATTTTGCCTCATGTTGAGTTCTTTTAGTGATAAAATATGCTTCAAGTTCTTATGATAGGTATATATCTCCCATTTTTCACTATAGTGATAGTGTCTCCACATATTCAAAGAAAAGATTGCAAGTGCTAACTTAAGATCACGAGTGGTATAGTTTAGTTCATGAATTTTTAGATGTCATGATACAGATGAAATAACTCTATCATTCAGCATAAGGACAAAACCGAGTCCGTTCTTTGAAGCATCACTATAAATTACAATGCCATCATTCCACAATGGTATAGTCAAGATAAGAGTATTGTCTAACCTTTTGTTTAGTTATTTAAAACATTATTCAAAATCATTTTTCAAAAAAAAATTAACCCCTTTACATGTGATCTTGGTTAATGGGTTTTCCTATCGGGGAAAATTCTTGACGAAACACCGTTAATAACCTGATAAACCAATAAAACTATATACCTCAGTTATACTCGCCGGTGCTAGACATTCTTGAATTGCCTTGGTATTTGAAGGATCGACAGATATTTCATCCATAGAGAAAATATTTCAAATAAAATAAATCTTATAAAGACAGAATTAACACTTTCTAAACATCCCATATAACTCATTTCTTCTAAGGGTTCTCATAATAGTGCACAAGTGATTTTCATGATATTCATAAGTTTTGGATTATACAATGACAACATCAATAAATACTACCCAAAAGTCATCAAGATATTCCTTGAAAACTATATTCATTAGATCCATGAAAACAGAGGGTGCATTAGTCAGTCTAAAAGGCATTACTGTAAACTTGTAATGCTCATACACTACTTGAAATGATGTTTTAATAATGTCTTCCTCCACACACAACTGATGATATCCATTTTGACGGACAATCTTTGAAAAATATTGAGCTCTAAAAGGTTGGTTGAATAAATCATCAATGTGAGGTAGGGGATACATGTTATTTGTTGTTATACCATTGATCTCCCTGTAGTCAATGAACAACCTCATAGATACATCTTTCTTCATAAAAAAATAATAGGGGTTCCCCATGGAGAAACACTAGGGCGAATAAATCATTTATTACATAATTCCCTTAGTAGTTTATTTAGTTCCACTAATTCCATAGTGGAAAATATATAAGGGGCCTTCGATATTTTCCTTGATCCTAGAATTAAATCAATGGAAAACTCAATTTCTCGTTCTAGAGGATGTCCAGATAAATCTTATAGAAACTCATCAACATATTATTTCACAATAGGTACATCCTCTATTTGAAAATTATTTTTCTCACCCATAGTTATTTCATTCTCTTCCTCTCCAATAATTGAATTTAGTAGAGATACTTGGGGTGGATCATGATATAAATCAGGTGGCAACATTTCTGCTTTAAAGATAAGTTACTCCTTATCATCATCGATAATTGTAACCTCCTTCTTATTATAACAAATTTTTAGCATCATGGTCCGAAATCCAATTCATACCGAGGATTATATTAAATTTAATCATGGGTATAATGATGAGATCAGCAGATAAAGAACATTATTATACCCTAATGGTAACTGATTCACAAAACATTGTATCAATGATACTTCCCTTAAGAGTTTTGCCTGACAAATCCCTTGTTAAATAAAATAGGAAATATCTAATTTTCTTAGAAAACTGAGAAGAAATGAAATTATACAATGATCCAGAATCAAATAATGCTTTTGATAAACATGAGAAAACCATTAAATTAATTTCCACCATCTCATTTAGAGCTTCACCCTTAGCAGTAGTGATCACATAGGCTTGGCCTTTCTCCCTTATCCATTTCTATGGTATTTTTCCTTGTCTCTTAGGACATTCATTTGCATAATTCCCCTTTTCTGTACAATTGTAGCTTTCAACATTCACAACCTCTTTCATTCCCATGCAATCACGAGCTTGGTGACCTTTTTCACCCCACATGTAACAGACTTCCATTCCCTTCAGGAAAGTACCATGGTGTTTCTTCCCACATTTACTACAGGATGGATATTAAACTTTTCTCTTATTCCCCTTATTTCAAATTTTATAGTGTTCATTAGATCTCTTCTTATCTTACATTTCTTTAAAGTCATAAGACTTATATAATTCATTTTCTATCCTGATAGCACATGAGACAATATCCTCATACGATGAGAAGGATTGTGAGAATAATGCTCGATGGAGAAATGGTTTTAACCCATCAAATAATCGATCAATCTTACTCCATGGTTTACTTATATAATCTTCTTCATGCCTTGATAACCTTTTAATGTTATCCTCATACTTTGCGACATTCTCATCCTCCATTTTCCCTAGACTCAGAAATTGACTTTCCATATCCTCTTGATGGTCATGAGAAAATTATTATTCTAAGAAAATGTCATTAAACTCTGTCCATTTCATATTTAATACTTCTTCATCCTCCTTTGTGTTTTAACTTAATGACCACCATTAATCTGCATCTCCCATGAGGCGATAAACTTCCATGGAAAATTTTTCTCATTCAATACTCTCCAAAGCATGAAATATTTTCTATAAAGAACTTATTAATTGTTTAGATATAAATGGATCTGTAATCCCATTGAATTTTTGTGGTTTCTTCCTGATTAAGAAGTCTAATATTGGTCCTCCACGTTGTGGAATAGGGTGCTCCATATAGGTAAGGTTATTATTCATAACTTGTGTGAGTTTTACTAGTATGGTGATAAGATGATCAGCACCAATTTCATTATAAGGCCCCATCCTTAACCCTTGATTAATCTTGAGTTATTACAAGATTGCACATTGAGGATATTTTCAGGTTTAGAGTTTTAGAGAATTAGATCATGAAACTTGCATTACATTCCACATTTAAACAAAGTGGTTACATAAAAGACAGTATTCATTCTTCCCATCAACAGAAACATAGAGAAAATAAAACATGGATTCTTTCTTGACACATCCTTGACACTATAATCACATCATGTACCTTTCCCTTGACCTGTGAAAAACATTTCAAAAACATGGGATGAGCATAAAAATCTCAGTAAGGGTTATAAAAATATGGAAAGGAAACATGAGTTCTTATATACATAAGAATGAAATCATACTTTACCCATAAAACATAGGCACTTTAACATACCTCATCAAATCATGAATAAATCATAGAAATCATAATACATAAAAGGTAACTTGAGGCATTCATAACATTCTTACGTAGGAAGTAACCCTCTTGGTTACATTTGCAATACCCATCACAGTATATTCCCTAAATCTCTTCGGAGAAACCTTAACGTTTCACTCCTTCACGTTACCCAATTCATTGGAGAGCTATATCGGGCTCACCCTCCCTTAGTTTATCACGGAACCACCCGTATTCATAACAATTCCCAAGAACCATAACATAATCTTATCACATAAAACATGCATAAAGAAAACATAACATTTCCACATTTCAATCACAAGATATCAATACAACACATTGATATAAAAACATTATGAAAACCATTTTATATACCAAAATAAAATAAAAGTAAAACATGGTATTTATTTTTCTTTTAAAAAGAAGGTATGGCTTGTAGATGAAGCTGAAACTCAAATAATGGTCACAGTGGCAGAGAAGTCATTGTCGCCTCATACGTACTACAAGAAAAACATTCCCTTTTGTCGTTTAATAAAAAGCTTCGTATAAAAAGGATTCCTTTTGAATAAGCATAAAATTTAAAGGGGTTTATAAACCGTATAAAATAAGGTTGTGTATAAAACAAATTATGCCTCAATGAATGGAGATTGAGACGAAGTCCCTTACAAAGACGGTATCCTTGGTTTAAGGATAAATCAATTACATAATTATGTGTGCCAAAAGAATACACCAAATATAAGTGGATATTAAGTGTAAAATAATCAAAGTTCATTCACACATATTCAAAGGATGACATATTCAATAACGACATGTTGAACCCAAAGAAATCGAAATTGGGTTAAGAAGTTTCCTTGACAGACTAACGACGTCCCATCAAAATGAGTTGATGAGAGATAAAAAATGGTATCTCATCACTTGGAAATAAAATATACATCAATAATTATATATGAGAACATATCCCAACATAACAATATCTAAATTAAAAGACCCAACAAACGAAGTATTTTTGAAAAGAGGAGGGTGAAAGGTTCCCTTACCGACATGGGTATCTTTCGAAACATACACCTCGTGAAAGAAGGACAATACAACATTGATGTAAATACTCATAAAAGTATTTATATTACACAATGAGTACAATAATGGTAATTACATACACCACTCAAAGTAAATTGTGGCAAATGTAGCATAAATATCATGGAAATAAAAGTGAGATGAAAATTCCCTTACAAAAACTCGGCAGCTTATCGGCGCCACTTAAAACATCCAAAAATGGATTGATGAGATCAAATAGGGTCTCTCATCACATTAACATAAAGTTTACAGAAATAGGAATATAAAAGAACATCACCCAACATAACAAAGAAGAGCTTAAAATAAGTGACATAAAATAGAGTACTTAAAAAGAAAGAGAGAGGTTAGATCTCTTACGAAAATTTGGCAGCCTAACGGCGCCACTCAAAAATTCCAAAATGGATTGATGAGAGAGAATAGGGTCTCTCATCACATGAATATAAAAATTACAGTAAGACTAACATAAAATAACATCCCAATAACAAGAAATATGAGCTTTAAAAGGAATGACATAAAAGAGTGTACTTAAAAAGAAAGGGTGGAGTATGATCCCTTACCTCAAGTCCAACTTGTCTTGTTCGTCTCTTTATATTCCTGAATAATAAACTTTGGTCAATTAATAATTTTCTAAGTACCTCCTTTAGATATTATTATTCAGTTCATATCACATATTATAATTGTATAATAATTGTTTAATAATGTTAGTTCATATCAGATGTTTTTTGCCGATGTTTGGTACATGAGTCAAAAATGAACTTGTTTGAAAAAAGATTGCCCATGTAGTTATAAGTAAATAATTTCCAGAATAGTATTAATGATTAAAATATCATATATATCCAGTAAATATTCATTTTATACTATTCCATATCATTTGGAGATAAAAAACAAAAAGCACCGTTCATGGAGACGGTAGGCCGTACGAACGCATGAACGCTACTTTCATTTTTTTGTCATATTAATGGAATTAAAACAAAATGAGAGAGATATATATATATGTTATAATTCCAGAATTATACACATAATTTAGATGTAATATATTACATATATATCCATTATATATATGTACTTATAATATTACATAACATTTTGAGATAAGAAATGAAATGTACCGTTCATGGAGACAGTAAGCCGTACGTACGCATGAACGCTACTTCCATTTCTATTTCATATTTAATGGAATTAAAACATAATGATACATAATAGTATTTTAATTATATTATGGTATCATATATTATATCATTAAATATATCCTTTATACGTACCACATATGGTATTAACGAATCAAATCACTTTGAGGGGGCGGTAGTCCGCACTTCCTTAAATGAAGATATCGCGTTTACCCATAATGGAAACCATAAAGGTTTGCCATAAATGAAAAATACAGAAGCTCAAGTAAAACATAAACATATTACATTATCATATATAAATATATTGTCATCTTAATGTCCACCTTTGAAGGTGTTATAAGAATGTTGAACAATCATCGTTTCGGGAGGCAGAAATTCGTCATCCACAGAAACAGTATGTTCTTTAACCATTAGATGTAAGTGTGTGTAAGTGTATCTCGAATCCTTCTTATAACAACATCCTATTATATTTAAGATACTGTATTTGCTACAAAATAAATGAATAAAAAGAGTTTAGGAGGTTGGAGAAGCAAAATAAAACAAAAGGACACAAGTGAAGACATTACCTTAAAATCGGGTAACTCCCTTTGGTTTGAGCTCAAAGGCTTCCTTGGGAAGACTTCTGCCCAAAGTGAGGCTTCAAAGAGAAAGAGAGGGAATTGGAGAGACAAAATGGGAAGGGGTTGGCTGATCCAAATGCTTTGGGAGTGTGGGTAAGGAGGTAGAGGTGGGGGCCTTTTATATAAGGAGAGGAGGGGCACTCTTGTAAAGTTACAAAATGTTACTTTATTTTAAAAAGATTTTCGGATTTTAAATGTCCCACATTGATGTATTTCGAGGATAAGGTGATAAGGGTTCTAAATCCACTCATCCAATAGGTTTTGGACGTGTGTAGGTCTTAGATATTACATTATCTTTCCATTTTATTTAAATCGTTAAATAATGAGGTCATCACTGCATCATCATGATGTCATAAATAATTTAATTTATTTAATGTCTAAAAATTACAAAAAATATTATTATGTAGGAAATCTTTTTAGATTTCCAATTACTATTTAGAGTCAAAAATATGGCTTTTATAACCCCATGTAAAAATTGTTTTAGTAAAACATCTCATGTTTGTGTCATTTTTACTTTAACATTAAATAAAAAGATATTTATGTCATTTTCCTACCAAAGTGGCTCCATGGGGTCCCCAAGTAGACACATGGATTGTCTTGGTCGGCCATGACACATCCAATGAGGGTAAGACATGTGTCCAGGTCATTTCATTTTATTAAAACATTATTCTTACCATAAACTACACTAATTACCTCTAATCGCGATTAAAACCTTAATAAGTTACTATTCACTAAAAAATTATTTTAATCCCATTGAACCACATTTTACTTCTTAATGACAACCATGTATGTCGGATTTTTGAAATTGAAAACACAATGATGGAAAAATTTCATTTAAACGGAAAAATCAGTTTTTATAAGTACCACTTAGTGGTTTCACTATTCATCAAAAATTGATGTTTTTCAGAAAAATCCCAAAAATTCACCCTAGGCTATATTTGATATTCTGAATTAAAAAATGAAGTCTATTTTACAAAATTCAAAATATATAAGTCACATCAATTAATTTAAAAATTAATTCCCGCTGTCAGAGCAAATAGCGTGTTTTTATGAAACAATAAGTACAAAAAGATTAACACTAGTTTAAGTCTGATTTCAAAGTGAAATTAATTCCAACGACCACTATTGGATTTAATGGTAAAGATATATTATAATTTCAATTTAAAAAAAATTCAAAAGATAATATAATCATATAAATAAATTAGATTAAAAAGTGGTTTTGAATAAAAATACAACATTTTATACTATTCATTAAAAAATGAACTTTATCGGAAAGATACCAAAAATTTACACAAAGTAAATTTTGATGTCCCAATTCTTAAGAAGAGTTTTATTTGGTCCAATAGAATGTATAAGAGTGAACAAAACTATATTTAATGACGGTTCGCCATCAAAAGGCGATAAGTGAACCTCTAGTGAAAACTAGGGCATATACGCCTAAAATTGAATTCTTTCCGTATTTTAAGCCTTTATCTTTAATTGGATAAATGTAAAAACATTTAAAAACATATATAATCATATTTTAGTTATTTCTATCCATTATCGCCAATACAACGGCTAAATGTTAACTACCATTTACAATAATATTATTTTATTATTAGTGTGCAACGTAAGATTCCCAAGAAACTCGTTGTTGCGTGTTGGGTACGCCATCGAGCATAGCATCCCCTTTAAAGTCATATTAATATTTTATTCACAAATATTGATAAATATAAAAATTTCATACTCTTTATTTACCTAGGGTGTTACATCCTTTCCCCTTTCTGGGAATTTGGTCCTCGCAATTTTTAAAAATGAGCTTGGAAACATCCTTGAAAGTCCCACATCGGAACAAGAGTCGGTAAAAAAATCACTTTAAAATAAAGGAAGATAAGTACAGAGGTCACCCGAGTTAACCCATACGATAATTTCATGTAGAAAAACATGTACATGGAAGAAAAAGCAAAGGGTCATGTTCTTGAGGGAGATTGATAGTAAACTTGTCTAGGAGAAAGTTAACCATAAGAAAATCACAAACTTGTGATGGGTTAAACGGTATTAGATTCCCTAGTAGGAAAAGTTAATAGACAACATTTTTGTTTTAAGTTACTTTTTATTTAGGAATTTATTCATAAGGAAACATAATCACTTATCATGTTGACTTTCAACTTTTACTAGATTCCATAATAACACTCATATTTTTTCCAAAAGACGAGTATTTAGGGAGACTTGTTCGCATTAAGAGTACTATAATCAACTTATAGAGAATCACCTAATCCACCAAAGATAACTATATATTTCCCATGTCTTTAGGCTTTAACCAAAACCAAAACCAAAAAGGTTAGTACAAGGTCAGATAATACAGAAAAGGATAACCCTTTAAAAAGAAAATCTATGCTTAATCTCCAAAATTTGTCTAGAAAAACCCAAAGTTCAACGAGGACCATACAATAAACTATTTTTCCATAAAATTCTTCAAAGTAAACCAATATAATATTGAAAAACAAATATTTGAATGATTTAGTCACATAGTCTTCCAAGTAAAATCATAACATTTATCTCCAAACAACATCAGTTGCTCCTAAATTCTCGTATTGAAAAGTAATTAACCTAATCACATATCCTCCATGATAGGTTAATAAATTTCCATAGATAACCCAAAATCAAATTAATCTTAATTCATAAAATCATATAACTAACAAGAATCAGTCAAACTAACCAGGGAATTCACGTAGTCTAGTGGTAGGCGATAAATACCAGTTGCACTTTGGTTGTGGGTTCGATTCCCGCAGCTTTGTCCGACACGACAGGTTGTCACACGGTCTGCGTGTTGTCCTTTTTCCAAAACTATATAATTCTCAAATCATTCCCCAAAAAGAGATAAAATCATCAAAAATAACCATAACATAATTTGACCTCAATTTTATCTCATGCCTTTCACTTCCATCAAAACATATAGTAACCCATAATTACCTTAAAAGTAAGGATAATATAAGCCCAAATGGTTCTTTATAACTATGTCCACAAAAGAACATATAACTATTCCTTGAATAAAATTTTCATATATCAAACATTAGGGTTACACATACTATAAAAAGTCTTCTAATGTAACCCCATCATCAAAAGATACTTAATACTCTTAAGAATTTCCCCATAACTCTTGAAGCCCTTATATGTTGACTTCTTACTCATTCAACATTCTTCATGATCCATTAACCATTCCTTTCCAACTTATACTGAAATACTTCTTTCCTAAAAACAAAATCATGAATCATATCCTAAGATTCAAAAATAGGAAAACAAAAGTTATGAAATGATCCATACCTTTGATTGGTCATTGTCAGTTTCTTCATCCTCAATCGGAATGGCATTAGGTATTGGTAAACGAGTATTTGTACGATCTTGGTGATCCCATTCATGAAACTTCTTCATAGGACATTTGTTTGCATAATTACCATGCACACCACATTTAAAACATTCAATTGATCCCTCAGAAATAACTTCTTTCTCTTTCCTCGAGTCAACTAGATGCTTCCTTTTTCCATGGCAGGTTATTGCTTTATGACCTTCATTTCCACATCTATAGCATATTTCTGTCCCTTTGAAACATTTTCCTAGGTGTTTCATTCCACATATTTGACACATATGTTTTTGAAGACACTTACCTTTATGATTATTACCCGTAGTTCCATAGGGATTTGTTTCTTGAATATATGATGCCTTATAGAAATCACAAAGGTTTAGGTGGTCAATAATGAATCCAGATAGTTGGTTGAGGATAAACATAAGAGTTCTCATTATAGCTTCCATATCATTTAGTTGCTTGCTCAAAAAACTGTCACAGTTTCCTTCACATCCACTGTTACTTTGGTGCCTGCTAGATCCAGCAATTTAATAAACCAAAAAGGTCAGTGTGAGTATATCAACAAAACCATCATGTACTAATGAGGAAGATAAACACTAAGATATACTTACTCATTCACTTTATCTAAAATTAGGACTCTTTCTGAAATCCTAACCATTATGGTAATGTCACTTATGCTTAAAGAATACCCTAACCTCTAAAGTTATCTAAACCGACCTCTGATACCAACTATAAGGCCCCAGCCTTAAACCTTACTTAATATTTAGTTATTACAAGATTACACATTGAGGATCTTTTCAGGTTTAGAGTTTTAGATAATTAGATCATGAAACTTGCATTACATTCCACATTTAAACAAAGTGGTTACATAAAAGACAGTATTCATTTTTCCAATCAACGGAAACATATTGAAAATAAAACATGGAATCTTTCTTGACACATCCTTGACACTATCCTCACATCATGTACCTTTCCCTTGACCTGTGAAAAACATTTCAAAAACATGGGATGAGCATAAAAATCTCACTAAGGGTTATAAAAATTTGGAAAGGAAACATGAGTTCTTATATACATAAGAATGAAATCATACTTTACCCATAAAACAGAGGAACTTTAACATACCTCATCAAATCATGAATAAATCATAGAAATCATAGGACATAAAAGGTAACTTGAGGCATTCATAACATTCTTACGTAGGGAGTAACCCTCTTGGTTACGTTATGAATACCCATCACAGTATATTCCAGAAATCTCTTCGAAGAAACCTTAAAGTTTCACTCCTTCACATTACCCAATGCATTGGAGAGCTATATCGGGCTCACCCACCCTTATTTTATCATGGAACCACCCATATTCATAACAATACCCAAGAACCATAACATAATCTTATCACATAAAACATGCATAAAGGAAACATAACATTTCCACCTTTCAATCACAAGATATCAATAAAAAACATTGATATAAAAACATTATGAAAACCATTTTCAATACCAAAATAAAAGAAAAGTAAAACATGGTATTTATTTTTCTTTTAAAAAGAAGGTATGGCTTGTAGAGGAAGCCGAAACTCAAATAATGGTCACAGCGGCGGAGAAGTCGTTGTCGCCGCATACATACAACAAGAAAACCATTCCCTTTTGTTGTTTAATAAAACGCTTCGTATAAAAAGGATTCTTTTTGAATAAGAATAAAATTCAAAGGTTTTTATACACCGTATAAAATAAGGTTGTATATAAAAAAAAATATGCCTCAATGAATTGAGATTGAGACGAAGTCCCTTACAAAGACGGTATGCTTGGTTTATGGATAAATCAATTACATAATTATGTGTGACAAATGAATACACAAAATATAAGTGGATATTAAGTGTAAAATAATCAAAGGTCATTCACACATATTAAAATTATGACATATTCAATCACTACATTTTGAACCCAAAGAAATCAAAATTGGGTTATGAAGTTCCCTTGACAGCCTAACGACGTCCCATAAAAAAGAGTTGATGAGAGATAAAAAAGGGGTATCTCATCACTTGGAAATAAAATTTACATCAATAAGGTTATATGAGAACATATCCCAACATAACAATATGTAAATTAAAAGACCCAACAAAAGATGTCTTTTTAAAAAGAGGAGGGTGAAAGGTTCCCTTACCGACATGGGTATCTTTCGAAACATACACCTCGTGAAAGAAGGACAATACAACATTGATGTAAATACTCATAAAAGAAATTATATTACACAATGAGTAAAATAATGGGAAGTACGTACACCACTCAAAGTAAATTGTGGAAAATGTAGCATAAATCTCATGGAAATAAAAGTGAGATGAAAAATCCCTTACGAAAACCCGGCAGCCTATCGGCGCCACTTAAAACTTCCAAAAATTGATTGACGAGATCAAATAGGGTCTCTCATCATATTAAAATAAAGTTTATAGAAAGAGGAATATAAAATAACATCACCCAAAATAACTAAGAAGATCTTAAAATAAGTGACATAAAATAGAGTACTTAAAAATAAAGAGAGAGGTTAGATCTCTTACGAAAATTTGGCAGCCTAACGGTGCCACTCAAAACATCTAAAATGGATTGATGAGAGAGAATAGGGTCTCTAATCACATGAACATAAAAATTACAGTAAGAGTAATATAAAATAACTTCCCAATAACAATAAATATGAGCTTTAAAATTAATGACATAAAAGAGTGTACTTAAAAAGAAAGAGTGGAGTAGGATCCCTTACCTCAAGTCCAACTTGTCTTGTTCATTTCATTATATTCCTGAATAATAAACTTTGGTCAATTAATAATTGCTTAAGTACCTCCTTTAGAGATTATTATTCATTTCATATCACATATTATAATGTTATAATAATTGTTTAATAATGTTAGTTCATATCAGACGTTTTTTGCCGATGTTTGGTACATGAGTCAAAAATGAACTTGTTTGAAAAAAGATTGCCCATGTAGTTATAAGTAAATAATTTCCAGAATAGTATTAATGATTAAAATATCATATATATCCAGTAAATATTCATTTTATACTATTCCATATCATTTGGAGATAAAAAACGAAAAGCACCATTCATGGAGACGGTAGGTCGTACGTACACATGAACGCTACTTTCATTTTTTTGTCATATTAATGGAATTAAAACAAAATGAAGGATATATATATATATATATATGTTATAATTACAGAATGATACCCATAATTTAGATGTAATATATTACATTTATATCCCTTATATATATGTATTTATAATATTACATAACATTTTGAGATAAGAAATGAAATGTACCGTTCATGGAGACGGTAAGTCGTATGTACGTATGAACGCTACTTCTATTTCTATTTCATATTTAATGGAATTAGAACATAATTATGCATAATATTATTTTAATTCAAGTATGTTATCATATATAATATCATTAAATATATCCTTTATACGTACCACATATGGTATTAACGAATCAAATCACTTTGAGGGGGCGGTAGTCCGCACTTCCTTACATGAAGATATCGCGTTTACCCACAATGGAAACCATAAAGGTACGCCATAAATGAAAAATACAGAAGATCAAGTAAAACATAAACATATTAGATATCATATATAAATATAGTTTCATCTTAATGTCCACCTTTGAAGGTGTTAGAAGAATGTTGAACAATCATCGTTTCGGGAGGCAGAAATTCTCCATCCACGGAAACAGTATGTTCTTTAACCATTAGATGTAGGTGTGTGTAAGTTTAGCTCTAATAATTCTTATAACAACATCCTAGTATATTGAAGATACTGTATTTGTTACAAAATAAATGAATAAAAAGAGTTTAGGGGGTTGGAGAAGCAAAATAAAACAAAAGGACACAAGTGAAGACATTACCTTAAAATCGGGTAACTCCCTTTGGTTTGAGCTCAAAGGCTTCCTTGGAAAGACTTCTGACAAAAGTGAGGCTTCAAGGAGTAAGATATGGAAGTGGAGAGACAAAATGGTCAGGTTTTGGCCAAGCCAAACGCTTTGGGAGTGTGGGTAAGGAGGTAGAGGTGGGGGCCTTTTATAAGAGGAGAGGAGGGGCACTCTTGTAATGTTACAAAATGTTACTTTATTTTCAGAAGCGTTTCGGATTTTAAAGGTCCCACATTGATGTCTTTCAAGGATAAGTTGATAAGGGTTCTAAATCCACTCATCCAATAGGTTTTGGACATGTGTAGGTCTTATATATTACATTATCTTTCCATTTTATTTAAATCGTTAAATAATGAGGTCATCGCTGCATCATCATGATGACATAAATAATTTAATTTATTTAATTTCTAAAAATTATCAAAAACTATTAGGATGTAGGAAAACTTTTTATCTTTCCAATTACTATTTATAGTCAAAAATATGACTTGTATAAGCCCATGTAAAAAAAAATTTTAGTAAAACATCTCATGTTTGTGTCACTTTTACTTTAACATTAAATAAAAAGATATTTATGTCATTTTCCAACCAAAGTGGCTTCATGGGGTCCCCAAGTTGACCCATGGATTTTATTGGTCTGAAATGACACATCCAATGAGGGTAGGACATGTGTCCAGGTCATTTCATTTTATTAAAACATTATTCTTACCATAAACTACACTAATTACCTCTAATCGCGATTAAAAACTTAATAAGTTACTATTCAACAAAAAAATTATTTTAATCCCATTGAACCACATTTTACTTCTTAATGAAAACCATGTATTTTGGATTTTTTAAATTCAAAACACAAAGATGGCAAAATTTCATTTAAATGGAAAAATCAGTTTTTATAAGTACCACTTAGTGGTTTCACTATTCATCAAAAATTGAAGTTTTTCAGAAAAATACCAAAAATTCACCCTAAGCTATATTTGATATTCCGAATTAAAAAATGAAGTCAATTTTACAAAATTCAAAACATATAAGTCACATAAATTAATTTAATAATTAAGTCCCGCTGTCAGAGAAAATAGCGTGTTTTTATGAAACAATAAGTATCAAAAGATTGACACTAGTTTAAGTCTGATTTCAAAGTGAAATTAATTCCAATGACCACTATTGGATTTAATGGTAAAAATATATTCTAATTTCAATTTAAAACCAATTCAAAATATAATCTAATAATATAAATAAATTATATTAAAAAGAGGTTTTGAATTAAAATACAACATTTTACACTATTCATTAAAAAATGAACTTTATCAGAAAGATGCCAAAAATTTACACAAAGTAAATTTTGATGTCACAATTATTAAGGAGAGTTTTATTTGGTCCAATATAATTTATAAGAGTGAACAAAACTATATTTAATGATGGTTTTCCATCAAAAGGCAATAAGTGAACCTTTAGTGAAAACTAGGGCATATACACCTAAAATTGAATTCTTTCCGTATTTTAAGCCTTTATCTTTTATTGGATAAATGTAAAAACATTTAAAAACATATATAATCATATTTCAGTTATTTCTATCCATTACCGCCAATACAACGGCTACATGTTAACTACCATTTTAAATAATATTATTTTATTATTAGAGTGCAACGTAAGATTCCCAAGAAACTCGTTGTTGCGTGTTGGGTACGCAATCGAGCATAGCGTTCCCTTTAAAGTCATATTAATATTTTATTCACAAATATGGATAAATGTGAAAATGTCAAACTCTTTATTTACCTGGGGTGTTACATGCATCACCCTCTCCACTATAATTATCGTAAGTACGAGGGAAATACCTACATGGATTACATGCATTAATACGGTTTCCATTCCTTCCACTAGGTTCCATTTATAGACAATGTAATAAAGGAGATTAGTTTATGAATCACAATACATAATTCCAAACTTGTAATACACATAACATAAATTGAATAGTTTATGGATATAATCCATAATCCTAATATTTTCTTCCTTGAGGATTTATATATGCATAAATCTTTCATAATGGTTTGTAAATAAAATTTGAATTATCCTAAACATACCCCCCGAGAGTGTCATAACCAAAAGTGAATCAAGGCTCGTTGTAATGTACCAGGATACCCCAGGTAAAACTTAAAACTCCTTTTCAGAGTTTTCACTCCTAGGTACATCTGTTCTAGAGCTTCCTCTACCTGCTCATATCTAGAAAGGGATGTATTGCTTGGAAAATACACAAAATCACTAAATTACCAAAAATATAGGAAGTTCTTCTATACTAATCCTCAAAGTCTATCTTAGGGTAATGTTCTCTAATCAGAGCTTTTATAAATCTAGCTTCTATGGATTGTACTAAACTTTATATGATACCTACTGTAATGCTCTAACCCTAGTTACCCATAGTTAGTGCAATATTAATAACATTGGTGTGATCATAAGGGATCAAGTCCTGAAAGACCGATCCATTCAGTAGTCTTGGAAGTACTAGATACAAACATAAGTTTTACATTACATCATGGGATAAAAACAACAAAAACATTTTCCCCCATTGAACAGACTTATATCCCTTATAATATCCCTCTTGGTCAACCATAAAATAATTATTCACATCCTCCGAAAAATAATACATAGGAAGGGGTGAGTTCAGATGCTCAATAAGGATAACAATATAGTAGAAACTTTTATAAATATGCATAAACATTTAAGGAAATGTATAATACTAAAACATAAGCCTTTTAATCTTAAACTTCAGAAAAATATGGAATATATAAACCATTTAATTCCATTTAATTTATAATATGGATTCTCTATAAGTCTAATAATCACATGTAATATCATTAGCCAATTTCATAATAATGCAATACATAATGTCATATTTCATAACCACATAGTCAAGGCCTCATGCCATGAATACAAATAAGATTTTTTCAAGGCCTTATTCCAAGACACTAGTTTGTCTCATAAGACCTACCTATGCATCGAGGAGGTATAGAGGGATCTACAAATCACTTACTAAGTACAATGCATTCCTCATATGAAAATCTTGAAACATAACATATACATTCGTATTAAAACTAGAATAAAAAATGTTAATACTTTAACAATAAACAATGAATGGAATGAAAATAACACATCTGTAGTCAAACCTATATCCAAACAATCAATACAATATGGAATATTTCTATCTTAATAAATCAACTTCAAACATGTGAAAAATCCATCAAATATTGTTGACATATATGAAATCAAAACTATTTGAGAAAAATATCTCTTTCTATTTTGAAATAATTTAAAAGTCGCATAATAATAAAAGAAAACATTTATTTTGAAAATATTTTTATAAGCTTGTAATTGAAGATACAAAAATTTTATAATGGCGTAAAATAGTTTCACCGGCTGTATAAGTCAAAAAAACATTCATTTTAAAATTTCTTTGAAAAGGTCATAAAAACCCTTGTTTGGAAAATGACAGAAATATTCCTTTATAAAAATTTTATAAAATGTAAAAAAGGGTAAAAATATCATTAACCCATATTCTATGAAATAGAAAAAAATGTTTTCAGATACATTTTTATGAAACATGGATGTGGATAATAAAGAGGTCCTATTAGATACTAACATATAAACAATCTCAGATAATGAAGAGATTGTAGAATTAACCCTTACCTTGTAATTTTCCTTGATTGAGGGTAAGTTAAACTATTTTATAATATTTAAATAATTATAATTAAATTATAATACAACCAAATACATAAATATTATATCATATATGATCATTTAATTTTGATTTGTTAATAATATTTCAGTAGCATCATTGTTTCGTTTGTTGACTGATTCATTTTCCTTTATATGCTTGGTTAAACAAGCCTTATTTGTTATGGATAATATTTATTTGATTAATATCCAGAATTTTATTAAGTTATTAAACATTATTTTTAAACATATAATGAAAATTATTCTTGAATTATCATGATGGGGAATGAATCTCATCGCGTTCGTGTAGACGGTAATCTGTACGTACACATGAGCGACAATATCATTCTATTGATGGTGATATCATATGTAATTAGAAGTTATATCATATATACAAAGACATTAGCATGTTATATTTATTATTTACATCATTTATAATCATTATTTTACCCACACAAATACTGAATGGTTTGAATAACAAACAACACCATGACGTGGAGACGGTATGCCATATGTACGCACATATGGTGACTTTTCATTCATAGGATGGATATAATAATGAATAGGGTTGTACCATATTTATAATATCAACATATAAGGTATAAGGTACTGGATTTGTTATTTTTTTATGGAAACAATAATGAAAGAGGAAGTGGAAGAAGAAAATAATTTTGAAAGAGGTGGTGAAATTATTACCTCTTCTTCGTGTGTTTCTTTTGGAATTGATCATGAGGGCTCCTTAAGTAGGATTTATGATCAACATAAGGTATCTAGGTCGAATTGAGGGTATTTGGGAGGATATTTGATCCAGTTTTGGCTGATCCAAATGGATTCATAGGTGTGATTTTGAGATAAGAGGTATTACCCTTTTATAAGAGAGGTGAGGGTTACTTTAGGAAAAGCGTGAAATATTATTTTATTATACAATAATATTCGGTTTATAATGGCTCAAAATAATTTATATAAATTATAGGGTGAGGATGGATCTAAAACCTTCCAATTAATAGGTTTTTGACATCTTGTGGTCAACATATTAACCTTATCTTTTAGATTTAACACTTGGTTAAATAGTTTAATATTTACCATGTCTCCTTGTATCTTTATATTATATGCTTAATAAACATACTATAAAATTCCAAGAGAACCCCATGCGGTTAATTAATGATATATCTATTATTATATAAGTAATTTGGTTGTACTTTAGATTTTTAGTACTATTATATCATTTAATAATATAGTATTTTTTTTAAAAACTCATTTATGTCAATTTTGATACTATTTAGTATTTGATTTTTGATAGTCCAAAAAACTTGATAACATAGAAAAAAGTATATTTAATCAACTATAACATGTCATAATAACCTATAAAATTTGTGGAATTCATCAAAATCTTTAATCTACATTTATTTTGATATTTATAATATCAATTATTTTAATCTTTCATTAATAATGTAATTACAACCTCGTCATTGTGTCATAAATAAATTTTAATTATTTAATTTCTAAAAACTATAAATAAAATACAATTATGTAGGAAACATTTTTATATTTTTAATTAATATTTATAGTGGAATTTATCCAATGTATGACCCTATATTAAAAAAAATTATTTATGAAAATTTGAATTTAATACTTTTAAATCTTCTTTAAATAAAATAATAATAAATGACTTAATCTAATAACAGTGGAAAAAAACAATCATATATTATTTATAAGGTCTATTTTTATCGAAATACACTTATCCAATAGAGTTATTACATGAGTTAGGGTAATAATAATATCATTTTTACCTTTAATTGCCCTATTTACTTTTAACCGCGGCAGATAAAATTCAAAAGTTACTATTCACCAAAAATTATTTTCATCTTATTAAACCACATTTTACATTATGATATCAACTGTGTCTATTATATTTTTGAAATTAAATTCCCAAAAGTTGTAAAATTAAGTTTTATGCAAATTTTCTATCGTGCCTAGACGGTGGGTAAAATACGTTAAAAAATTCAATAAAATTTTTTACATCGAATTTTTTTATAAAATGACTACAATGAATTGAATTGAACTAATATAGTTATTATATATCTATTTTTTATTAATTTAAATTTAAATAAAATGAATATTTATTTAAATAAAAATTCAGTTTTAAACAATTACATAGTGTTTTTCACTTTTCATCAAAAATTGAAACTTTTCAAAAAAATGCCAAAAATTCATAATAAGCTAAATTTGATATTCTAGATCCAAAAATAAAGTCCATTTTTTAAAATAAAATATATATAAAATTTCAAAAAGTGGGTATTACTATTCATAATGACTAGTTTGATTGTTGTGGTGTGTTAAAACTCCAAGTTGCGTACAATGTAATTTATTGCATTATTGAAAGGGAAATGTACTGTGGAAACTTGGGGTGATACATTATATCTTATTATAATGATGTTACAAGTCCTAACTACACTACCCTTTTTCACTAAGAAAAATTAAAATGTGAATCATGTGTCATGTAGACAACCACCTTTATAACATTGTATTTTTTTCATTTTTCATAACCACCTTACAAGGATAGTCCAAATATAGAATTTATTATATAATTATTATATTAATGTAATATTTTATATTCTAAAATACTGAAATGTATTACTCATTTTTCCATTACCAGGGAAAATTAATTCATCAATCATGTGTACGCACGGACTGCCACCTCAAAGGAACGAATGATATTTGTTTTTCATTTCATCACTTAGATATATAAAAGGTCATGAGAGTGGTTTTAAAAGATAAATATGATTTTTATGATATAAAATATGTTCTATTACATCAAACTTGAGATCCTATTAATGATATGATCAATAAATGATTAGTATAAATTCAAACATTTTAAAAAAATGAACATTGATTAATATAATTACTTCAAATTTAGTAATACATTCATATACATTACTTCATATTTTTCTTCCTCTATATTTTTTATATATAACACAAAAAAACTATATCAGCATTTTATTTGTGCAATTATATTACAACTAAATTTCCTTATAATCATTGATAATCATGGTAAGTATGTGTTTGGGTTTGTTTAACCACTTACTTGAAAAATCAATTGAAATTACATAATGGATTATTATAAAAACATAGATTCATATATAATATGATATAAATATTTAAATAATTATTTTTTTTATTTTTAAAAATGTACATAAACATTTAACTAACTATTTAAAAAACAACCTTTGTATGTTGAAAATAACCGAAGAATGTATGTTGTCAATTTCATATTCAAGGATAAAGAATAAAGTACTCAAGAAATTATATTTGAACAGAAAAAATAATTATAAGTTATCCATTATAAAATTAATTAATTTTTAATGATGAAATTTTTAAGAGGAATGAATACTAAAAATGCTCCTATGAAACCACAAAAAATGGTAAAAACTATAAACATCCAATATGGAAAAATTGGAAGAAAACTATCTAATATAAATATAAATTATGAATATAAATTAATATATGGAAAATTTTTATATATGAATATGTTTCTGAAATAAGATATTATTATTTTAATGTAATATTTACCATAGGGAAGCGCATATTCTTCTTGGTAGGGAAATATGGAAAGGGTTTCATTGACTCAAATTTAATCCCTTAAGACATGTTTAATCTCTACATCATGTTTCCATTTCAATGGTGTAAATATTCTATTGTAATTTTTTATGATGATTCTCTTATATTTCATTATATTAAAAGTTATTTCCCATTATATACTCATAATGGAGTTTTGATTCAAAAATTAAAAAAGATGTAAGGGGATCTAGTGACTCAAATACTTTTCATGATTGTGTTTTTTTTAATGTATTATGTACTTTTATAATATGCACACATGTTTTATGGAAAATGATATGTTTTTAATCCATATGACATGTTTTATTTTTTCATAAGGATATTTTTATGATCTTATGTTTCTAAATTAGCTTTTATTATTATAATACATTATTTGAAAATATTTATATATATATTTATGTCTTCCTTCTATTATTCATTTTAATTATTATGTGAAAATTTATAATGTACATTTTCCCTTACTATGTTTTGAGAAAACCATTTTTTATATTTCATATCCTTAGGTAATTAAGATTATTGTTTCATGTGAGATGACATGGAAGAGTCTAAGGAGACTGATTATGTATAAAACTTTTAAATTATTTTAAAAAAAGATGTTTACCAAGAAAATCTCTAAGACACTAAATCTTTGGGCCTTTGTGTTATGCGACTAATTGTGTGATGTAATATTGAAATCACTATATTTATGTATTATTTATGTTATGATCATATTGGGTTACTATAGTTTGTATTAGTGTAGGGTTTGTTTATTTTTGTAGGTCAGTTTAGTTACTTTTAGAGATTAGTTTAAAATCCTTTTATAGTATGATTACAGAACATTCGAAAAAACCATATAGTTATGCCTTTTTAATGTATGATATCATGAAATACTACTAAAGTCTTCAGTTTATTATTTTCCCTATGTGTATATCCCTGTGAGGATGATAAGATTATATGAGTTATATATCCATGATTTACATAGGGGTAATAAATCAAAAGTTTTGGATTGGGTATTAATTTAGTCGTAACCTGGTGCACGAAAATGTGGACTATCTATGTAAATGGTTTTAAACTCTTAGGGGATATTATTTGGTTGATAATTAGATATTTATAAACAAATATAATTGATTTATTTCCTTGTTTAATTCATGTAATTTGTTTATCAGTGTATGATATCCAAACAAAAATTATCTTATGTCAAATTTTAATTTGAATAGGTTTAATTTAAGGAAATATATGATAAAATGATCATGTAAAAGAACATGATGTTTTAGAGGTTTAAATTCCATTTATGATTATGATAATATACCTATATTGTAAATGTGTCAACACACATATCAAACTGTTCAGTTTTTAAAAGGTTTGAAATAGAAAGAAACGTGGGTGTGAGGGTTAATGAGAATATTAACTCAATGAACTACTATTTGTAAAAGGAGATGGAATGAGAAAGCATTTGATTATTAAAAACAAGATATCATTGAATTTGATTAAAAATGTGTGTATCATCAAATTCATAAACAAAAAAAATTGAGGGTATCATGAAGGATCAATTGATAAAGATAATGAAGGAAGAAAATTCCAACTTTATATATGCCAAAAATTTGGAAACATGTGTCATGGAAATTCCCTTAAGGGGAATGGAATATGTTTTATTTTTATAATATGGGACCATCACAAATCAAAATACACTAGGGAAATGAATTGTTCAGATATCATAATGATATATGAGAATATGAATCCCAAGGGACCTCTAATTATTTGATTTCTTATGTATCTAATTGATGAACATTACCCAAGTCAGTGTCACAAATATAAGGAGTACAAGAATTATATGTGTGAAAACAATTTCTTAATAAGTTAACAAGGTTTATCCTAATCAATAAATCATCAAAAAGTGTATTGTGATAACTAAATCCTACACATTATAAGTGAGATTATGGGATATTTATTGTAGAATCTATATGTTTTATATAATTTTTTCTATGTATACCTCTCTGATTTTTGTTTATCAAATAAAATATCAAGTTTTATGATAGTTTATTTTCCATATTTATATTTATGAGAATATAAAAATTATTTTGGGTCCTTTAGATGAATATTCAATAATGGGATAACTAATACAAAATAAGAGTTATAATCATTTATCGTGGTTATATTACCCAAAACATAATCACTATTAAAAATGGATGGTGGAAAAATAAAAAGTATAAACCATCACATATAGATCTTAATATCACTAAAATAAATGATGGTGCAAAAGAAACTTCTTGAAAATCATCCATAAATACAACTCCAAAAATTTAGGGATTAATATACCTATAGATGTTAAAAAATCATTATTCCAAATATATATATAGATTACAATCCCCCTCTTCCATCACTATTTCCACAATATGTAATGGTTATTTGAAAATAGAGGCTTTCTAGTAATCTTTGGGATGAGAGTAGTTCGAGAATAAAGTTCCATTTCTCGGATCATGTGTGCCCATATAGTGTGTTTCAAAAATTGGTTTTGTTCTTTAATGGTCATGTTTGGACACATTAAATTCCACCAGGAGCGGATGTGGTAAGGAATCAACCCCCCCCCCCCACCCCCACCCCCACCAACCTTTAGTATAGTAGGATTTATAGAACATGTTGGACCATGTCTATTGAAATTGGTTGGTGAATATATGGATAGTTATCTATTGAAACTAGAAACATTGGTGATTAATAATAATGAGAGGGTGATGACCGATACATTAGAGATGGATACATTAGAAAGGCTTAGGATGTGACTAAACATGAATATTAATGAGCCTTGTATGGATGAGGATCAATCTTTATCAACACTATAATTAGTCCTAAACATTATACTAACACTTCCATGTTGAGGAACCATAAGTGGTTAGAGATAGGTGAGTGTGTTGTAAGTATTACAAAAATCAGGAATTGAATTTTATTCCTTAAATTAATTTATGATAATTTTCACTATTGGTATAAACTATGAACACAAAGGAAAATAAAATAGGTCTTAACAACAAAACATGAGAGTTATTTAACTAAAATGATTAGAAAGAAATGTATTATTTTGATTAATATTATTATAAATTAATATGTTTGATTGATAATTAATTATAAATTTAATTCTCAAGTCATATTATAGATACCCTTACATAATTTATATTGGATGTAATAATTAAATTTGTGAGAATGTAATATATTAAAGTTGGGATATTGTAACGATAAGAGATTCCACTTTGTATTAACCTTTAATAAATATTTTGGTAATATTAAGTCTCACATGAGAAATCAAACTAAAGACATTGATTTATTTTTAATATTTCATGTTACCTTTAAAACATATCTATTAAATTAGACTGTATAAATTAATGTAATCTTGTCAAAAATTCAACAAAGAAAGAAAGACAGAATGGAATAGAAATGAATAATTCTTCCTTATGATTACAATTGATATAATTTCATTGGGAATGTAGCTTCAGTATGGTTTTCCCATAACACATCTCAAATCAATATCAAGTAAATACAATTTTAGAAAACTTTAGAATTGAGAAGTTCAAGCTCATTGAGATTTAGACATGGTCTATAATAGCTAAACTAAAACCCAAAACTAAAAATTGATAATATCTGATTCTTAGAACTTATATAGAGATCATAAGGTTCTATGTAAGTATAAATTAATATTATATCAACATGTAATAATTATATTTACAAAGATATGTCATGAATTAATATATTCCATAAAAAGTCCTTTTTTCTAATTTCACTTCATTCATAAAAATATATATTAAAACAATAGTAATTTTATATCAAAGAACTATTTTAATATTTATTTAATGATAATAATATATATTAACTATAGTCTCATTAATATTTTTATAAAAAATATAATATTTAATATATTAATAGTTGTTTCTCTATAGAAACGGCTTCTCGCTACATTTTGTGTTTTTAATATATATTTTTTATAAATTATAGGAATTTTATATTAAAAAAATAGAGTTATCATAGTTATATTTTCTTAAGATTAATGTTTTGGGATTTTTTTATAAATGAAAAATATTTAGATTAATAGTGAAAATAACTATTTTAATAATCTCATGTATTTTATGAAGTTATATTATAATATAAATAAATTGAATTTTTTTGAAACTATTTTCCTAGTCTATTATATAGTATAAATAAATATCAATAAATATAAAATACTATTTTCCAATTTTATAATATCATTCTCATCATTTTGAAAAAGTGTGTAGCATTTTAATGAAAAAATGTTTCCCGTGTTTATCTTAATCTCTTATAACATAATGAAATGAAGTTTTTGATTTAATTTATTGTTAAATAAATTAACTTTTAGTTATGATAATTATATTAAATTCATTTTAATAAATTTATTTGATATTTATACTATAATCATAAATTATTTTTCTTAGAAATAAATTTTTTCAAAAAATTGGTTTTTGCGCGTTACATGAGCTTGGGTTAAAATTCAATTTTAACCAAAATAGTATTATTATTTTAAAAAATGGACTTTGTATTTAGAATCAGTGGTACTAAATTATTAAAAAAAGTCCATTTTATTTTTTGGAATAATGGATCAATTTCCTGGGAAAACTATTTTTTAAACAAAAATGTTAAATTTGAGTATACTCAGGTGTAAAGGGAATCAAATGTTTAAATAATGTTTCTTGTCGAATGTTGGAGGTTTTAATCAAAATTATGTTCCATAAATTACATCATTTATCAACATTTTATGCAATTTTTTTGGGATTTTCATCCCATTGTTGAATAGTTTTTGGTATTTAAAAAAATGAATAACTTATTCACTTATATATGAGGCACTCCTCTCCTAATTTCCCCAAACACAAAAAACCATAAATATCATGACAAATTACACCCAAAAAACTATTAAATATTATTTTTCACCTTACATGGTTTCTTCTATTCTCAAAATTCCACCCCATAATGGTTTAGTCCACTTTACAAAAAGAGATAACCCAAGAATAGAGGTAAAGGTTCCCATCCTCTCCATATCTTTTATATTTCATTATGTACATTCCATATTCTATAAATTTCTTTTTAATATATCATAATTATAAAATAATTATAGATACTATAAATATAATTAATTATAATGATGGTACAATCCTTAACTACCCTCCTCTTTTTCATTAAAAAAACTAAATCGTGAATTATGTGTTAAGACAACTGCCACCCAAACGACACAAAAAATTTTCATTTTCTATCACCACATTACAAGTATGGTAATAATAAAGAATTTATTATATAATTGTTAAGTTATTAGTATAATTTTATTCATAAATTATATATATATCACTCTCTTCCCACATTCTATGGAAAATGAAATCAACAACCAAACATATGTGTGAATTACTACATCCAGGGAATGATCGATTTTTATTCTTTATTTCATCATTTACTTAAAGGGATGGTCATGAAAATGGTTTTAAAAGATAAATATAATTTTTACGATTTCATTATGTTTTTTTAAATTTTTTGAAACCAATTAATGATATTATTGACAAATGGTTTGCGTAGATTCAAATGATTAAAAACAATCATACTAAGATGAAAATCATTTATTCATGTTATGTAATGTCCTCATATACATTACATTGTCTTATAATTATTTTATAATTCAACTGTATCATAATAATAAACACTAAATGATACAACCATGATACTACTGAATTTATATTATAACTAAATCATATCATAATCATCGGCAATGATGTATCTTCCTATTTAGGTTTGTTTGACAATGTACATAAATAATTCCATGAAATTATCTCATGGATGATTATAAAAACATAATTTCAGCTATAATTTGTTGAAAATATGTAAATAATTAATATTTTTCTGAAATATTATATTAATATAGTAATTTTTGTTGTACAAGTTGTTAGAGTGCATCCAACTAATCAGGGAAACAAGGTAAGGGTTTCTTTGGATCAAATTAGAATCCCTTGATACATGTTTATGTTACACACAATATTTCCATATATATGGAATAGATATTTCTATGATATCATTTTATATCAATATAATATTATATTTTATGATATTTAATGTTTGTTTTATTTTTATAACACTCAGAGTGTTTAATTAAAATGTTACAATGGCTAAAAGAGATTTTTATGACTTAAATCATTTCCATCGGTCATACTTTCTCTTCTTTAAATATAATATTTAAAGATTGATATTTTATAAAACATGATTATTTTATGTTTTATTTAAACCTTATTTTCTTTTTAAATCATGATCCACACCAAATAATTCTTCATTGAGGATTATACTGTTTCGTTCAAATTCATTTTTTAATAATAATAATCATTTCCTTTAAAGGAATTTTCTTCATTGTGCATTTTTTACTTCTCACCAATGTTATGAATTACACAGTGGAAATATAATTTCTTTATCTATATTGATCACTTGATTCCCCAAAATTCATGTTAAAATAATAGTTTCCACATCTTTCTAATGATTTGGTTTTTCAAAAAGTTTTTTTAAAAATGTTTGAAATGTTTTTCTATCCTTTCATAAAAAGATGTTTTATCATCAAATATATATTTTATTTCGATAAAATTTATGAATTTTGCTTATTCCACATTATTAGAGACTCTTTTTAAAATTAAATTTTATCAAATTTTTTTTACTTCCAATTTTTTAAAAATTAATGAATTCTATTGTGTTCATTATTACAGATTTTTTAAATGTAATGTTTTCAAAGTATTTTAACTTATAATTTTGGAAAACATATTTATTCTCAACGACCATTTATTTATAATTAATTGTAATCAGGTTTATAAAATTTATTCTATTTCGATTTACAAATATGTGTTCTTGAATGTAATTTACAAATTGTCTTTTATAATAATGTCCAGAAAGGTTTTGTGTAAACTCATTTATTTTAACATCAATTATACCTCCATGGATTATATCCCAAGAATTTATTATTCTTATCATCCCCTTTTTATTATTAGATTTTGAAATATTTAGGGAAATGATATTTTGATATCCTATGATTTCGTAATTTCGGGTTATGTGATTATTTTACTAAAACCATTATTTTTCCTTGGGTTATTTTAGTTATGGTGATGATTTATTGTAAGAGTCAAAAATATGTATGGATGATGATGGAAGGGATATTATATCACCACACCAATTTATTGGTTTAGGTTTATATCTCATGATATAATTAGGCATATTCCTAATAGGTTTTTTCATAAATTCATGGGCATGATGGATTTGCTCACAATTTTAGGTTTTCATATGCTTACGATTGGGCTGAATTTTCATGTTGATTATCATGTTATTCTAATTTTACTAGTTTCATTTATTTTCCATGAAAATCCATGTTTTTAGGATTATTAGTTATTTTTAAATTTTTCCAAACTTCTATATTTTTCTTGTATTTTTTTGATTAATAACATGTGATTGAGATATGTCACATCTTTTATTATTCCTTGATGATATTTTTTTGATATTACATTTCTCCATTAGGTTTTATAACAATCATGCATGGTATGATGAACTTATATCAATATATTTATTATTTCATCATATTCTCTTAAATTATTAGGATCTAATACTTTATGATAAGCATTTTCCCATACTAAGTGATTGATCTCATTTATTTATTATATTTATAGTACCCATGTTATGAAGATGATTTTATCCTATAATATTTCATTAAATTTTCTAGATGATATTGATTAGGTATTAAAATTTTCATTTGTTTTAGTATAATATTTTTATGTAGCTAATCTCAAATACAATAATACTTTGAGTACTTGGGCTAAATAACTGTTTGTGAGATATAAAATTACATCATGGTATTTATGTATAATTTATGTAAAGTTTATTTTGGGTATCTAAAATGTGGTAAACAAATATTCCTCATTAATAAAATCTCATAATTCAACAACTATATTAAAATATACTAAAAATCGGACTATAGAACCATGAATCCATAATCGTTTTAATTCTCTTTGTATCTAATAAATAAGATGTCAAGGCCTATTTAAACTAAAATTTAAATATATAACCATGATTTTAACACATAGATATAAAATATTTAATGAATAACATATATTACAAAAAAATATCAATGGAATAATCAGATAGGTCTAGTGACTCTTGAATCATGGACCCATGAAAAATTGGTCTATAAGGAAACCACATCAACTCCCTCTATGTTATTCAAAAATAGTACCTTTCTTAGTAGTATCATACATAATTCCTATATTAATATACCATGGAAAGAAAATATAAGAATTAGTGATCTCATATGGCCAGTAAGGGTACTAGATAGAGATATCAGTGATCCCATAAGAATATCCGGATCATAAGGGTATGAGAATATGGGTATAACATTTTAAAACCATACCCATCATACCAAAAAACATAATAATGATTCATGGAGTAATTCATGGATGTTAATAAGATATTTATCATAAAGGAAGTAAATAACATGAACTATAATAAAATAACATTGGCATAAGACGTAGATTTGTGGGATAAAATAATTTTATTACTTTTACAATATGTATAAATATAATCATATTCAATCATTATGTTATGCACATGAAATTTGACCCTCACATAAAATTTTGGACAAGAAAAACAAGTCCATGAATAAACATATGGACATGAAAACTCTGTTTATGCATAAACTTATTGACATGAAAACTAGGTCCACAAATAATCTTATGATAATGAAACTCTAGTCCATGTATAAACTAATGTACATGAATATCGGGATTATGCTTAATCACATAGAAATGAAAACTTGGTCCACAAATCAAATTCTGAACATGAAATCAAGTTCAAACATAACATATTTTCTCATGTGTTATCAATATTTACCCAATTAATTATATTCCAATATAATTAGGTTCCCACCCATCTCATAATCATAATCTATTCATATATATTCCAAAATATCCTAAATAAATCCTCATATATCATAACCCATGAAAAGAAAAGGCCTTCATCATATCATTACGCTTATAAAAGAAATGGATTTCATAGAACTATTTTCATCATAATTGTAAACTGTTAAATAAAATAATAGATTTTTTATCCATAGTATATAACCTGAGTAGATAATAAGTTTATTAAAGTTTTTTTTGTTGATGAATACCATTAAAAAATCCCAAAAAGATTCTTGAGGAAAATATCATTTCTAGTTTGGTAAGACATCTTTTAAATATAACATTTTTACTAATATTAAAGAAAAAATTGTCATTAAAAAATTTCCTTGGAACATTGTAAATGATTTTTTAAAAGATTGATCAACCAACATGGTTGGAAATTACATTCATCTCAAACATGTTAAATTAATGATTCATTTTATATTTTTAGTAAAAAGTAAAAAATGTACCTTGTTTGGAATACAACAAAAAGATTACTTTAAATACATTTAGTAAAAATTAAAACGTGGGTAAAAATGAATTAATCAATCATAGGATAATGTTGAAACATTTTTCAAACAAATTTTATGAATATGGATATGTATGAAAAAATATTTTCCACCAAAGATGGCTGTATATTAAGTTTTTCATTAAAAAAACTATTTTGGTATATTTAGTTATTAAAGAGTGTAAAATAAATAAAAAAATTATACAATATAAATAATTAAATTATAAAAAAATTCATGAGATTCAAGGGAGAATTAATTTAATATTTTCTCCTCAGAATCATAATCATAAAATATCTAGATAACATTTTATTATATCATTAAACCCATACCAATGTAGTAATATTTGAATAATAAGCCACCTGATGGAAACAACCTTATATGGATATGTAAATACACATAATTTAAAAAATAATCATCCTAAAATAACAGTCAATTTCATAATAAACACTACATAAAAAACAATTGGTGGATATCGCATGTGTCTCCTTGAGTTAAAAGTGATATGAAATTCCCTAACCTCAAGTCTCAACCTTCTTAATGCACACTTCAACCACTTATATAATAAATATAAGTTTATTATAAATATATGACATTAAAATAATAATATATTTAATATCATATATTATTTACTTATTATATATTACCACCCTTTTGTTAACAATTCCTTATTGAAATCACTTTTCAGGGTGATCACTACTTCGTTTTTCATATATGTTATCGTTGGATAGTTTGGGTCACTATACATTGATTATGGTTCAATATTATATAGAATATTAATTATTATATAATATCATATATATTAATTATATAGAGATTTTAATTCATTCATAAATTATAGAGTCTGAAAAATTAATTTCACCAATCATGGAGACAATATGTCGTACGTATGCATGATTATAGTTACCATTTTTTGATTAATGGAAAAGATGAAAGAAAAATATGAATTAATATTTAAAAAAGTAAATCATGTATATAATATATATTTGATAAATCTATTATAAATTACCCTCCATGATGAAATAAAATGAATAATGTATCATGTTGTTTTGTAGATGTGTATCCCACACGCACAATGAGCCACACTATAATTTTCCAATGAATTGGATGTTAAAAAGTTATATGTGATATTATAATTAAATAAGTTAAATTATTTCATCATGAAATTGATTCAAATTACCTAAATTGAATTAATAATAATATAAATAAACATATTTTTCTTTTAAATTATTTTAAAAACAATTAATCATTGTAAATTCATTAAATGAAAAGGTCATTTGTAATAAAAATCATTATTTTTTAACAATTAATTTAAAAAAAATTAATCATTTGAAGAAAATTCGTAAAACATCACCCTAAGATAAATTTTATATTTTGATTCAAAAAATGATGTCTTTTTTTCAAAATAAATTCATAAATTTTAAAAAAAATAAATATTATTATCTTTCTAAAATTTGAAATGGTAATAATTTTTGGAGAATATATTTATTTTCACATTATATAAAGACATTAGAAAAATGAAGTACTTATTTATCTATATAGTTTATTTATCTAAATACTTTATAAATAATTTAAAAAAATTGTAATTATTATTCATACTAGTAATTTTAATGTTTATTTAATGATTTTTATGTTTTTATAATAATATTAATTGTAAATTTTCATTTTTTGAAAAATTAGAGAAGCATGTTACAAAAGCTATTGAGTAATTTAAATTTATTTGAAATAAATATTATAAATAATACCATGGTGTTATATTACACACCCTTAAAATTAATTTTTACATTAAAATTATGTCACATTAATACAATCAGTTGAGGATATCTCTACCTCATCTGATCCTTAGGTTCCCATAATTCTTCCTTAAATTGATGATTTCACCAAACAAAATTGACTAAGTGAGTTGACCTATTTTGTATTTATTTATCTCTATGATCCAAAATATAAACCTATTTTTTACAATAAAATATAAATTATTTACTGCTATGACCTCTACATTCAGTACTTATTAAGGGTTGATTAGGTACTACCTCAAGGGAGAGACATGGAACACATCATGAACTTCAGATAGGTTGAGAGGAAGTGCCAAATGATAAGAAATTATCCCTACTTAATCAAGAATATAAAAAGGGATAATATACATAGTAATCAGATTTCCTATCATTCCAAATCATAAAAAGAAATTATATATATAAATTTACAAAAAAACCTTCTCACTAAAATCAAATTCCAGATCACACTGATGATTCTCAGCATAAAATTTCTATCAAATATGAGATTTGTTTTTTTTATTTAATGGTTTTGAATTTACCTACCATTTTTTAGCTACATCACGTCCCAATAGATTTCTTTATCAAACATTAATCCACCTATTCTTTTTCTAAACATATATCTCAAGAGGTAATCATAAATATCCATCTAAATTCATAATTAATATCAGTTGTTGTAATAAAACTAAATTAGAGGAAGTTATTTGTCATAGAAACCCTATAAGTCCATATAAAAAGTTCTAAACATATACTCTAGGGTTTGAATTATTCTCTTAGACTAATTGAGTATCTAAATATATTACGTGATGTTGAAACTGAACACTTTTTCAAGGTCTTGATGAAGACTTTTTTAGAGCTTTAAGGTAAACCTTGGATCCCAATCAGATAAGATGGATTATGAAACATTATACTAGATTAACACCATATTAAAGTATCTAATGGTAATGAAGTGTTATAACATTGTAAGGTGATTGACCCAAATAGCATTATAAACGTTTGATTTTTTTGAATCCCGAGGAAAAAAATCCATGTGGATGTTTTCCCAATTCAATTCTAGTTTGTGTAATGGATGTCACATCCCATTTTACTTTTTTCTCTCAACATTATCTTTCAGATATAACAAGCCCTAAGATTCAGAATTTGAAATATGTATCTTCATTTCATCCCTCTATTTATACCATTCCCAATCATTATAAATGGTTTTAAATCCCGGATGAATAGAGAATGAGGAACTGTGATCTTCCTCTAACAAATCCTTCATTAAATATGGTATGTATGGAACACATACATTGTTCTTTATCCTTATCATTCCATCATAATCAACGATAAAATTCAGAACTTTTTTCATATTCTTATACTACTCAACATATTCTTTTTATGTTTCTATATTATTCACCTGTATTGATGGTTGAATTTACATTTTATAATGACAATATTCATCCTCTTTCTTCTTGATTCAAATAAAAAACAATTTATAATTTAGAAATATTGGAACTTTTATCATCCTTATAATACATAAGTTAGCAAGATCCTTTTTACTAAAATCATCGACCACATTCTATTATTTCCCAAGGTGGTAATGTATTGAGAAGTCACAATATTTAATGAGTTACAATAATATTCTCATTACATATTAAACTACTTCTATGTGAATATATAATTTAACAATTTATAATCAGTGTATATATCACACCATTCTCCATAAAGACAATTCCTCGATATCATTAACCAAAAAATGAAAGCATCTAACTCCAAGTCCTGAATTGTGTATTTTTTCTCAGTAATATTAAAATTTATTGAGGAATAAGTTAAAACCGTGTCATTTTACAAGATAAAACATACTAATACCATCTTGTATGTATCACTTTAGATTATTAACCTCTCTACATTGTAGGGTAATGTAAGATAAACATCACAAACTAATCTTCTCTTTAATACCCTGAAATTTACCTCAAATTTTTCTATCCAGAGGATCTTGGGTCCCTTTTGAGTTAACTTAGTTAGTGGATTATATTATAATGTGAAGTAATCTAAAATAATATTAATAATATCCATTAAAACCATCAAAATTTTAGATTTCAGTCACAGTAAATGATTTGTTCAAACATTTAACAACTTTTTTCTTTGATGTATCCATAAATATACCCTCTCTTGAGATTATTTGGCACAAAAGTGAAACATTTTTAGATAAAATTAACACTTGGTAAATATTTATAAAAATGCACCCTCTGTATGGGTTTTCAGGATAATTATTAAGTGATCTTCAAGCTATTTATTACTATATCAACAAATAATAATATTTTATATAAATAGTACAACAAAATAATCAAGGTAATACCTAAAGACTCTATTCATAAAATCCATATTGATATTAGTGGAATTAGTATGAATTAATGGAATAACAATATATTGATATTATACATACCTTTTATGGAATATTTACTTGGCTATATCCTCCATATTGACCATCAATTGAAGATATGAAAAATGAAGGCCAATCTTGGAAATGTATTGATTTTGACACAGTTAATCAAACAAGTTATCAATATGGGGTAGAGGATACCTATTCTTGATTTTGATCTTGTTCGTCTCTTGATAATAATTGCATAGTTCCTTCTATCCATCAATATTTTTAACAAAAATTACATTTGAAATATAAGGTGATTCACATGAATGAACAAATGCATAATCAATATTCACATGGATTGGATTATTTAATTTTTTTCAACTTAATTGATGCCAATATATAGGGAGTATTTGAAACATCTAAGGTTCCAAGTAAAAGTTCTGTTGAGAAAGAAACTTCATTATTCAATACAAGACTTGGTAAATCAACCAAAAAGACATTAGAAAACATTTATACAAAAGGTATATCATCAATGGTGATTTCCCCTCAATAATTTGAGATAAAATCACCTTTTTTTAAAAACCTTATACCCATACAATAGATTTTATTTTCATTTGATGTTCATATTTATCATTTCTCTAATAAATGATAATAAGTTGGTTTATAATATCAAAAATGACATCCCATCCCTAGAAATTGATGTTTAGTTTATACAGATGATGAAAATACACCACTAATATACTATCAAACTCAACTAGATAGAGGATAATAATATTTACAAGAAACACATTCCCAGCCACATAAACTAGGGAAGAATCATTAACTTTAGATGAGATCAGTGTGTCATTAGTGTTTTTCACTACTAATTCAATATCTAATCACTAACGTTATATTGTGATACCCGAATAAAATTCATCAGATGTAAAATAGCTGGTAGACCCAAATTTAAAAAAAAAAATAGCAGTTCTAGAGTGGTTGGTAATTTTTACATTCACCATGTCCTTATTATACCCCTCATTATAAATATTGAACACAAGATATTTCAATTTAACTATAGGCTTAAGATTTTTCTGATGTTGATCAACATCATTGGCCTTTGGATATAAGAACTGGTTAGAATAATGTTAATACACCTAAAAATTAAAACATTAGAGTGTGGGTAGTGCCTTCTTGGGATATATCTATATATTCACATCTTTTGTTAACTCTTTCCCATTAAATTATTTTTCAATTTCCCAATAACCTTCATTTCCACATTTAAAAAATGTTGTTATTCCTATTAAGGAAATATCATGCATTTTTCTTTCCACACTTTTAGTATTTAAAAAATATCATTTTTTCCACTCTATTCTTGTTATCATTTACCTTGAATTATATCTTTTAAGGCTTATTAAAACAATGAGATTCATGGGTAACTCTAATCTATATTTCCACATTGAAATAACATAAAATATGGATATCATATCTAATGATTTTTTTAATGGATAAATAATTTTAGATACTTAGTTTTAATCCATTAATTAATCGATCAACATTACATTCAGGTTTAATGATAAAACAAGATTCATATCCCACATATCTTGTCAAATTTTCCTTATATATTTCAACAGATTAATTATCCTTCTACAATAGCTCAAAAAATTCTCTATCCATTTTAATTAAAATATTATGAGGAAATTAACTATTGAAAAATATTCTCTAAAATTCAATCCACTCCATGGATTCAATTTTATCCCCTTTTCTTCTATTATTAATAAGAGTCCACCAATAAATTTCTTCTCTTTCTATTAATAGATTTCCAAAATTATTTTTTCATGACAAAAATATTGTATATTAGGAAATATATTTTCAATGGTACAAATACATTTCATGGAAACTATAGTATAAATAAAACCACTAAATTCAAGTGGATGATTCCCCGTGAAGGACTCAACATACATGTATTCTCTCATGTGCTCATTCAGAATTTATTCATGATTCATAGCTTGAGATTTTAATGTGATAATATAAATCATATATTTCATTACATTTACTAAAAATGTTTTTATTCAAGATGAAAATAGTTGAATTTTCCTTCACTGTTAGCATTAACATGATTTATTCAAGTTCTATCCATCGTCAAAAACAAAATATAATAGTGTGAGAAACCATAATCATAGTGGGAGACCAAATAATTATGAAAAAAAATATTTAAAGAATTTCTAAATAATAATACCTTATTTTAAATATATAAAACCTTAGGTTTATCTTAAGTAATTCAATTTCATTATCTATTAAAGTCTTTTATGATGGATCGTAGATAGTTTATCAATTTCCAAAACATATCCCCTTGGTTGGTCAAACCAAGTGTACAGGAAGGCATATTTTCATGCACATGGTAATGATTGAGTCAAAGTCCAATGCACACATTTTAGAATTACAACCATTAGATACAACTATACCAAATCCACATCCACATGTAATATCAAGAAAGGGAATAATTTCATAGAAACCACTATCAATATCTATCACAAAAATTCAAATATATATTCTTATACATAGAATTATCCTTATGGTTTTCACTAATTTTTTCTCATCATAGTTTCTAAAGGTTACTACACCTTTTTCAGATAAAAAATACAGTGACCCATATATTTCACACCTTGATATTACATCTTAAAAGGTGAATATTCATTTCAATACATAATGATCCGTTCCATATTTGTATTGGTCTAATGCCTATGGAAACAAGGACACATAAATTAGTGTTTTATAAGTGAAATACATCATATTCTTCTATGTTAATCATAACTTGGACCCTTCTTTAGACATATCATATATAATACCATTCATCATAACCTAGAGAATGAAAACACAAAAAGGGAATGCTCAGAATCTTAGTACGGGTAAAGAAGGGAGATATCAATGATCATATAATATTGACAAGAGTACAACGGTATGATAAAATGAGATAACACTCTATAACACTAACATGTATAATAAAGATCATAATCTTGTGTCATATAAAAAAAATTTTTGTTTATAATACATGAAGCATATATGAATCAATTAACATCAGCCATGAGAACATAAAATTTGAATAAGACTTAGATTTGTTGAATAAAAAACCATTTAACATTTTGAATATGTATAAATAGAATCTTAATCACTAATTAAGTTAAGGGTGTGAAATTACACCCTCTTATAAACTTATAGACATAAAAACAGGTATATTCATAATATTATCCTTATGAATTCCAGGTCCACTTATAACTTATAGACATGAAATCTATGTCTATACCGAATATTATGAACATTAAATTCATATGAACACATAAATTTATGGACATAAAATTCATGTTCACGATTAATATTCTGGATAAGAAAACTAGGTCCACCCATGAAATTGTGAACCTAAAATCAGGTTTCCACATAAAATATTTAATCATGAATTATCCAAATTTATCAAATGCATTGAAGGAATATATAATATTAAGCCCACCCATCACATAATCATAATCCATTCATATATGTTGTACATTATTGAAAATAAATAATCATATATCAAAACCTATGAAAACATATGGGTTTCATCAGAGAAAAACTTATGGAAAGGAAGTCGGTTTTATAAAAATATTTTCATCACAATCATAAACCATGCCAAGAAAAAATAAGGATTTTATCCTTGGATCATATCCCCAATATAAAATATATTAAATCAATGGTTGTTTCTATTTATGAATACCTTTTATAGACCCAAGAGTCATTTTTTAATAAAATATAATTTCTATTTTGAAAACACTTCTATAAAATATAAAATTTTCCCAAATATTAGTGAAAAAAACTTCATTAAAAATATCCTTGAGGAAATCTACATGATTTTTTATTACATTTACTCGTATTTATGTTAGGATATAAAATTCAGGTTTTACAAGTTAATACAATTATTCTTTCTAAATTTTCAGTACTAAATAAAAAACACATCATTTGGAAAATGCCAAGGAAATTCAATTAAAAAATAAAAAACTAAAACGTGGTTGTAAATGACTTTAAAAATAATAGGAAAATAGTAAAATATTTTTAGAAATTTTTCTGAAACATGTATATGGATGAAAAATTATTTTTGATCGATGGTAAAAAAGTATGTTTTTAATTAAAATAATTATTTTTACCACTTTAACTATTAAAGATATGAAAATTAAATAAAAACATTTATTCATTATAAATTATCAGAGGAGAATAAAATTATTAATATTCTTGAGATAAATATCATACTATTTCACCATTGTAAAAATAATCATAAACAATTCCGATAATAATGAGATTATATCATTAAACCCTTACCACTTTGGTAACTTTTGAATCATAACCAAGATGAAGGAATGAAAAATTAATGGATATGTAATTCCCCATTATTTTTTTGATAATCATTATAAAATACATCCATGGTAATAATTAATACCACATAAAATAACCATGTGGTTAATATGGAATGTGTCTTAAATAAATAGTTTTGAGATGAAAATCCCCTAGCACAAGTCTTGATATTCTTGGTACACATTCTAACATCCAATATAATTAAAATAAATTTATTATAAACCTATTATTTAACCATAATAATATATAGCATACCATATATTATTTGATAATAAATTTGTACCACCCTTTAATTAAAAATTCATTATAGGAACCACTATTCATGGTGATAATTCCTTTTCATTTCAAGTATGTTCTAGTTCAATATTTTTGGTTATTATTAATTGATTCAAGATCCATAATTTAAAAAAAATTAATCATAATATATTATTATATATATTTATTTATTATATACATATTTTTATTTATCCAAAAAATATAGATACGGAAAAATTAATTGCACCATTCAGGGAAATGGCATGTCATACGTACCCATGAAGGTTGTTCCCAATTTTTTAGATGGAAGAAATAAAAAAGGTAAATTTTTGAATTAAATTTTTTAGAATAATTTTTATATAATATATATCATATATGTTCATTAAATATGTCCTTATTTCTATTCAGGTAAAAACTAAATGATAAACATATCACATCGTTTCGTGGAGGCGGTAGTCTGCACGTAAACATTCGTGGCAATATTATTTTATAATGGATTGGAAGGTAATAAGGTAAGTGTTATATTTTAATTTATGAAGTAAATTAATTTCTTAAATATAATATATATTATTTAAATAAATCATTATATCCACCCGTGAGAGGTGATGATGGAAATTTAATTATATTTGTTTGTGAGGCGGTAGTCCGCTATACACATGATCAATGGTTTCAATTTAAATTAGATAGAACATGAGTTTGATATTGGTTATGAAATCAACATATAAATATAAAAATGTATCGAATATAATCATTTTATTACATTATCTTATTTTAGGAAGACTTTGAGGGGGTTTAATAATAAATAAAAAATGCTCGGATAAGAATAATATTTCGTCTTTATACAGTCTCTTTTGGTTTTTACCAAAATCCTTCATAAGAGAGATTAAAATTTAAATTAATTCATATATTATTTGATGGGGTAAGTATACAATATATTTGGGAAGATATTTTATAAACCAAATGGATTTGTAATTGAGAATATATGATTATAAGGGGTGCCCTTTTATATGTGGGGGAGAGGACACATTGAGATGTTTTGAAAATAGACTAAAAACCCGCGTTATACAAATACCAAAAGGATCTAAAAAAGATCATTATCAAACATTAAATTACATAATGTATATATATATATTATAGAAATTTTAATTTTAATGGTTATTTATTCATTTTAACCCATATCTTTTTAGTTTATCCCTCGGTAAACTTTTTTTAATTTTAACTTCAGAAAAAATATATTTACTATTTTTAATATTTGTTTTGTAAAAATATTAAAAATAACTTATTAAATAATATTAATTATTATTATTCCAAAAAATTATTCTATTTTGAAAAATTAAATTCATACAAGTGAAATAATTTAATTTAAAATTATACCCACACACACTATGAAAAATATGTTTTCCAAAGAGAAAATATTCATAAGTATAAATCAATTAATATCAAAATTAAAAACTAAAATGACTAAAATGAATTAAATTGGATTAATAATAATATATTTTAACTATATATAATTTTATAACATTTTTATTACAATGTGCAATTTTCTAAAATTCTTTAAATGAATAGGTTGTTTTTAATAAAAATATATAAATCTACACAATTAAAAAAAATAATCTTTTCAGAAAATTATAAAAATTCAACCTAAGATTGTTTTAAAATTTTGATTCTATGGAAAAAATTCCATTTGGGAAAATAAATTTAATAAAATTATATAATGTAAAAAATTTTACTTTTATACAAAAAGTGATGAAAATCATTTTTTAAGAGGGAATTTATTTTAAAAATATCTAAAGACTATAAAAAAATTAAGCACTTAATTATAAAAATTTTATATATATAACCTTTATAATTAATTTTAAAATTATTTTTTCCCTATTCATACCATAAAGTTTAATGTCCATGTTATAATATCTATGTTTAAATAATAATATTACTAGTTTATTTTCCTTCATTTAAAACTTTGTGTATTGTGTATCGCATGCTGTTGAATTAATTCAATTTAATTAAAAATATATATTTTATAATATCTAGGGTGTTATGTTTTCCCATTTATTGGAACTCTATTTAAGATATGACATGGAGATAATAATTCCAATCTATAAAAACATTTTTATATGCCTAAGATAAATATCATGGAATTGACTTTCTCTGTTATTTTTTTATTTTTCTCTTAGCTTAACCATTTTTTGAGGTTTATATGGAGGGGTAACTTTTTGTAATATCCCAATATATTCCAAAAATAATGGAATATAGTATTAAATTACCATTTTAGATTTAAGGAATTTAATTTTAACCCCATATTTGTTTTCAAAATCAATTTATTGATACTAAATTTATCTATAACATCATATTTATCAAGTAAAAAGAAGACAATCAAAATCGTACATAATTATCATGAAAATTTTTAATGTTCCTATTATTTCCTATGGTAGGTGTATCATTAAAATCAACAACATCACTATATATGAATTCTAAAAAATTAATTTTTCTTTCTACTATTGGAAATGGTTTACTAAGTTTTTTTTAATATAATTTACACATTTATTATCAACTGTATCCATTCAATATAATAATTCTAGTTTTTACATGCCATTAAGTTTCTTATAAAAAATGTGACCTCAATAATTATTCTATATATAAAAAGACTATATCATGTAAGAGCAAACTATATTTTTATCTAATTCGAAAAATACTTTAGAAAAGTGACCATCTCTATCAGATATCCAAAATTTTTAAGAATGGTGTTATCTACCTCAAATTTTGGAAAAAACACATTCTTGTTTAACATGTCCCTCGATACTAGGTTCATATAAACATTAAACACATATAATACATCATTTAAGTGGAGGATCATTTTAAATGTAAACTCAATATCAACCACTCCATTACCTTGTATGTTTATGATTAATGATTTCCCATGTATACTAATGTCCCCTGTTAGATTGATTTAATCTTTAATATTATAGATAAAATAATTCTCACATGTCATATAACACCAAAATGCATCAATAAATAGAAGTTAAATTCTATTACCTTGTCTTTTAGGATCATAGAGAAAAATATTTCTTTTAAATAATGGTTTCAATATTTATTCATAAGGGTATGAAAATACTATTTGATGTGTCCCACATTTGAACATAAGTATCATGCCACTTTATTCTAGTTGAATTTTTTCCTTTCATTTCAAAGGATTGTACTGATGTATTTTCACCTTTGAGGACCCAGTAGATCCCCTCCATCTTCTAAAACTACCATGGATTTATCATCCTTATCTTATTTTTCCTCATCGTTCTTTTTATATTCATCCTTAATTTATAGGAAATTGAGTAACACATATGTAGAAATATATTCCTTTACCTATATTAGATAATTTTTACCATTATTTGAAGAATTATGGATCTCATTGATGATATATGTGACAATTAAAACATCGTCCATGTTCATATTTTTTACATTAAGGTGTTTTTAGATGTGTTGTGTTTCATAGAATTATTCTATGATTGTTATACAATCATCAATATTGTTTGAAATAAAAATATTCTCTAATAGTTTTGTTTTATATACACATCCTCAGTGATTTAATTTTTCTACAAGGAATGCCATATATTATTTACAATTGGAGGATATTTATATTTGTCAAGGAGTAAATCAACTAAATCATTGAGTATTCACCCTCAACACAAGATATCATCATTAGCCAATTTTTGTATTTGGTTGGAATATTGATGCATCCCATCATTGAATACGGGGGGTTTCAAAGTTGAGAGCCCCTAAAATACTTTGAGAGTATAAATTATCATGTTAATCCTCTTTTTCCACCTCTTAACGTTGTTTCCCTAAAATTTACCCACCATCATCACATTGTTGACCATATCCATATCCATTATTAAAAATTATTTAATGACCCAAAATTTATACACATGTAAATCAAATTTTAATATTTAAATATTAATTACATAAAAAAATGATCCACTCTATAATTGTTTAGGTATAGAGCCTTTGGAATCATATATACACAAAAAATGCGTTCATAAGTGAAAACGCATATCTGAATAAGCTCTTTATAACTAGAAACCTTATTGAGTGTATCACACTTAATGATTTTCTTCAAAACTTATGGTTTGGAAACATATGAAAGGGTGAGATTAATTACATAGTAAAGGTATTCAAGGTATATATCAACATAACTAGACTATAATGAAATTATAACATGAGAATAATATTTTAAAAACATAAAATTCATAAAATATATCATAAACATGAGTTGTGGAATAAATCTTGTAAGTTTATAAGACACGAGTCATAAATGATTCGAATAAGTTGATCCATGGAACAATAACATTTTCATAAGATAGGTAATTGTGGGATAAACATAATAATAATAAATCATATCCTTAACGGTCATGAATCCTTTCGATTACTATCAGAATGGAATTGGTCCACTCCTTAGACATTTGTAGTTTTAAAGGTTCACTTAAATGACTATCATAGTGCAAAAATACACTAACTAAATTGGTTTTACGCCTCTATTATAGTCGTATTTATCTCATGAGATATCAATAAATACCCAAGTATTTATATTATCATATAGTATTGGGTTCACCCTTCACATAATTGAAATCATACATATGTGTTCTACAAGATCATAATTTATTCATCATATAAAAAATTATGAAAACTATATAGGTTTTATAATAATTTCATCATTCAATAACCATTTAAAAGAAATGGGTTTCAAAAATATTTCATCATTGCATAACCCATGGAAAATAAATGGGTTTCATAACCATTTAATTCACTCATAGAATAACCCATTGTATAATAATGAGTTTCATAGTTATATTATCATAGTAATCATTATACATCTAGATAAATAATATGGATGATACTATTTGATCATTTCCCAAGTAAAACATAATCCACACCAAGGGTTATTGTCATTGTAGGATAAAAATTCTATAAATTATTTTTAAAACATTCTTAAGGAAAATATCCCTTTCAAATTTAAAAATCACATTTTAAAATCTAAAAATTGGCATATTAATATATAAAACATTTTCTTTGAAATTTTCCTTGGAATATTTTAATAGAATATTGAAATAATTTAGTGTTCATGATGGTGTAAAATTTCATCCATTAAGAATATGCTAAAATCCTGATTCCTTCCACATTTTTAATATAAATTAAAAAGAAGATCATTCAATAAACAAAAAAAAGATTATTTTAAAAAAAATCATAAAAGGGGAAAAATAAATTTAAACCATAATTTGATAATAGATGAAAAATTAATTAAATAATTTTTAAAAAACATGGGAATGAAGGAAAAATATTTTCAATCAAAGAGGGAAATATTGTGGTTTTTTTATAAAAATTTCACATTGGACACCTGAATATAGAAATAGAGTAACCTGGAAGGAAAAAATTTTAATTTCTATAAATAAATTGAGGATAATTTAGTTAACGAGTTTCATGAAACGAATTTCATAATATTTTTTCATTTGAAGCATAATCGTTAATGATCACGATATATTATAAAATTATATAATAAAACTATTACCACTTTGGTAACTTTTGAATTATAAGACACATGAATAAAATAACCTAATATTGATATGTATATAATATATTTTTAATGGAAAAATTATAAAATAAATTCATGAGTATTATATATTTCACAAAAAATTAACAAGTGGTGAAAATGGATTGTGTCACATTAAAACAAAAGTGAGATGAAAATCCCTTACCTCATGTCTCAAAATTATTCATACATGATAAAACATCTTGTATAATAAATATTGGGTTACTATAAATCTATTTATTAAACATAATCATATATATAAGACAATATATTATTTTAATAAAATATTTTATCACCCATTTATTCACAATTCTTTGTTAAAATCATTGTTTCAGGTAATAACTGTTTTGGTTTTCTTGTATGTTTTGTTTCAATTTTTTTAGACATTTTAATTTTATCATGGATACATCATACTTATTATGTCAATAATGATATAAATATCATAACTATTTATACTATACGTATTTATATTAATCAATTATTTTTATATATGGAAAAATAATTATTCCATTCATAGAGATGGTAGGACGTACCTATTTATTAAAGATGATTCCATTTTCTCATGGGATGGAATTAAATAAATTTAAGAATTTATTCACCATTAAAAATAATTTTTCAATCATATATATATTATATATAATCATTAAATATCACTTTATTACCATATATGTCAAAATAAAATGAAAAAAATTTCACATCGCTTCTTGGAAGTGGAAGTCCACTTGTACGCATGAGTGATGTTATTATTTTCCAAATGATTGGAAGGTAAGAAAGGATATGTTATATTTTTTTCTAGGAAGTATAATGTTTTAATAAATATAATATATATATATATATATCTACCTGTGTGATACGATAGTGGAAAATTAATTACATCGGCTCGCGAGACTGTAGTTTTCCATACACACAATTGACAATTGTTTTCCCATTTAATGGAAGATAAGATGCATTGTAACATCCCAAGTGATGATAGAATAAGTATTTTTATTTTTTATTAATGTTTATTAATTATATTATAATTTTTCATTAAAATTTACCCTATTCACAGTATCATACATGACATGCAACAATCGATTTCTCTAAAATATTAGGTTTCACGCAATACTGAGTTATACTGAATAATAATATATTTTAAATATTATTATTTAATATGGTGTTTATCACCTAACCATTTTTTTTTAAGGTATAAATATTAATAACTACATTATATTTACACCTGTTTCTTTTTTTCTCATTCATCTAAAAATTTTGAAAGCCCTAATAAAAGAATAAATAAATGATTAAGTATAAATAGTTGTATATTTTTAAATGGTTCTTTTACTGCCTTTTAATGGTGCACCAAAATTAATTTTGATTAATAAAACATGTAAAAATTTTATATTTCAAAATAAGATTCATTTTTGAAATATATATAAAAAAATTTATGTTGCATGAATTTTTGGTATTTTTTAAATTTCATATTTTGATGAATAGTAAATTATTCTGAACGTTAATTGGGATATAATTTTTCATCTTATTAATTTATATAGTTAAATTATATTATGAATTTTTAATAAAGTATAATTATATCAATTTTATATCATGTAATCCAATTATGCTCATTGGAATCATTTTCATAGGGGATTTAGATATAAAAACATATAAATGTTTTTGAACATTTTTACTTGAAAACCCAACTTTGTAATCCCATCTTTAGAATTAATTTACCATTAATTTATGCCAGTTCTGTGATAGAAATTTATAAAAATGAATTCCATATTTTGAATAATCATAATTTTTAATTTCCAATAAGATCAACAAAGTATTTAACCAATATGATTAATGAAACTAATTCAAATTTTTTATTGTGATTTAAGAAAAATGAGCTTAATTAATGACTTAATATATAAAATAAGGTGTAAAAATGACCCCAAACTTGATTAAAATTTATTTTATAGCCAGATTTCGATGGAGGTCACTCAAATCATTCTATGAATCTGGAATGGGTAATTTTCCCCCTAATAAAAGGCCTCATATCCTCCTCACTAATTCACACCACTCAATCCACTTTAGATCATACAAAACCTTCCTAAATAATCTCCCAAATTCCCTATACTCTTTCTTTATTCTTTACGTGGGGAATAAATCCATCCAAGGAAGCCCTTCGGTGTAAGCCAAAATTAGTTACCCAAAAAGGGCCAACATTCTTTAATGAGCATTTATGTTTTATTTCATTAAACCCCAATTAAATTTATATTATTCATTATTTATAAAATAAAATAATTATAATCAATATAATGATATGTTTTTATTCTATGTTTCCAACCTCCACCTGCACACACTTCCATCAAATTTGTAACAAAATTGTCATTCATGTACGGTTAACTACCGCCTCACAAAACGATGTCTTTTTTATTTACCACCACTCAAGGTAGAGAATTATAATGGACATACTATTTTTAAATGATATATATACATATGCTATTTATTATGTATTCATACATTAAGAACTTTTATATAACACATACCACCATTCTTTTCATTTTGTGTAAATACAATAACATTGTTTGCAGATGTGTGGACTACCACATCCTCAATGCGATGTGATACATTCACACATTACATGGAATGTATTAAAAATGGGTTTAATTAAACATATAAGACATTCATAACATATATATTATATTTAGGAAATATTTAACATTTTTTAAATATAATGTCCAATTTTTTTGAAACTTTTTTCACACATTAAAAAGTGACAACGTCATTCATGGATATGTGGACTACGACCACCTCGACGCTATATTATTCCTTTTTCATAAAAATAATTCTATATATAAGTATATATGATTAAATAATATTTTATATATGATATAATTATCATTATATAAATATAAATTTTATATATCGTTTTTTAATAATAATCATTGAAAACTAAAAATGTTACAAATGCGTACGTACGACCAACCATCTATATGATTATAATGTTGGTTATTTTTCATTATATTGTTTTTTGATTGGTTTTAAAATTGTATTTTATGTATAAATATGATAATTATTTATTTATTATTATTCTGTATAATTTCATATAATTACCACTGTGACCATAGTCAACCAGCCTTAGTCATTTTGACACATAAATTGAATATAGTAAAAACAACCTATGTAGATAAGATTTTTTAAATAACAGTTTAAAATATTGTAATAAGATAAATAAAATTAATGATAATCATTATAGAGGTTCTAAATAAATTAAAAAATTAACATTAGTTTGTTATTCGAGAATATAAATACCCACATGATAATTCAGACTCAAGGTAAGGGACTTCATCTCAATCTCTTTTCAATGAGGCATTTCATGATGATATACACCTCTATTATTTTATTTGGTGTATATATTCCCTCATTGTCAAGAACTATTAGGAATTTAGTTATTCTCATGTTATATAAATTTTTATTTAAATGTTATTCTTTAATGGGTATTTTTATTTAAATGTTCAGTGTGGTATGGGACACTTTGAATGTTTAATGATTTAATTTAAAAATCTTTTTCACCATGTAAATATTCATGATATTTTTCACATATTTATTTATGTGGATTAGAAAGGATTAAAAAAAATACATTTTTGTCTATTTTTAATTATATTCAATGAATTTCAAAAAGTAATCATTTTATATGATTTATACAGAATGTTTTCTTAAATGAAAAAATAAATGTTCAATTCTTAATGTACACGATGAAAACATATTTTCTGTCATCGTAACAATTACTTTATTTCTAATATAATGCAAAAGAATACATGTTTTATTAAATTAATATATATTTCCCCTATTTTGGTATTTTTTATTTAAAATGGATTTTGAAAATGGATTGAATATTTCAATATCTTGAAATTTTTTCTTATGACTCAAAATTAAATTTAATGAGTGAAATGTTGAAAATTGAAATATTTTATTTCTTAGGAATATATAATGGTACTTGGAAATTTAATAGGTGTTGATGTGATAATACAATTATGCGTCACTCTATGATAAACCTACAATGGGTCGGTTAATGATTTCCCTCCAATGCATTGGGTATAGAAGTCATTTGTATGTCTATTCCATTTTTAATAGTGCCATGTATGGTAGTTGACTGCAAGATTATTCCATTTATAAGAGTGAAAAGTATAATTATTTCCTAAGATACCTTTATGATTTTTCAATTATTTATATGGGTTTTATGGTAATATATTGATTATGAAAAGGTAATTAATGACCTAATTTTTAATATATTTACTTCTTTTTAAGGATGAAAAATATTACTTTATGATAAATTTTTCTTGGGTTTGAATTTTTATCATTGTAATAACAGTTTCCTTATTTTTATATCCCATAAAAATAAAATTTATGGTCATACCACTTTTTTTAATGTTCTTCGTAATAACTAAGAATTAGCAAGGGATTGGTAGAATTCGTGTTTCAAATAATGAAGAATTTTCAAAAAAAAATAGGTCATGATTTGTTTTAAAAGAATTAGATTATAGAAAAAATAAATATTGTTTATAAGTATCCACGTTATATTTTATGGTTTTTTATGCATGCTTTATGTTCTAATTCTCTAAAACACTAAACTTGAAAATATCCTCATTATAGAGAAAGAAAAATTCATAACCTAAACTCAAGATTATGTAATGTTTTATGACATAGTCATTATTTTTTGTATCAATGGCCAGTTTAGATAACATTAGAGGTTAGGATAATGTTAATATAAATAAATTAGAGGATTTAACTTTATGTTTAAGTTATAATGATATATAATTTAAATATTACCATGTTTCCTTGACTGGACTATTTCTATATATAATGGTTTTCCATAGTATAAATAGAGAAGTTACGTTTGCAAGGAACTAAGAGGAAGTTATCCTTTTAAATCTCAACCCCTAGTTAGTTGGAATTGGGACTAAGAAGTTTGTGGCAGTGATGGATCAGTTGAAATAAGAAATAATTTAATGTCTGATCCAATCTATAGATAAACTAGATCTAATATTAAGGAACTTGTCTTTTGTGGATCATTTCATTAGGTAACATTCCATATTATTCAGTGCATCAGCTAACCCTGTAGTATTTGAAGGATGGATCAATGATTTCGAAAAGTTATTTGTGTCATGGGATGTTTAGAATTTCAAAAGGTAGCCCTTTATTTTTGTCATTTTTTATGTAATTTCAATTAATGGTTGTCAATGGTTAAAGAATATTAGATAATGTGGGAATTTCGATGCCATGGAATTTGATGGATTTGAGAATATTTTCCCAAGGTAGTTCAACTTATGATAGAAAACAAATTCTTGGATGAGTTTGTGGTTTAGTTTAGAGATGACATTTTGTTATATTCTAAATTTTCTGTGGAACAAAAATAGAACTTAAGGATTATTTTGAGAAACTTAAGGGAAAAGAAACTATATGGAATATTTAGAAAGAGGGAAATTTCATTTTAGAAAATTTCATTCTATTGAAGTATTATTTCTAAAGGTTTCATAACTATTGACCCTGCTAAAACAAAATTTTATTAAGAGTCGACAATGCACACCAGAATCAATGATATTTATATTACTCCTCGATTATTGGATTACTATTAATGTAGTATTGAAAAAAATCCTTATTTTTCTATACCATTGACTTAGTTAACTCAATAAAAATATAAGTTCATCCAGAAAAATGAATGTGATGATTATTTTTAGAAATTGAAATTAATAAATGTGAATACCCAATCCCCCCCCCTTCAATAAATGGTTTCTTTTTCATCTATAGTGATGCTTAATTAAATGTACTTGTTTTTGTCTTGATTCAGAATAAAGAGGTAAAAACTTTTGTTCCAATTCATAAGAAAATATATGAGTTAAATTTTCCAACACATGATTTGGAAATAGATGCAATTCTTTTTTTTAAATATATATTCATAATTTTTATATATTAAAGTGTAAAATATATACTGATCTCAAAATTTTGAAGTATATATTCACTCAAAAAAAATTTAACATGAGATCGACAAGATGGATCAAAGTAAACAAGGATTATGATTGCATGGTTAATTTGTATCCTCAAAAATAAAACATGGTGTTCAATGAATTAATTCAAAAAACTCATGCCACATTAACCACGTTATATTTGGAACATAACACTTTAGTCAATTATTTGAGTAATTTTTTCCAAAAATTTGTGTATTCAAGGAAATCTTCAATTTTGACTTAGATTTTAGTGCAGTAGACTATTTTAATAAGAATTGAGATAGCTCATAATATGGATCAATAATTTGGAGAAAACATAGAATACATTAAGAAGGGATAGTTTCTTGATTTTAAGATTGATGAAGAATGTGTTTTATAATTTGAATATATATTTTTTGTGCCTTTTGTTTAATAATCTTGGAAAGAGTTATTGAGTAAAGAACATAGTTCTCTATTTTCTATTCATCTGGACGGTACTATGAAGTACAAAGATTAATATGAGTATTACTGGTGGGATGGAATAAAAATATACATTATTGACTTCACAGTGAAGAGTTTGAATTTTCAGTTGGTTAAAACATAATGACATGTACCGAAGGGGATGATTCAATGTTGGATAGTGACATAGTGGAAATAAGAGAACTTATCAATGGATTTCATGGAGTTATTTCCAAATACATCTCTAGGTGATAATGTGATTTATTATTTATTGATCAATTAACTAAATCTCTATATTTACTTCCCATTGAGATTCAATGACTTTCAATCAGGTTTCTTAAAAATATCTAAATTATATTATTTGGATACATAGAGTTCTCACTATATTATAACAGACCATGATCCCATGTTCACATATGATTTTTGTAAAGGAATTTAAAAGTCCTTGAGTATTGAATTAAATTTAAGTAAAACTTTTCATCTTCAGTATGATGAATTGACTGAGAGAATGATTCATACCTTTGAGGATATTCTTTTCCATTTCTCAAAATATTACCAAGGAAATTGGGATTTACATATTTCTTTGGTCAATTTATCTTATTATAATTGTTTTTAATCCTATTATACAAATGGATCTTTTCAAGGTACTATATGGAAATATGTTTCAAGCATCAACTTTTTGGAAAATTTATGGAGAAAGGGAGTTGATGGTACTATAATTGGTCAAAGAAATTTTAGAGAATTTTTAGTTGATTCAACGACACATGAGAATCTCTCAGAGAAGGGAAAAAAATTTAATAACTGGATAAAAGAACATTATTTCAAGGTAGGTGATCATATGATTTTTAAATATTCCCCATAGAAAAGTGTGATTTTTTTTGGTAAAATGGGGACGTTGAGTCCATGTTTCATTAGAAAATATGAAATCTTTGAGAAATTTGGATCATTTTTGTACCAAGTGTATTTACCTTCAAATTTATCCTAGGAACATAATGTATTTCATATTTAATTGTTAAAAAAGTATATACCACATTCATCGCATGTTTTTAACCATAAAGTAGTTCAGCTATAATAGAATCATTCTTATGAGGAATAACAAATTCAGGATCCTGAAAATAGAGAGAAACTATTATGAAATAACGTTATTCATCATGTAATGGTTTTTTGGAAAAATAATACGGTTTAATAGGAAACATGGGAATCTCAAAATTCTATGAGGGAAAAATATCCCCACTTATTTTATAAGTAAAAAAATTTAGAAGAAACAATTTTAAAAAAGGGGGGAAGGATGTATCATCCCATGTAATGATAGAATAAGTTTTTTAAATATTTATTAATATTTATTAATTATATAGTTATTTTACCTTATATGTTATTCTACATCTAGTAGTGTAAATTACACATAATAATGAGTTTCTTTGTAATCTTGTGTTGTACAAAATACTGAGTTATACCAAACAATAATATATTCCTAATAATTTTATTTAATTTGGAAGTGGAAACCTTGCTATTATTTCAGTAGTAATGAATACGAATAACAATATTAAGTTAAAAATTGTTTATAAAATGTTTTGAAATTCGTACAATACATTTTATAGGCCTAAAATAAGAATAAATCAAATCATAATCATAATAAGATGTATATTTTTAAAGGATAGTTTTACCACCATTTAATAGTGTACCTATTTTAAAAATTATATTTGTCAATATCTAGAATTTTATATGATAAAATAAACATCATTTTCAAAAAAAATAACAAAATTTAATTTGGGTGATTTTTTGGTATTCTTTTAGACGTTTCATATTTTGATGAATAGTAAATAATACGAAATTTTAATTGAAAACTGCATTTTCATCTAATTTTATTATATATTTAAATTATATTTTGAGCTTTTTTAAGTATTATTAGATCAAATTTATGTAATTTAATATAATTTTATTCATTGGAAAACTTTTCATAGAGAAATCCGATATAAAATCTTAGCAAAATTTTGATGATTTTTTTGTTAAAAATATGCTTTGTTGTCTCATATGTGGAATTAATTTTAAATTAATTTATACTCATAATAATTTATAATTATTTCATATTTGTTTTTGACAAAAAAATAATTGAAAGTAATTAAAATTAATTACAACGATTAAGGGAAAACAAGGTTAATTAATGACTACACATGGAAAATAAGGTGTGAAATGACCCTTCACTTGTCTAAAACATATTTCACAGAAATATTTAGATTCTTAAACCACAATTAATCTTTAATGGTCAATTTTTAACCATTGTGATACATGTAAAATGTTGGGAGCACTCTAATATTTTCAAGAATACCCAATGTCTCCATTTCCCCACTTATAAAAGGCCTTCTCTCCTCCTAACTTATTCGAACCTCTAAATCCACTTTGGATCAACCAAAACCCGTTCAAATAATCTCCCAAATTCCCTCTCTTCACCATAAATTCCTCAATTTTAGCCTAAATCCATCCAAGGAAGCCCTTTCGTTCAAACTAGAAGAAGTTACTCGAAAAAAGAGGTAACATTCTTTAACGTGCATTTATATTTTATTTCATTCTCCACCAATTGAATTATTGTTATTATCTCCTTATATAATAAAATCATTAATCCAAATACACATATAGTATTTTATGTTTTGTTTTAGACCAACACCTACAGAAACTTCCATCAAATGTGTTATGAGATTATTAATTGTGTACGACGAACTATAGACTCACAAAATGATAACATTCATTTTTTCCTTTACCACCTCTCATGTTTGGTAATTATGATGGAAACACCATTTTTGTAAGATATATTTATTATATTTATTATGTATTTATTTTTAGTTAATTTATATACAACACATACATTAGTTATTTATACTTTTTATAAATATGATAACATTGTTTGTGGACGTGTGGACTACCACCTTCTCAAAGTGGTGTGATAGGATCACACATTACATGTAACGTAGTAAGTATGGGTTTAATTACAAATATTTGACATAAGTATCATATATATTATATTCATGAAATAATTACGTTTCTGAAAAAAATAATATCACATTTAATTTATTACCATTTTTACAAACTAAAAGTGATATCATCGTTTGTGGACGTGTTGGCCACCACCTCCTCAATGCGATGTGATTCCTCTTAAATCAAAATAATTCTATTTATAAGTATATTTGATTTAATAATATATTATATATGATATAATTATCATTATGGAAAATAAATGTCACTTAAAATATTTCCATAGTGATCATTGAAAATGGGAACATTACTCATGTGTACGTAAGACCTACAATCTCTATGATTGTAATGTTGGTTCATTTATCATCACCATATTTCATGATTAGTTTAAAATTTGTTATTAATGTATAAATATGATAATTATGTATTTATTTTTATTCTCTATATGTTTATATAATGTCTTCTTTGACCACATTCAATGAACCTTAGTTGATTTTACACATAAAGTGAATATAGACAAACCACACTATATAGATTTAATTATATAAATAGTAGTGTAAGACATAGTAATAAGTTAAATAAAAGTAATTATAAAATTGAAAAAAATTGTGAATCATGTGGATAATTAACATATGTTTATTATTCTTGAAGATATGTATACATATCACAAGTCAGACTCAAGGTAAGGGCTTCATCTCAATCAACTAGCATTAAGGCATTTCATGATGATATACACCTTTATTCTTTTTTGAGGTGAATATTCTTCCCATTAGACATATCCTATCATGAATTTACATATTCTCATGTTATTTAATGTTTTTTTAATATTTTATTCTTTCATGGTTTGTATGATATAAATGTTCAAAGTGGTATGATACACTCTAAATGTTTAAAACATTGATTTTAAAATATTTTCCCCATGTCAATATTCTAGATATTATTTTACATAATAACTTATATATATATAAGGATTATAGAATAAATTTACATATTTTTTAAATTTAATTAAAGGTTTTAAAAAGGATTATTTTGACAATTTTTTGAATGGATTGTTTTGGAAAAAGGAAAAAAGAATATTATTTATTCTTAATACACACGACGATAATGAATTTTTCCCCACCATGACTATCATTTTATTTATAGATTCATATGTTTTCTTAAATTATTTTTTTTCCATTTTGGGTATAATAATAATGATGTGTTTTGAAAATGGATTAATTATTTCAATATCTTGAAATGTTCTCTTGTGATTTCAAATGAAATTTTATGAGTGAAATGTTTAAAATGGAAATCTTTTATATTTCATGAGTATATAAAGGTACTTATAAATTTTATAGGTGGTTACATGATAAACCAATGATGTATGGTTTCATGACAAATCAATGATTTGTGGGTCCATTGTAACACCACAAGCTTCCACGGTATGCTTCTCCTTCAATAATTTAATAGCTTGCATTGTACGCAAGTTCGAGATTCTAACACACTACGACCAATCTAGTAGTCGTTATGAATAGTAATACAAACTTTTTGAAATTTTATAAATTGGACTTTATTTTTGGATTCTTAATATCTAAATTATCTTATGTTGAAATTTTTGGTATTTTTTTGAGAACTTCTAATTTTCGATGAATAGTAAAAAAATACATTAAAAAAAATTTAATCAAAAAAAATTATATTGATAAATTATAATATTAAGTGTTTCTAAAGTATACTTATAATATATTTTTACCATTTTATCCAATGGTGGTCATTAGAATTGATTTTATTTTGAAATTGGACATAAGAAATTGCCAATCTTTTGATAGATATTGTTTCTTAAAAACACGCTATTTGTTTGAACAGCAGGAATTAACTATATAATTTATTAATGAAACTTCTATGTTTTTAATTTGGTAAAATTAACATCATTTTTGATTTTGGAATATAAAATATAGCGTAGGGTGAATTTTTGGTATTTTTCTGATAATGTTCATTTTTTAATGCATAGTGAAAATTGTTGTATTTTAATTCCAAACTGCCTTTTCATCCAATTTATTTATATATTAATATTGTCATTTTAATTGGTTTTAAAGTATAATTGAATTATTATTTTTACCACTTAATACAATTTTGTTCATTTTAAGTAATTTCACTTTTAAATTGGAAGAAGAAACAAGTCAATCTTCTGATAGTTTTTACTTCTTAATAACCCATCTTTGGTTTTGACAACGGGAATTATTTTTAAATTAATTACTGCAATTTATGTTTTTAAAATTTGATAAAATAGATTCCATATTCATAATCACAAGGTCTAAATTATGTAATTAAGACTCTTTTGTTTTTGGACATTATGAATAGTAATGACGACAATTATCTTTAATTGTCATGATTAATTAGCAATCAGGTAGTTAAGGGTAATGAAATAATATCATAATAATATAAAATTACCCCAAAATGTGTCCTAATGATATTGGTTGTGTCATGGCCGACCATGGGATTCCTTGTGCCAACTTAGGGACCCCATGGAATCACTTTTGTGTGATAGTGACATTTTATCATTTTATTTTATAAAGAAAGGAAAATATAACCAAAGTATGTAACATTTAAGTAAAACAATTTTAATTTTATCTACATAAATGATCTCTTAGACTATAAATTTTCATTAGAAATATAAAAATATTTCCTACATCATGGTATTTTTTTATAATTTTTAGACATTAAATAAATTAATTTATTAATGACACCATGATGATGTAGTGATTACCTCATTAATGAACGATTTAAATAAAATGAAAAGATAAGGTCAATTATAAGACATAAACTTGTCTAAATCCTATAAGATGGGTGGATTTAGAACCCTTATCACCTTATCCTCTAAATATATCAATGTTGGACCTTTAAAATCCTAAAATCAATTAATAATAAAGTAACATTTCAATCGTTCCAAAAAATCCCCTCCTCTCCTCTTATAAAAGGCCCGCACCTCTACCACCTTATTCACACCTTCAAATAATTTTGGCTCAGCCATCCTCTACCAAAATACTATCTAAACATCCCTCTATTACTCCTAAAAGACTCTCTTTTGTCATAATTCTTCCCAAGGAATCCTTTGGCTCAAATAAAAAAGATTTACCTGATTTTAAGGTAATGTCTTCTCTCATGTTCTTTTGTTTTATTTTGCTTCTCCCACCCAATAAACCGTTTTTATTCCATTATTTTGTAACAAAACTAGTATATTAAATATACTAGGATGTTTTTATAAGAATTATTTGATTTACACTTACACACACCTCCGTCTAATGGTTAAAGAACATACTGTTTCTCTGGGTGGTGAATTACTGCCTCACGAAATGATGATTGTTCAATATTATTTTAACACCTTTCATGGTGGCCATTGATATGTCACTATATTTATATATGATATATATTATTTTTATATTTTCCTTATTCTTATATATTTTTCATTTATGGAATACCTTTATGGTTTCCAATATGGGTAACACGATAATTTCATTTTAGGAAGTTCGGACTACCGCCCCCTCAAGGTGATTTGAATCGTTAATTCTATATGTGGGACGTATAAGGGATGTAGTTAATGATATTATATATTATACTAGAATTATAATATAACTTTATATCATTATGATTTCATTCCTTTAAATATTAAATAGAAATGAAAGTAGCATTTATTCGTACGCACGGCTTACCGTCTCCATGAATGGTACATTTCATTTCTTACCTCTAAATGTTATGCAATATTATAAATGCATGTATATAATGGATATATATGATATATATGATATCAAGATCATTAATATAATTTTGGAGATAATGGATATTTTACCACATAAACAACTTGTAATTATAAGAAGTTTATTTTTGACTCAAGTACCAAGGATCGACAAAACGACCATTATTAACTTAAATGACTAAATTATTTTCATAACAAGGTAATAAGTGATATAAATGGAATAATAAACTTGAAAAAGGTTCTTAAGAAAATATAAATTAACTATATTTTTTTATTTAGGAGATTAAAGAACGATCAAGTCAAGTCGGACACGAGGTAAGGGACTTCGTCTCAATCTCCTTTCATTGAGGCATATTTTATTTTATACACAACTTTCTTTTATGTGGTGTATAAACACATTTGACTTTTAATTTTATTCAAAAGAAATATTTTTATATGAAGCATTATTACTAAATGACATAATGAATGTTTTGTCTTACGTACGTGGCGACAACGGCTTCTCCACCGCCTTGACCTTTATTTGAGTTTCGGCTTCATCTACAATCCATAACTTTTTTTTAAATGAAAAATAAATACCATGTTTTACATTTATTTTATTTTGGGGTTGAAAATGGTTTTATTATAACAATGTTTTTTGTTTATATCTTGTGATAGAAATTTTTAAATGTTATGTTTCCTTTATGCATGTTTTATGTGATACGATTATGTTATGATTTATGATATGTTTAAACCTTTTCATATAAGGAATGTATTGGACTTAGTAAGTGACGAGTGGAGCCTGCTATAGCTTCTCAATGCATCGGTAGGTATCTTGAGACAAACTAGTGTCTTGGCACGAGGCCTTGACAAAATCTTATTTTTAGTCTTGGCATGAGGCCTTGGCTACGTGGTTATGATAGTCTGGCATTTATGCATTCCATCATTATGAATGTGGTTATTGATATTGCATGTGATTATTTGAATAGTCAAATATCCATGTGAATAATTAAATGGCATTATTTCATTTTATTTTTACTATATTATGCTGAAGTTAAAGTTTAAAAGGATTTTTTTAAGTTATACGTTGCCTTAAATGTTTATGTTTATTTATGAAAGTTTCCTCTATATAGTTATCCTAACTGAGCAAATGAGATCACCCCTTTCTATGTTTTATTTTTCCCAGGATGTGAAGAATTATTTTATTACTTACCTGTAGGGATAGTCTGAAGGGGATATGATTATGGACTATAGAGACTTCACTTTATGATGTAATGTAACATTTATGAATGTATATAGTGTTTCCAAGGCTACTAAACTAATCGGTCATTCGAGACATGATCTTCTGTGATCATGCCAATGTTATGTAATAATGCACCTACTCTGGGTAACTAGGGTCAGGGCATTACAGTTGGTATCAGAGGAAGTTTAGTACAAACCTTGGAAGCTAGATTTAGATAAACACTGATTGGCGCACATAGACCTAAGATGGAATTTGAGGATTAGTATAGAACAACTTCCTAGAATTTTGGTAAAGTATAGATTTTGTGTATTTTCTGGGCAATACATCACATTATAGATATAAGTAGGTAGAGGCATCTCTGGCACATATGTACCTTGGGGTAAAACCCAAAAACACCGCTTTGAGTTAGACTCGAATGGGAACTGGTGCACGACAACGGGCCTTGCTGCACTCTGGGTTACAACACTTCCGGGGGATATGCTTAGAATAATTCATGATTTCTTTAAAAACAATTATGAAGAGTTTATGAGTATATGCTTCCTTAAAGAAAACATTTGTATGATTATGGATTATATCCATAAACTGTTCAATTTATTTTAGGTGTTTTGCAAGTTTGTTATTGTGTATTTCGATTCATAAATTGATCTAGTTTATAACATTGTTTAGAAATGGATCCTAGTGGAAGGAATGAAAATTGTATCAATGCATGCACTCCATGTAGGGATTTCCCTTCTGCTCAAGATAATTATAGGGGAGATGGTGATACAACTGGTGTTGATCAGCTTATCATTATACTGGAACAACTCACTCAGTTTATGAATAATAACCTTACTCGTATGGAGTACCCTGATCCGCAACATGGAGGATCAATGTTAGACCTCTTCATGAGGTAACAACCACCAACATTTAATGGGGGTACAAATCCATTAGTATCTGAGCAATGGATAAATTCCCTAGAGAAAATATTTCAGGCTTTGGGGAGTAGTGAAATGGAAAAAGTTGTCATGGCAGTTTATCGCCTCACTGGAGATGATGATCAATGGTGGTCATTGATACAAAACAAAAAGGAATATGATGAAGTATCAAATATGGAATGGAGGGATTTCAAAGAGCTTTTCTTAGAAAATTACTTTCCTCATGACCATCGAGCAGATATAGAAAGGCAATTTCTGAGTCTAAGGCAAAAGGATGACGAGAATGTTGCAAAGTATGAGTCTAACTTTACAAGGTTAGTGAGGCATGCTGCAGATTATATATGTGACCCAAAAGTAAGATTGATCATTTCTTTGATGTTTTAAAACCATTTCTCCATCGAGATTTAGTATCACAATCCTTCTCATTGTATGAAGATATTGTCTCGTGTGCTATCAAGATAGAAAAGGAATTCTCTAAGTCTTATGACAACAAAGTAAAGTAAGAGAAGAAGAGAATTATTTAGAAAGAGATAAATAAAGGGTAAAAGGGAAAGAATGATTTTCCATTATGTCATAATTATGGTAAGAAACACCCCAGTACTTGCCAAAAAGGAATGAGAGTTTGTTACAAATGTAGAGAAAAAGGTCACCAGACTAGTGATTACAAGGGAAAGAAAGAGTCTGTCAATTTTGAATGCTACAATTATAGAGAAATGGGGCATTATGAAAATGAATTCTTTAAGCACGAAGGAGAATTACCTCAGAAAAGGACAAGGGAGCAAGAACAATCTTATGTTGTTACTACAGATGAAGTTGAATAATTATTGTATTTGTGTTTTTGGACTCAAGAACTATATTATGGTTATAAGAATAATGTGATATATATAAGGATCATATTGTAGTACATGTTGTTTTCATTAAGGTGTTAATATGATGAAGCTAATCATATTTTTAGTATGTGACAATAATAGAAACTTTACTTTGTTTGGGGAATCTGATGTTACAATTGATTTTGGAATTTATAGACCTTTTAGAGAGAGTCTGGACAGAGGTATTTTGGATAAAAATAAAGGTTAGAATGGATTAAGTTGAACTTTGGCTTGTATTGTTTAAGGTTAAATCATTTCTTAAGATCATTTTTGAAATATTATAATACTATAGTTTTATGAAAAGGATAACCTGTAGGTCGGGGGATAACCCATCGCGTCGGACAAAGCTGCAGGAATCGAACCCACAACCATAGTGAAACAGGCCTTTATTACCTACCACTAGCCTACAAGAAGTCCATGGTAATTAAAAAATAGTTTTCCTAATATAAATGGTATGTGTTAATATTTTGAACCTTGTATGATTAGGATAAATATAATATTTTTGAGTTCTATTATCTTTTTGAGTGAAAGATGATTTTGTGGTAAAAATTAGTTGAAGGTTGAAACTCTCCTTGTAATGTATATATATATACCTCTCTCTTATTCTATGAATAAATTAATTCTTAAACTTTAGGAAATGGTTATTAAAAAAATGTGTTATCCTAATACCTTATTTTTTGTTGAACTGATGATATTTTTAATCACCATAGATTGAAGGCTTTGAGGCCCTCAATTTTACACTTGTTTGTGATTGATGACCTCAATCACTCCCTACAAATTTACATTTTCCCTCTAATTATGTGTCTCTAATTTTCCACTAATCTTCTCCTAATCAATATCATAATTTGGTGGTGACTTTTTCATTTCCCTTTCCCTCTTATTAAGGCTAAATTTTTTAACCTTATTTCTGATGTGGGTTTTTCACAAAGGTATTTTCTATTTTCAACCGTTTATTTTCGAAGAATAATTTCCAATTGCAAGGATGCAATTTATTGAAGGAGGGGAGAATATAACACCTCAAGCTTCCATGGTATGCTTCTCCTTCAATAATGTAATATCTTGTATTGTACGCAAGTTTGAGATTCTAACGCACCGTGACCAATAAAGTAGCCCTTATGAATAGTAATACCCAGTTTTTGAAATTTTATAAAAAAAATTTTGAATTGGACTTCATTTTTGGATTCGGAATATCAAAATTAGCCTATGTTGAATTTTTTGGCATTTTTCTGAGAACTTCCAATTTTTGATGAATAGTAAAAAAATACTTAAAAACAACTTTTTAAATCAAAATAATTTATAGTGATAAATTATAATATTGAGTGCTTTTAAAGTATAATTAAAATATATTTTTACCATTTTATCCAATGGTGGTCATTATAGTTAATTTCACTTTGAAATTGAACATAAACAATTGTCAATCTTTTGATAGATATTGTTTCATAAAAACACGCTATTTGTTTGTACATCAGGAATTAACTATATAATTTAATAATGAAACTTCTATGCTTTTAATTTGGTAAAATAAACATCATTTTTGAATTTGTAATATCTAATATAGCATAGGGTGATTTTTTGGTATTTTTCTGATAATGTTCATTTTTTAATGAATAGTGAAAAATGTTGTATTTTAATTCAAAACTGCCTTTTCATCCAATTTATTTATATAGTTAGATTTTCATTTTAATTTCTTTTAAAGTAAAATTGAATTATGTTTTTACCACTTAATACAATTTTGTTCATTGTAAGTAATTTCACTTTTTAATTGGAAGTAAAAAACAAGTCAATATTTTGATAGATTTTACTTCTTAAAAACTCGTCTTTGGTTTTGACAAAGGGAATTATTTTTAAATTAATTACTGCAATTTATTTTTTGGGAATTTGGTAAAATAGATTCCATATTTGGAATCAGAGGTTCCAAATTACGTAATTAATACTCTTTTTTTTGGAGATTATGAATAGTAACAATGATAATTATCTTTAATTATCATGATTAATTAGTAATCGGGTAGTTAAGGGTAATGAAATAATATCATAATAATATAAAATGACCCCAAATGTGTCCTAATTATATTTTTTGTCTCATGTCCTACCATGGGATTCCTTGTACCAACTTGGGGACCCCATGGAATCACTTCTGTGTGATAATGACATTTTATCATTTTATTTTTTAAAGAAAGGAAAATATAACAGAAGTATGTAACACCTAATTAAAACAATTTTAATTTTTTATACATAAATTATATCTTAGACTATAAATAGTCATTATAAATATTAAAATATTTACTACATCGTGGTATTTTTTTATAATTGTTAGACATTAAATAAATAAATTTATTTATAACACCATGATGATGCAGTGATTACCTCATTAATGAACGATTTAAATAAAATGAAAAGATAAGGTAAAATAAAAGAATTACACTTGCATAAAGCCTATTTTATGGGTGTATTTAGAAACATTATCAACTTATCCTAGAAATATATCATTTTGGGAACTTTAAAATCAGAAAAGCATTTCATAATAAAGTAACATTTGAATCTTTCCAAAAGTGCCTCTCCTCTCCTCTTATAGAAGGCCCCCAACACTACCGCCTTATTCACACCTTAAAATCCATTTTTATTGGACAAACTCTTTCCAAATACTCTCTAAATTTCATTCTCTTACTCCTAGAATCCTCACATTGGGCAGAAGTCTTCCCAAGGAAGCCTTTGATACAAATCAAAAAGAGTTACCCGATTTTAAGGTAATGTATTCTCTTATGTTCTTTTGTTTTATTTTTCTTCTCCAACACCTTAAACCTTTTTTATTCAATTATTTTGTAATAAAACAAGTATATTAAATATACTATGATATTTTTATGAGAATTATTTGATTTACACTTACACACACCTCCGTCTAATGGTTAAAGAACATACTGTTTCTGTGGGTGGTGAATTAATGACTCACGAAATGATGATTGTTCAATCTTCTTTTAACACCTTTCATGGTGGCCATTGAGATGTCACTATATTTATATATGATATATATTATGTTTATGTTTTCCTTATTCTTCTGTATTTTTCATTTATCACATACCTTTATGGTTTCCATTATGGGTAAACACGATAATTTCATTTTAGGAAGTGCACATTATCGGCCCCTCAAAGTGATTTGAATCGTTAATGCCATATGTGGGACGTATAAGAGATAGGGTTAATGATATTATATATTATACTAGAATTATAATATACCTTTATATAATTATGATTTTATTCCATTAAATATGAAATAGAAATGAAAGTATCATTCATTCGTACGCACGGCTTACCGTCTCTATGAACGGTGCATTTCATTTCTTACCTCTAAATGTTATATAATTTTATAAATGCATGTATATACTTGATATATATTATATATATTATATCAATATAATTAATATAATTCTTGAGATAATGTATTTTTTACCACATAAACAACTTGTAATTATAAGAAGTTTATTTTTGACTCAAGTACCACTGATCGACAAAACGACCGTTATTAACTTAAATGACTACATAATTTTCATAACATGGTAATAAGTTATATAAAAGGAATAATAAACATGAAAAAGGTTCTTAAGAAAATATAAATAAACTATAGTTTATTATTTAGGAGATTAAATAACGATTGAGTCAAGTCGGACACGAGGTAAGGGACTTCGTCTCAATCTCCTTTCATTGAGGCATATTTTATTTTATACACAACTTTATTTTATGTGGTGTATAAATCTGTTTGACTATTACTTTTATTCAAAAGGAATCCTTTTATACAAAGTGTTTTTACTAAATGTAAAAATGGTTGTTTTGTCATATGTATGCAGTTACAACAACTTCTGCCCCGCCGTGACCATTATTTGAGTTTCAGCTTCCTCTACAAGCAATAGCTTTTTTCAAATGAAAAATAAATACCATGTTTTACTTTTATTTTATTTTGGTATTGAAAATGGTTTTATTATATAAATGTTTTGTATTAATATCTTGTGATTGAAATGTGTAAATGTTATGTTTCCTTTATGCATGTTTTATGTGATACAATTATGTTATGGTTTATGATATGTTTAAACCTTTTCATATATGGAATGCATTGGACTTAGTAAGTGACGGGTGGAGCCCGCTATAGCTCCTCGATGCATTGGTATGTATCATGAGAAAAACTAGTGTCCTGGCACGAGGCCTTGACAAAATATTATTTGTATTCTTGGCACAAGGCCTTGGATACGTGGTTGTGATAGTCTGGCATTATGCATTCCATCATTATGAAAGTGGTTTTTGATTTTTCATGTGATTATTCGACTAGTATAATATCCATGTCAATAAGTAAATGGATTTATTTCATTTTATTGTTTCCATATTATGCTGAAGTTCATGTTTAAAACACTTCTGTATTAGTTATACATTACCTCAAATGTTTATGTTTATTTATGAAAGTTTCCGCTATATTGTTATCCTTACTGAGCATCTGAGCTCACTCCTTTCTATGTTTTATTTTTCCCAGGATGTGAAGAAATATTTTATGAATTACCTATAGGGATAGTCTGAAGGGGATATGAGTGTAGACTATGGATACTATGTTATTTTAGTTTTTCACCTTATGATGTAATGTTACATTTATGAATGTATCTAGTGTTTCTAAGGCTACTAAACTAATCGGTCTTTCGAGATTGATCTTTTGTAATCATGCCAATGTTACGTAATAATGCACTGACTTTGGGTAAAAAGGTTCATGGCGTTACATCCATGTTGTACCTCTGATTCATTGGGTATATAAGTCAATCAAATGATTGTTCCATTTAAAAGACTGACATAAATGGATGTCGACAACATGGTTATTCCATTTATAAGTTTGAAAAGAATAATGATGTCCCATGATACCCTTTTATTTTTTCTAAGATTTATTTAGGATTTATTATATTCATTTAATTATGAAATGGTAATAAATGAGATTATTTTCAATGGAAAGTATTTACCACTTCTTAATAATGAAAATTATTACTTTATGATATATTTTTGATGTGTTTTAATACTTACCAATTGAATAAAATTTTATTTTTTTTATATCCATTACTAAAATTTATATTCTCACACCTCATTTATAATGTTTTCATTAAACTTGAGGATAAGTAAGGGATTGGGATAAGTCTTGTTTAAAATTCTGAAGAGTTTTCATAAAATGTATAATGATTTATTTTATAAATTTTAGATTATGGGATGATGGATACAATTTCAAAGTGTCTACTTTTTATTTTCTTTTTTTTTGTATGGGTTATGGCTTAATTAACAAAAACATTATATCTGAAAATATCTTTAAGGTTAGTGAATGTAAAATTATTATCTTTACTCAAGTTTATTTAATGTTTTAAGGTCATAAAATTATATGGATGCAGGTCATTACACTAACATAATAAAAAATAAATATATGTGATATAATTATGTTATTATATCAATACATTTTAATAAAATTTTAAGGAGGTATAAGAATAAATAAAATAATAACATTAGGTTAATAATGATACATTTCCTCTTACAAACTCATTAGGTTAGCACCACAATTATTCTTAGTTGGGTTTTCTAAAAAAATAATACCTCTTGAAAGTTGAGTGGGAAGAAAGGAAGAGACATGGGTAGGTATTAAAAGAACCAAAATTTTTTATATGTGTGTATAGAATATGATATGGGGATCACTTTTTTTAGTGGGGGAGATTACACACTTGAAATTTTTGAAAATTGTAAGATATACTAGCATTTTAAACATATCAAAAGGGAAAAATCGCTCAGTATTGAACACTAGATGAAATATGGATGAAATATGGAAATTAAATATTAATTTTGTATGTTTTTATGGAATTTTAAACATTATATGTTTTTTTTACCACCCATTAAACATATTTTAACCATAACCACAATAATTATTTTTTAAAATTTTTTCTGTCATTGTGAAAAAAATAAGTTCATATTATTATATAATATTAATCATTCTAATTATAAATATTTCATGCAGTTTAAATAATAAATTTCATAGAATCAAAATAATTAAATTTAAAATTAAACCCATAGATGTGATGAAAATGTGTATTTTCAATGAATTTTTTTGAAGTATAAAAACATATTATATAAAAATTAAATAAGAAATTTATACAAATAACCTATACTGGATTAATAATAACATAATTTTCAAATTATACTTTTAAAATATTTATAAAACTAAATAATAGGTTTTAAATGGTTTATTTTAAAAGGATGATTTCAATTAAAATCTTTATTTTTCACTATTCATTAAAAATTATTCTTTTAAGAAAAATACAAAGAATTCGCCCTGAGATTATTTTGAATGCTTATTCCAAAAATGATGTTAATTTTTTCAAGTAAATCTTTTTTAATTATAAAAAACAAATTCCCAAAAATAAATAAAAAACCTTTTTTGGGGAAAATGTATTTTTAAAGCATATAAAGACTTCCCCAAAATTTAAGTACTTATTTATCAATATATTTTATTTATCTTAAATATTCATACTTAATTGTTTAAGAATATTATTTGTTTTCATACTACAACATTTTATATCTAAGTTATAATGATCACTGTAAGATAATAATATTAATTGTGTGTTCTGGTTCATTTAAACACAGTGTTTTATGTATCTCCGAATATCGAAAAAAAATAATTTGAAAAAATGTATATTTCAAAAATTCATGGTAGGTTACAGTATATAATATTTTTTTTTGTTTGGGATATTATTGTATAATGTATATATTTATAATTTTTATTGTATTTGATGGTTCTTGTTGAGGCATGTTATGTTATTACTCTCCTTAAGAGTTGATTTCACCCTCCAAAATGGTGGTACTATCAATTGTTGAAAATCCTCTTTAGGATACAGTGGTAGATTCATTCTTGACATAAGTACTTTGTGTAGGGAATCACATAATGAATCATTGTAAAAAAATTGTAATATATGTATTTTTTTATAGTGCACCAACAAAATTCCTTTGGTGGTTACTGAAGGATTTTAGGGGAACCCCATTTTCTAAGAAGGATTGGAGTTATTAGAAGTGGAAAAAGTTATTTTTTATCATATATTAAGGACTTCATTTTAAAGGAATGTGAGTAATAATTAAGATAATGAATCATACCCTTTGTAATTGGGTTGATACCATTCATGGAAAGCATTACCCTTCTAGATTCATTCTCATCCATCGGATTGCACCCAATCAAATAAGGTAATCATATCACAAAATCTAGTTAATAGATAAATCCTCTAAAAAATATACATGTAAATCCCCCCCCCATAAAACAATGTGTTGTTCTAAAAGGGAATTTCAATTTTTAAAACATGAAATCGAAAAAAATATATATTTTCTAAACAACTTTAAAATCCAACACAATAAACTTGTTCTTTTTTATTGTGACGGCTTCTACATTCACATGTCCTAGAATATAAAATTCCCAAATCATTATTGCATGATGCATAAAAAACTATCATGTATCTTTAATTTTTAAGTCATTATATTGTGTATATTTTTATTTTGAAAGTGTGATACTATAAACATTGGAGACCATAATGTGGTTTTCTTAATATCATGAAAGAATAAAAGTGAAAAAGTGTATGGACATCTACAAATATTCATATTTTGTAGCTTTTGGTATCTATATTAATTGATTTTATCTTGATTGTTCTAATTGTATATTTCATTTTCATTTTCAAATAATCCAAGTAATAAATGAATATGAGATTCATTCATTCATTGAGTTCAATAGATTTATCATTTAAAGAGCTGTATTGATCCTTCCTAAGAAAATTACATACAATAGGTGTGAGAATTTGAACCTACCATGATAATGATATACCACATAATATAAAATACTAATTTTTTGGTGAAAATATATTATTATAAATAATAAAATAATGAATTAAATGTGAAATATTATAATATAAAAAAATTAAAAAAATAAATTCAGTGTTTATAAACTCCCCAAAACATACGATCTCAACATTAGAAAATAACAATATCCCTATTTTTTAAAATAATAAAACCAAAAATGTAATTTAAAAAATCTAAAAAAATTTCCCCTTTATGAAATTTATCAAAAAAGTATAGTAAAATATTAATCAATATTTTAAAAAACCTATCAATGGAACGAAATTTAAAATAAATTTAATTTAATGAAATATATTTTACTCTCCCCCATATTTAATGCATCCACGAAAAGAAGTTAGAAAATATATAATTTCCCCATTACATTACGAGTAAAAAAACATATGACTTATATCCTTGAAATCTAAAACTAATCATGTAGTCTATATTAAAACATGACATGAAAGATCAAACATTCCTAATTGTTATGACATGCTAATTGTCATCGGCTTGAGAATGCAAGGGATCATTACTAGGCCTTAGGTGACATCCCCAAGATTCTAAATGTTGGAAATAAATTAAGAAGGTTTTAAATTAAATTGGGGGAATGTTTTCCCATTAATAATTAAACTATTAACAGAGCAAACTATAACCGAACTTGTCACTATATGATGAGTGAATAAAAGAAAGTCATATCAACTACTTTATTCATATCAAAACCACTCTTAAGTATGTAATATCTAAAGACTAAAAATATCTAATTAAATAAGGAAACCCAACTAAAGACTCCAAAAATACCATAAGACAACATGTTCTATATTCCCCATGCTTCAAGATCACAAAACAGCCTGAGCATCCTGAAGTGGTTCTAAAAACGTGTGAAAGATTACCTTTTCCACTGTCCTGGAAGATAACATCTAAAAAAGAACCAAATTTCAAAAGCAGTGGTGAGAATAAAACTATGTAGAATATCCCGAATTATTTCCTACTAATTCCACTATGATAGAAGTGTTAGAAACATTATTATAAAATATTTCATACAAAACAATTTTCCAAAACTATTTATTACTAAATATAAATAAGTCCAAAATTGTTTGGAACAAAAGTATACAAGTGATGTTAAAACCAACTTTTAAGAAAAATAATGATTCATAAAAATGGTAACAAATCTTAAAACCCATTTAACAATATCTTTTTTTTCATACCTGAATCATTCCACACACCCATGCCACCAACCAGGCATGTTATGTTATGAGAGTTTAATACTCATGAGAGGTTTCTCATCGATCTACCAAGTCAACCTAATGTAATTGTTTCCCATGTGACATTAAACCTTTAGAACTGAGAACTATGTCATATTTCAACCACACCTTATATATGAAACATTAAAATTCACACCACCAATTCCCAAAGATCGTGCCAAAACAACCCCTTTAATAAAATCACTTTTTATTGAAAAATATTTCTCATTGAAACCATTATAATGTCAACTCATTTAAATAAAACTCATTTTTATTGAACCCCCTAACCAAAAAATCCCATTTATATGTTATATAAAATCGAAAATTTTAAATCACCATTTTAAATTCAATAAACTAAAAAATAATTCACAACAATTTATCATGATTTCACAAATCTAAAAAAATGGTAAATCGAACTAAAGAAATTTGTTCCATTTATAAGAAAATATTTCACAATAAATATTATAGAATTTAATCAATTTAAAACTAATCCAATCAATTATATCAAGATGATATGAGAGTTAATCCATATACATTTTTGGTTTTGACGAAACTCGACAACATATGAAGAATGCACAAGAAGACGAGTCGATTCTCCAATAATAGCCTGAGATCTCTTCTTATAGAAATATCACTACTCAATATTGAATTATTTGGAATCCAAAAATGTAGATATACCCATTATAGGAGTATATATGAGAATTAAAGAGGATCTGATAAGTAGTTCTATGAAGATCTAATAAAATGTGACAAAATGGGAAAGAATGGTGATTTACCTCAAGAATCGGATCAAGATTCCAAGAAACAGATTAATTCAACTAAGATATCAAGAAAAAATCCTGATATTAATTTATTTGATGTTAAAAATCAGATATTTACTCACATAAGGTGTATATCTATGAAAACAAGAAGAGATAATAAGGATATCTAAGAAAATGAGACAAAAATAATGAAGATTGAGCACTTACTGTGAGAATCTGGATTGAAATCATCAAGGGAGGGCTCTATGTTGGATCCAAATCATGTAGGAAAGGTTATATAATAATAAAGGGATGAAATACTCTAATTAGGGGATTTTTAAAGCCAATAAAAATATTTATACCAAATAAGAGAATCTTCCTAGAAAATAACATCTAGTTTTTACCTTTGCGCCCAGTTTGACCACTCTATTTGGGCCAACCATGCATTGACCATGTGACATTCCTTTTGGTCACAAAACACCTTACATATCCCCCCAAAATCTCCTATACTTCATACTTACCCTTTAAATATAAACAACATTTTTATGGGAACACCTCTTTGTTTTTTGGAAACACCCACTTTTATGGAAACACCCACCTTTTTGGAAACACCCTATTTTATGGAAACTCCCTCTCTTATGAAAACACCATAATTTTTGGAAAAACCCAGTTTTATTTGTCAAACCTATTCAAATCCACATAATTTCAATAAAAATTACCCTTTTACATAAAAACATGAGGAAAGGGGTTATGTACCCAAAACCGGGGGTACTACATTCTCCCCACCAGTAGTCTTTTTGTCCATAGAAAGTAGAAAACCATCACTTCCCAAAATGAGTTCTGGACACTGCTCGTTAATTTCCTAATCATGTTCCCAAGACTCTTCCTAAATCTGACCATGTTGTCATCAAATTGGTATTAGTCCAATGGTTTTCCCCTGAAAGACATTCTCTTGACTATCAACAATCCGCACTAGGATATGTACTAATGAAGCATCTTGATCTAGTTCTACATGATCCCATCAGATCACATGGTCAGGATTCAGCTGATACATCTTCAACTGAGATACATGGAACACATTGTGCACCAAACTGTATAGTGTTATTCTATCAACCAGTATTCCACCTCTTCAACTCATTCAAGTATCTCAAGGGGTCATATGTATCGAGGAGATAACTTTTATTGCATCCCAAAATGACAATGTACAAGCCTGGGAGAAATCCTTAAGAACACCTGATCACCCACTACAAAGGACAACAGTCATCGATGATGGTATTCATAAGATCTTTATTAACACTCAGTCATCTCCATTCTCTTTCTAATCAACAAAATCTTTTATGTTGGTTCTTGGAAAAGAATACGCCCCACTAAATAATTTTCACCAGATTCCACCCAGCACATTGGAGAAAGATAAGGATGCCTGTATACTGCTTTAAAATGGTCCATATGTATTGATACTTGATAAGTTTTATTATATGATTACTCCACTAAGGGCATATGTTCCACCCATGAGCCGCTGAAATTCATTACTAAAGCTCATAGTATTTCTTCTAATGTTTGTATTATCTGCTCAGATTGGTTGTCTATCGGAGGATGGTATGATGTACTCATAGTCAACTGAGTTTCAAGGGGTTTCCATAAGGATATATAGAAGAAAGATGTGATCATCAGATCTCTGTAGGACATGATTGAAATTGGTAATCCATGTCTCTTTACCACTTTTTGGATAAAGATTTTGGATATATCCAACATCATATAAGTTTCATGAATAGGTATGAAATGGGCCAACATTGTAAGCCAGTCCACAATCACCAATATGGAATCATGTTTCAGAACCATTCTTGGGAGGCTTGTAACAAAATCCATAGCTATCTGCTCCTATTTCCACACTAGGTAGGTAAAGACTGCAACATACACACTGGTTTTTTATGCTCTGTCTTAAATTTCTGAAAAGTTAAGAACATTGAAATGAACTCATCCACATTATTTTTCATGCAACTCAACCAAAACGATGCCTTAAATTCCTTATACATCTTATGTGTAATTTAATGTATATCCCATATCGAATAGTGATCATTATGAAACAATTTTTACTAAAAATCTATCGGTACAACCATCGGATCGTTAAACTGCATCACTACATTCCAATCAAGTTTCTAGCACTCAATTTTCACTGCACCATTGAGTTTCAAACTCAAAACCAGGAATTCTACGTCAGACCGTTGTTTCTCTTTAACCATTTTTACCAAATCAGAAACTAGAGTAGCTAAAAATAAAACCACAACATCACATTGGTCTTTACATTCTATATGAATGTTGGTTAGTACCATCGTCAACTTCTATTCATCTGAATCATCCTTTTCTAACTGAGTATATGACATTTTCTCAATGCATCTACCACTGAATTCATTTTTTCTAGTGTATACATGAAATCAAAGTCAAATATCTACAAATACTCAATCCATATCCTTCGACATATATTTAATTTCCACTGTGATAAAATGTGTTTTAAACTCTTATGATCTTTGAACAATGTGAATTTCTCACAAAAGAGATATTGGCACCAAGTCGTCATGGAATGGACGACTACAACTAGCTCTAAATCATGTGTAGGGTAATTCTTCTCATGCACTCTCATATGCCTTGAACCATAAGCCACAACATGGTATAATTGCATGAAAAAAATATCCAAACCCAAATCCTAAAGCATCATAGTACACCACATACCCCTATCATGGTTTTGAAAAAATCTAGATAGATGTCTATATAAAGTGAAATTTCAGCTTCTGGAAATATTTATGGTATTCCTCTGTTCATTGGATTAGAGAATTATTCTTTATCAAATATATAATTCGATAGGATAGTCATGAGAAGTCATGCACAAAGCGTCATTAGTAGAGAGCTAGACCAAGAAAACATTGCATCTAAAATTCATTCTTCAGTGTTTTCCCTCAGATAACAGCTTCTTTCTTCTGAGGGTCTACTAAAACAGTTTTTTTTATAAATCACTTGGAAAATAAAGCATACCTCTTGTATACAAAAATCACATTTTAAATTTTTTTCATACAAATGGGGATCTCTCAAGATTCCCTATACTATTTCCAACTATTTCTCATTTTTATACCTTGTATTTGAAAACACTAAGATGTCACTGACAAACACAACAACAAAAGAGTCCAGATATCACTAAAATTTCTGATTCATCAAAACCATGAAGATTGGTGGTTCATTTGTTATACCAAAATGCAATACTATATATTTTTAGTTTCATGGTCTACTTCAGAATGATATCTTTGGAATATCTTCCTTCCTAACTTTCAATTGATGATACCCAAATTGTATTTCAATCTTTGAGTACCACATATCTCCCATCAATTGATTGAAAAAATAATCAATTTGTGGTAGTGGATACCAATTCATTATTGTAACTTGGTTAAGCTTATGATGATAAACATACAACCAAATACTTCCATCTGCTTTCTTCATGAACAAGACCTGCGTTGCTCGTGGAGACATACTTGGCTGGATGAAACCTTTTTTTCTTCTCCTCAAACTGCACTTTCAATTCCCATAACTTTTTTGGTTCCATCCTATAAGATAGAAGTGAAATAGGAGTTATCCCTGGGAGGAGATTAATCATAAAATCCTCATCCCTTATAGGTGGTAACCTAAGAAGCTCTTAGGAAATACATCTAGAAATTGATCTAAAACTGCTGGAAAACTAACATCCTCAATCTCTTCCATGGATGCCAAAGTCAAAACTACCAACTGGTAGTAGATTGTACCGACTATTCATTCCAACAACCTCATTGCACATTTATTTGGAACTATATTTCCTCTAAATAGATTCTTGAAACCGTCCATAATTGTAAAACTTACTGTTCTACTATAATAGATAATGTGATCCTTGAATGTCATCAAACAATACATACCTAGTATTACATTATAGAAATCCATGCCTAATAGTGATAAGTCCCACTTCACTTCAACTCCATCAATGTTTATATAAAAATCTCTTCACATAATGTATTGAAACGCTTGAAAGATATTGTGAATCGGTTCTTTGTTTACCTATGGGTTAGGTGAAAAAAAATTCTCCACATCTTATTTAAGATCATTCCAATGACGCCTATCTGGTGTAATTTTCTAAACCAAAAAAAAACTTTATAAGTCACACTCTCTAGAAATAGATGGCTCAACATTTCAAATTTTATCACATCAACTATCACAACATTGTTTTCTAAAAAACATCCTTTCTTCATGCTCAACCATTTCTGAAAAATCTTAATTATTTGGAAAATCGACCCATTTTCAAAATACAATAATCATTTCATTTTTCAAATTCATTCATTTAAAAACAAATTCTACATTTTCCAAAAAACCCATGTTTTCACAAAATCATAAATAATTACTCCAACCATTTGTTTGAATTGAATAAACTTTAAATAAGGTGCATATATAATTACATTGAATCCTATTATACAAATATGTTCTATAAGATAATGGGAGATATCCATAATAATAAGTAAAAATACCCCCCCCCCCCCGCATCTAAGTATATCATATCGGATGTGTGAATAACTTAAATTCAAGTTTGGATTAAATCATCCTATAGAAAATACCTTATATTATAGAGAATTAGGGAATGTGAGCTATGAATTATAGTTTATCACACACTATGAAATTGTATATTCAAGGACACGTTTCATTAAGATTAATCCTTTTGTGTATCCTATAATGAAGCACTTTAGACTACCTATGGTTCCTCCATTGATCAACTATAAATGAAAAAAAAACTAAATGCTTCAAAAATGTTGCAACTCCTTATATCGTATTTTTTAATCCTAACCAAAATTGATTAATATTTAGATTATAAATCTAAATAACTAATACTCATCATGACATTACCTCATGTTATTTCATCTAATCATGATAGATTTTAGTAAGAGAAAAAATATATCAACACGCATTATTGTATAACACTTTCATTTCAAATAATAGAACCTTGATGTAATGGCATTCACTATGCCATTGTTTGCATTAGAATAAAACCCAACATGGTTAATAATTCTATGTCATTGTTTTGTTTTAGTGTATAATTATATCTTCTAACATATTAAAAATTTTAAAGAATCTCCTAACCACACACTATGAATTATTAAATTCATTTTTTAAATTGTGATTCACTCAACCACCTGACACCTTTAATCAATTATTATATCTCAAGGAAGAAGTATACTAATTCAATGTTACCAAATATCAATGTTTTAATATCATCTAGATATATTTTCTGTCCATAATCAATAAAAAACACTATAATTTTAATATCAATGAAAATAAATAAGATAATTTGTTGTAATTAGCGAGACTATTCTCACTGAATAATTTATTTACACTCAATTTAATATAAAAGAGTGTAAATTTTAATAGTCTCACTACTGAAATACCTCAATAAATACGTACAAAATCAATTTCTCAAGGATCAAAATTGAAATTAATTTCCTTTAAAATTTTATTATTATATGTTAGTTAGATATCTCAATATAATAACCAAAAAGATCTCACTTTTCATGTTTGTCAAAATAGCACCTGAAAAAGGTACTTAGAAAGAAGACAAATTCATAAGGGGGTTGCGATATATTTCAATATCTTAACCATTTACCCAACCACTTGTATCTTCTCTATCTAATATTCCTTCTTTATATCCCTAAATTGTTTAGATTTTGTATAAGATAATTTTATAGTGTCATCTCATTCCACCAATTAGAATAAAATCATTCCTTGATCATAAAATAAAAAATGTGGTCACTTTTTCTCTCTCCCAGAATCTAGCATACATACCCATTATTCATATATATCTCCCATGTTAGCATGAAAACTAGGAGAATTTAAAAAAAACTTATTTAAACATAAATTATAAGGACTCAATAATTGAGAAATTTTTTTGAAACTTTTCATGTATAATCCTAATTATATACTATAATAATAAATATGGGATAAATAAATTTGTCAACACAATAAAAATGAAATCTTATATGATATTTGAAACATTAAAAAACCATTGGTATTTATATTTTATTTTGTACATGTTGTTTAAAAACACTTTTTATTTCTTATTGTTGAAGGAAAAACATATTAATGATGTAGAAATATTCTAAAAAAGAATAATCTCTTATTTATTTAGCATTATCAAACCCCAAATATTTCTTAACCTCATATTTATTAAATTTATGTTTCACTGATTCAATAAATCACTTTATCATATTTTTAATTTTTTCTTTGATTTTTTGAGAATTTGAATGGAATTCCCACTAGCACTGTTTATGCACAATATTGAATGGTGTTTCCCAAAAATAATATATTTATGATTAATTTTAGTAAATTAACTTTTAGGAATGATAAAAATCAATATTTTTATAGTTTTTAGCAATGATGTTGCAATAAAAACATCATTAACTCCCCAAAAAAACAATAATTAAGGTTAAACATGTATCATATAATAAAATTAATAGAAAACTATTTGAATGAAAACACCCCCACATAAAAAATATTTTATTTTTACTCAATATATGTATTCATATTTTTTATAATTAAATTTTCTATGAAATATGTAACAAAAATCTCTCTCTATATATATATACTAATTGAATGACCAATTTCTTCAAGAAACCACTTTTACCAATAACAAAACTTCTCCATGAAATATCCTATACCCTAACTCTACAGGAAATTTTATTAGAATAATTTTATGATATATAATTATATCTTCAACATTATGAAAAATATCTGATATAATGTTTCAAAATCTTCCTTGATGATTTGGTAGATTGTTCTATGGATAAAAAGAATGCACCCATTTCTATGAATCCTTATATTTTGGGATGTTCATTTTATCTGGATAATAACCATTCTATCATGCTTACTATACTAGCTTCATAATAACAATTTCTTAAAAAAAATTATTCCATCTATATAATTATGAATAAGTGTTCCATATCCAAGGTATAAAGAATTATTATTACTCTTTTACCAGACCCTCCCAACTAAATATTTTACATCAGTTCAACATATGTAATCATCATGACCTAGTTTAAATGATTCATGAATCTCATACATCTAAAGATACCCTTTTATAAAAATATCTCCCATTTGTAAGGGTATATGGATGATCAATGACCTATCATATAATCATTGGGTTCCTCTGTATCTATGTCAAGAATCATTGGCTTTCATCGTCCACTAGTTTTAAGTAATATTTATTCTCTAAAAAAATTAAATCATCACCAAAACTACTATAAATTTCATCATAAACCTCATTATGATACCATTGTATTTTGAATTTACCATTCATATACCCCTCTTGATCTAGTGATGAGAATGACAGTAACCCCTAAAGCATTCTTTCAATATGACATGGTGCAGTGACCAACACTATGGGTATACAAATAACTTTATAGGTAACATTAACAATTATAATAGAAAATCCACACCAAAACATTAATCAAAAGTACCTATGGAAAAAAATTACTTATAGAAACATTACTAACAAATAACATAAATGATATACCATATAACCAGAAAAACAATAAATTGGGTAATAAAAAATTGCAGGTCAATAAATCCTAGTATACTTAAAAGGAAAAATAAATACAAATTCAATCTCCCCAAACTCAGACAAACCACCAACTTCAGTGAACTTTTATGATCCAAAAACACATTTAACATCAACTTTAAAATCTATAAATTAATTTATAATCATGGGGTGTACACTATATTCAGTTTTTTATTCTAATATGACTCTCCTATGTAAATACAGATGAAACATTCTAATTATTCTTTGAGTGAAATGTTAATATAATTTAATCTAACCCATCCTAAAGATAACTCAAAGAAAATCCATTTTTCCTAGAATCACACTACCATGAAATAAAATATATAAATATAATAAAATTTACACCATCATAAATAGAATATATCAATCAACCAACCTCAACCCACCACCCACTAACTTCATTTACACTTGTAATTCTAAACAAGACTGAGTACAATAAGTTAATAATTCATCTTAAATGGAATATAACATCTCATGAGTTAAAATAAAATATCATATGAAACAGTAACTAAAAAGTAATCCAATACAACATTTATGTTGGGTTACACAAAAAATAAAATCCAAAATGAATTTCGGAATATTCTTGATCCATCTCTTGTGGTTGTATCATAGTGAATGTATAATAAAACATAAGCCATAAAATAAATAACAATAAATATAAAATTATTCACCCTTATTGATTAATATCATGGGTTACACAAATCATTTCATGTATTTTAACCCAAAACTAATTCAATTAGTAATTTTATTTTTACTCAATCTATGGGTTAGGAAGATATCAAAATAGTTAACTGTAATTGAGAAATGGTTTCCAAATCCAAAGAATATAATAATTTACGTAACTTTGGTATTTTTTATAGACTATATATGATGAATGAAATTATAATACAAAATACTCCTTTTTGATGATATCTTATTTCAAGATAAATAATTTTTGTTGGAAATATTTATTTGTTTAACACTTTATTAATGATGGATAATTTACATTTCATGAAAATTATTTGGTTAACTTTTACACTCTATGGTGTATATAGAAAATTTAGATGAGTTTAGTTTTTATTATGAAAATTTTATTTATATTATCCATTATAAATGACAATAAAATATACTATAAATAAATTTCATGTTTGGATTTTCATTGTAATAGATAAAATTTTTGTCATAATTAAATATAATAATCATTTTATATTTTTTATGAATATGATATTAATTTAAATTGTGTGTAGTAAGGAATATTATTTATGTTGTCTTATTATTTCATATTAAGTTTATGTAACTATCATAAGTTTTTAAGATAATAATAAAATTACATCTCAAAAACCCATCACAATCAAAATATTTTCTATTATAAATATTTTTATCATAAATATAATTTTCTATGGTAATTGAAAATCATTAAAAATATGGGAATAATTTATAGGGGATTGATTATCCTTAAAAAATAAATTTAACAATAAATTCATTAAAAATGTGCATAATAATTTCAAGTATACTAAGAGTGATGGATACTTATATTTCATTTTGATTAATTTTAAAATTATATATATATATAATGGAAAAAATATTGGTTTAATTCATTAAATATCTTTAAACCATTCTATTTCTCTTTTTTTACTCTTTTTAATAATGATATTTCAAATATAAAATTATGTAATGACCCAACCAATATCACCCATTGATAATAATTATATATTCATAAGACATGCGGCATATATCCCAATATCAAGAGGTTACTTTAAATGTTGTGGGTAATTAAATATTATTATAAAATTATTATATCACTATAGTTATTAATTAAAATATAAATAATTTGTTTTTAAAAATATTTTTGAACTATGTGGATGAAGGAAATATCAAAAATAATATATATATACATTGTAATATTAGATGTTGTACTCCCAAGGGCTAGCTTCCATACCTACATAATAATAAAATATATATTTTATTCCTATAAAAATCTAAGAATAAAACCAATCCATGATAGATATATACCACCAACAAAAAAACCCAAAATAAATCCCTTATCATAATAAATAATCCAAACTGATATGGTGTATTAATAGTATACATAATTATATAGAATTCCACATTAATCTATAAAATGGGGAAACTATTTTGAGTATATTCCTTTCATTACAATGATAATTGAAAAAAATACTCACACTCATTTCCTTGGATAATAAAGAAGGTGTGATTATATGATACCCTATTGGTGGTAACCACTAAACCCCCATTTATCTATTATAATATCGAGTATATGTAGAAATAATATAAAGCATGGAATAAATACAAATAATTATAAAATATTTCATAAATAATTTATTGAATAAAATAAATTATTCATGATTAGATAACAAGCTCATGAGGGATTAATATAAATATACAAAATTTACTTCGATAAATGTGCATAATCCATGGTGTGGTACCTCTCCATAATAAAAACATATCCATCGAAAGATACTTTTATATAATATTTGTCTATAAAATGTCATATATATATATATATCCTAACCTAAAATGAATCTTTATTATCATTGGGGGTAATTTGATTATATATATACATATACTAACATTAGAGGCATATTTTGTCATTGAAAGGAAAATATACATATATATATCTTTATTCATAAACTTATATGCATTCATCCTCACATCAAAGACCACTCTCATCGTTGAAGAGAAAATCATTCTAAATAAATATATACATATTTAGAGATAAAAATATTTCATCAATCCATAACATTCATTGTCAAGACCATCATAGCCTTCAAATTCTACAGGAAATAAACCCAAATATTGATATATCCAACACCACAACAGATGAAATATTGTTATTGTATAAGTAATAAGAAACAAATATAGAAGACTATACATATGAAATAATTGAAAATTAACTTCCATAGTCACATTTTAACTTTTAATAATGATTGAAAACAATTATGATATCCAAAAATCATGTCATAATTGTTAATAATACAAAAGAAAGCCTCAAATAAAGGAATAATTGACAAACCACATATATATTAGCCCATAGGATGGGTTATTGATGAATAATTATAATTAATATAATAAATTAAATATGTCAACAAATAAACAAAACATAATTCTCATTACAACATGGAAATATAATTAATTATAAAATTACTTTGTAGAAAACCCATTTTTATAAATAGTTTTTGAGAGAAAACGTTTACCCATTTTATTATAATTCTACCCAATCTCATTTATTTAGTATCTAATGAAAAAATTTCAGAGAAAACATAATGACATATAATTAATTTTTATTAAATCCAAAACAATGTGTTATAAGAAATAAATATGCCACTTTTTTATAGCTATAAAGAACCTATGTTAATGAAAATTTCAGGATTAAATACCTACCTTAATATGAATAAATAAAATAATAAAAATTAGTTTATTGCCTCAAGATAATGTAATAAAATATCTTATTAAAACTAATAGAATGAATTTTAATGTTTAAATATTTATTAAAAAACCTAGAAAAAAGGGGGTATTAGGGGTTTCCAGTAGTACTACGATAATTACATAGAACAAGGAGAAAATACATATCCAATTAAATCATTTCAATAATATAGGAACTATGTTACTGAAGTGGAAATTCCATATGATGATTGGAGGATACTCACAAGGGATATAAATGGATGTGGAAGAGAGTATCCAAGGGGGTTCTTAGTCTAGAATAATTGAAAATCCCAACAAATAGACAATAAGTGGTTTAAATATGGACAATAAAAAAATCCCTTTTCATTATAACAAATTAACCTTCATTATATTAATTTCTATATATAAGTCCATAGATTATCTAGTTGCTACACCATTATATACTATTATACATAGTAGATACTGTCATTTAGTTGTTACCCTGCTACATGTTTCCTGATACTATACATTTATCAACCCCACCCTTTCTCCTCCCCTATTCCTTCCATAATTATCTAATGCTTCTTAAACATCAATAGTTACTATTTTAATTGTTAAAACTAAAAAAATAATCATAATACTCACCTTCTAGGATGATAACCATTAAAAACTCCTCCTTATCTGGTTTCTCGTACTTGTGAAGAATCTATAAATACCAAAGTGAATAAATCATTTCACTGAGCTTAAATATCAAATTCATATTCCCATGTGTCCTAAAAAGTCATTCCATGATAAATCCATATTTTAACCAATAAAATGAACTTTCCTAGTAATACTTTCCCATTTTACTCAATTATTTAAATAGTTTGATCCCCATAAAAACATCATTCTCCAATTTAATATTTCTAAACTTTATAACCTGAGAATGGCATAGAATGTATCTTTATACTTATAAAAAATAGAAAATATTTTGTATGACATTAAATCTATGATAAAAATAAATCCAAAAGTAGTCACTCAAATATGATATAAGATGTATAATTCGATAAGGAATTAAGAAGTTAGTTTTATTTTCTTTTTGATCATATTGTTTCCCATCGGAGAGATCTTGGGAGAAAAACATGATCACCAAGTGAAAATTCAAAAATTCATCATATACAACTAGAATAATTATTATCATTACCCATGATATTCATCAATAACATAATAATTATCATTACTACTGGGTAGTTTAAAAAAATATGATATTACTAATCTAAGATGATTCATTGATCATTTTTTTACAACATGAAATATGAAATTTCATACCATTGGGAGCCTCAAACAGGTAAATAAAAATTGAAAATGACTATTAATTATTATGGTATAATAAGGTGAGTGATAAATAGAATTCCCCTATTATAAATAACTATAATTATAGGTCCTGATAATATCCTCTAAAATTTGAATTGTCTTCTTTGATACACTATCTATTTGAAGGTGATACATTGTACTCAGATTAATCCATCGTAGATGAGCTTGATGTAACCCATACTAAATCCTAGAAGTAAATATTTGTACTGGATAAAAAAATACTTTTTATTACCATGTAATAATTTATAATCTCTCAGTCATATTACATACAAAGATAGTTTTTAGAACATGATTTCTTGAGAGATAAAATTTGGTTTCTTTTATTTAGGTAAAACAAAAGTTAAAAATATTGTATCATAGCTACTTAGAGATCAAGGTAATATGGTAAAATATTCGTTGATGACTTCATTTTATTTCAACAATATAATAATAAGTGACTAAAATTCACTTTTTGGTCACTTTGGTTTTGATTTTACCTATTTGAATGTTAGATATCATGAGATAAATCTTACTATATACATATCTATACCAAGAAACAAATATTTCAACAAATATCTGAACAGATTTAATATATTAAATGGTTAACAACTTATTATATAAGTCCCCAGCCTTAAACCTTACTTAATATTGAAATAAATGAATAATTCACATTGAGGATCTTTTCAGGTTTAGAGTTTTAGATAATTAGGACATAACTATTACATCTCAAAAGATTACAAAGTAGACACTTCTACTAAGTTTCCATAAAATAAAAAACTCTTAAAAAGAAACATGTCTACTGCCATGTTTTAGATAGCATGACTTTTACTTGATCCCATCCTTGACCCTGTTCAACATTAAGTCATATGAAAAACATTTCAAAAACATGGGGTGAGCATAAAAAGCTCATTAAGGGATACACAAAGAAGGAAAACTGTTAGTTCTTCAAAACAACCAGTAAACCAAGAATACTTTATCGAAGTAATACTTTTCACCTTTATAAAGTAGTAAGAACTCTTCACTGAATACAAGATCATTAATTACCCTTTTGTATTCAAAAGATTACTATAAAACCCATATAAATAACACATAACATATAAAGGTGACTTGGGATATAAACATACTTAAATGGAATAACCATATGGTCGACTTTTACACATATCACTTAATGGAATAGACATATGGCCGACTTTCATACCCAATGCATTGGATGTTATAACGTAACCACCCATCCTGGTATTCACAGCCCCACCCGTCATATGGTTTATCACGTAACCACCCGTCAAATGTTCAAGTACCATTATAAAATCATAAGATATAAAACAAAAAAAATGGAAAGAACAAAAAAAATGGAAAGAAAAAATTTCCACATTTCAATCACAATATATCACTTAAATATATTGACATAAAAAATCCATTATAAAAACCATTTTCAATACCAAAATACATAAAAGAGTATATGGTATTAATTTCATTTTAAAAAACATTACGGCTTGTTGAGGAAGCCAAGGAACAAATAATACTCGCGGTAGCGGAAAAGGTCGTTGTCACCATGTACATTAAAAGAAACATTCCTTTTTGTCTTTTTGTAAAACGCTTCATAGAAAAAGATTCCTTTTTTATAAAATTAAAATTAAAAGGGTTTTATACACCATATAAAATAAAGTCTTGTATTAGAACCAAATATTCCTCAATGAAAGGAGATTGAGACGAAGTCCCTTACCTCATGTCCGAAGTGACTTGATTTCTCTTTAATCCCCTGAATAATAAACTAACGATAATTTATACTTGATTAAGAAACTTTTTCAAGTTTATTATTACCTTTATATAACTTATTTCCATGTTATAAAAAATATGTAATCATTTAAGTTAATAAAGTTTATTTTCTCGATATTTGGTACTTAAGTCAAAAATGGACTTCTTACAATTACATGTTGTTTATGTGGTCAAAGGTTCATTATATCTAGAATGATATTCATTATTTGGATATCATATATATCATATATATCCAGCATATACTTTTATTTATGATAGTACATAACATTTAGAGGTAAGAAATGAAATGCACCGTTCATGGAGACGGTAAGTCATACGTATGCATGAACGCTACTTTCATTTCTATTTCATATTTAATGGAGTGAAATCATAATTATATAATGGTATATTATAATTACATTATAATTTCATATATAATATCATTAACTCAATCTTTTATACATCCCACATATGGCATTAACGAATCAAATCACTTTGAGGGGGAGGTAGTCCGCACTTCCTAAAATGAAATTATCACGTTTACCCATAATGGAAACCATAAAGGTATTCCATAAATGAAAAATACAGAAGCATAAGGAAAAATTAAACATAATATATATCATATATAAATATAGTGACATCTTAATGGCCACCATGAAAGGTGTTAAAAAAATATTGAACAATCATCGTTTTGTGAGGCAGAAATTCTCCATCCACAGAAACAGTATGTTCTTTAACCATTAGATGAAGGTGTGTGTAAGTGTAGCTCTAATAATTCACATAACAATATCCTAGTATATTTAAGATACATTTTTTGTTACAAAAGAAAATAATAAAAAGAGTTTAGGGTGTTGTAGAAGCAAAATAAAACATAAGAACCCAAGAGAAGACATTACCTTTAAATCAGGTAACTCCCTTTGGTTTGAACCAAAAGGGTTTCTTGAAGAGCTTAGGGCATAAGGTAAGGCTTCTAGAATGAGGATAGGGAGGTGGAGAGATAAAATGAGTAGATATTGTTCGAGCCACTGGCTTGAGAGGTGTGTGTAAGGTGGTATAGGTGGGGGCCTTTTATAAGAGGAGAGGAGGGGCACTCTTGGAAAGTTATAAAAGGTTACTTTATTATAAAATTCTTTTCGGATTTTAAAGGTCCCAAAATTATATATTTCGAGGATAAGGTGATAATATTTCTAAATCCACCCATAAAATAGGTTTTTGGGAAGTTTAGGTCTTAGATTTTACATTATCTTTTCATTTTGTTTAAATTGTTAAATAATGAGGTAATTTTTGCATCATCATGGTGTCATAAATAATTTAAATTATTAAATTTTAAAATATTATAAAAAATATATCATGGTGTATGAAATATTTTTATCTTTCTAATTAATATTTATAGTCAAAAATATGACTTTTATAACCCCATGTAAAAATTGTTTTAGTAAAACAACACATGTTTGTGACATTTTTATTTTAACATTAAATAAAATGTTATTAATGCCATTTTCCTACCAAAGTGCCTCCATGGGGTCCCCAAGTTGACCCATTGACTTTCATGGTCATCCATGACACATCCAATAAGGTTAGTACATGTTTCAAGGTCATTTCATATTATTAAAACATTATTTTTACCCTAAATTACACTAATTACCTCTAATTGCGATTAAAAACATAAAAGTTACTCTTCACCAAAAAATTATTTTAATCCCATTGAACCACATTTTACTTCCTAATGACAACAATGTATGTCGGATTTTTGAAATTCAAAACACAGAAGTGGTAAAGATTCATTTAAATGAAAAATTAGTTTTTTATGTACCACTTAGTGGTTTCACTATTCATCAAAAATTGAAGTTTTTCAGAAGAATACCAAAACTTCACCCTAAGATATATTTGATATTCTGAATTCAAAAATGATTTCTGTTTTAAAAAATTCAAAACATGTAAGTTACATTAATTAATTTAATAATTAATTCCCGCTGTCAGAACAAATAGCGTGTTTTTATGAAACAAAATATATCCAAAGATTGACACTAGTTTAAGTCCAATTTCAAAGTGAAATTAATTCCAATGACCAATATTGGAATAAATGGTAAAAATATATTATAATTTCACTTTAAAACCAATTCAAAATATAATCTAATCATATAAATAAATTAGATTAAAATAGGTTTTGAATTAAAATACAACATTTTTCACTATTCATTAAAAAAATGAACTTTATCGGAAAAATACCAAAAATTTACACAAAGTAAATTTTGATGTCCTGATTCTAAAGAAGCATTTTATTTGGTCCAATATAATTTATAAGAGTGACCAAAATTATATTTGATGATAGTTCGCCATCAAAAGGTGATAAGTGGACCTTTTGTGAATATTAGAGTATATATGCCTAAAAATGAATTCTTTTTGTATTTTAAGCCTTTATCCTTTATTGGATAAATGTAAAAACATTTAATAAACATATATAATCATATTTTATTTATTTATATTCATTCCCACCAATAAAACTGCTACGTACTAACTACCATTTAAAATAATAATATTATATTACTAGTGTGCAACATAAGATTTCAAAGAAACTCTTTGTTGCGTATCGGGTACGCTATCGAACATAGAAACCCCTTTAAAGTAAAATTAGTATTTAATTCATAAATATTAATAAATATGAAAATGTATTATTCTTTATTTACCTAGGATGTTACATTAAGTAGAAATATATTCTTTCATAACATCTTCTATCCTATTGGTTAGAACCACATGTCTTCTATGGATATAAAGGAAAAAACCAAAATATTTTGACCATCCCTTGAGGTTCTCTCTACTATCACATGTCTCTTAAAAAATGGAAAAATTATGGCCTGATATTTATGATTTCATTACCTAATCCAAAATTATTGATGTAATGTCAATGATATATATACATATCCAATTTATATCCTTAGATATATCCTTATTAAACATGAAAAAACATCAATTAATATTTTTCCTTCACCTCCTAATCTATTTTTGGTTGGTACACTCATCTAAGTGCATAATCTACCACATTTTCCATTGTAGGTGCATAAATAAGCTCAAAATAAAATATTTATAGGTACTAAACCCGTATACATTTCCCCATATTCAATATCATCATAAATATTGAAATCTATTTTGGTATTTGTATACTACATGTCACTCACTAAAAAGATAATTCCTCCAGTACATCAAATAGTTTATCAAAAAACACTACCTCTATATAATGGGTTAGATATTCCTTTTAATATGTATATAATTACCCAGAACCATATTATTGAATGTCATTATCTATCATTAAAAAATTCAAAAACATTTTTATGAGGTATCATAAAACAAAAATCATACCTATTTCCTAACTTTTGTTAAACTAAAGATTCATCCTATAGTAAAACTCATTTTCTATTTATGAAAATCTAACTCACACAAATATATTGAAATTATAGTTTCCGATTTCATGATAAGATTGTTCATATGAGCATATATCCTAGAAATTTTCTAAATAAAGTAATCAAAATACTCTTAAATTCTCAATAAATTTTAAATCTTGAAGTCATTTTTATATACTTATTAATACATCATTACCTCTATTTTCTCAAGATCCATTAAAATCATATAATTGGAAACAAAATATATATGTAATTAAACACCATTAATCCAAATAAACATTTATAAATTTTTAATATAAACGTAATTCTCTAATAATGTTACCAAAACTGCCCTAAGATGCCTATCATACTCTTAACTGGACATTGACTACATAATGATATTATCAACCTTGAAAATATTAATACCTTAAAATTATAAAATAAGAACACTTTATTATATAATGTATGTTACATGAATCACTAATCATAAAAAATACAAAAATATTTATTTCTTTAATTCAATTCTCTTCTCTAGCTTGTGGAACACGCAACCCTGATTCCAAATGAAACATAATATGGTATACTGTTATAGGCTAGGTATTAAAATGATGATTATGAATTGTTCAAAATTAATAATTAAAATTATATGGTCTAAAATTTTGAAAAATAATTCATCGACTAACTATCAATTAGGAATAAAAAAAGAATCATCTGAATGAAAAAAATAAATGTTTTCTTAGAAAATGATTTCTTTCTAAAAGGTGGTTTAGTCAAGAGTTGTTAACATAATTTAAAACCAATTTTTCCACTTATATAAAATTTATTTAATAAAATGAACTTAATATTTTAAGTAATAATATCAAAATAATATTCAAGTGAATTGTTTTGGATTTTTCTTAAATTTTTAATTTTTTGATTAATAGTAAAAAATACGTAATTTTAATTGAAAACTGTCATTTTAGCTAAATTATTTGTAAATTTAAATTATATTTTTAATTTTTTTAATTAAAAATAACATAAATTATATATATATATATATTAGTCCAATTTATTTTATTTGAATCATTGTAATATTTTAAAAAAAAACTTTATAATATTTTGAACATTTTCATTTTTAATAACCTTCATTATAATTATGTCTATGGGAATAATTTCATATTATAAATTTCCACATTACATAAAAGAGTTTTAAAAAATTTATTAAATATTTAGAATGAGAATATTTTTTATTATCTGATAATTTGAAAATAATTTTTCACAATAATGAATAGTAAAAATTGTATAATTTATTTATGTCGGTTAACAAAAAGCTGGGTTTACAAAAGGGATAAACAAAAAAGGTAAAGGGTAAAATAACCTAAAAACAAGTATAAATTATTTTTCAAAGACATATTTATCCCTTAACACATCTAATGATCGATAATAAAACAACATTGAACCTTTTTTCATTTGAAAAACACTGGTAAACCATTCTCTTTTCAATAATTTCTAGTGTTCCCCTCACCTCACTTATAAAAGGCCACCCCCACTCCTCTCTTTTTCACACCATCAAACCATTTTGGTTCACAAAATACCTAGCCAAATAAATTCCCAAATTTTATCCTCTCATTCTAGAAGCCTTACATTTGGAAAAAATTAAACCTATGAAGTATTTCGTTAAAAACCTAAGGACATTACCCAAAGAAGGGGTAGTGTTCTTCAATGATCATTTTCAATTTATTTATTACTCAGTATAATTAAATTATTATTAAAACATGCTGACATAAAAACCTCGGGTTCTTCCATATACTGAGATTTTTTTATTTTTATGTAATTACTTGGAACCTTCTCTACATATCTCCAATGGGTTTTGAAACAATATTTCTTGTGTACAGTAGTCTACGGCCTTGCGAACCTATGTCATTAATTTTTTTGTTACCACATCTCAAATTTTTGTATGATGGTAAATCTAAATTATATATATGTGTGTGTGTGATATTTATAACATAATTATACCTTTAGAGTCTATATATCATATATACCTTTTTTTACATTCCATTCCACATGGGATACAATAACGTCACTCGTTTGTATGGTGAACTAGCACCTCATGAAGTGATGTGATTAGTTTTTCACTAATTATTTATATGGAATATCATAAGGATAAATTTAATCAATACATATGATAAACAATGATGTTTTGAGTTTTTGAATGCATCAAAATTCCTAATATTTTTAATTTTTTGCTTTCGGTGGTCGGCCCAAATTTTCTTTGGTGCTTCCAAACATAAATCTGAATTTCGGAACACTTTAAGGCACTAATTTTAGATGGGTTTGAATAATCATAAATTGAACCAATAATTTTTAATGGGTTTTATAGTAGTTATTCTCCAAAATCCCAATTTTTTTAAAAATATATAGAGTTACACTGTTGGTAAATGGTCTTTCTAACCGTGAATAATAAATCGTGTGACTTGTTTTCTAAAGTGGCATGTTCGGATTAATCCTTGTGCCCCCTATTATCTAGGGTGTTTAGTGGTGGAGGAGTTTAGATACACTGTTAATATTTTCACAATATGTTTCAATACATTCGTAAAAATAATGGAATCTTTCTATCCTCTTGGATAGTGATCATCACATGATTGGCATACAATTTTCCAAACTATCTAGTAATAATACTATTATTTTAAAATGAGTGTGATAACCCTTTTCCAATAATTTCATAAGATTCTATAATATTTTCTTCAAATATCATGCATGATAAAATCTTAAAATATTTATTGATCTCTCCTATCCAACTCAATAGGCTTTTCCCTCTCATCTTCATTCGATATCTAATCTGATATATGTCACTCTCATTGAAAAGGTAATGGTAATCCCTTCAATACTATTTCTTAATTTTCTAGTTTATCTCTCCATATTAAATTCTAGATATGTGCAATATCTTCTCTCTATTATTATATAGTTGGTATAAGACTAGTATTTTTCTCTTTCCATCTTGAGGTAGATGTTGATATTTAATTAGTGTGTGCCTACAAGTATAAGGTAGGTAGTTCTTAGCTTTATCCTTAATTTTACTTATGTTATGGGTATATGATTGAATATGTATGTTTTTTTTAGGGGAAAACGTTAAATAGTTAATTTTAGCTCTTAAATGTTTTAATTCATGTCATGAGATTATGATGTTCGTTCTCTAGTCTTTTTTATATATGCTAAGATGATTACGGGGATTTTGAATAATTGGAATGGTTAGGCATATTCACTAATTTAATATAATTAAATGTGATATGATTTAATTGGTTCTATAAGAATGTGACAAGAATGGACCAAGGGGTAGAGGTGATGTTGATCACTGGGACTAAGATAACATGTTCATCAGGCAGAGGGTATGGCTTGAGATTCATGGGGTGATGATGATCACTTGGATTAGGTGATGGGGTCAACAGGCTGAGATCATGGTCCATGGGACCTAAGATGGTGTTGACAATCATGATTAGGGCGATTTGGTTGATGGGGAATGGGGTGCCTGAATATGTGTATTGGAAAGTTTTTTTTATTTTTTCTCAACATTATTGAAAAAAAATTCCATTAATGTTGGTATAACATAGATTGAACATGTTTGAGGTGATGTTGACCACTCATCGTGGGTATAGGCCATTATAGATATTACATCTTAGGGGGTGGTGTTGTCCATCTGTTATGTTCTCACCATAGATATTCAAGGATTATTGTGATGGAATATTGAGATACAGCATTGAAACCCTCAGTTATGGGCAAAGTCTCACCTTTTTACTTGAGTCTAATGGGCAGGGATTATTATAGGATGAATATAATCTTACCTCCGGACACTGTGTTTTTTAGCCAATTATGTCTTTTTAAGAAGATTACTAAGGGACCTAGGACATCTTTATGGGAAAATTTCTAGGATAATAGTATCCTAGTTTGTGACATGTGAGGTTTTGGATGGCATAAGTTTCTGATGACAGATTTATGGGGCATCTTGAGGGATCTACATCTTGATATTCTTCATGGGATGTGAAGGCACTAGTCCATCAGTCCATTCCACTTCAAATATTTCTTTTTAAACATTAATTATATGAAAATATATATGTGATGGAATGTGTTAATATATATACGAGTGTTGGATAAAGTAGTTAAATGCTAATTTGTGGCTTTTAGGAATAATTGGGGCAGGTTATATATTATTGTGTTTGAGTTGCTACTATTTATTCTAATATGAGTAGACTATATAATTATTAATGTAAGACAAGCGCATGTTGGTGGTGGTCTACTGAGTTCAAACTCATAGCCTACATAGTCCCCTTGGTATGCATATAGACTTTCTGGTTTGGAGATCGGGTAAGGGTTTAGGCACGGGAGATGATCCTTAGTGATCAAAAATGTAATAATTTTTCATGATATAGATGGAAATAGACCAAGTGGTTCCTCTACATCTTGTTGGGCCCTCATTGGGGTTTTTATATTTATGTACTTTTATGTACCCCCGTTGGTGACCTTTCTTAACTGTTTTTTATGACCTAACTTATCATGTATTTCTCTATGTATGGTATCATGTCTTTGGGTTATTATTTATACTATTATTTCATTATGGTTCGACTAAGTTTCATTTATTTATACGGTTCTTATTCTCCTTCTTCTTATCTGTAATATATATATATATATATACCATTATAATTATCACCTCATGGGGGTATTGTCTCCCCCACTAATAACTAATCCTACCCTCTCTACTAATTGTAAGCCTTTGGAATATAGGGAGGCATTCCTGAGGCCTAGTGGACAATTAGTTTGAAGCACATATAATGTAAAAAAACCGGTTCGGGGCACTAAAAACATATTAAAAGAGTTTATTTTCCATTTTGGTATTATTATTTGGGTTAGGGTAGACTAGACACTATGATATACTTGAAACTTGGTAAATATCCCATGTTTGGTTGCCTATAACCTCATTAACGGGGGGAATTTCAATTTTCTATGTGTTTTATTTATGTTATACATTTTTTTACCGTAGATTAATTTCCCACTTGAGTAGTGCACTTGGATGTGATGTAGTTGAATTATATGGTTTTGACCCTTTACTGGCACGGTAACGGGTGATTATTTATGAATCAATATTGGCACTTTGGATCATATTATGTGTGACTTATTGGATCTTCATGGGGATCCAAAAATATTCTAAGAGTGGTTGGGTTGTTTAATGTTTTAAAAAAGAAAAAAAATGGTTTCCAACTTAGCCTTTTCTTATCATTCTACGCAGCCATCAAAGGAATGTGGTTCATGATGAGATCAATATATGATTATATTTTTACCTTTTATATATGGCATGGAATATAATATGGGTTTTAATCAATTAAGAAAAGGAGGTGAACCATTTAAGTTGTCGAAAAAAAGATAAATATCATTTTACATTAAATTATTTTGGTGTAATTGTACTCAGCTACACAAAATTTAGGATATCTGATGTGTATGATATGTGATGCTCAACTCTGATATGGGTAGGTGGGGGTCCATGAGATAATAAGTACATGATACTTTCCATTTTTATGGGTATGTAAGGGGTTGTGGGGTCATATTTCCTATCACATCGATGCAGTATGGGTGTGTAAGTGTGGTCGGATGTGCTTCTTATTATATATTACCCAATCTATATATATATATGTGTGTGTGTGTGTGTGTATGAATATTATGGTTTTTTTACCATCAATTTTTTTATTTAGGATGATTCCACCTAGACAGATTCTAGTGGAGCATTAGGAGGGCATAGATATGGTGGTAATAGAGCAAGAATGTTATGAGGACCTAGAGGGCCTGGATGAGACCCCTAAGTGTCAGGTTAATCCTAATCCATAGGTGTTGAATTTTATATATCCATGTAATTCACTATAGATGGATGATTTTGGGCCATGGTTAGAAGTGAATCTTAAAGAAATATTTTCATGAGTCATACATTTTATTTATAGGGGAGCTAAAGGAGATTATGTGTCCATGGAATATTTGAATCGTGTGTTCCAATTTCATAAACCAAATTTATTTCTATGTGATGGTGGACTTAAAAAAGTAATGAAATGGATCATTCAGGGGGGGATTTTAACTTGAGACTACCCCTGGTCGGAGGGTGAAGTTGGATGCTTATATTCTCAAAGGATGGGTGAAGTGCTTTTGGAATTTACAGGTTCATTGAAGAAGTAATGAGGGGCTTTCTTGGAAGGAATTAGATGATAAGTTCATTAATTAGTTCATCCCTAAGATTTAGAGGGTGGATAGAGCCTACAAGTTCATGAAATTATAGTAGGGAGATACATAAATAATATATTACATGGAAAACTTTATATAACTGTCTCAATTAGTGCCTTCTATGGTGGGAGATGATATTTCAATGTAGATGTTTTTCGATGATTGATATTGACATGGAATTATGGTTCAGTTGAATACCATAAAAATGATCTTTTTCTTAGATAATGTGAATTATAAACAGATTGTAGATGTAAAATTTGTGGATTGGTTGTATTAGCACTAAGAGATGATGCCAGGTGAGTTTAGTGGTGATCCTATAGGTAGACGAAAGCGAGATCGTGAGGTTTCTGAGTAGGAAAGTCTAGCCAGAGACTTGGGTAGTCCACTAAGGAGTGTTTCTGGGATTGTATTCTTCTAGTGTAAAACACTATGGAATTTTGGACTCAGGATGAGTGGGATCTAGATGATTTTCCTAATGTGACCAAATGGGGTATCTGGAGTAGTTACGTAGGAAGTATTCTAGAAAAACTAGTATCCAAGGACCAGGTAAAACTCAGGGATCATAGGTAGGAACAGAAGAATTAATAGGAACTAAAATTTACGGTTCTTCTAAATGTTTAGTTCATGGAAGGGAGAGAGAGACCCAGTTGTGGGGCTAGTTCCCTCTAGATAGTGTAATTCTGTTGAGTGGTTGGGTCTTGAGTAGTCAAGATTTAGGATGGGTTCATGTTATTTATCTGGTAGGTTCATAATAGCCTTCAAGATGATAAGGGAAAAAGTTACACCTTGATTGTGTTGTGACTGTCTATTGTTTTTGGCAGGGTCAATTTCGTTACATGAGGTGCATGTCTGACAACTGAACTAACCACATGTTGGTTAGTATGTGGGTGTCAGATGTAATGTATGTTTTCTATGAGGTGCATAAGAATCGAGACTATGATGGTAATTCATATATACATATATATAATGTGGTATAATTATTGAGAACTTGTTGATATGTAGGTCTTATGGATATCTTATGGGTTTCCAGACTCAGGGGTGTCATGTATGAAAAATGAGCTAATGAGAATCTAATAAAATTCAAGATATGAGGAGAATCAGGTATCAAAAGGGTATAATTGAGCTCCTGATTAGGTGAAAGAATGAATGTATATAATTAAATTAATTGTATATCCATTGATGGTCAGTGGGACTATCATAATTTTTATTTTTTTGTTAGAAAGCTGCCATGTAGGTAATTTCTTTGGTGGGGAAAACCACATGGGTATTTGACATTGACTAATAATCAGGGTACAATGGGTTGAAGTTAATGATACGGGTATGTTTGTTAACATATATATGTAAATATTGATAGATCGGGGAAATATATTAAATGGTGGGGATACTTTAATGTTCTGAGTTTTTAAGTGAGTCATTATTCCCAAAAATTTGTAATTTTATAGTTTGGTGGTTAGTCCAACCTTTATTTTGGGATTCGAAACATAAATTTGATATTTTTAATTCTCCAATAAATTATTTATATATGGTTATTACGGATCATAAGGATCCCTAATAACATTAATGGGTTTTTGAGGCATTGGGCACTGAAATCCCATTTTTTGGAAAATAGGCCACAAAGCACAGTCAGCACACAGTCTATCTGTACCTATAGCCTAAATCATGTGGCTGATTTCTCAAATGGTTTTTATTATAATAAACCATATGAACCCCTATTATCATGTTTGTATAGTGTTGAATGTTTTAATAGTCACCCACATGGTTGGCACATTGTTTTTCAAACTGTGCGATCAAATAATTTGTGGTGTCTGTTCTCTTGGGCAGTGGGCATTGCATGGTTAAGAAATAGTTTTCCCAACCATATAGTAACTATGATACATTTTAAATAGAGGGTTAAATTACCATTTCCCCCATACTTCCATGAGATACCATCCTATTTTTCTCTCCTTACATGCATGGTCCTCTCCTCCAACAACCATGGATCTCTCCTCCACACTTCCCTTATCTTTGGCCTCTTGTCTTCATCTCATCTCTGATCTGAGCTCATTCTATCTCATTATAAATATACTGATAATCCCTATGATCTTATTGCTTCCTTTCATTTTTTATATTTTCTTATAGAATTCTAAATTAATTCAAGTTTATTTTCTATATTTTTATGGGATTTCTATAAAACTCTTATTTCACTCATTTCTGCTCGAGTTAGAGGTGGATATTCAATGAGAGAGGGCCTACGATTATGGGGTAGTTGGTTCATAACATTCTCCTTAATTATTTAGTTGTTATGGGAGAATAATTAAATATGCATGTTAGTTATTTGTGAGGGAACATTTAATAAAATCATGATATCTTTTAAATTTATTAATTGATGTCATGAGATGAAAATCGGAATTTTCTATTCTAATTATAAATGTTAATTCATGTATGGGGTTATTGACCTTGTAGGAAGGTTGCACCATTTTTCTAATTCAACTTAATTAAATGTGATATCATTAAGTTGGTTCCAGGGGAATTTTATCGGCCAATATTGATATATAAAGGTGATTTTTATCACTTGGTCTAATATGATGTGTTCATTTGTATTAATGAATAACCACATGTACATTTGGTGATGATGATCACCAGGTGTAGGTGATGAGGTAATTAGGATTTGGGCATGGAAAAAATGACGTGAGATGGTGTTGACCATCTAGATTTGGGTAACGTGATCATATGGGTATTAGGTTCCAGATGATGTGACTTAACAAATTAATCATGATTTCTACTCGCCATGGTTTGCTGAAATTTTTGTTGGATTCATGTGAACACTTATAAGACTCAGTTGAGATAATACTGACCACTCATTCTAGATAGAGGCCTCACATTAATATTGCAGCTTAGGTGGTGGTGATGAATATCATTTATAAATGAGGTTATCACTATAAAAATAAAATATTGATGGTGGTGGACCATCGATAGATGGTGCTGATACCATCGGTTGGGGGATGAGCCTTGTCGTTATACTTGAGGCCTGGGGGATGAGGTAATTAGAGGATGCATATCATTATGCATCAGGATGTTGGGATGTTGGGATAATTATGATATTCTGGGAAAATCTCTAAGGGTTCAGAGAGATATTTATGGGAATACTTTTAGGACATTATTTACTTGGTTTGTTGAACATGAGGTGTTGAATTGCATGAGATGTCAGTGGAAGATTTATAGTATAATCCTTAGGGTTGTCTATCATTATATTTTCAAGGGATTCCTAGTGACTAAGAATTGGGTCATCTCCACTACAAAAAATTATTTGTATACATGGATTTAATGAAAATATATATTCGGGGGTACAAATTTAGATATATATTAATGTTGTTCAAAGAAGGTAAATGCTAACTGATGGTTATTGAGCATACGATTGGTTTGTTATTTATTATTTTGTATGAGTTGATGTTATTTTTTATAGGGATACACTTTATAATCATGGATGTAAAATAGGAACACATTGGTGGTGGACTAATGAATTCATAATCACACCCTAAATGGGCCCTTTATGAAGCATATAGGATTTATTATTTTGATATCAGTTAAGAGATCAGCATTGGGAGTTATACCTCAGTGATAAAAAATGTACTGTTTTTTCTTTGGATAGATGGAAATGGAATAAGTGGTTAAAATACCTAAATATTTACCTTATTTTGAGATTATATATATATTTACTACTATATTTATCCATAGGTGACCTCTATTCTATATTTTTTATAACCGGACTTTTCATGTATTCATCTATGTATGGTATAATGCCTTTGGGCTTATTATTACTGCTGATGTTTCATTATGCTTATATTGAGTTTGATATTTTGATTCTTCATTCATGGTCCTTCTTCTATAGTGTTATATATATATATATAGATAATAATTATTATCACCACATGTGGGTATATTCTCCCCACTATGACCTAATTGGACCCTCAATGCTAGTCAATAACCTTTGGTGTACGGGGAGGTGCCCCTAATGCCTAATGGAAAACATTCCTAGATTGAAGATTAATTAAAAAACCTGGTTGGGTCACTATATATAAAGGAAATAATTATAATATTCATCACATATTAATCTTTGTGAAAAATAATATATCATTCACTTTCTTACACTAAAAAATTATAACGTCTTTCGTTTATGTGGGGATTATCGCCTTTATGAAGTGATGTGACAGTCTTCTCATAACAAAACTACATGGATGATTTATATAAGTCTATTTAAATAAATAATATTCTATATATTATATTATTATCATTTTTTAACGAATAATTATTACTTACCTTCATTCCAAAATGATCATTTGGAACTAGAAATGTTCCTCATTCGTACGTACGACCAACCATATACATGAATGTAACATTGATAATTTCTCATAACCATGTTTAATTATTATTTTTAAAATTATAATTTATAAATAAATATTATAATTATGTAATGTTTATTATTGTAGATATTATTTAACTATGTAATATTCATAAGAATCATAACTTTCCAGACAAATCATGAATGGCAAAATAAGGCAATTAACATCTAGAACATTGAAAATAATAATTATTATTAATGAGAATGTATTATTATTTCAGAAAAGGATCAATTATGATAATATAAATTTTAATATTGTTCTAGAATAAGTTAATAACAATTTTATACCCACTATATATGGTGTTAAATCACATTTAACCAAAAATATGTATGAGGTAAGGGACTTCGTCTCAATTTCCCTTCATTGGGGAATATTGTAATGTTATGCACCTAATTTACTAAATATTGTGTATATACTACCCATTTGTAATATAATATCCTAATTCCATAATAATTTATTGTGTTTTAATTTTTAATTTGAATTATATTATTTAAGTGGTTTAAATTAAGTGTTATCAAGTGGTAATAAATTTCATAACTCAATTTCATTTCATTTAGTTATATTACTCCTTAATTATTTTTAATATTATAATATTATGTGTGAAATGGATTTTGAATATAAATTATTTTATTTAACTTGTTTTATGTTGAATTTCATTTTATATATAGAATCTACTCATTGGTTAATTCTCACTTCAACATTATGATCATTATAAGCATTTACTTCACAATCTCATTCTAATCAAAAAAAAAATTTCTTGAATTTTGGTTAAAGGAAATTATTTAATAATTTTATAATAAACCCATTTAATTTTATCCTCCTTTGTTCATTTGGAATGTTTTCAATTAATATTAACATTTTTTCAGTCTTTGGTAATTAAAATAATTGAGAATTATTTTTATGAAAATATGACTTCATTTTTTTCTTTGGCTGGAAGTCTATTTTCTACCAAACCCCTATTTTATAACAAAAATTCGAATTTTTTTTAACCCTTTTAAAAATTATTTATTAAATAAAATCTAACAATTTATATATTTTAATGAAAAAATAAAATGATTCTTCATGTATTTTTTAATACAAGGCATGTTTGTCTCTTACTAAAAATTTGAAAAGAATCACTATTTTTATGTACTTAGTATGTATGGAATGTACTTCCATCATGAAATATCAATGTTTCAAATATCCCTTTATAATTTTCAAATATTATCTTTTTGAAAAAAAAATTTAAAATTTTTTGTGAAAATTTATTTTAAAAAATACATTTTCAAAATGAAAAGGATATTTTTCTGAAGAATGATTTGAAAGATAATTTTATGGTCTTTAAATTCATCAGCAACAAAAAAACATTTATTTTACATATACTATACTTGGTATATTTTTTATTTATATCATACTTATTATTTACATGTATTAGATGTGATAATTCTTACCAAGGAAATTAATAATATTCACTTTCTTTATCCATTTTTTGTAGTCATTAACTATCCCCTGAAAAATTCACTTTCTTTTGATCATAGGAAATTAAATTTACTCTAACTATTCAAAGTATTTATCATTAATATGTTTACAATATAAACTATATACCATTCCTGGATATAGTGTTTACATTGAAAATTATTTTCAGAAAAATTGACACATATATTTTCTTTACCCAATAATGATATTTGATGATACAGTGCATAGTTTTCAAATTAAATTGATTATTTGATATATGAGGACTTATTTGGACATGTATGTATAGATGGGGATAGAAATTATATATCCCCTTGATGCATCTATAGTATCATGAGGCGAATTAGTAAGATAGCATTAAACAGGTTTAAACATGAAGTTTTAAACTATCTTGGGAATGGTCTTGACAATAGAGGTCTCATGATGTTTGAGATCATTGAATCCAATAATTAATAATTTCTTTCATTAGTAATTTAGTAATTATTATCCATGATATTTTCAAAATGATATTATATATGGGTGCACTTCATTCCCTATTTTTAATGGCATGTGAATTCAGTAATTTAACTTTCCATAATCATTATGCCTTATTTTATCATGATAGTCAAGTTATTTAAATGGAATGTGTGTTCAGTTAATTACTATTCAATGTTGATTATTCTTATTGATTCACGATATGTACCATTGCATGTAACCCTTTCTGTGAATTCTTGATCACCCATATTTTTTTCTTTCTTGGGAATCCATGAAGTGTACTATGATTTATATACAGGGATATGCTTTAGGGAAAAATGTTATTATGTAAAAAATTATGCTATAATTTTCATTTTCAAATATAATATGGGAATCATGTATGTATCTATTTTTCCAGGGTTACTAAAATATTTAGTCATTCATGATTAAATTTATTCTATATTATGCCACAATAATTAAGTATGTCATCTGCTCTGGGATATTAGAGTATGGATTCTTATAGTTGGTATCATAGGAAGTTTAGTAGAAACCATGGGAAGTTGATTTAGGAAATCATTGATTATAGATTATAACCCTATAAAAGAAATTGATTGTATGTATATAATAACATCATAGTTTTTTTCTATGTAGGAAATTATATGGTTTCCCCTTGAAAATACACCCCTATTTGGAATCTTCACGTGGATATGGTTCTGAAAAAGATGTATATAGGGTAAATAACTCTAAAAAGGCTTCATTGAGATTGACCAGATCATTACCTGGTGCATGAAAGATGGCCATACTACACACGTTTTCTGACACTTCAGAGGTATATTCATAGGATAATTCATATTTTATTTACTAGCCATTATGAAGTATTTGGAAATTGGGATATCCCCAGAAAACCATATTTATGATTAACAGATTAACTATTCATAAATTTTCAATTATATTAAGTATTTCACTATTTTTTGGATGATACAATATTTTTCACAATATTATGATATATTATAGTATATTCCATAATTTCAAAATGTCTCTTAGAATAAGTATTGGGAACCACATGTCACGACCCGTCCCCCAAGGCCCATGGCATGACTCCCCCAAGCCCACCTCCCAAAGGCCAGGGGTTAGACACTAACACCGAAGGTGTCAAACTGCATGTGGGAGGAATTTCCCTAAGTACCTGTATGCACACACACACAACCACATCCCAAAAACTTTAATGTTAAATATGCAAGCCACTAAACAATCACTGAGTAAAAGTACAAGCTATAGGTCAAATGGATTAGAATACTAACCCAAAAATGGAAAACTGAAAATAGGAAAGGAAATAAGATATATGAAAAATCATCTGTTGAAAGCCCCAGATGATGGTTAAGTGTAGAATATCTGTTGGAAGCTATATAAGTCTGTCATGTCTACCTAATATCACAGGGCCCCACCTTGTCCTAGGACACCTAGTCCTTCGTCTAGACATTGGTCATATTTACAAGACACGACACATGCAGGTGAATCTTGTGCAGTGGTGAGTAACACGGTACTCGGTAGGGACCCCGAAAACATAGGAAATACCACAAAAGAATGTACACACATGGTACTATCATCTCACGTGGCTATAATCTAGATTATAGAAAGTAATACCATCAGTCTTATCACTGAACACCTTGGAATGCTAGGGTACTCCTACTTGATGAGTTCCTTGTGTATGTTCGGTGACCCCAAGATGCTCCCTAGCATGAGTCTGCCTGGTCACATAGAGCCTCTTCCCACAAGCCTTGGACTGTTGTGGTACTCATCCGTGATAAGTATCATGGCTATGCTAGGTCACATAGAGTCGCTCCCTGCCATGGGCTAGCCGGGTCATAGAGAGATGCTTCACACTTTGGCCATCATACTAAGGTACCCCTTCCCAATGAGTATCATGGGTCTTCCGGGTCACACAGATCCGCTCTCCGCTATGGGTCTACCATGTCACCTAGAGATTCTTCCCACTAGTCCATCGTAGATAATCCACATGGGGTCACTTTTGAGAAGTCTTCGAGTCTAAGTCAACCATAGGATCTTCACACGTAGTTCTCTCGATTCTAGGAGAAACCACTCATTAATCCACTCTTCATAATCCAAATTTCATTATATCCTCCCTGGATTATTATAAAATATATACTTTGATGTGAGGGTTCCAATTCCTAAAACGAATTTTCAATCAGAAACTTAGTTTCAGAGATATTGGTTTTTTAGAAAATAGAGTCCAGTTATGTGTGGTACCAGTCCAACCTGGTCAGACCGACCCGACAACTAGACCTAGGGGCCCCACATGCCTCAGTATGACTCTATTAACCCAACCTGACCCGGTTCAGGTCTGGATCAGCCCAGTCTGGCCGGGGGTCCAGCTCATTGGGTCACCTGGCGACCCGGTCTTATCCGGCCTAGCCCGCAACTGGTGGGTCGGTTTGATCATAACCAAGGCCACTCAATGGCCCAGTGTTATATTTTTGGCCCAGGCCATGTAGCGGCCCAACATACGCGCCTCAGTCTAGCCCGTAACCGGAAAACTGTCCTACTTCATCTCATATGCCTAATGGTGTTAGACTCGGCATGTCACGACCATCTTAGCCACCGCATTTCATTCCTCAAACGCAGTCATTGGACCATGTGCTGGAAAATAAAAATGGCATGCATGGTGTGGGCTGCATCCCTTGTCCAACAGCCACCGGCCTTTTCCAGTGGCTCCTTCTACTTTACCGTTGCCTGAGCCAGTTGTGGCTACTGCCCCTGGAGCGCTATCTTGGCATGCTAGTTGCACCTTCTGCAGACCTCTAAGTGAACTCTGGTGGTTTGTTCTTTGTATCGTCTGCTCCTCTGGCATCCATGGGGCGCCACCTTCCATTCTAAGGCCTTAAATATTTCTTTCCGCAATTTTGAAATTTTGTCCCTAAATAATGCACAAGGAGTTGGGGCTCGGGCCTTGTTCGTGTTATATTGTGCCCTCCACTTTAGATTTTAATCATGGGGAGGGTTAGGGTTGAGGTTCTATCAGACAAATAATTAATCTTGATATAAGTATCCCAAGGAAAAAAGCACTCTCCTGCAATAACGAGTAGTCTTCGGATGAACCTATTCATGGGTTGATCTACATTCATCGTTGTTGAATGAAGAATAGGGAAAAAGAATTCAAATATAAACTTCTTGTACTTGTGATCGAGTTCATCACTAGATCGATTTGTCTGCAGGAATCCATGTTTCATTCTTTTAAGTTGTCATCTTTCTTCGTGCACCGGTTATGTTCTTAGAGGTGTGCCGATGTTGCTAGAGATTCTCCCGCATTCTTAGTTAGAGAGAAAAACCATCACCGTCCATCATAGAAATTCCACCTTCTGATTCACCAACATGTTATCTCAAAAATAGAGAAACGTGTCACAATGTTTCAATTATGTTGTGGCACCATGCCGTTATGATGTTTCATTAATGAAACAATGTATCTGTTTCACATCAGTTAAAAAGTCTCATTAAAGTGGTTCGTTGCTGCCTCATCGTCTCACCACAGTCCTGGCATGCCATTGCTCAACGCTGATGGGAAAAAATAAAATAAATTTTGTATTTATTTTATTTCTCTTCTAAAAAGTCTGAAAATTATCTTTTCCAGTTGACCCACTCCGGTCAAGGAAAAGTCTTTTCATAGAGAATCCCATCATTCTTAGTTCAATGGTACTCTCATATTTTTGATCTTGGAATTGGTTTAAATGTTATAAAAACCCACTCACATGTTTGTTTAAATGAACTTTTAAAAGTTCAAAAATCTATTCAGGTCTCACTGGGCCTCAGAATCATGTTTCCTCAGAGCGTCTGGTCTCGAAATAATCCCATATAATTTAAAAAAGTTAATGTAATTTTCAAGACATTGAATTACCCCTACATTTAGGGATTCATGTCTCGGTAAGAGAAAATAGGGCTAAACAAACAAATGGGGGTACTGATCATAAATCTGGGCCTCACGCTCCCATGTGCTCTTTGAAGATTCCAATGCTACCACTGAACGCGCACCATAGGAATTGACCATCCAAGAAGGACCCACTCCTTTCGATCCTATATCTCCACTAGTAACTCCACAAAATTCACCCAATATTCAATGTCTAGCTCTCCACAGTTGATGGGTTGTGATAGATCATGAACATACCTCCTCATCTGTGACAGGTGGAAAACATCGTGCACTTGGTGCATTTGTGGGGGGAGAGCTAGGCGGTATTCCACCTTGCCAACTCTGCTCAGAATATGGAATGGTTCGATGAACCTCAGAGATAGCATGTTGCCCTGGCTAAATCTCTGCAATCCCCATAGAGTTGAGACTCGAAGGAACTCATGGTCTCCCTCCTTGAACTCCAATGGCATTTTTATCTTGTCAACATAAGATTTATTCCTACTCTATATTGTCGTCATCCTCTCTAATATGATATGTACCTTCTCAGTGGTATCTCATACCAACTCTGGACCCACGAGTACTGACTCCCCTGGGTCTGTCTAGTATAGAGGTGATCTTTAAAGCCACCCATACAAAGCCTATAATGATGTAATTCAAATGGTGGAGTGATAGCTATTGTTGTATACAAACTCCATCAGTTGTTGGTGGTCCTCCCAACTACGACCAAAATCAAGAACACAAGCACAAAGCATGTCCTCCAAGGTATGTATGCTCTTCTCTGTCTGACCATCAGTCTATGGGTGAAAGGATTTTCTCAAGTGATGTTGAGTCCGGAATGCCTCATGAAATTCCTTCCACAACTGAGATGTGATGTGAACAAAATGGTCTAAGACGACCGTCGGGGGCATCTCGTGAAGAAGCACTATCTCCGGGATGTAGAGGCATATAAATCCCTCTACCGATCCCTACACCTGGATGGGTCAGAAGTGAGCTGACTTTGTGAGTCAGTCAATGGTCACCCAAAACAAATCGTGGCACATTGTGTTTAGGATAATCTCATCACTAAGTCCATGGAGATACCACCACACTTCGGTTATGGTACCTCAAGTACCTCGGACAAGCCAATAAGAACCTGATGCACAGCCTTCACATGCTAATAAGTGAGGCACCATCAAACTAACTCTACCACCACTTTCTTCATCCCTTGCCACCAGTACTAACGTCAGAGATTCTAGTACATCTTTTCCACTCTAGGATGTACCTCTAAGGGGGAGGTATAGAAATCCCTAAAAATCTTCTCTAGAAATGCCACTAGTATTCATGTGCATCCTCTAAAAAAGATGGTGTGGTCCTCACCTATCGAAAATCCATTAGGATCATGTCCTGAGCATAATTACACACGTCAGGACTCATAGTCTTCATCCACAAGTTGTGCATCCGTAACTCGTTGTAAGAGTGGGGGATTGAAAGTCATCAACTGAAGGTAAGCTTATCCATCATCATCCATGAGGTATATCTACACCGTAGCTAGCTACTCCATCGCTTCACTCATTAGCTTCAAACCAGATCTCTTGTTGAGCGCTTTACCACCACGTTCCCCTTCCTAGGTGTATAGACTTTCTCGAAGTAATAGTCCTTTAGGAACCCTATCCATCACCACTAACACACACTCATGTCCTTCTGGGAGAAGATATACTAGGGACTCTTTTTATTAGAGTAGACTGTAAACCATTTACCCATCATGTAGTGCCACCACATCTTCATACCAAAGACCATTGTGGCTAACTCCATATCATGGGTCACCATGTTCTGCTCATGTTGCATCAACTATTGTGAAAATTAGGTGATAACTACTCTATCCTAAATTAGGACACAACCTATTCTATTACCTAATGCATTGCAGAAAACTACATACCCAATTCCCTCCTCTAGTAGTCTAATTGTGGGGGGAACTTATCTATCTCCCCCTCAGCTCTTAGAAACTCTGTTGGCACTTCTCCATCCACACGAAGGGTTATCCCTTCCGTGTAAAAGATTATAAGGGTGATGATACTTTAGAAATGTTAGGTACAAACCTTTGGTACTATGTATCCAACCCCAAGAAATATCACACCTCAGTCACGTTGTTGGGTGGCTCCCAAGGAACTGCATCTATCATCGCTGGATCCACTACAACTCTAGCCTTTAAGATGATGTGTCCCAAAAAGTAAACCTCCTGAATCCATAACTGGAACTTCGTGGGCTTCCCATAAAGCCAGTTCACTCATAGTGTATCCAGGATTATCCTCAAGTGTGTAGCGTGATCCTCTTATGACACCGAGTAAACCAAGATGTAATCAATTAAGTCCACCACAAAATGATCGAGGTAATGATAGAAGATCTTATTCATGAGTCTCATGAACCCTATTGGGTAATTGATCATGCTGAAGGGAATCACCGTGAACTCATAGTGGCCATACCAGAATCTGAATTTTTTCTTTGGCACATCCTCATCTCGTACCTAAAGCTGGTGATATCCTAATCTAAGGTCTATCTTTGAGAACCACCCTGCTTCATTCAGCTGGTTGAAGAGGTCGTCAATTCTTAGCAGTGGATATTTATTCTTCGGGGTCACCTAGTTTAGGTGCCAGTAGTCAATGAAATGCCTTAATATTCAATCTTCCTTACTAAAAAACAACATTAGGGCTGCCCATGGTGAAACATTGGGCCTCACGAAGCCCTTCTCCTTCAAGTCCTCTAGATGTACCCTCAACTCACGAAGCTCTGTGGGAGCCATCAGATATGTCTGTGTTAATATTTGTGTCATCCATGGGTACAGATCAATGTAGTATTATACCTCCCGGTGAGGAGAAAGTCCCATAACATCCTCAAGGAAAACTTCTTCATACTCGTCCACCACTATAAAAAAAGTGACGAATCCTCTTATCCACCACACTGAGGGTGAGGCTAGCCTACTTTTTAGTGATTGGTTGCACCCTCTTCTGAGAAATTCTGTCATGTGCTGCAAGATTTTCCTTCCTTCCAGTGAAGTAAAACAAGGAACCATTCTCTCGAACACACCACACTCTATGCCTAAGATAGTCAATATGAGAATGAACTATGCATAACCAATCCATACCTAGGATGACATCGTAAGGCCTCGACACTGCTACTAGGAGAACCTAGTTGAATCTCTGGCCTCCAAGAGTAAGCTCACACTTTTGGCGCTAGTGTGTAATCATCGAATCCCCTCCCTTATGAGTCTATAATCGTTAGGATCGAGCTAACAAATCCATCATAATATTAGAGCCTTAAACAAGGTTTTTTGAAAGTAATGAGTGAATGGAACCTGTGCCTATAATAATTACAGCTAAAGTGGAGAAGAAAGAGATCATATCTCTAATCATCTCCAGAGTGTTGTGGTCATAGGCCTCCACCACCTAAAGCTGACCCCCCCCCCCCATCCACCTGCTCCCTGATGCCGTGGTAGACCACCTGGGGGTGGTGGTGGTAGTACCTCGAACCATAGTCCACCTCTTGCGGATCAGCCTTCCCCTATGCCACATCTACCACCTTTTGGACCTCCACGCTCAATCCTCTATCTCTACATCAGTGGTCCCCGGACAGTTTTCTGATCGTTTGCATGGTGGGCTGGGAAATCACGATCCATGTATCCCTACCCACCACACGTGTAGCATAGCCTGACTCATTGTTGACTCTATCTTATCTTGTAGCCCCATACTATCGACAATGAGTCCTTCTATCATCCCCTGATAGATCTATCCTACTTGAGTTGTCGAGATTGCAACCTACAGCTCCCCACTGAAGACTCTATAATCTATCACACGGTGGTAGGTCCCACCATCATCGCGTCCTCTACGAGGAATCTATCTACTAGTAGAGCTCGCTCTATCACTCTAGGATGAGTGGGGATGCTGATGGAAATTATTGATGCCCTAATTTCCCTTCAGAGCCCCTGCTCAAAATTTCGGGAACTGAAGAATGTGTCTCGTACCATATCTATAGAGTAGCGGGTGAGGTCTATAAACCTCGAAGAGTACTCAGCCACTAACATGTTGCCCTGTTGGAGATAAATCATCTCTTGTATTCCCACTGAGAACAACGTCGTATAGAGTAACTACTCCCAGAAAAATATGCTCAAAGATATCCTAGGAGAGGGTTTCCACATCATGAGTCTGAATTGTCAAACTCAAACATCACCTATCAAATCCTTGAAGAAGTTTCATGGCTAAGATCATCATCTAGTCATGTGGCATCCTCACTAATTGTAAGACCCACGTCACCACCTACAGCCCATCCTTAGTGGCATGAAGATCTGTCTCTCCCCTAAACCCTGAATGTCTTTTTCTTTAGAACTCGTGCAAGACGCTAATCCTACAGGCATCCTCTGCCGGTAAAGGCGGTAGTAACTGTTGATCAAGAGGAGGTGGTAATACTGGTATTAACTACTAATCAACTGGTAGAGTAGTTGCTGGAAGCATTAGAAGTATGCCCCGCCTTCCTAATCTCATTAGGCCTCACTCGGTCCTAGACCACCATGTCCTCTGTCTAAGCGTTGGTCATCTGCACAAGACATGACATGTACGGGTGAAGCCCGTGCAGTGGTGAGTAACACAGTACTTAGTTAGGACCCCAAAACACAAAGGAAATACCACAAAGGAAAGTGACACGTGGAATTGTTAGATCATGTAGGTATAATCTAGAGTATAGAAAGAAATAACATCAGTTGTATCAATGAACACCTTGGGCTACTGCGGTACTTCTCCCTGATGAGTATCATGGTTATGTTGGATCACGGAGAGACGCTCCCCACCATAGGCATGTTGGGTCACATAGAGCTACTTCCCACTATCCTTGAACTATTGTAGTACTCATCCCTAATGAGTACCATGGGTATACAGGGTCACACAGATTTGTTACCCACCGTGGGCCTGCTGGGTCATACAAAGCTGCTACCCACTTTGGCCATAATACTAAGGTACTCCTTCCAAATGAGTATAGCGGGTCTGTCGGGTCACATAGAGTTTCTACATACCATGGGAATGCTATTTCACCCCGATCTACTTCCCACTGGTACATTGTAGCAAAACCACATAAGGTTTCTTGTTAGAAGTCGTCGGGACTCAGTAAGCCAAAGGATCTCCACACTCAGTGCGCTGGATTCTAGAAGAATCTACTCCTCAATCCATTTTTCATATTCCAACATCCCTAAAATTCGATCTAGATTATTCCAAAAGATTTTTCTCATCACAAGGTTTCCAACGCCGCAAACTAATCATCAATCGGATGTCTAGTTTGAGAGATATTGGTGTTTTAGTAAATAGGGGTTAGTTATGTCTTGGCCCAGTCTGACCCAACCAACCCATCTCGGGGCCCCACATGCCCCTGTTTTGTTCAAATGAAAAAAAACTAACAGGTTCGGGTCTGGTCTGGCCTGGTCAGTGGGTCAGGCCTAATGGGCCTTGCTGGACCTGACCCGGTTCGGCCGAGGGTGTAGCCCGCCGTGTCCCCCAACGAACTGATATCATCTGACTTGTCCCGCAACCGGTGGGCCGGTTTATTCCTAGCTTGGGCCACTCAGTAGCTCGATGTCATATCTCCAGAACGGTCTGTAGAAGTGGACCAACTTTGATTCTGTATAGGGCTGCATAGCGGCCCAGCTTCCATGCCTTGGTCTAGCCCATAACTGGTGACCCATACTCCCTCAGAACAGACGCCAAATGGCATCCGGTTTAGTGCATCATGTTTGTCTAATCTAGATACATTTCATTCCTTGACCATAGTTGTTGGATCTCATGCTAGTGGAGAACTGAATCCTGCATGATAGGGGCCACCCATTGATATGGCCAAGGGGCCTTGTACCTATCCGCTAATAGCTACCTCCCCTGGCACACCATTGTGGCATGCCGCCACCCACCCATAGCCGCTGCTACAGGCCAACATGGGCCCTGCCGTCGGCACCTTTTGCAGACCATCAGGTCCTCTCTAGTGATTCGTTCTTCATGTCTTATATGCCTCTATCCTCCATGGATTTTTGCCTTCTCTACTATAGAAAAAACACCTTCTTTCTTCCATTTTTATGGTTCATCCACGGAGAACGCACAAGGAGGAGGGGATCGGGCCATGGTTGTGTCAGCCTGCACCTTTTGAATTTATTGTTTAATCATGGGGAGTTTTAATATTGAAGTTAAATAAGACAAATAATTAATCCAGATAAAATAATACCATAGAAAGGTCACCCTCTCGCATGAATGAGTGGTCTGTGGATCAACCTGTCTGTGGGTGGATTCGTGTTCACTATTTTAGAATGAATTATGGGGAAAATCAAATCAAATAAAAACAACCCCTACTTGTGAAAAAGTTCGTCACTGGAGTGATCTATCTATGGGAATCATTGTTTTTTTCTTCGAAGTCATTGGTGTTCATTGCGCATCAGTTTCATTCTTTGAGGTGTGCTGATGTCGCAAGACATTCGCAGATGTTCTTCGTTAGAGAGAAAAACCTTCACAGTCAGTTATAAAAATTACACCTTCTGATTCTACAACATGTTTTATCATTAATAGAGAAACTTTTCACAACATTTCTATGATGTTGGGTCACCACGTCATTAAGATGTTTCATTAATAAAATAGCGTATCTATACTGCTTCAGCAAAATAATCTCATTAAAGTGGTCTGTTGTCGCCTCGTCGCCGCACCATTGTGATGGCGTGCCACCGCTCAATGGTGAGGAAAAGAAAATAAAATAACCTTTTTATTTACTTTATTTCTCTTCTAAAAATTACGAAAATTATATTTCCCGATCAACCCTGACCGGACGAAGTTAAGTCCTTTCTTGGAGAATCATGTCATTCTGAGTTTGATGGTGCCCTCAGATTTTTTATCTGAGCACTACTTTAAAAGTTTTAAAACTGGCTCACACCTTTTTTAAAATGAACCTAAAAATGTAAAAACAAATATAATAGGCTCACCAGGCCTCGGAATCAAGTGTTTTCTAAGCTTCTAGTCTCCAAATAATCTCATATAAGTTAAAAATATTACATGGAATTTCTGGGACATTACACCACAACAATGTACAAAGTCCAAAGATTAGGAATGATCATTTCTTGGATGGGATTAAGATAATATTTAAAAGTTAACTCATCTCCCAAACATTCTAATCATATGAGGACATAGTATCATGTGATAACAATGCATAGAAATAATTCCCTATGTTTTATGGATTCTAAGGGAACCATGAGATGAAGTAGATGTTATGAAAAAATACATATAAAGGGAAGAAGGAAAAGAATCATTTTCCTACTTATGATAATTATGGAAAGAAACACCCTTATACTTTATTAAAGGGAAGGTGGTTTTTTAAAAGTATAGAGAGAAAGGACACCAGGATCATGATTTCAAGAAAAATAAAAATACTCTAATTTTCAATGCTTCAAATGTATGGATATTGGCACTAGGAAAACAATTACCCGAAGAATCAAATGAATATAACTCAAAAAAACCTAATATATTGTGGTCAGTTTTATAATATTATTACTAATGAAGTGGAATGATTCATGTGCATGTGATTAGATTCAAGAATTATTTCATTTGAATATTTTATCAATGATATCCTAATTATTATAATTATGAAGTGTATAAGGATTGTAGTGTAGTTATTTTTCATTAATTATTTGAAATTTTATGTGTGATAACACTAAAGAAAAAAGTGATTCAATTTAAATTTAAACATCTTGTAAAACCCATGAATGAGGGAAAAATAACCTTTAGAATGTTTTTAGTATTAAAAAAATGATGTTATAATAAAAAAAATATTGATGTGGATAGAGTAAATTGGTTTGTACTTGATACCTCAAAATTGATTAATGAGTTTTTTATTAGGTGTTTTATTCTATAATTGATGGAGGTTAGAGGGTTTCTGGATTTAATGAATATATCCCAATATAAATGTTTTACTTAAGGAATAAATTAGCATACATGTTTTCTATATGGTTTTATAGTAAGTCAAGTAATTTCCAAGATTCAAGATAATACCCAATGAAGGTATTTATAGGGTATTTGATGACTATGGGATACATCATGTTGTTTGTGGGATTAAGGATATGTTTATTTTGTAAATTTAGAGACCTTATTTCTAAAGATTATGATATTAATGTTTTGGATGGTTTATAAGGTTAACCATTTATGAAATGGTTTACTTTGAACATTGGATGATGTTTTATATTTTTTTATTACTTCACGATGTGGTTATTTATGAATATTGGATAACTTTTGAAAACCATTTTATCATAATAATAACTAGAGACCAATGTAATGACTTATCATTCTAAAATCGATATTAATATCCCTTAAATTTTAATTTTATTCTTTAGGAAAAAAATAATTTTTTCTATATTCATTTATTTTAGTAAGAGGTTTATTAGAAATTGATTGTTGCACAACCAAATCATGAAATTGTGCTTATGATATAGAAACATATAATTTAATTATATTTCCTAATATTATTGGATAGTAAAATAATTCCCAAACATTAAGAAAAGTTTCCTGAAAAAAAATTGTCCCATTACCTTCATATTTGATGAATCATATAGCCATTTAAATCATCACTAAATTATGGTTTTGAGGTCCTTTACTTTAACTTGATCATTTACATTCTTGTGATCAATGACATCTATCATTCTCTATAAAGATTTATGATTTTATTATTTGTCAACATCATAACATTCCACTAATGTTCTCCTACATAGAAAACAATTTATTTGTTATTCTATATTAACTTTTTACTTTTATTTTATCTCTTACTAGTAGCATTTTTTATTAACCCTTTTACGATGTAGGTTCTTAGAAAAATAATTTTTAAATATTGATTTATAAGAGAATGGTCAAATTTTGAGGACATAATTTATTTAAATAAGAAATAATTTGACAACCCAAAATTTTAGAATAAGTACATTCTATTTTATTAAGTATGTAATAGGAAACACGAATCTTAAACAATACATGAAATATATTTCATTAATTTTATGGACTTTGATAGCTTGCATAATATGCAACTCGGATTCTAAGTGGACCATAATATGGTATATCATTATAACATGGACATGAAATTTGTGGGTTTAATAGTAATAAAGTATATTATCAAAATTATATGGTTTAAATATGTAAAAATAAATTCATTTTTTTCAATTTATTAGGAATAAAATAATAATCATGTGACATTAAAAGAAATGTTTTCTTAAAAAACTGTAGTTTTTCTAAAAGATAGTTTAGTCACACTTTATGAAAATAATAAAAATACATTTTTAACACTTAAAAAATATTTATTTAATAAATTAAATTGATGTTTGAAATTATAATCTGAAAAATCATTTTAGTGTGAATTTTTTTTATTTTTCAGAAATGATTCCTTTATTGATAAATAGTGAAAAATAATAAATTTAAAATTAAAATTTATTTTTTGTTTAAATTATTTATAAAGATAAATTATATATTTAATCTATTTTAAATTAACATAAATTCAATTATATATCAGTTTATCCAAGTCTACACATTGGAATCATTTACATATTGAATTTTGATATTAAAATGTTAAAAGATTTTGATCATTTTTTATCTGAAAACTAGCTTTCCCTTTAGGTCTCTAAGATAAATGTTAAATTAAATTATTCCGATTATTTGATGGGAATTCAGAAAAATGTATTATATATTTTTAATATTAATTTTATATATTATATTATTAATTTAATCTTAAATTTTTACCCTGATTAATAGTAAAATCATTAAAAATTACTTTACATGGTTATGTTAAAAATGGATATACTAGGGGTTGAACTAATAATTTAGGGTTTTAAAAAAAACAATTGTATAAAATATATTTTATGGAAATATTTAGACTTCATATTGTCTATGTCTCAAAAATAATCCATTTGGTACACTTTTGGAATGTGATAAACCCATGTACACCTTTTTATGTTAAAAAATTACAAGGTTTCCACTCACCACACTTATAAAGGGCCACCCCATATCCTCTATTAACTGCACCATATAACCCTTTTTTGTTCATAAAATATATACCCACATCACCGAAAAACTTCATTAATATAATTTTAGATGACTTATATTGTGTTTAAATACATTATATTAATGATTTTGGGGAAAACCTATGGAGGTAAACCTAAGAAGAGATAACATTCTTCAATACGTGTTTTTATTGTATTTCTTCCTCCAAATTTTCGAATTACTATTAAAACACGATGATAGAATAAACATAGTATATTTTATATTCTTATATTTTTTATTTTATTCCCATTAACTAAAACCATCTCCACTTCCATCAACTGGATTACGAAATCATCATTCATGTGTATGGCGGACTACCGCCTCGCGAACTGATGTCATTCATTTTTACATTACCACCACTAATGGTCGAATAATATGCTATATATAAAGTATATATTTTATATTTATATAATAATTACACATATATAGAAACTATATCATATATACCTTTTTACATTACATTACATAGTTGATACAATAGTGTCGCTCGTGTGTATGGTGGACTACTGCCTTGCGAAGTGATGTGATTTTTTTCAACTAAGGTGTTACATGGAAGGTAATAAGGATAAATTTAATTAATAAATGTGATATAAATGAAATAATTATAATATTCTAGACATATTTTTCATTATTAAAAAATAATTTATCATTTTATTTCTTACACTGAAAAATGATAACACCATTCGTGTTTGCGGGGACTACCGCCTTTACGAAGCGATGTGACTCCCTTATCATCACAAAACCACATAGATGATATATATAAGTATAATTAAATATGTAATATTTATATATAATATTATTATAATTATAGAAAAATTAAATATTACTTATCTCATTCCATAATGATTATTGGAAAATTGAAATATTACTCTTGCGTACGTATAACCTACAGTCTCCATGATTATAACATTGTTCACTTTTCATAAAAGTCATTAATAATTGGATTTTAAAGTATAATTTATGTAAAAATATTATAATTATTTCATGATTATTATTATGGATATTATTAACTATATAATATGAATAAGAATCAAAACATTCCTGAACACAAATAATGAAAAAATAGGCAATTAACACATGAAATAATGAAAATAATGAAAGATTACTAATGAACATTTGATAATATGTTTTAAAATAATAATATAGTATATTATAAATAGTAAAATGTTTCTTTAATAATTTAATTTTTTTTAAAACCACTATATTTGATATTAAATCACGTTTATCTAAAAGGAAGGGTGATGTAAGGGACTTCACCTCAATTTCCATTCATTGAGGCATATTTTAATGTTACACACCTAATTTATTTTACATGGTTTATATACTTCCCTTTTTAAATTTTAAATCATGATTCACTAATAATTCAAGGTATTTTATTTTTAAATTTTTATTATTTCATCAAAGGTTTATTAACATAAAATTTAACGTGTGGTAAAGCATTTCACAACTCAATTTTGTTTGATTGGGTAATATTACTCCTTCTTTGTCTTTAATATTCTAAGATTACCTATGTAATGAACTTTAACTCTATATTTTTTAATTATAATTGTCTTATATGGAATTAATTTTGATACACATAATTAACTCAATATTTAATCATCACATCAACATTGAATTCATTTTAAGGGTTTATTTCACAATTTCATTTTAATTGAGATCATTTATTCTTGAATTTCAGTTTAAGAAAATCATTTGATAATTTTCTAATAAAACATTTTTTTTTCTTCTACACTGGTTATTTATGATATTTTCATGTAATAGTTTCATTTATTCTAATTTTCGGTATTTAAAATAATTGATAATGTTTTTAATAAAATATATCATCATTCTCTCTTCGGTTGGAAATATATTTTCAACTAAAACCATTTTTTCTGAAAAAATATCAAACCTATTTTTAACCTATTTCAAAATTATTTATTAAATTAATTTTTACCCATTTTGATGTTTTAATAAATATTTTAAAATGAAACATCATTTTTTTTTTAAATGCTAATTTGGATTTTAACAGAAATGAGGAAGTAATATATGTTTTATCATACCTGACATGTATGAAATTTATTACCTTTATGAAAACTCAATGTTTTAAATATTCCTTTATAAGTATCAAAAATTATTTTCAATGAAATTTGTTTTGAACTTTTTTTGTCAACTTTTACTTTTAAAATGTAATTATCTAAATAAAAAGGATATTTACCTCAAGAATGCTTTTAGATATTTTTTGGTAATTTTGTTCAATAATGAAAAATCCCATTTATTTTACTTATAGTCAACTAGGGATATGTTTTATTTATACCATATTTATTGTTTACATGTATGGTTTATCATCATTTTTACTATGTAATGTATTGAAATTCACTTTCTTGAATAATTTTTTATAGTCATAATCTCTCCCTTGAAATATTCACATTATTATGATCATTGAATATTAAATTTTCCCTAAATATCTTTAATTTTTATTAGGTATAAGTTTATTATATAAATAATTTACCATTAATTCATATAGTTTATACTTTTAATGTTTTTTGGGAAAATATTTATTAATTTGTGTTCTTTACTCAATGTGGATATTTGATGATAGCCACATTGTTTATGAATTAAATGAATTAATTGATATTTGTGAACTTCATTCGACATGTAGTGATGGGTGTGGCCGAGAATTTTAAGTCTCGTTGATAAATTAGTTGTCTCATGAGGTGAATTGTTATTTCATCATTGAATAGGTTTCTACCTGTAGTTTTCAAAATTATTATGAAATATCTTTACGGTACATGTATCATGATGCAAGAGATTATGGAATCCAATAATTATGAATTTTATTCATTAAGAATTCAGTTATTATTACCCATGATATTTTCACAATTATATTATCTCTGCATGTATTTCACTATTATTTCATGATTCAAATGTAATGTGAGTTCATTTATTTACCTTACTATATTTATTATTCATTATATTATTATTTCAGTCAATTTATTTAAATGTCATGTTTTTTCATTTATTTACCTGTCAATGTTGAGTTTTCTTATTTATTCATGATAGCTTCCACTATACATATACCTTTATGATCATTTTATCCCACCCTTATTTTTTTACCTTATCATGAATCCAATAAGTGTACTATTGTTGTTATGAAAGTATATTCTATAGTGAATAATTTTATTCACAAAAAGAAATTATGTTAATTTTTTTTCAAATGTAATATTAGAATCATGTTTGTATCTTGAATACCGAGACTAATAAACTATTTGGTCCTTCAATATGAAATTAATTTTATATTATGAGAATTTAATAATGTAAGATAGAAACTCTAGGCTACTAGAGTTGGGGTTGTCACAAAAATGAAAAAAAGAGTCCAGGAATGGATGAAAAATAATATTCATTGCAGCTCTTGAGAAACTAAATGAATTGTATAACCCAGAAAGAATGAAAAGGTACACTATGTGACCATATTAGTTTTTAAAATCCATCTTGTTAATATTATCCTAAATTAATTATTTTTAATGATAACTTGGTCACAGGTTAATCGTCAAATAAAATAATCCTTGTAATTGATCAAATAAATAACTAATCTTTGGTAATTGAAATTGATTCATAATGGTTACCTAATTTTATTTGTTATAATATATACAAAATTGTAACATATTGTTTTCTTTCCTAATTATAATAATAAAATAAACCTAGGGAAATTTTCTTGGCCTATTAAATCCCAAAAAATGAACCTTTATTAAAATATCTCAAATTTATTTTTACAATACATTATGGTATAATCAAAAAAGTTACGCTAAATGAAATAACTCAATCATGTAATAAATCTATAATTTAGGAGAAAATAATAAAATCAATATTTATGAAAAAATTTAGGAATTAATAATACCAAAAGAAGAAATTATTTTGTTTTACCAGATTCATCTTCCATTAGCCTAAAAATCACTCTCTGAGAGGTGTTCGTTCTGATCTTCGCGTGATCTAAAATGGGTTAACTTAATTAAAAATTTTGTTATTAAATGATTTTATGTTGACAAATTTAAAGATATGTAATGGAAACCAATATTCTATTATATTTAATATGAATTATATTTTGGGTTAACTAGTCCATCTCTAAAATAATATCTATGATCATCATATAAAGGTTGAAAAAATCATAGATATTCATAAATAATCCCACCACAACAGAACAAGATTGAAATCTTTTAAATCACTATATTTTTTCCAAAATAGGGGATAAATAATATTTAAAAACTAAGATATTTATATCACTAATATAAGTAAAAATTCTAGTTAACTAGAAATATTATATTGATAATATTTTATATTAAATAAAGTAAAATAATATATAGAAGATACTGAAATAGTACCAATTACTAGAGAAGGACAATCTCAAGCATCAACATTAGACTTCTCAACCACAAAGACTCTTTTAGTCCCACTATAAAAAAATTTATCTAAAATATATAACCAAAATTGGGTTCCATTAATTATTTACTCCCACCAATATTCAACTCCTCCCAACTAGGTTACCGATTATAATATTGATTTCTTCCACATACCTACCTACCATGCTGAATGTGAAATGTTTGATTTTTATGAGGTATTTAGAACCAAACAATAGATGGAATGCTCCTATAGAATCTATAAAGGTGATTATATCAACCACTTAGACAAAAATTTCCTAAAAATTAGTACAATATAGTCTATTATATCCTCAGTTACTAGACTTTTACCATTAGAATATGAAATATTTCAGATTCTGAAAAAATAAGATCACATCCACCTTAGATGCATTGTACATATCTATCTTATCTAATATTTTATGTACACCACATATTCCCAAAATATTATCATTTATATATTTTTTCACCAAATGGTAAGACATATTCTACATAACTTTCCATATTAATTGTCTTGAAAAACACTTCCTTCTTCACTACATATGTTACTATAAAAACATTAATGATCATCACTTAATTGTGAAGATTTTACTTCATCCCCATATAAAAGATTCAATGTTTAGAAACTTTATTCTTTATTTAATAGGTTGTTAAGCATAGAATAAAAATAAAAACATTTTGTGTAAATTATCACTATCATCATCCCCTATATATGTTTTCTAACACCCTTATTTTCCAAGGTGCCTTTCCCAATTCATGTTTCATAGGTCAGTCTAGTTTTCTCAGTATAATAGGTGGATTACAGATATTTCATGATTTGGTGTTGATAAATGACAAAGACATGTAATATTGGGGTGACTAAATATATGATAGGATTCACCATCCAACTGGTTGTTGAGGTAGAGGTTTTGCACATCTTCTTAGAACAATGCCCAACCTGAGGTCCTACCCTATTCAACTTGTGCTTTTCTGATGGATACCTCATTAAGAGTACTCATATATATTTACTCGAATGAAAATTTAATTTTAATTATCCCATAAATTCAACCCTACTATACCCTAAAAATGGAAGATCGATATCTAACAATATGGGGTTCCCTCTTCCATTTCTCTTTGGTGTTTGATGTTTATACTCATCTATCTACTTTAATTTGGTAAGATTTATATATTCTATCCAAAAACCTATTCCCCATATATAATTTTCCATTGATCTAAAATAGTTTTTCCAAATATGTATATTCTTTCAAGAAATAATTATATATTATATGTTTGATGATAAACTACCATAGGATCTAGAGAGTTGGTGACCTTTCCATGGAAAGAATCTAGATTAGTCATAGAAAGATGTTTTATGTAGAGTAAGTTGAATTGATTCTAAGCCTAAGTCAATATATAATTATTATATCTTGTTATAAACTAATTTATGATGAATTAGGGATTGTTTTTAGAATCCTTGGAATGATGGTTTGATCCAGTTAGTTTTCATGTGTGACATGGGTATTAAGACTTGAAAATATTAGTGATTGGAATCAGTATGATTAATGTAGGAATTTATATACGATGTAGGACCCTTGTATAAATATTCTTCTTTGATAATGATCCCCTATGTGTTCATGTTTATCCCTAACACCCTTGTTTGGTATTGATTTCATTTGTGTGTGACTGTATTGTAACAACCCAAACTATTATAAATAAAATTCCATTTATTGTTAAACTAAATTTATTATTATGTATTATGGTAATAGAAAACACAAGATCTTTTTTGGATTAATTATATCCAATCATAGTTAAAATAATTCTAATAATTATAATTTTTGATAATATAGTAGTTGAATAGTGATCATATGATTAGAATAAATATATGGTTTATGCAAATCCAATTGACACAAACAAAGTGATGGACTCAACCAATTGGATAATACCATATAATTACCATTTATGGGAGATTCCAAGGGAGATATCATCACTAAAATTTTTCCTTTACCAATCCAAAGCCGAGATCCAAAAAAATAAGTATGAGAGGAACCTTTTATGGTAGAAGTTCAAACTATTACAGATCACGACACATACCATGTACAACAAACCACCCCAAGAAAGTCTCACCATTGTGAACCTTACTCTTTATGCATTTTATAGATTATTAAATAGATTTATATCATGAACCTAACAATATGAATATTTATATTGTATAGAATAATTTTTTCTATTTTATTTTATTATTTTTTTGTTTATATATGATTTTTTATTTTGATATAATAAAACACAAATTATATTTTTGAGTAACATTAAAATAAAATTAAGGAATTTATTATTTAATTTATTTTTAAAATATATAATATCTTATTAATATAATGCTAATAAAAAAAATTTTATAAATATAAATTATCATATAATTTTTATGAAGTCAATTGTAATTTTTATACGGGTTTAAAAACTATTATTATCAAAAAAAACCCACCATTTCTCAATAAATGTCGATTCTTATTTATAATTGTGAGAATTAATATTTTTTATAACTATTTACATGAAATTAATATTATTTTTGGAATCATAATTTCAAAATTATCCAACGATTAATTTTTTATAATTTTCTGAGACACTCAGATTTTTGGGTAAACTTTAAATACGTTATAAATATACGGTGTGTATTATGACATCACAATAACCAAAAAATGAAGAAATAAATACTATAAAAGGTATCCATGACAAAATATTTATTTATACTTTAACATAATATTTTTTTTATTTTATTAATTTTATAAATATTTTATGAATCCTCCAGAACCTATAATAAATTTTAAGGATTTAAAATCATTTCATTAAGGACATGACTCAATTTCACATCAACAATGGTAATATTTTGATAAAATCTGCACATGTAATTATAAAATAATTAAAATTACCTTTCTATGTTAGAAACCTTGTGAAAAAACCATGTTATGGTTTCTGATTTTGATTAATTCATTATGTAGAGTTCAAAACCCAAGTTTGAGAAATAATAAAAAATCCCCCACTCATTTCCTTTATAAATTGACACAAGATCCAATTTTTATTCACTCCAAAACCCTGGATAACATCCTTACTCTTTCATTCCATATCAAGAGTCCTACTAAGGTTCACCAAATCTCTCAACAAGCTCCTTCCCAGCATTTGTAATCACTCTCTCAAGTTAAGTTATCATCTCATTCTCCTATTTATTCAAGCATCACCATTTTTGTATTCCTTTTATCACCATTTAAAAAAATTCATATATTTTCTAAAAAATCCCCAATACTAACCCCATTATGTCTCAAATATTATTTATTCCATTAAATCTCATTAATCCCTCTCATAAACATTTATATTCCCTCGGTATGATGTCAAATTTTCATAGCGATTTTCCATTCCAAAATAATTGTGTAGCCAATTCCCATAATCATTTCCAATAAAAAATGGTCACCTTTATGAACATATAATTCTTTGTTTGGGGAAATAAATTTACTTATTTCACACTCCTTGATGGCGGAATAAAATGTGATAAAAAATTATTCCATATTTTTTGATCTATGAGGCACACTTATACATGAGAAAGAAATGAAACTGATGGGTGTGCCTAGAATTATAAAGCACTCCAATGCATAGGGTATTTTTTTACTTGCATGAGATGCCATGAAATGGATTATTTAGTGAATATAATCCATCATTAGTCTTTTTAAATCATGATTTATTTTTTAGATATCCTAAAACAATGTTTATGATGTAGTGTTTTAAGTTGTTTCCACATTTCCCATGTTGCCTTAATGTTATCATTCTATTTCATGACCTATTGTTAATTTTTATGATCATAATCGCTTTAGGTATAATTTTTATTCCTATTGTTTAAAATTTAATATTTTTTTATGTTATTCAATTTTTACTTCCATACTGGGCTTAATAGCTCACACCATTATTTTTTACGTCCCCTGGTAATCCAAAGTAGTTTTAATTATGATGGAATAAAATGAGCATATCAAGGAAGTTTTTAACAATGTTGGTGTATCCCATGTTTTAATTTTTTACGTAATTCACCTTATTCTTAAATACTCTAGACTTATCAATGTTGATGGTTTTATTTTTTTGTAATGTAATTCAATCAATCATGAATAAATTTGTAATAAAGAGTAGGGTTATTATCTGTATCCCATGAGACCCTTAATTGATAATGATCAAATATGTGTCTGTGTGTGGATTTTAAGACTCATGATTGATCTTATATATTTTTTCATGTATGTGTAATGACAAATTGTGTGTGAATGTGTAGATTATAGAGGTTTTTCTCCTAGTATCAAGAGATTAGATAAAAATCATAGATTGGTTAGGCATTTGAGGTGGATTATATATGGAATAAAATTATGAACAAAATAGACTAACATAAAAGGAAGGGGTCTAATGGACATAAGGCCTAAATCGAAGTAGTGTATGGATATGTTGGCCTTGTTACCCAATATAATGTAGATACGGGGTACTATGGCATTATGGCCTAACCCGTGATAGTAACATGGTTCAAAAAACTTGTGGCCAAACCCAAGACTTATTGTATAGGTGAATTATTCTAGATAAAAATGGGACCTTGTGGTTGAAGCATGATTGTGACTTCATTTGCAGTCTTCCTTCTCACACAGATTTTAAGTATGTATAGCCATGGTTCATTGTGGAATGGTCAATACACTGTCCCTCGACATATGATTTATTATTACTTTCTTATGCATTTACTTAATTTCAGGACATACACAATTTATGTAAGTGCACTTATATAAATGATACATTAGTTATCCTATTTTGGGTTATACTCACACCTTATATGGGTAACTCAATGGGAAAAAGATAACATCAAGATAAGGGATCCAGAAAAGGGAAATGGCCTAGCGGTATAGATCTTAGGAGTTAGAATTTGGTTTTTATAGGTGGTACAATGATAGAATATATAGTTATTCCATAATATATTTATTTAATTTTTTATTCCTTTACTTATACACTAGTACTACCATCTATATTTTTGTCCTTTGGTTCATTATATTGTATGAATCTTATAAACCAAACATTTCATCTTGTTTAGTACTGTTATTATTTAGTTATTTTGTGCCCATTTTTATTATTATTATTTTCTTTATATGATTTTGATATATAGATTTGGATACTAATGGTGTAATATCTCCACTAAACCATCCTAGCCCTAGATCTAGGTTGAAACCTTATGAATATAGGTATGTGCACATGATATCTTATATCTCACCATCCCAAATTGACTGATTCGGGTCAGGCAATTACAAAATGGTATTATAAAATGTTATGTTTTATATCGTGAAGATTGTGTTTGGTGGTGAGGTAGAATAGGGATACATTGTGTAGAACTCAGGTAGTCTAGTCATGTAAATTTATGTCCAGCTCTTATGTGATTAATAGTCATGTTACCAATTATGGGGTTTTTGTTACAGTTGTGGATTTATGGTTTCATATTGATCTTGATTATTTTTTATTGTTACATTTTAAGTTATTTTTCCATGTTCATGCATCATTACTAAGTACATAGGATCACATGTCAAATATAACCTTAATTCTATCTAAGAATTTGATTTCATTAAATTAAATGTTTTGATTTATGATTTGTGCATAGGTTATATATTTTACTGAAATTTTTATTATTTTAAATTGAGAATACATTTTTTACATTTTTATGTGACTGTAACTAATGTATTGGTATTGAAGATGAGGCATAGGCCTTGGTTAGTACTTAGAGGGCTTGTCTTGTCGTTTTGGGTAACCACCTAGGATAGGTATTCCTTTAAAAACCTTATGTTTGATCCTATAAACATATAGATTTAATATATTCAGTAATTTATTCTATGAATTCTTTGATTTCATCTTAAATTATAGATAAAGTAACCTAGAATACATGTGAGGGGATCATCTATGGAAAAAGGTTGGAATTCTCCCACAAACATGGATGGTTATGTATGTACTTCAGTGGTTCAGGCTATATAACCACTATATAAAGGAGTCTTTTGTATAATTCCTATTCAAATTGGATTAGTTTCCAAAAAAATGATGTTTATTTTTTGATACATCTATATTCGCCATCCCTTTATGTTCCAGGGACACTGCAGGCCCACATGATATTGAGAATTAGATTGATGTCATCGAGGATATATTTCATCTTGTGCAGACCCTAGAGGATTTATGGTTAATTTTGAATTACTTAATACTTAAAAGGACCAACCAGTAGTATGTTGGGTGTTATGAACTAGGTCATAAGATATAAGGGTCTTACATGGGGTACCTTCTAGATAGATACATTGAAGCTGGACTATGCTTATTATTTTTTGGATCTTTAGTTGAGAATATTAATTGTGTCTTATTACTCTACTTATTTCATGGATTTACATCACTTCACTCTTATCTTTGATATAAATGAGGCATTTAATGGTCTAAAATTTAATATCGGCATCTGACTGGAGTTGAGACGTCATGTCAGGTTCTTTGACCTAAAGAAATATCAAAAGGTGATTCACAAGGCCCTAAAGATTTAGAATAGTCGAGAGGAGGACAGAGGTGCAGGTATTCTTCTAGCTCTTAGAGGATTGGATGGTAGAATTCCCAGTACTATAATGAGTTCCCCTTCTTATAAAAAGAATAAAAATGTATTGGAGTTACAATAGGGTGGTGGTAGAAAATTAGGTTAGAGGAGGGTAACTTCAACCCATTATATGTAAGGAATATGTCCCTAGTGTTTCAACTTTGGAGAGTGTGTAAACTATTATAATTTTTTTATGTCATGTAAAGTGACTTCGGTGAAACATAATTGTGTATCTTCATCAGTTCATTTATGAGAAATTATGAAAATATTTTCAAAAGGATTCATATAATACATAGGCTAGGACCATGGTATTTTTCCAAGGCCCTCAATATCATACTCTAGCCCGACATACTTTGTTGACCCAAGTGAGATAGGTTCCCTATGGTATAGCCCATGGAACAAAGTAGTGATGATATTATATAGTAAATTACACCTCAGATTATAGTTGAGAGGGTCCATCGACTTCTCATTTGATCAAAAATATGTTATGTTCTTCCTTTTTTATATAAGAGTATCCCATTAATTTGTATCCACTCATTTTGATATTTTTATCCACTTATCAATCAAGTTATCTTCAAAGTTATTATGTCCTAACAGAACCTTGGGAATAAAAGAGGATCATCTCCAAATTTGTCTAGAATGTCCCATAGTAGTTCTGAGATATGAAAGTACTTGGTATTTAACAATACATGAGATGACTAGTTTAGATGTGATTTTCATCATGGACCAATTTCCAAGTTACCAGGAACACATCGAATAATAAATAGAACAGTTTCCTTTATTACACCTAAGGTTGATAATTTTTTTAACCATTGAATGGGATGTTGGAGTAGGAACAATGACTATGGACATAATTAGATTAGATCTATTTAAATATATTTATAAGGCATGGTTACCATTGAATATTATAAAGTATCTACCTCTTCTTTTCTTCTAGGGGTGGACCATTACCAAAGTTTTTTTCTAGATGATTTCTGAGTAATCCCTCTTGGGAATTGTGGGACCATATTAAATCATCAATAATATCAGATTAGTATCATAATAAATAGACATTCTTCCATAATATCTAGGTATACATAATGTGTTTCTTTTCTCTCAGCTTTAGATATATTTTCCCGACCCTACACATGTAATTGGCTACATGGATGTTCTGTTCAAACTAGGAGCATCATTTTTTGAGCATCATGTCTAAGTTATATATCAAAGTGACATCATTTTGAGGGGGAATAATGTTTCACTTGTATGAGAATAAAGTTATAATTTATGGATCTAAGAGGATATTTGGGAGTGGGAGTGTGATTTTCACCCTCAATGACTCAAATTTTTTGATAAATATTTCTAGAGGCACTTCGTGGGGATGAGAAGTTGTTAGTGGGTCAGATTAGTAACACCATTAATGTCCAATTTGTGTGTCCCATTTTACAATTCCCTGTTTGGTCTTGATGTTAGGGTATGTAAGGTTTCTTATAGAGTGATATTTTCTTTGGCCTAATAAAGAATAAGAGAAGATCTAAAATTTACACCAGAAATATGGTGGATCTGTAGTTTATTATATCACACAATCTAGAAGATGGATGAGGTATAGGTAGAATTCATCTTCTAGGAACATCATCCCCCTAGAGGACCATTACCAATCGGTCAAGGGAACCACTAGCCAACCTGTGGTTTCCAAATGGGTACCTCATTAAGGTTACTTCTATGTTTTCAATATTATTTTAATTTATGTCTAATATTCCTCCTAGTTCAACCATATTCTGGCCATTAAAAATATCTCTCTATTAGGATCTTGGGTTCCCTCCACATCTTCTATTTGTTTATTGTAGTACAGATTGATACATCACCAATCATGAGGTAAGATTCATTGATTATTTCCCAGATATTATCCTTATTATGTAATTATCCATAAATCAGAGTATGTTTTGGATAGGTCTAAAAATTCATTCATGATGTAATGGTGGATTCTTTTTTTGTTAATAGACTAGTACTAGATCTTGAGAGTTGGTGACATTTCCCTAGACTTGGTCTTGATCTTTAATTGGCGGTAGATTTCATTGGGTTAGTTGAATTGATTATCATAACATGTCACCATATACTTCTTTAATATTGTTCTAAAACCCAATTTTGGTGAATTGGGATCAATTCAAGTTATACTTTCCATGAAATTTTGACCTGGTTAGTGTACGAGTGTAACTTAGGTATCAATAATTGAAAATCTTGGACATTTTAATCCATGTGATAAAGGTCTTAAATCCATAACCTTATAGATCCAATGGATAAATTTTGTTTCCATGATAATTATTTCATGTATATGAATTTGCATCCAAGATAAAATTGTTTCGTATTGATTTTATGTGTGTGAGTGTGTAGATCATAAAACCGATGCTTGATAATGATTGCATTTGTGTGTGCATGTGGGTGTGGTTGTTAAGACTCATGCTTGATATACTATGTCTATAACTATATGTGTTATTACCCTTTTGTGTGAGTTTATTACCTATATTGTTTTTATCCTAGTAACAATTGATAGGTGGACCATCAAGGCTTGGTTAGCATTTAGATGGGGAGTATGTGCGAAAAGTGGTAATGATGATGATATATTGAGAGATAAGGAAGGGGTATAAATACTCTAAGGCCTAACTAAAATTAATGTATGGATACTATGGCATTATTTCCTAACCCTTGGTAGAGACTAGTTATGATAACCTTATGTACTACCCCGTGATAGAGACGTGGCTCGATGGCCTTGTGGCCTGACCCGAGGAATGTTGTCCGTCTGGAATCTCAAAGATATAAGCTTCCCATGTGGCTGACCCATGACCATGAATTCCATTATAACCTTCCTTCTAGAATAGAGTGAAAGCAGTTATTATTGGGGTTCATTGTATCTTATATAGTTCATGGTGTCTCTAAAAATTATTTATTGTTACACACATGAATGTTTACTTACATTCAGGGAATACACCTCTTATGTTTCTGTAAAGATGTAAATGATTCATTTGTGGTTTCCTACTAGGTAATAATTACACCATATTTTGTAATCTATAGGTTTATATATGCTTTTTGGTTAGGGATCAGAGGAAGGTAAAGGGCCCAATGATATAGAGCTAAAGAAATGGATCTTTATGTTTAGAGGCAGTATCGAAATAGACTCTATAGTGATGTTGTGGTTTTTTATTTTCATTATAGTTTATTTACTAATAAGGAATCCTTGTTTATTATATTATATGACTCTAGGATATAAAAAATTTCACTTTTTTAGCATTGTTATTATTTATTTACATTATATGTTTAATTATTATTATTATTATTTTCTTTACATGGTTCTAATGTGTGGATTTTGATACTAATGGAATATTCTCCCCATTGCATTATTCTGTCACTCAATTCTAGTTGGTAACCTCTTTTATACGGTCATGTTTTCATGATGTAACACAAATCACTATCCTAAACTGGGTGATTCATATCATGTTGTTTCCGATTCCATAAAATCTTAAGATTTACAAAATACATGAACACTCTAATCCATTCACCCAATCCTCATCATAATTCCAATGAAGCTAAGAAGACTAAACATCTCAATCCACCTCACATATAACCTTATATTCTTAAGATAAGTAAATCATCATATTCTATATAGGATAATTCTCTGAATATTCTACTTTCACATTCAAATCTGATTCATGGGAAAAATGATATGAAAATACACAAAGTATAGAATACTAAATGACATGTACTATAGTTGTACAATGTGTGTATCCCCTTAGTAGTAGTTTTGTTGAGTACTTTTTCCTACATAATTTATATAGGTCTACATACATGTTGTATGGTATATATAATATTTTAATCGTTATTTTTAAAAAAAATATATTTAATCCCAAATATTTTTATTTTTTCAAAAGATTTATATGTTACACCCTAATATGTTATGATATATTTCCCTTTATATAAATTATTTCTCTTTTTATATCCTTTTTACCAACAACACTATGTTTTAAAGAACAATGATTTACTATAGAATTACTGTTATTTAATTTAATCATTATTGCCTAGACATTGGATTCATTGGTATGAATAGGAATTAATAAATATTAAAAATTATTTTTTACACATATATAAAATTAATTCACTAGTTATCAATTATTTAAAAATTAAAATAAAATCATTTTAAGGTAAAATGAAATGATTTTTTGAAAAATATTTATTATGTGTAGAATTTAGTTTTATATTAATAAATTAAATTAATTATAAATAATTATTAAATTTAATGGAAATTATATATAATATATTCAGTTAAATATTTTATCATTAATAAAATAGTAATTACATGTTAAATGATCAAGGTAAACTAAATTTTATACTAAAAATGGTTTTATGCATTTTCAAAATTATTTTTAAAAAAATATACTACTAATAGAGCCCGAATTTAAAAAAATTCATTCCATATTTAAAATCAGAATAATTAATACTATACTATAAATTTAACCTAATTTTTTACATTTTGACTAGTAACCAAGGTAAAAAAACTCATTACTATTGTAATGGTAAAAAGATGTTAACAGGGTGTTAAACTAAATAGATAAGGGTTAAAATGACTTTAAAAATTATATAAATCCTATTAGATGGCCATATTATTTTCCTATCTAATCTATTATTAAATTATGATTCATTTTCAAGCCATTTTTTTATGATTAAAGCACTGACATATTTTAATGTTTTGATAATTTTCAACTGTGTCCTCTCCCTCTCTTATAATAGGACACCACCACCCCACTCTTCTTGACACTTCATGTGCCTTCTAGTTCGAAAAATCCCTAGGAAAATATTTTTCACAAAATCCCTCCCCATATACTTTATGTATTTGTTTACCATGATACCATCCTTTAAAGTCTTACTATGTAAGACAATTGAGGTTTCCCAATGAAGATTTATAATTCTTAACTGAGTACTTTCTATTTTATTCCTTATTTTTACCTATCTAAAATTTTTGTATCCATAATAACATGATGAATATTGTATCACAAATGTACTAATATGTTATTATATTGACAGACAAACCTTTATTCATCTCTTTCTCTAATAAATGGGAAATAAATTCACCCTTCATGCGTATGTGTGGACTACTACCTCATGATGCGTTATATTAATTTTTTATCACGATCATTCATGGTGGTTATCATGAAAGATTTAATTTTTATATATTATATTTAAAACATGATTATAATTAAATAAGTATAATATCATGTCTACCATCTTACATTATGATCTTCTGAAAATGATATCATTACTCGAGTATATGTGTGGACTACCACATCCACGAAGAGATATGATCCATTTTTTCATTTTTCATTACATATCAAGAAATAAGGATATATTAAGAATTAAATATCTTATTTAAGATATAATAATGATTAATTAATTTTGAATTATAATTTTACTTTCTTTTGTTCCATCCATCGAAAATTATTAACATAAACCATGCATGCATATGAACTATCATCCCCATATAGTGATGTAATTTATTTTTCATAACTGATTTATGATAATGGTTATAAAAAGTGTATTTAATGAATAAATATAATACTTATGTCATGATTATGATTTTTTATGTGAAAAAATCATGAACACGGTTCAATTATCGGATCCAACAGACTAAACATGAATGGGAAATGGACTTTTTCTCATTTGGAAGTCTATTTTATGGAAGAATTTTTAATAAATGGATAATTGAACATTATAAATAAATGGTACATAGTAAGTCATATATTAATATTATTTTATTACATAATTATAATTATAGATTTAATGTAAAGGAGTTTTGAAGGATTAAGAAGGAATACAAGACTTGACGTAATGAATTTATGTTACAATCTCAATTATTTTTCCAGATTGCCTATCTAAACCTTTCATTAAGGTAAATTATTTGTATATTGTCCATTAAAAACCATAAATTTAATTCTTGTATATTTATTCTTTAAATTGTTAATTTATTTTATAATTCTTTGGTACAAAAAGTACTATGAATATATTTTTGGGAAAAACATATCATATATCATATTTGTTCAATAGTATTTTTCTACCATGTCCATATTTTCTTAAAACTATTTGCAAGAAATTTTTTAATATTCTAAAATTATTTTTTAGTATTATTTTTACCCATATTTTACTTTATATAATAAATTAAAGATAATCATCTTATCATTCTCAGAACAAGGTTCTTTTTACCCAAGGTGTGAAAGAAATATTTGTTTTAATGTATACCATATAAAAATATTTTCCCACTATCATGAAAACACTAATAATTGAATATTCCATTAAAATTTTCCATCATTATTTTAAAAATATATTAATTTCATAATTTTATATAAATTTTTAATGTTTAAATAAGTTATTTCAAAATGAAATGGGTATTTTTCTCATGAAATATTATCATGGTATTTTTAACATATTTTCATCTATTATGACATCATTTGATGTTACATATATTTCACTAAGGTAATGATACAGTGATACTAACCGTATTCTTTTTCATGATGTTTATTTTTTATGAAGAATAAATCTTGATAAAACTAGTTTTCTTTTCAACAGGTTAAGCTATGGTGAAATGATAACTATTTTCATGAAATTATTGAAAACATTTTAATTGATTATCATTATGTCTTAGTCGGGTAAATTATTTCCCTAAAATACAATGGGTGAAAAGATATATTTATCTAATTAAATGATGATAACAAGCATGGACAAGATTTCATGGAGCTATTTTCCCATTTTTTTGTGAGTATGATTTATTCTATCTTTTCTCACAAGATTATGTGTACACATGGTTTTGAATGAATATGTTTAGATTTTGATATGTGGATATGATTGATTCTAGCTACACTCCCAATATTGTTCATAGACATGATTTTGAAAAGATATTTTTACAAGATTATTATTTTTTATATTTATTATGCCACTATCCTATGTTATAACTCTTGAATTGACACCCTTATTGATCATTTGTATGGATATTATATGTTTTTGAAGTTTATGATCTATTTTCTTCTGGGAATGGATATGTTATGTTTAGAAAATTATCATTATTATTTTATCATACCCCTATGTAAATCTTATGCTCTTATGATTGTATCTCCAATTTTTACCCTTATTGAGCATATGAGCTCACCCTTTCAAATGTTTTCCTTTTGAGGGTTTTTATGGAACGTTCTATGTATGAACTTTTTAGAATGGGTATGGATATGATGATATTGTTAGTATATATTGAATATCTATTAAGACATATGTTTATAATATATCTAGTCTCCAAATAAACTAAATATTTATTGTACAAAAGTACGTATAGTGTGATATGTATTGAATATACATCAAGAATTATGTAATGTTTATGTATGATATTCCTAGGTCACCAACAATGGTATCCTATGAAGGTTTTATTACTTTTCAATAATAAAGTTAAAAATAATTAGTGAAACACTTAGGAAAATACTATTTATAGGATATCATCCTAGATATTTCGTAAATTATGGACTTTGTGGTTTTCCTAGAAAATAAAAATGTGTCTAGATATTGGAATGTGGTTTCGGTTGTGAAACAATTTCACCTAGGTGTAACAACTCTAAAAAGGGTGGATTATATTTTAACATAGTCGTAATCAGTGCTTGATGAGTTGACCAAAGATATTAGACATAGATAAACACTGTCAGGGAATATGATTTTCTTAATTCACATTATATTTTTAACTAATATAATGGATTTGAATAGATAATAACCATAGATGGAATTGATTTAGAAGATGGTTTCCAAGATTTAAAAGAATATTTCATTATTTATATATCCAATTAATGACTTTAAATTATTATATAATCTATCAGTATGAGGTTTCAAGACCACGCTAGACATTTTAGTTTTAGTATGGGAATAATGATAGAATGTAGAAGTTTAGGTGGTGATAGGTCCACTAAAATATTGAAGTATCTTATTTGAGATTATTCATATGAATTACTTTACATCATAAAATACATTTAGGGATGTTAAATCATATCCTCAACTATTACATGTTGAGTTTGAAGTAAAAACTCTAAATAGTTTAATGATTACATCTAAAATCTATCGCTCCTCTTCGATAGAAGTGCATGGGATTGTGCTTCTTAGAAATACTAGGATTATCCCTCTAGTTAAATATCTTATAGTTTTTGTAATGGATTGTATATCTATATATATATCCATTATAACTTGGAAAGGAAGGGATGTCAAATTTCATGTTCTGGATAAATTTAAGACCATGTTTCTATGTGAGGATGAATGTGAACATCTCATGGAAATTATTTCCTATAATGACACCACCCCCAGTAAGTGAGAGATTGTGTATTTATTTATTAGATTGTAATATGTTACCATGATTAAAATCCTAAATTATAAAAAAATTTATAGTCCTAGTAAAAATATACAAAAATTGTTCCCATGTTACATTTGAAAACATAAATTATAAAATATTTTTTGGGGAACGTTATTATTTCCTCTAGCATTTCCTTTAATATCTATCATAGTACACTCAATTATTATTGAGAGAGGATACAATATAGGGGCGCTCAAATGCTCATTAAGGGTTATGTACAGTGGAAGATATCATTTATGTAACACCCCAAGATTTCATAGTATGTTATTTCTTCAAATTAATTCAATAACTTGCACGACACGCATCACCGACTTCAAGTGCACCATAACTTACCAAACTAGAAGTTAAAAAGCATTTATGAATAGTATTAACATAATTTTTAACATTATATAATCCTTATAATTTTAGAATCCATATTGTGAGTTTCTTAGACATAATGTAATAACAAATTCATTTTTTAGATAAAAGAAGTATTTTTAAAAAAATGCGATTTTACAGCCTTTTAATGGAGAACCATCTTTAAATCAAATTTTTGAAACTTTTATGTATTCAATTTGACAAAATAAACTTCTTATTTAGAATCAGTACATAATAATTTATTTTCAATAAATTTTTGGTGTTTTTATGAAAACTTTCATATTTGGGTGAATAGTGAAAATTATTATATTTTAACTTAAAACAACTTTTTTAATAAAAATAATTTATAGAGGTAAATTATACATTTTAATGATTTTTAAGTATAAATATATTATATTTTTTCAATTTAATCCAATGTTGGTCATTGTATGTAATTTCACTTTGAAATTGGACATAAACTAGTTTCAATATTTTGAAAGTTATTATTTCTTAAAAATACGCTTTTTGGTTTTGAAAACAGTAATTAATTTTAAATTAATAAATGCAGATTATATGATTTGAATTTGGTAAAATGGACTTCATTTTTGAATTCAGAATATCAAAATTATATTAGGGTCAAATTTTGGTATTTTCTAAAAACTTTCGATTTTTTATGAATAGGGAAAAACATTGTGTTATTATTTAAAACCGACTTTTTATTTAAATAATTATTTATCTTATTTAATTTATTTTAAGTTAAAATATATATATATAATACCTATATAATTTTAATTTAATTATTTGGAGTAATTTTATAATAAAATTATATGTATAAACTTTTATCGAACGTTTTACCGTCTTTTACCCATCTCTTAGGAGCATTTGCAAATTTTCATAAAACATAGTTTTACCGCTTCTGTGAGTTGAATTTCAAAAATTTGAGACACAAGGTTGATATTAGTAAGTAAAATTTGGTTCAATAAGATGAAAATAATTTTTGGTGAATATTAACTTTTGACTTTTATTTACCATAGTTAAAAGTAAATAGGGTAATTAAGGGTAAAAATGATATCATAATTACCCTAATAAATGTCCTAATTCTATTGGATAAGTGTAATTCGACCAAAAAAACCTTAGGAATAAATTATGATCCTGAAGGTTCACTTGTATTAAATTAGAACATTTATTGTTATTTAATTAAAAAAGAGTTAAAAGTGTTAAATTAGAAGTTTAATAACTAAACCATAATTAATATAGGGTTACACATAATATAAATTCGAATATAAATATTCATTAGAAATATAAAAATATTTCATACATAATGGTATTGTATTTATAATTTTTACACATTAAATAATTTAATTTATTTGTGACACAATAATGATGCATCAATTACCTTATTAATGAAATATTAAAATAATTGATATTATAAATATCCAAATAAATGTAATTTGAGAGTTTTTATGAATTCCACTAATTTTCTAGGTTAATATTACATGTTTGGAACTAGTGCAGAAAATGTTTTTTACGTCCTCATTTTTTACGTCGATTATATATAACGGACGTGATAATCTGTGAAACGTTGTTTTTTACATCGGTTATAAAATAACCGACGTAAAAAATGTGGCGAGTATATTTTTAACGTCTGTTATTTTAATAAACAACATTACAAATCGAGCACGTTCATTTTTTACGTCAGTTATAAATTAACCGACGTAAAAAACCGAAGCGCTGGGTTTTTTACGTCAGTTATTTGATAACTGGAGTAAAAAACAAGATATCGACGTGTTTTTTACGTCGGTTATTTTATAATCGACGTAATAAACGCGGCTTATGAGGCCTTTTTGATGTTGGTTATTATATAACTGATGTAACAAAACAATCTACAGAAGTTTCTTATATCATTTATACAATAACCGACGTAAACAACTTTGATATCTAATGTATTTTTGACGTCGGTTATTCCATAACCGACGTGAAAAACCAACACGCGGATTTTTTTACATCGGTTATAAAATAACTGATGTAAAAAAAGGCATATGTATTACATTTATAACATCGGTTATTATAATAACCAATGTTATAAATTTAAAAAAACAGTTTATAACGTCGGTTATTTAATAACTGACGTTATAAAACATATAAAAAATTAACAGGCCCCGTGGAATGTCATTTACGATTTTTCGATCGACAGTCTGGCGGCTCGTCTCTCTTGCATGGTAGACCCTAATCGGCTCATCTATCTTGCTACGTTAAACTCGTTTTGCCTTCATTGTTTATCATCTTTACTCTCCTCAGATCTATCATCTCAACTCGCAACACTCAAGTAAGCCTTCCACGATTTATTTCATTTATTTTTTTCCCGGATAGTCTATATTTATGTTTTGCGATTTTTGTGTTTAAACTAGGTAAGATTGTTCCATTTCAAACCCTCTTACCTCTATTTTCCATCATCAACTTATTTATCATCCCAAGATCTATTAGATCGACTCGCAATATTCACATAAGCCTCAACTACATCTATTTAGTTTGTTTTTGTTTCGCGAATGCCCAACATTGGTGGTAATTTTTGTTGTCATTGAAAACTAATGATCTCATTCACCTATATATACTGCATAGAATTTTTATTCATTAAATGTACGAATTTAGAAATGATATTTCATGTGTTGTTGTTGCTTATGTTTATCCTCTTTTATATTAGAATCTATTGGACATATAATGTAATGGATGTTGACCTCTATGGCCCTTTGATGCATCGCTGTGTCTCGTGATTCCAAATAAAAATGGCTTCTGCTGAGGGATTACACTAGTATTTTTTAGGCCTTGTCCAAGGCCTTAAAAATATGTTTAAGATTTATATAATTATCCATTACCTCATTATAATATTAGTTATTGAGAAAACTTGTGATCATTTGACTAGTTGAATATCATTGGTTATTTTTAATTTTAATATGATCATTAAGTAGCCATATTTAATAATATTTAATTCCATCTATTTCATGCTGAAGTATATATTAAATGCAAGTGTTTTTAGTTTTTCACCATGCCTTGTTTTTATATGTAAACCATTGTTTGGGGGGTTGTCCGGGGGGTGGGGGTTGTCCAGAGGGTTGGGGGTGTCCAAGGGGGTGGGTGGGTGTGGGGGGTTGTCCAAGGGGGTGGAGCCTGTCCATAGGGTTTTAGGGGGTTGTTTGGGGGGTGTCCAAGCGAGTCGGGGTGGGGGTATTGTCTAGTAGGGGTGGGGGTGCGGTCTGGAGGGGTGGGGTGATGTCCAGGGGGTGGGGGGTCTGTCCAAAGGGTTGGGGGTGTCCAGTGGGGTGGCCAGGGGGGTAGGGGTGGGGGGGGCTGTCAAGAGGGTTGGGGTGTCCAAGGGGGTGTCAAAGGGGGTGTGTGGGTACGGGGGGTTGTCCAAGCGGGTGGGGTCCTGTCTAGAGGGTTTGGGGGTTTTTTTGGGGGGTGGGGGTTGTCCAGAGGGTTTGGGGGTATCCAAGGGGGTGTACAAGGGGTTAGGGGTGGGGGTGGTGTCCAGGAGGGGTGAGAGGTGCTGTCTAGAGGGGTGGGAGGATGTCCATAGGGTGGGGGTGTAGTCCAGAGTGTTGGGGGTGTCCGGGGGGTGTCCAAAGTGGTGGGTGGGTGTGGGTGGATGTCCACGGGGGTGGGGGCCTGTCCAAAGGGTTTTGGGGGTTTTTCGGGGGTGGGGGGCTATCCAGAGGGTTGGGGGTGTTCAAGGGGGTGGGGGTGGGCGGTGGTGTCCAGGAGGGGTGGTTGCTGTCTCAGGGGGTGGGGTATGTCCAGGGGTGGGGGCTATCCAGAGGGTTGGGGGTGTCCAGGGGGTCCAAGGGGGTGGGTGGGTGTGGGGGGGCTGTCCAAGGGTGTGGGGGCCTGTCTAGAGGGTTTTGGGGGTTTTACGGGGGGTGGGGGTGATTCCCATAGATTTGTTTTATATTTCAAAATTGTTTTACATTCAAATTATTACTTTTTTCATATAAACATATATTTTTCTTATCTTAAAAATATATATATATTTGATATTTGTTATAGGTAATAATGAGTCGAAGTTGTATTACGGCACATCAAATGAGCAATGAATTTGAGGAAGGTATTGATGACTTTTTGGAATTTTCTAAACGAAATGTTCCAAGTAGTGACATTTTTTTTGTCCATGCCTGAAATTTTGAATATGAAGAAGTTGAAAAGTAGAGAGATAAAATATCATCTGATTTGTCGTGGTTTTAATCCGATTTATAGCCCTTGGATTTGGCATGGTGAAACTGGACGGAATGTCACTGATGCTGATGATTCGCAATATGGTAACTCCGATGGAATTGAAGAAATGATTCACGATACTATAGTAGAACAAATTGAGATAGAACCGACAGTTTCGCGTCTATATAGTGATGCTGAAAACCATTATATCCTGGTTTTATAGATTTTACGGTTTTTCCGATGGTGTTAAGATTGATTAACCTGAAGGCGAAACATGGATGGAGTGACAGAAGTTTTACAGATCTTCTACAATTGATGAAAGACATTCTTCCAAAAGATAACGATCTTTCAAATTCACATTACAAGGAAAAGAAAATATTATGCCTGATAGGATTGGGATATAAGAAAATAAATGTCTGTCCGAATGACTGCATTATATATAGAAAGGAATATGAATTTCTGTCAGAGTGTCCTAAATGTGGGACATCACGGTATAAGGTGAAAGACAAATCATAGGCTGATGTAGAGATTACAAAGATCCCTTCAAAGGTATTTTGGTATCTTCCTATAATTCATCATTTCAAATGATTATTTTCTAAATAACTTGATGAAAAAAGGTTAATATGGCATGCTGATGAGTGGGTATGTGATGGAAAAATATGTCATCTAGATGATTGTCCACAATGGAAGAAAATTGATGCGCAGTATTCTACATTTGGATATGAAATTGAAAATCTCAGACTAGGGTTGTGCATAGATGGTATGAATCCTTAACGAACCCTCAGTAGAACACATAGTTCATGGCCTGTTTTATTGGTAATTTACAACCTCTCTCTTGAAGTTTTTATGAAGCACAAATATGTCATGTTGAGTATAATGATCTCTGGTCCAAAGCAACCCGGCAATGATATTTGTGTTTACTTGTCACCATTGATTGATGATTTGAAACTATTATGGGCTGATGGTATTAGGGTGTATGATTCTTATAAAATGAAATATTATCAACTGCTTGCAGGGCTTCTGTTCACTATAAATGACTTCCTAGCATATGGAAATTTGTCTGGATACGATGTTAAAGGGCATAAATCATGTCCAATTTGTGAACAACAGACGTTATATTTTCAATTGCATCATGGGAGAAAAACAGTGTACATGGGTCATCGAAAGTTTTTGCCTATGGATCACCCTAATAGAAGAATAAAAAGGCATTCAATGGCTCACAAGAATTTCATACAGCTCCATAACATTTATCCCCTGATCTATATTTTGAGAGGGTGAAAAACCTTGATGTGACATTGGGAAAGACACAGAAATCTGGTAATGATAGACATATTTGCAAGAAAAGTTCAATATTTTTTGAGCTACCATATTGGAGGTATCATGAAGTTAAACATAATATTGATTTCATACACGTGTAGAACAATATCTGTGATTTTTTGATTGGAACATTGCTAGATATTAAAGGAAAGAAAAAAATAGGTGGGCTGAATGCAATATTATACATACTATCAATGGGAATATGTTTGGAGTTAGCTCCCACTTTCAAAGGAAGATGAACATTTCTTCCCCCGGCTTGTCATACATTATCGAAGAGGGAGAAAATTAGCTTCTATCAGTGTCTTCATGATATCAAAGTGCCTAAAAGGTTATTCTTCAAATGTAAAAAAATTTGTCTCATTGAAGGACTTGAAGTTGATAGGTATGAAATCACATGATTGTCACGTCATGATGCAACCAATTATACCATTTGCATTGTGTGGAATATTGCCCATTCGTGTCAGAAAGACTATAATGAAGTAGTGTTATTTTTTCAATTCAATTTGTAACAAGGAAATTGATGTGAATGCTTTGAACATTTTGGAAAAAGATGCAATTTTTATACTTTGTCAATTGGAAATGTATTTTCCTCCAACTTTTTTTGATATAATAGTGCATTTAATGATTCATCTGGTTCGGGAAATAAAGCTTTGTGGACCTATATATCTTCGTTGGATGTATCCTTTTGAAATTTATATGAAAATATTAAAGGGGTATGTTAAAAATCCATATCAACTTGAAGCCTCCATTATTGAAAAGTATATTTCTAAGGAGGTAGAAGAGTTTTGTAAGAGCTACTTGGCTGCAATGCAACACATAGGTTTGCCTCCATCTTTCCATGAACGAGTTAATAATGAGGGAAAGGGGATTCATGGCTTGAAAGTCAAATCATTTCCAGATGAACAGATGAAGAAGTTAGACTCAAACATCTCGAATAACATAGTTGATGCTCAATCGTATATCACATTGCATATTAATGAGTTGAAATAATGTCATCCAAAGAAGAAAGAAATGTGTATTTTTAATGATCACAACAAAACTTTTTTGTCATGGATTAAAAATACTTTGCTTGGTAGATCAGATGTATGAGAGACATTAAAATGGATAGTGGGTGTTCCATGTTTAAATGTGATAACATGGTTCAGTTATGACATTAATGGTTATACATTTCATACGAAAGCTCAGGAAAATAGAAGTGCAGTTCAGAATAGTGGTGTATTGGTGTTTGCAGAAGCAATGCATTTTTTGAGTGCTCAGGACAAAAACCCAATTTATGAATCAAGTGCATATTATAGAGTGATTGAAGACATATGGGAGGTTGATTACTTTAAAATTAAAGTTCATGTTTTTAAATGTAAATGGTTTATCGGTAACAACAGTGTCAGACACGATGAATTTGGAATGACACTTGTTAATCTGAATAGATTGGAAGACACAACTGATTCTTTTATAATGGAAACACATGAAAAACAAATTTTCTATGTAGTAGATCAACCAGATATGCACTGGGTTGTTGTTTTAAAATGTAAAAAACATTATGTTGGTGAGGATGAACTTGATGAAGATTCTGATTTATGTGAGATACCTACTTCCATGGAAATATTAACAGAACATAATGATGAGGATGTTGAAGACATGGTTTGTGCCATAAGGAACGATCACGAAGAAGGAATTTGGGAGAACAATCCATTTGTACATTCCTAAAATAACAGGTAACATATGATTATTTCTTGTTTAAATTTATTTTATTCATAAATGTTAGATATTGTATGTTTTTTATGTATTAAAACATTTTCTAAAACAAAATAAGTATAAGTTTTTGTTTGTTTTTAGTTTTTTTAGTTTACTTTATCATGTTTATAATAATTACATGAATTATATATCTATTATTTTTGTTCAGTGACAATTACTTTACCATGTTTACCATGTTTTCCAGGTTTTCCATGTTTACCATGTTTACCATCTTGACCATCTTTAACATCTTTACCCTCTTTACCATTGTTTAACATGCTTGCTATATTACCAATGATTACTATTACGTAACTAAGTACACTTTTCTATTTTCTGATTACAGTAGTATTAAAATATTTGAATTTATATATTTTTGAACTAACGTTTGTTTTTTTTTTGAAGGATAATGACATATCATTTAGTAGATCAACCACATGATTCCAGAGATGAGAATATTCATGGTCATACCTCTGGGGATGAACATTCACATGCTCCTATTATGAAAAAGAGTTCAAAGGTTGGTAAATGTGGGTGCACACATTTACCAAAATTATCACTTGCCCATATGCAGGATCAGAGGATAGTCGTTGAGTTTGATGATGATGATATTCCTAGAGGTCTGAATGCAAAATATTTTAAGAGTTTTGTAGCAAATCAGGCTAAGAGCAAAGTAAGCATTATGTATGATGACTGGAGAAGTGTGGATAAGGTGATAATCTCTTAGTTGTGGGAGACGATTTTGGTAAGATCTTTTGTCATTGTTTGACATTATTTTAATGTTTCTAGTATATATAATATTTTTAACCTCTTCTTTATCAGATGACATTTGATATTCCTGACACTGTAGGAGTAAGGAAGAAATGCTTATCGTTGGCTGCCAGGAGATAGAGGGATTTGAAATCAACGCTCTCATCTGATTTCATTTATGGTCATATGAGTCATGACAATCCATGTCATATATATCCTTTTATAGATGAAGACACCTGGAAACAATTTTTTGAACGTAGAAGAAAAGGGTCATTTTTGGTAAGGTCAATGTAAACTTTTATAAACTTTCTTATATAAATGATTTTATTAATGTTTTGTTAATGATTTCTTATTCTTAATTTACAGCAAACAAGGAAAGCTCATCAAAAGATCCAATCTAAAAATGTATACCCTCATAGTTTATCTCGGGGAGGGTATGCATTATTGGAAGAACAAATGATGGCAGAAAATTTTCAACAACTAAGAGCTGAGTCTTCAAGCTCTGGAGAGGTGGCCCCTCCATCCCCTCCATCTAGACATGAAAAATGGAAGAGAGATCATAAGGGCAAAAAAGGGAAATATCTTTCAGAAGAATCGAGAATCATAGCTGAGAGGATTGTAAGATATCTATTCTATTTACTTAAGTTAACTATTTTCTTCATATAATTTCAATCATTACAGAAATGTTCAATTAATTAATACAGGACTTTCTTGAAGAGAAGAGTTCATAGTGGGCATTTACAGCTACTGGGAGGGAAGATATTTTATCTGTAGCATTGGGAAGGCCCGAACATCCTGGTCATGTAAGAGGATATCTGGAAGGTGTATCAGTAAGAAAAGTGTTTCCAAGTTCTTCAACTTCTAACGTTGAGGGGGTTTATAAAAAAATAGAATCCTTGGAGGCTGAAGTTCATAATATTAATGCGAAAATTGAGGACAATATTAGAGCATCGGTGTAGTCTATGTTTGCAGAAATGCACAGACAATTTCAGACTGCAGCTCCCACTCCTCACCTCCCCCTACAGACCCCATTATTTATCCTCCACCTCCGCCAGTAGCTCCCACTCCCCCACCTCAGCCTGCGGACCCCATTTTTTATCCTACTCCTCCGCCGCAGCTTCCTACTTATTGCGAGTTGTATGTTTATGATTCCCAATATCATATAGTAGCATATTGGTTAGTATATTGTATAGGAGATATAGTTCATCATCAACAATTAGAGGTAGATAATCAGAGGGTCACTCTGCAGGATATTATAGATAGATCAGCTAGGGTACCATTACCTACAGATGAGGTGGTGACAGTTGGAAAGAGTATTGGCTATTTTTTAATTTTTCTCTCTAGACTTCTTCGACTCATTACCATAGGGGTATGAATGTTATATATTTTATTTTATTTTTTTATTAAAGTTGTTTTATCATTTGAAAACTAATATATTTTTCAATTTATTTTTACAGGAATAATTCAAAGGTAAAGAAATATTGTATAGACAACAACAAAGAAAAATGGTTATGACATTAGATACAGATTCTAGTAGTCTTGACAGATTGTCAAGATATTCAAATTTGTTGGTGGTTCATTATGAGTTTCCAGTGGAAGCTCGTGTTTGTGGACGTGAAATAAGTGTGGGGATTATGAAAACTGATATCATGGAGCTTGTTACTGGAGATAAGTTGGGCATCAACGTGGTGTAAATGTTTTCCACATAAGTCTTAACACCTTTTCCCTGCGTTATATATATTAAAAATGTATACCTATATATGTTTTTTATTAGTTATCTTTATAAAATTTGTGAGAGGAATGAGCTGGCAGATGTATATGGATTCATGGACCCACAATTGATTTCCCCTGAAGTATGTGCATTGAATGAGGAACAAAGAATGGTTTATATTTCTAAAAGACCTGAAAAGAATATAGTCACACAATTTTGGATGATTCCTTTTTATGAGAGGCATGAAACACATTTCTCTAAAAGAGTTAATTATCTTTTAACATAAAAAACCACTAACGTTTAATTTCCTTTTATCAGTGATCATTGGATGTTAGGGGTTTTTTTCCCAAGGTAGAAAGCACTTTATTGGATATGCTCTGTCCATGCTGATGTGCGGGAAAGTTTTAAGAATATATTGGAAAAGTAAGTTTCCATTTCTTAATAGTTTTATATATTATAATGAATTTTAAATTTACCCAATTCGTATTATTTTCTAACAGAGCATGGGCCTACTTTCAAAAAAACACAAAGAAAAGGAGTGAAAAGACCGAATATGTAAATGCGAAGGTAAATATACATTTATAATTTGTACTTTTTGATTTATTACATAAAAATAATATATTGAATTTACACTCATTCAAACATAATTTCCATGAACAACAAGGCATCATCGAATGCGGATATTATATGTTAAGATTTATTTATGAAATAATAACAACTGGGACAGTTGTGAATTTTTACCTGGTACTATTTCCTCTTAAACATTGCCATAATATTTTAATTTGATTTATTCATTATACATGTTAACTAATTTCCTTTTCATTTGTATCTTTTTGATGACCCTTAACCCTATCCTGCTGAAGACATCAAACACTTACAAGTGGAGTGGTCAAAATTTTTTACAGGTTTGATTGAATTTTAGTTGTTTGTAATGTAAAATGTAATTCTGAATATTGTTGTTGTAATTGTGTATTTGTTACTTGTTTAGGTTGGATTTAGTTTTTTTTTATGTTGACAGTGTAAGTTTTACATTATTATATATGTTAATGTTTAATTTTGCTCTACTTCTTGTTTTGGTCTACTTATGTTGGTTTTTCTGGTATGGATTTTGGTCTGGGGGAGGGGTTCCAAGGGTGTGGGGGGGTGTTCAGTGGGGTTGGGGTGTCCAGGGGTCTTGGAGGGTTCTCTGGTGAGGTGGGGGCAGTCCAAGGGGTGGGAGGGATGTCCAGGGGTGTGGGAGGGTTTTCTAGGGGTGTGGGAGTTCTGTCCATGGGGTGGGGGAATACATGAGGGTGGGGGGTTGTCTAGGGGTGTTTGGGGCTATCCAGGGGTGTGTTGGGGGCTAAACTGGGGTGGGGGAGGGCTGTCCAGGGGGTGGGGGTATACATGAGGGTGGGGGGTTGTCTAGGGGTGTTTGGGGCAGTCCAGGGGTGTGGTGGGGGTTTTCAAGTGGGGTGAGGGGGTGAGGGGGTGAGGGGGTGCTGTTCAGGAGGGTGGGGGGTTTTCGAGGGGTGTTTGGGGTTGTCCATGGGGTCGGGGGCAGTCTAAGGGTGTGTTGGGGGCTCTAATGGGGTGGAGGCTATCAATTGGGGTGAGGGGGTGCTATTCAAGAGGGTGGGGGGTTGTCCAGGGGTGTTGGGGTTGTCCAGGGGGTCAAGGGGCAGTCCAGGGGTGTGGTGGGGGCTGTCAAGTGGGGTGATGGGATGTTGTTCAGGGGGTGGGGGGTTGTCGAGGGGTGTTTGGGGTTGTCCAGGGGGTCGGGGGAATTCTAGGGGTGTGGTGGGGGCTCCAATGGGGTGGGGGCTATCAAGTGGGGTGAGGGGGTGCTATTCAGGAGGGTGGGGGTTGGCGAGGGTTGTTTGGGGCTGTCCAGGGGGTCGGGGGCAGTCCAAGGGTGTGGTGGGGGCTCCAATGGGGGGGGCTATCAAGTGGGGTGAGATGGTGCTATTCAAGAGGGTGGGGGTTGTCGAGGGGTGTTTGAGGATGTCCAGGGGGTTGGGGGTAGTCCAGGGGTGTGGTGGGGGCTCCAATGCGGTGGGGGAGGGCTGTCCAGGGGGTATACATGAGGGTGGGGGCTGTCTAGTGGTGTAAGTTTTATATGTTATCAATGTAAATGCTTAAATTTTCTTTAGTTCTTATTTTGATCTCCTTCTGTTTTAGTGGTACAATTTATTGATTTGGTTTCTAGTTGATTCTGGGGGAGAGCAGATGACTGCATTTAATTTTTTTTAAAAAGAAATCGGCTTCCACATCAGTTATTTTATAACCGGTGTGATAAAAATATCAGGAAGGGTTTATCACGTCGGTTTTTTAATAACCGATGTGATAAACACCTAGGGCATGGTTTATCACGTCGGTTATTTCATAAGCGATGTGATAGAAGGCCAGGGAAATGGTTTTATCACGTCGGTTATTAAATAAACGAAGTGATAAAAGGCCTGGGAAATGTTTTATCATGTCTGTTATTAAATAACCGACCTGATAAAAGGCCTGGGATATGGTTTATCACGTCGGTTATTAAATAACCGACGTGATAAACCATGTCCCAGGCCTTTTATCACGTCTCTTATTTATTAACTGAGGTGAGAACCCCCCCCCCCCAGACTGGTTTAGAACGTCGGTTATTATATACCTGATGTGATAAGCCATCTCACACGATTTTATCACGGCGGTTAATAAATCACCGATGTGATAAACCGGGGGGTGGGGTTTTTAACGTCGGTTATTATATAACCGACGTGATAAACCCCCCTCCCCCCGGTTTATCATGGTGGTTATATAATAACTGACGTTATAAACCCCACCCCACCCCCACCCCCCTTGTTTTTTCACATTGGTTTTTAATTAACCGACGTGATAAACATCGCGATTTTATGTTTTTGACATCGGCTTTTAAATAATCGAAGTAAAAACGTTATTTATAACATCGTCCGTATTAATGTCGGCTAGAAACCGACGTAAAAATGAAAAATAACCAACGTAAAAAACGTTTTATGCACTAGTGAGGGTTTACTAAAGGACTTTTTTTCGAAGTAGTAATGATGTTATGAATTTCACAAAAACAAAATAGCAAATAGTGTCAAAATTGACATAAAAGAGTTTTTAAAACAAATATTATATCATTAATTGGTATTATATTCCAAAAAATCTATGGTTCAGCCAATAGGCTTAAATTATATTATTTATGTCATTAATTAACTACTTGGGGTTCTCTTGGATGTTTATGGTATGTTTATTAACCATATAATATAAAAATACAATGATACATGGTAAATGTCAAACTATTTAGCTAAAAGTTAAATCTAAAAGATAAGGTTAATATGGTAACCCAAACCTGTCAAAAAACTATTGGTTGAATGTTTTTAGACCCATCCTCACCTTATAATTTAAATAATTCATTTTTGATCCATTAGAAACCGAAAATGAATTTATTATAAAATAATAATTTAAGTTTTTCCTAAGGTGCCCCTTACCCCTCTTTTAAAAGGGAACTTCCCCTTCTCCCAAATTCACACCTCCAAAGCCATTTGGCTCAGCCAAGACCTACCCAAATATCCTTCTAACTATCCTACCTTCATCCTAGATTCCTTAATTTGGTCAGAAAGCCAACCTATGGAGCCCTTTTGATCAAATCAGAAGGAAGAACCCAAAGAAGAGGTAATGAATTCACCACCCTCTTCCAAGTTCTTTTCTCCTTCCACTTACTCTTTCTTTGTTATTACCATACCAAAATAATATCTCTATTACCTTATATATACTGTGATGTTATTATAAATATGTCACAACCATATTCATTATTCTATCCATCCTATGAATGATAATGTCACCATGCATGCGTACGTAAGGATTACCGTCTCCACGCCGTGGTGTAATTTGTTATTCAACACTGTTATTTGGATGGATATAATGATGAGTAATATTTATATAAATAATGAAAATAACATGATAATGTCTCTTTAAAACTAATATACAATCCAATTCCACATTTTTAAGGGAATTATATTGTCACTCGTGCGTACGTACGGATTACTGTCTCCATGACGCGATTAGATTCATTTCCACGATCACCATTCATCGATGATTATAAAAATATATATTACTAATAAGTATGTAATATATGAAATAATAATTCTACTGTAGATATATATATATATGTATTTATGTACTTACATATGTCTTATTCACTTACTTTTGTTCAATACGATAAGAAAATAGAAACTGTGTTTATGCGTGCGTACGGCCTACCATCTCCATAAATAGTATTTTCCATTTAATATATCTATCTATTATAAATATTTATATACTAAATATTTATGATATATAAATCAAGGTATATATTTTGGATGTATTTAAATCACAATCTAAATGATACGATCAAGAATAACAAGTTAAAATATATATGATAAAGAAAGAGATTTTTACATGAAATGTTAATTTAACATAAAAATCATTATTAAATGGGTAGTATAAAATAATAAATGAAAAATGTATGATATAATAAATATGAATATGGTTCTAGTATAATTTAATAACATACAATGGTCATTATACAGAACGTTAAACGTACCATCGACCAAAGGAAAGTGCAAGGCAAAGGGTTTCTTATCTCACTTTTAATTCTGTGAGATTTCCATTTTTTCACCACTTATTTATTTCCTGAGTTGTATTGTGTACTTCCATTTGAAATATATTATCATGATTCTTTTTATATTCATGATATTTTATGATTCATTTTGTTATTATTGACTATTGTTCATACAACTCGATTGATTACAATGGGGCAAGGGTTATTTCCTCATTCTCATTATTATATGAGATTTTTTATGTGTAAGTATTTTCTAGGACATACTTATCGTAGATACCCATATTTTATAAAATTGATTTCAAATAGAATCTTTTAAGTATTTATGGGATGATATATTTAACCAGATCATCATTTTAAATGTTTTAAATATTTATCATTCTAAACCCTTTTAATTAATGTCCATGTTTTCAAAATGATTTTAAGGATTTATTTATATGGACATGAATGTTTTGAAATGATAATTCTTTTAAAAATGTTTCAAATTTTTATGGGACAATTTGATTAAAAAGTCCCTTTTAAATGACTACATTTATAAATTTTGATAATTTTAAACGATATCCCGAAAAAGGGGTATTTCTTGCAAAGCATTTTACTGATTATTTTCATCTATGTCAACATACTTTAATGGATTTTAAACATGTTTGAAGTTGATTTATTATGATAAAAATATTCCATATTGTATTGAATGTTGTGAAATATGTTTTACTGTGGATGTATTATTTTTATACCATTCAAGGTTTATGGATAAAGTATTGACATTTCGTATTCTAGTTTTAATACGAATGTTTATGTTATATTTCAGCCTTTTCTTATGATGAATGTATTGGACTAGTATGCTCTGAGTTGGGTACAGGTAAAAGTAAGCCCCCGGGGTTGGGGTCTGGTTACAGTAGACTCTCCGGGTTGTAGTCTGGTTATATAGGCTCTCTGGGTTGGAGACCGGTTACAGAGGCTCTCTGAGTTGGAGTCCAGTTATAGAGGCTCTCTAGGTTGGAGTCCAGTAACAGTTAGCCTCTAGGTCCTGGCACGAGGCCTTGACATAGAAATTAAATTCTGGTATTATACATTCCCTCAATATGAAATTAGTTATTACATGTGATTATTCGACTAGTAGAATATCCATGTGCATGTTTATATGAAAATTTTTGATTTATTTTTGTCATATTATGTTCATGTTTATGTTTGAAAGGTTGTTGTTTTTATTACACATCTTGCCTTAAAAGTTTATAGATTTCTCTAAATTATTTTCCCTTACTGAGCATTTGAGATCACCCATTTCTTATGTTTTATTTTCCCATTATATGAAGAAGTTAGTTATGAGTGATTTTCAGGCATAATCTTGGAGGCTTGGACATTTAAAATGGAATAAATTACTGTTGTTTTTTTTTTCAAGTTGTAATTTTGAACTTCATGTATGTAATCTATTTTCCAAGACTACTAAACTAATCAGTCCTTCAGGATGTGATTCCTTATAATCATTCCAATGTATTAAAATAATGCACCAACCCTGAGTAACAGGGGTCGGGGCATTACAGTTGTTATCAAAGTAAGTTTAGTAATAACCTTGGAAACTAGTTTTTGATAAACTCTAATTAGATCACATTACCCTAAGATAAACTTTGAGGATTAGTATAGAAGAACATCCTATAATTTTGGTAATGTAGAGATTTTTTGAGTTTTCAAAGCAAATACATCCCTGTTGGGATATGAGAAGGTAGAGGCGGCTTTGGCATAGATGTACCTAGGGGTAAAACCCAAAAACACCACTTTGAGCTAGACTCGAATTATAACTGGTGCACGAAAAGGGGCATTACTTCACTCTCAGTTATGACACCCCTGGGGGATATGCTTAGGGTAATTCTCATTTTAATTACAAATCATTATGGTGGATTTATGAGTATATACCTCCTCAAAGAAAATATTTTTATGATCATGGGTTATATCCATAAACTATTCAATTTACATTAGGTATTTTACAGGTTTGGAATTATTCATTATAATTCATAAACTGACCTAGTGTATTCCATTGTATAGAAATAGCGCCCAGTAGAAGGAATGTGAACTCCAGTAATATGTATGATCCAAATAGTAAGAAGGGTCATATATTTCACGGTATTAAGCAAAAATTTAAAAGGGAAATAATCTCCCATGTATTCTCAACATATGATGAAATAGTATCATGTGTTAATAACATAATTTAATAATTCTCTGAGTCCTATGGCGTTGAAGGGAAGCAGTAGAAGAAAAAGATGGAAGAGAAAAATATGGATAAAGGGAAGAGGGAAAAGAAGGATTTTCCCATATGTGATAACTACATAAAGAATCACCTTGGTAAATGCTTTAAGGGAATGGGAGTTTATTATAAGTGTGGAGAAAAAGGACACCAAGTACGTTATTGAAAGGGTAAGAAAAAGGTTTCAAATGTAAAATGATTCATCTACAAGGTGTTGGGACACTATGTGAATCAATGTCCCAATCATCAGAGTATACCTAAAATGATGCTATTGGATAATAATCAAGTTATGATACTACCTAAGATGAAGAGAAATAACTATTTTTATTATGTTTTTTTTATATAATTATTGCATTTGAGTGGTTTATCAATAATAAAATAGTTATATGAATTATGAAGAAAAGTAAGGATTGTACTGCAGTACTATTTTATTGAGTATTTGCAATTATATGGTTCTATGAAAAGTGACTTAATAGTAAGCTACACTTTTTGGAAAATACATGGTTGAAGGAAAGGTAATCCTTGATATGGTTCTGATAATAAGGTAGTGATTTTGGAATAAGAGATGTTTGATTTGGATAAAATATATTAGATATTCTTGACTTCCTTGGAACTTATTAATAGTTTGTTTATTTCATCGTTATTGGAATATTCAAAAATTTTGGATATAATGAATATATCCAGTATTATATAAAGGATAAGGGAGCGTGAATGTAATCAATATGGTTTTATGGTAATTCTGGGTGTTAATTTGTTTTAAAATAATACATGATGAAGGTGTCCATATGTTATTACGTGGCAAAAAGGATCTTCATTGTGTTTAGCTTCCTTATAAATTTTGTATTGTGAGATTGGATAGAAGTATTTTGGATAATTCTAAAGGTTGGAATGGATTAAGTTTCAAATTTTATACTATTGTTAAGGTTATATTTTTATTGTTATAAAAAAGAAAACATGCAGACCGTGTATAAATATGTCGCATCAGACAAAGTTGTAGGAATCAAACCCACACCCATAGTACGATTGGGATTTATCGCCTACCACTACACCATGTGAAGTCCCTGGATTGTATAATCTAGTTTTTATAAAGGTTTTGATAGGTGAATTATAAATTCATTATTTTTTTTGGATCCCTATACGATTAGGATAAATTAAATATATATTTTTTGAAATCTTTTGGAGTGAAAGATGAGTTTGTTGTAGGAATTAGTTGAAGCATGAATCTCTACTTATCAAGTATATATATATATATAATTTTTTCCTATTATTATATAGATAAATTAATTCTTATACTTCAGGGAAGGGATCTTAAAACCAAAAATGTGTTATCCTAATACCTTATGTTTTGTTGAACTGATGGTATTTTAAATCATCATAGATTGATAGATTTGAGGCTCTAAATTTTACACTTATTTTTGATTAATGACCTCAATAACTCCCTGTAAATATTTACATTTTTCTGCTAATTATGTGTCTCTAATTTCCACCAATGTTATTCTAATTGAGATCATAATTTTGTGGTGACCCTTTCATTTTATTTTTCCTCTTATTAAAACTAAATTTTATTAACCCAATTTCTGATGATGGTTTTCCCACAATGGTATTTTCTATTTAAAACCTTTTATTTTTTAAAAACAATTTCAAATTGTGAGGATTCAATTTATTTAAGGAGAGAAGAATGTAACACTCCAAGATTTCATAGTACGTTATTTCTTCAAAGTAATTCAATAATTTGAACTACATGCAACACCGAGTTCAAGCACACTATGACTTACCAAACACGTTGTTCAAAAGAGGTTATGAATATTATTAACAAAATTTTTAACTTTATATAATCCTTAAAATTTTTACAATCCATATTGTGAGTTTCTTATACATAGTTTACGAACAAATTAATTTTTTCAGATAAAAGAAGTATATTTTTAAATGCAATTTTACCACCTTTTAATGGAGAACCCTCTTTAAATACAATATTTGAAACTTTTATATTTCCAATTTGAATAAATAAACTTCTTTTTAGAATCAGGATATATGAATTTAGTTTCAATAAATATTCGGTGTTTTTTTATTACTTTCATATTTGGGTGAATAGTGAAAAATACTATATTTTAACTCAAAACAACTTTTTTAATCGAAATAATTTGTAGTGTTAAATTATACATTTTAATGGATTGGAAGTATAAATATATTATATTTTTACCATTTAATCCAATGCTGGTCATTGTAAGTAATTTCACTTAGAAATTGGACATAAACAAGTGTCAATCTTTTGATAGTATATTATTTCTTAAAAATATGATTTTTGGTTTTGAAAGCGTGAAATAATTTTAAATTAATAAATGCAGATTCTATGTTTTGAATTTGGTAAAATGGACTTCATTTTTTAATCCAGAATATCAAAATTATCTTCAGGTAAATTTTTGGTATTTTTCTGAAAACTATCAATTTTTGATGAATAGTGAAAAACACTATGTTATTATTTAAAAACAGATTTTTATTTAAATAATTATTTATTTTATTTAAATTTATTTTAAGTATATATATATATATAATACCTATATAATTTCAATGTAATTCATTGGAGTAATTTTATAATAAAATTAGATGTATAAAAGTTTATCGAACGTTTTACCATCTTTTACCCACCTCCTAGGAGCATTTGCAAATTTGCATAAAAGATAATTTTACCATTTCTGTGAGTTGAATTACAAAAATCCAAGAGATATGGTTGATATCAATAAGTAAAATGTAGTTCAATAAGATGAAAATAATTTTTGGTGAATAGTAACTTTTGACTTTTATTTACCACGGTTAAAAGTAAATAGGGTAATTAAGGGTAAAAATGATATCATAATTACTCTAACACATGTCTTAATTCTATTGGATAAATTTGATTCGACCAAAAACAACCTTAGGAATAAAATATGAGCCTTTATGACCACTTGTATTAGATTATAACATTTATTATTATTTAATTCAAAGAAGAGATAAAAGTGTTAAATTTGAAGTTTAATAACTAAACCATTTTTAATATAGTGTTACACATAATATAAATTCTACTATAAATATTAATTAGAAATATAAAAATATTTCCTACATAATGGTATTTTATTTATAATTTTTACACATTAAATAATTTAATTTATTTATGACACAATGAGGATGCAGTAAATACCTTATTAATGAAATTTTAAAATAATTGATATTATAAATATCCAAATAAATGTAATTTGAGACTTTTTATAAATTACACTAATTTTTTAGGTTAATATGACATGTTAGGGTTAATTAAATTATTTTTTTTAAGTAATAATATTGTTATTAATTTAAAAAAATAAAATAGAAAATACTATCAAAATTGAAAAAAAAAAGAGTTTTTAAAACAAATATTATATTATTAATTGGTATTCTATTATTAAAAATCTAATGTTCGTCAAAAAGGATTAAATAATAATATATATGTCATTAATTAACCACTTGGGGTTCTCTTGGAAGTTTATAGTGATTTTATTAACCATATAATAAAAAAATACTAGGAGACATGGTAAATGTCAAACTATTTAACTAAGAGTTAAATCTAAAAGATAAGGTTAATATAGTGACCCAAACCAGTCTAAAACCTATTGGATGAGTGGTTTTAAATCCATACCCACCTTATCCTTTAAATAATTCATTTTTGAGCCATTAGAAAACGAAAATGAATTTATTATAAAATAATATTTTATGTTTTTTTAAAGGTTCCCCTCACCCCTCTTATAAAAGGCACTTCCCCTTCTCCAAAATTCACACCTCCAAAGCCCTTTGGATCAGCCAACCCCTACCCAAATATCCTTCCAACTATCCTACCTTCATCTTAGAGGCCTTTATTTGGTCACAAATCCATCCTAAGGATCCATTTTGATCAAATAAAAAAGAAGAACCCGAAGAAGAGGTAATGATTTCACCACCCTCTTTCAAGTTCATTTCTTTTTCCACTTACTCTTTCTTTGTTATTACCATATCAAAATAATAAATCTCATACCTTATATATACTATAATGTTATTATAAATATGGTACAACCATATTTATTATTCTATCCATCCTATGAATGATAATGTCGCCATACGTGCGTACGTATGGATTACCGTCTCCACTCCGTGGTTTAATTTGTTATTCAACACTATGTTATTTGTATGGATATAATGATGAGTAATATGTATATAAAAAATTAAAATAACATTCTAATGTTTTTTTCAATTAATATTCCATCCAATTCCACTCCTTTAAGGAAATGATTTTGTCGCTCGTGCGTACGTATGGATTTTCGTCTCCACGACGTGATGAGATTCATTTCCACGATCACCATTCATCGACAATTGTAAAAATATATATTACTAATAAGTATGTAATATATGACATAATAATGCTACTGGAGATATATATATATATATATATTAATATTTACATACATGTATCTTATTCACTTACATCTGTTCAATACGATATGAAAACAGAAACTGTGATTAAGCGTGTGTACGGCCAACCGTATCCATAAACGGTATTTCCCATTTCATATATATATCGATTTTAAATATCTATATTTTATATATGTATGATATAAAAATCAAGTTTTATATACTGGCAGTATTTAAATCATGATCTAAATGATACGATCAAGAATAACAAGTTATAATATGTACGATAAAGAAAGCGATTATTACCTGAAATGTTAATTTAACATAAAATTCGTTATTAAATGGGTAGTATAAAATCATAAATGAATCAGGTATGAAAAAATAAATATTGATATAGTTCTGTTATATTCTAATAACATAAAATGGTCATTATATAAGATGTTAAATGTACCCTTGACCAAAGGAAAGTGCAAGGTAAGGGGTTTCGTATCTCACTATTAATTCCGTGAGATTTCTAGTGTTCACCACTTATTTATTTCATGTGGTGTATTGTGTACAGCCATTTGAAATATATTACCATGATTCTATTTATATTCATGTTATTCTGTGAAACATTTGGTGTTTATTGACTATTGTTCATACGTCTCGATTGATTGCAATGGGGTAAGGGTTATTTCCTCAATCTCATTATTATCTGAGATTATTCATATGTAAGTATTTTCTGGGACATACTTATCATAGATACCCATATTTAAAAAAATTATTTCAAAAGTAATCTTTTAAGGTTTAATGGGAGGGTCTATTTAGCAAGATCATCATTTTGAATATTTTAAATATTTATCTTTTTAAACCTTTTTAATTAATTTCCATGTTTTCAAAATGATTTTAAGGATTTATTTATATGGACATGAATGTTTTGAAATGAAAATTCTTTTAAAAAAATTCATAGTGGTATGGTACACATTGATTCAAAAATCCCTTTTAAATGAATACCTTTCTAAATTGTGAGAATTTTAAATGATTTCATAAAAAAGGGGTATTTATCTCAAATCATTTTACTGATCATTTTTATCTATCTAAACAACCTTTAATATATTTTTAACTTGTTTGAATTTGATTTATTATGATACAAATCTTCCATATTGTATTGAATATTTTGTGATATTTTTGACTGTGGATGTGTTATTTTTATACCATTCACGGTTTATGGATTAATTATTGACATTTTCTATGCTAGTTTTAATAATAATTTTTATGTTAAATTTTATTATTTTCTTATGATGAATGTATTGGAATAGTATGTGTCGGGTTGGGTACTGGAAAAAGTAAGCCCTCTGGGTTGGGGTCCGGTTACAGGAAACTCTCCGGGTTGGAGTTCAGTTACCGAGGCTCTCCGAGTTGGAGTCCGGTTACAGAGGCTCTCTGGGTTGGAGTCTGGTTATAGAGGATCTCCAAGTTGGGGTCCAGTTACAGTTAGCCCCTAGGTCCTGGCATGAGGCCTTGACGCAGAAATTAAAGACCAGTACTATGCATTCCCTCATTATGAAATTAGTTATTACATGTGATTATTCAACTTGTAGAATATTCATGTGCATGTTTATATGTTAATGTTGGATTTATTTTTGACATATTATGTTCAAGTTTATTTTTGAAAGGCTGTTTTTTTATTAAACATTTTGCCTTACATGTTTATAGCTTGAGTTAAATTATTTACCCTTACTAATCATATGAGCTCACACCTTTGTTATGTTTTATTTTCCCAGGATATGAAGAAGTTAGTTATGAGTGACTTTCAGGCATAATCTATGAGGCTTGGACCTTTCTAATGGAATAAATTACTGTTCTTTTTCTTTTCAAGTTGTAATACTGAACTTCATGTGTGTAATCTATTTTTCAAGACTACAAGACTGATTGGTCTTTTGGGACTTGATTCCTTGTAATCATTCCAATGTTTTAAAATAATGCACCGACTCTGGGTAACTGGGGTCAGGGCGTTACAATTTATCATAAACAAATAATAAATATGGAATGGTAAATAACTAAACAAAAATTCCATTTAATCAATAACATGGCTATCATAATTAAATAAGTAATAATCCATTTGGAAAGGTATATAACTGGAAAAAAAAATCTATTTTATCAATAAACTGAGAATAAAATGCATCTAAAGGCAATATAATTATGAAATTATCATTGATAATAATAATTTATGTCTCAATGAATGAAATTCAAAATTATTGGATATTGTGATCTTAGGCAGCGTGATTCCTCTACTATCAAGATCTTTCACAAGATAGTTTAAAACTACAGTTTGAATCACCATTAATGCTAGCTTATTGATTCTCATCATGAGACTATTGATGCATCGAGGGGAAATATAATTCCAAGCTACACAAGTCACTATATGTACAAATTATTCCTTATATATTGAATGATCTATTAAATTAATGAATGAATATTCCATATCAAAAAAATCATGAATTGGGTGAAAAATATGGATTCAATAATATTTTTATGCTAATCAAATATTATTCAATTTTTAAAATATATATAAAATTGTATACGACATAGAAAATAATTATATTCATGATAAAATTTTCACAGCCCATCCAAGTGGTGACCATACCATGAGCCCACCTCTAATAGGCCAGGGCCTGGAGACTAGCATTGCAAATCCGTATCCCACAAATGGGAGGCAATTTCTTATGTAACTATAAGCATGCACACATCTCCACGCCCATAAATGATGAAATGTAAAACTGATAAGTAAACTATGAATATGACCCACTAAGTATACCAAAACCAGAGTGTAATAGGAATGTAATGTACCGTAAGGTAAACTATCCTAGAATACAATCCCACTAAAAGAAATACTGAACACAAGTGAAAGAATGAGCTCATGAAACTCATCCGTAGAAAACCCTACATGAAGGGTAGGTGAAGGAAAGATTCCTGAATCCGTAGGAGTATGACTCATCTATCTGATTTCACTAGGTAGCACCTGGTCCTAGTCAACCATTTACTCCATCAAGGAGTCGATAATAAACACAAGACATGACATGTGTGGAAAATCCCATACCGGGGTGAGTAAAACAATACTCAGTAGAACATCCCAAAACCATAAAAGAAAAAACCCAAAGTACTGCACAGTCGGGTCTACACTGTTATCTTCCTATAACACATATACCAAGAATATCTAGATATACTCATAACCATCTACAAGGTAAAGAGGGTAAGTCACAATCAATCATCAGCCACAGGATTCTGCTTGAGGCATGCTCGTTCCATGAGAACTCACTCCTTGAGCCTTGATCTCATCGGTGAATATTACAATGTGCTCCTGCTAATTTGGGCCATGCCCAAAGAGAATGCACCAGTCCAAGGTCAAGGTATACGGAGAGAGGATTCTTCCTATATAATACTGACAACCGAATATGTATTATCCCTAAACATAGGGAACCCATTTTTGAGAATACCGAAAAACTTACCGATACAGCTCGTATTATAGGGGATCCTTCTTCATGAATACCGACAACCCTATCGATATAGCCCACTAGATAGAGGACTAATAACCTCTACTCAAGGGACATTTAAATTACCACAAACTCCATTAGGGTTAATAGAGTATCTATTAAGTCCTAAAGAGGGATATCACAACTCTTGTTGGGACTTGGTCTCTAGATGGGACTACTATCTAGAAATGTGGATGTAATGCCCTATAAAACCCTCGAGGAAAGAATGTAGAGAAAATCTCCACCTATATTGTTTCATTCTAAAAACCCCCAAAACCATTTCAAAAGAACAACATCTTCACAATGGTCCCATCTTCGTAGATGGATTTCCAAATAGACCTTCTGTTTGAAAGTTACGGTTATTTTAGTGAAAAAGTATCTGTCCCGGTCTGGGACTGAGCCAACCCAGTCCGGCCGACCTGACCCATCCTGGTCTGGCTAACCCAACCCGAACCAATTGATATGGGTTGGCTCAAACTGTCTCATCCTAATGGTCATGGACTAGTGGGATGATCGGGATGTCCATTCTCCCACACGCGTCTTGGTTGTGTGTGATTCCCGATAAACACAGACAGAGCACATTGCACGTCCGATCCGTGTGACCCTCTAGATCCTCCAGCCTCCCAGCAATCATGGGTTCCTCTTATGATGTGGTCCTAGTCAACCGTGCCTTCCATCAGCCAAACGCACCTATAGCTCGAGCTGCATCTCCATCTCCAATGTGGCCTACTATCGTGGCCTCCCGGGCGCTGCTCGTAGCTCATTCCATTGTCATCCCTCCTCTGATGCAGTCTGGATGGACTGTATCCCACCACCACCCCCAACCACCCTGCCAACAGTCCTTCGGTTGCGTCCGCCAGGCCTAGCCTCCCTACTGTGTCGGTGCTGCCTCGGTCATCGGCTTCTAGGCCAGCTGCCTCACCCCCTCAAACGCAACATAAAATGGCTGAATTTGTTACCTCGGGATGCCACCCTTTTTCACCACCATGAGTTCGTACCCCGTCACGGATCATTTTCATGAGGAAAAATGAATCCAAGGTAAATTGGGGGAAAAGATAAACACAAAAGAACATCCAAATAATATATATTTGCCTTGTTAGTATCTGCCTCGATCTGTTTATGTTAGAATTGAAGAACCAAAAGTTATTAAACAAATTATAATCAATAACCATCCCAAAAAATACCCACAATAGAATAAGCCTAACATTCAATATGCCTGTCCCGTGGACTAATCCGTTCATTGAATAATTCACGTTTTCCATAGGGATAAATAACATTGAATGAAATCAAACAAAACTCACACCCTACCTCGAGTTTGGATCAGCTACTAATAAAGAACGAATCCATGTTATCATTGTTCGTTGATTTGTCGATGATTGATCTGAATCCAAATCTCTAATTATTTGTCAACGACGAGAGACTCTCCTCCTCATTTCCTTTGGGAAAACTCTAGGGTTATGAAGATAACCCTAGTTTTCAGATAAGGCTTATTAATAATGGGAAATCACCTCTGAATCAACACGTAATGTCCAATTAAAAATATTTTTATTAAACATTTTAATAACATTTACATCTAAAAACTAACTTTCACCCTCGACCTGTGCTGGTTGAGTTAATGTCACACCTAAGGTAAATTCACTATATTGAATGCAATGGTCCCTCGGAATTTTGATTCAATCCCACATTTAGGTGTTATTTAATTTCAATGACAAAACAATCATGATTTTTAATTAAAAAGTTAACTTTATTCGAAGATTTTTTTCAGGCACATCATGCCTCAAAATTTTGTGTCCTCTCAGCACTTATTCTCGAAATTTTCTCAGTTAATTAATAAAAATAAAACTGGAGAAAATGTGAGTCATTACAATAATGAGTATGGTTATTTAATGGAAATGAATTTTATAATGATCAATATAGGATGAATGTTTCAAAGGAAAGTTAATTTCTACTAAAAATGATACAAGATATTGAATTTCAATATATTCATTCGCTAAAATGGTAATAAACCATACATATAAAGAATAATGATGGTATTAATTCAACATATACCCATTGTATTAAATATAAAGGTATATTTTCATCTATTAATAGAAATATCATAAAAATATATTTAAACGCATTCTTAAAGAAAATATGCTTTTATTTTAAAAATCATGATTTGAAAACTAAATGTTAAAAAAATGAAAATATTTTTTTAAAATATAATTTTGAACAAATTAAATAATTTTTAAAAAGTTTATTGTTTATGATGGAAGGAAATTCCATACATGTAGAATTTGTTAAAACAATTATTCCTTTTACATTTTCAATAAAACGCAAAAGGGTCTTGTTTTAAAATTTAAATTATGATTCCTCTGAAATGATTTTGTAAAATTTTAAAATCCATAAAAATTTATTTAACATGTTATCTGGAAAAGTGTTAAAATATTATTTTTTTTATAAAACAGGGTTTTGGTATAAAATGGATTTTTAATTGAAGAGTGAATGAAGTTAGGTTTGCATTAAAATGTTTTATCAATTATTTTAAGTACCAAAGAGTTGAAAACTTTTACTATTAATCCAAAAATAATAATGAATAAATATATGATGATAAAATTAAATTATTTTATTATGAAATGATCAAAAAAATTATTCAATTGAAATTCCATAATAAAAAATCTCTATTTAAATGTGATTTTGAAATAAACTCTTACAATGATCCTATAATTGAATAGAGAATTTACGAATAAATTCATTATTTGTATCAATTTTAAATCCACATAAACATTTTAAAAACAAGATTTGGAAGTCAATAGTCACTACACACATAATCTTATAATATCAATGATGATGAAGGAGTAATATAACCTCATGAAACAAAAATGTGTTATAAAATTTTTTAAAACTTGTTATGTTTTACATCAACACACCCTTAGATGAAATATTTCAAATTTAAACTTAAAATGAAATGAATTATTAATTAATAAACATATTAAATTTCAAATTGTCCTTATGTACTCCGTATATAAGAAATTGGTTTCAGAACAATTTGATATGCCTCAATAAAAGAAAATTGTGTTGAAGTCCCTTATCACACGGTTCCTTTTTATTGAATGTTATGTAAACTCTTGTATAGTTGTTTCAAACAATTTATTAACTTATTCAATAAACATATTAATATTTATATTGTCATATATTATACTTTTATAACATATTATCACCATTTTTTAAATAATATCTCATTATTTCTATTGTTTCAGGTGTTAATTACCCTGATTTTTCATTTGTTATTTGTGCAAAAAAATATGATTCATGTGTAAATTATATTATTACATAATATATATAAAATAATCACGACATAGTTATAATATTTTTAAATCAATTATACTTTTAAAACCAATCATGAAATATTTTTATAAAAAATATAAAATGTTATAATCATGGAGAGTGTATGATGTACGTACGCTTGTGTAACGTTTCCATTTTTCAATGGTCGTTATAGAAAGAAGTTAAGTACTATTTTAACCATTAATAATTATATTAATATTATATATACCATATTATTTCTTTAAATATACTTATATAAATATTCTATGTGTTGTGGCGGTGAAAAGAGTGTCGTATTGCATTGTGATGGTGGTAGTCCACACAAACACGAAAGATGTTATCATTTTTTTGTGTAAGAAAAAAAATTATATATTGACTTTTAATAATGATAAAAATGTCATTTATATAATATTTATTTTATTTATATCACATGTATTCATTAACTTTATGTTTATTACCTTCCATGAAAAGCGTTAATGATAAATGAATTACATCACTTCGTGAGGTGGTAGTCCATCATACACACGGGCGACATTATCGTATCCCCTATGGAATAGAGTGTAAAATGTTATATATTATATAATGACTCCAAGGGTATAATTATGTTATAAATATTATATATATAATTTATACCCACCATCATACCCAACCTTTAGATATGTTAATGGAAAAAAATGAACGACATTGGTTCGTGACGTGATAGTCTTCCTTACACATAAATGAGTATTTCGTAACCAATTTTATAAAAGTGGAGATATTTTTAGGCCATTAATTAAACATAAAAATTTTTATGCATATGTAATATAATTTTATTATTATATCATAATGTTTTAATAATAATTAAATGAGTTATAGGAAGAAATAAAATAAAAATGCACATTGAAGAACCTTACCTCTTATTCAGGTAATCTCCATAAGTTTTCACCAAAATACTTACTAGGTTATATTTATACCCAATATAAGACTTATATGATTAGAGTATGAATTTTTTTTACTTTTTTTGGGTTGTTATATTCCTAGAAAAAAAAATTTAAGGTGTGAAAGAGGCAGGATGGGGGTTCCATTTTATAAGTGAGGGGAGAAAAAAACTTATAATATTTTAAATGAAAAAGGTATACCCCTGCTTTTAAAATTCCAAAAGTTTAGAAAATGGATTATTCTCAATAATTGTTCATGATAAGTTCTAAATAAGTAATTAAGATAGATCTTTAACATGTTTTTAGTTTATTTTAAACCTTATTATTTTGATTTATCCACTTGTAAACCCATTATTACCTTAAGTATGGTAATTAACTTTTAATATTTTCACTATTAATTATGGTAAAAAATTAAAAATTAATTATAAGAAAATATAAAAAATGATGAATAAAAATATTGAATAAATTTTTCAACATTCCAATCACAGAATTGTAAAATTTTAATTTTAAATTAATCGCGTATACATTCCAAGAAAGTGGATTTTCAAAGAGTTAATACTCAAATGTTTACAATGTTTATTAAAAAATTCAATATGAAAATTATTTAATTTTTTCAAATAAATTTTATAAAAGTGGTAAAAAATAATTTTAATTTATGGGGTAAAATAATGACTAAACCATCTCTTAGAGAAAATAATGTTTCCAGAAAACATTTCATTTAATAAATAACATGGATATTATAAATAGGTGACATGTTCCGTAAGCTATTCAATAGATTTGAAGAAATATATTATTTGGATTTTTTATGCTCATTATTTCATGTACCATATTCTATCAAATAAAATATTATTATTTTATAGTTTCTTGGATTTATATTCTTCCCACCGTAAAAAAATTACCTACTCACAATTTTATTTTCTCCTTAGAAAATTAAGGGTTATATATTTAAAAATTTCATTATTAAAAACCCACATCACAAAAAGGTTTAATAAAATATCCCCTTAATAAGAGATAGAGGGAATTAAAAAAGGTCATATAGAACAAAATATAACCGGGATTATAAATAGGATAACATTAGTTTCATGTGATGATATGGGTATGGAAGAAAATTGTTAATAATTATAAAGAGTTATATAGGTCATTGATCCCAGGAGATTAGATAATCAATAGAATGTTAAGGACCTCAAAACCATAAATCCATGATGATTCAAAAGACCATAAAATTCATCAAATTTGTAGATAATAGGATAAATTTTTTTTGATATTCCTTTAAAGAGGTTTATAAATTGTATTACTATATTAGTATATAAGTAAATATACTTACTTGATACACTCTTGTTTAATAAACACAATTCATCCTTTATTTTTTTTTGATCAATTTCCAATTCATCACTTACTCTAAGAAATGAATAACCATAAAGGAAGTTTTTTTATTCCTGATGCACTAAAATTCACTTTTAACAAATCATAATATCCATAAAATAGTGGAAATTTTTTCCATATACCTCTAACTATTTTCTAAAACCAATATTGTTAGAAAAAGTTATCTAATATAATACATTAATATCTAAACCTCAATAGTAAATCCACTATTTCTTCATTAAAATTTATTCATCAAATAATTTAACTAAAAATAATGGCACTATAATTAGAACATCACATAGGCTAGTGGTTGTAATTAAAACCTTAAGGTCCTTTGATTTTGAGTTCAAGCCCCACATTGTTTCCAAATATAATTATTTTCCATTTTTATAAAACTATATCAATATAATTATTATAATATCCCCAAATAGTAATGACCCATAAATACTACAATGTTGAAGATAGGATAAACTTTTCTGTTTATATACAATTTTATTCATAGTTCCAAAATGTAAAGTAATTATTCCCTGTTGGACTTGGTACCCTCAAACCAAAATATATGTACTTTATGATAATGTGTATTCATTATTTTAAATATTAATAAACTTATTATCACATCATGATTATTCTCATATATGAAAATTTAAGTGATAATCTCCTAAGAGTAGATGTTTGTTTGAAAGCTCATTGTAGTTCCCCACTTTGATGACAACCCAGAAGTGTCTGAAAGTATTATTATATATATATATATTTTATAGTCAGATTAAAAAAAATTAGGGAAAAAATGATATAGTCTATTAGGAGTGGAGACTCATCTAACTTTGATGAACATTATCATGGCGTACACCCTTGGTAATATACAGTGTAGGATACTATGAGAATGAGACCTGCCAGTAGGAAATCCAAATTAATATTTATCATTGGATGTTACAATATTTGGATCAGTATATTGATACATATATTATTATATTATTATTAATGACTTTTATAAGTCATATACTCTGATGTATTGACGAAAACCATGAGGACATATTTTCTTGGTGATGTTGGGTGTGTTGGGTGTGTCATGAGTAATTTTTCATTAATGAGTATTGTGAGAATATATTTTTCCTTTATATTATTTAACAAAAGTTGATATCTCCATCCATTTTATGTAAATTATATATCCTAAATAAATCCATGTACACTGTGTTCTATAATAAATTATGATTTATAAAAATTCAAATAGATGTCGAATAAATAGTTTGATGGAACTAGCATGCAACCTTCTACATTAGAGATATTGTAATAAAGTGGTTATATTGCATAATAATCATTCATATGAGGTGTTATGTAATTTGGGAACTACATTCCTTCTCTATGGGTTTCTTTACATGTTCCTAGGGTCTTACCATGGAAATATAGCCTTTTCCCCTAATGCCACTAAAAAAAGGACTAGAGGGTCACATACAAACTGTATCTAGAATCTTAGTTAAATAATATATTATTACTTATTGTTTAACAGGTATAATAAATATTATTTCATAATTTGGTTTGATAATTATTCAAGTTTTATTAATGTCATTCATTTTTTCACTAGTTATTAGATATAAAATTTTGTGAGCAGAATGTTGAATTAATATATATTTACAATTTAGTGAACAGAATATTTACTTATTTATTGGTGATTAATATAATGATATTTAGTTATTAAATAAATATTCATTTTTCATGACCCAATAAATATATCTTAGGAATGTAATACATATTTTATAGGTCTCATGTGAAATTATAAATATTATATATTATTTTAACAAATAATATTTAATTTAATTCGTAAGTTTTGTGCATGCCAAGAAATATTATTATTATTATTCTTATTATTATTATAGAAAAGGCATTCCATGGGGATTAAATAAATATTAAATGGAATTTGTGAAATTATTTATTTCTAACCCTATTCGTATATAAACCCAATTATATTATTTTTCTATTAGATCCAATCCATGTTGTGATGTTCCCAATGAGATCCGAAGAGAATCCTATCAAGCCCAAGAGAGATCACTCTCCCAAAATGGTCCCAATAATGGAGAGCAATTTTCTTGACCTCCATCTCTTGATTATAGATGTATAAATGAGAATCCTTTGGATGTGATACTCATGTAGATAAAAGGATAATGAGGAAAAGTGATAGGATTTTACAATTCTAGTACCCATAGATTCCTATGGTGACATTTAGGTATTCGTGGAACCCATGAGGTTCACAGCAAGAGGGAATCTACTCATGATTCTTACAATACAGTGTGGTTATGACATAGAACAATTGTTAGAACTATTGGTGAAGAAATAATTTCTTACAATGTAATTTTTTAATTACTTAAAGAAATTATAAATAATATCTGATGATCCAACCCTTTGGTTCCACCATTTACCAATTATCTATATTCTTTGATTTAATTCCATTAATCATATAATTTACCTTCATGTAAATCTAATATTAATCATCTATCATGGAAAAAATAAAAGTTTGATAAAAGACATCCAATGATTCTATTTCACACATAACCAACATGTGGTATTATATGGGGTTTCATAATTATTTATATTTATTTTAAGTTCATTTCTTGATTTACACATTTATCATTAGTTTTCAATTCTAGTTTAATTATTATTTTTTTTGAAAATACGAGATATGATTTCTTATTATTTATTTCCTATAGATTTAACCAAAATGATTAATTTTATGAATTAAATAAATTTGATAATATCATCTAGAGGTGTCGAGGAGTCTTGTAATATTAAAAAAGAGTACACAATATGTAACCTGGAGGTGCACATAATGTACTAGTTTTTAATTCACTCAGAATTAATTAGGAATTTATTCAAGGAATGTGAATTTTTTACACTTAGTGAATTTAATTTTTCAATGCGTGTTGATTGGGATAGCCTGGAATACTGTCAGTCATAGTACATGTTGTGTGACTTTTATACACATCATGTATTCCTTTAGTCACAAATGGGATTTGAATCTTCTTACACGGCATACATGACTGGTGGTCATGTAACCCAAAGACCACACCATGTGTATCCCATGTACATGTTATGTAATAAAATATTTTTTGTCATACTATTACATTCCATGTCCCTTAGCATGCACTGCATATAGATAGTGAGAAAAATATACAAGACTTGTATATCTAATGTATACGATGTGCATTTTTACAAAATTAAGAATAATTAAAATTAATTTATTATTCTAGGAAAACTTTATCAATATGTTCATTCATGTGGTCATTATGCTGATAGGACATACCATGTGACATGTTTTATAAACATATACTTATATAATAAATTTCTATGAAATGTTCGGATCTCCATATCATGTATAAGTCATATTACTATTATTAATCTCCATGAATTGAATATAACGTCAATTGTGTGATCAAAGACGGTAGTATATATTGTGAAATTATATTATTAAGTTATGTATTCCACATGTCACAATACTAAACAGTATATGAGTATAATCCACATTGGGTAGTTCAGACGGGTACTCACTGTGTTACCTCCAAGGTACATTTTCATACATGGTTAATTTTAAATAAATTTATTTAATTTTAAAAAAAACTAATAGATGAGAATGTAAAGGAAATTCAAAAGATATTTAAGATAAAATAATTGATTAATTAAAAAAGATAATTAAATGATTGCAAGATGATTTATCTTAAATTATAATGATTATAATTGAATGATAATTTTATTAAATGTGTAATTTGTTGAATTAATGTGGATGATCATGAGCCTTGACCAAACCATTATAATAACCACAACCCCAATAACAATGAAGTCATTTTTTTACATTATTACATCCGTATAGGATACCAAAAATATTATCCCAAAGGACCAACTAGTTTAGTAGTCTTGGTAAACTAGATAAATACCTAATTATCATATAACATTTGAAAAATAAATTATAAAATAATTTTTTTAGGATATAATTATTCCCTCTAGAAAATCCTTGCATATAATTCATAGTAATGTTCATGGATTCCAACTAAAGGAGGATAAAATAAGTTTGAGATCGAATTCTTAGAAAGGATTTTGTACTTCAAAAGTGATCATAAATAAATAAATAATTAAAAATATGGAAAGGTAAATACATGAACAAACATTTCATTTAATAAATAACATGGATATTATAAAGAGATAAGTAAAAATAAATATGAAAAGTCAAATAAATGAAAACACGTTCCATTTAATCAATAAACTTATAATTAAATTCATCTAGAGATAATATCATTGTGAAAATATCATGGATAGTAATAAATAAATTCTCAATGAAAGGAGTGATTAATTATTGGATGGTATGGTCTGATGATTCTTGATACCATTATTATCAAGACCTTTCACAATACAGTCTAATACTATAGGTAGAAACCCATTTAATAATAGTTTACTAATTTTCCTTATGAGACTATTGATACATTGAGATCTATATACTTTTATTCCCCATCCATCACTATAGGATTAAGTCATTATTCATATATCAAATGATGGATTTAATTCATGAATAAATATTCCTTATAAAAAGATATATGTTTTTAGTAAAGAATATATATTTATAAATATTTCAAATTTAATTAAATAACTTTCAAATTAAACATCGTATGTTCAAATGGTATTCTGTTTAGAAAATAATCATATCCATGGTATAAAGAGTTTGGATATTTAAGATAAATGAATTTTACAATGATCATGTATCTAATGAACATTAATAGATATAAAATAAAATGATTCATGAATGTGAATTTCAATACTTCCCTTATAAAAAATTATCACAAACCATCCATAGGAAGAATATTGATTGTATCAGTAAAACATATACCCATTTTAGTAAATATAAAGGGTTTATATCACTGATTAATAAAAATACCATAAAATATCTATAAAAACATTCATGAGGAATATAAAATTTTCATTTGAAATTTTACTTTTGAAAACTAAAATTTCAAAAAAAACTTGAAACTGCATTTCTTTTAAAATAAACAAATAAAATCACAAGAAATATTTAAAAATTGATTGGTCATGACATCAGGAAATTCTTTACATGTCATGTCTGTTAAAAAAAGATTCCCTTCAAATTTTCAGTAAAATCTAGATAGGACTCATTTTGAAAAATACATGAATATTCCATTCAAACCATTCTGTAAAAAGCTAAAATTGGTAATAAAATTTATTTAATAAACCATTTGGAAAATGGTTTAAAAAAACAAACCATTTTTAGAAAATAGGTTTTTAGAAGAAAATGGATTTCAGATTGAAGAGAGAAATAAATATATATTTATTAAAAACATTTTATCAACAATATTAAGTACCAATGAATCATAAAATGGTTATATTACATGAAAATATCAATAATAACCAGATGATATGAAAATGTTTTTTGTTTACTAGAAAATTATCAAATAATTTCCTTCAACAAAAATTCCAGAATAAATAATCTCTATTAGAATGTGATTGTGAAATAAACCCCTATAATGATAATGACATTGAAGTGAGAATTAAAAAATTAACATATTATGTGTATAAAATTTAAATCGATATAAAACATGGGGAAGTACAAAAATAGATAGTCAGAACTGAAGACACACATAATCATAGAATATCAAAGACAAAAAAGGAGTAATATAACCCAATGAAATTAAATTTAGTTATGAAATTCCTTATCACTTTGTTAATTTTATTTCAATCATTCCTTATATAAAATATTTCAAATTAAAATTTAAAATACCATGAATTATAAATTAATTATAAAAACAAATTGAAAAGTTCTGATTCATGTTCATATTATATAGTTTCATCATATACAAAAGAATAATAATGAAATAATTCTCATAATTTTACTTTAATTATACATTTAAAACAAATCTAGAAAGTTGTTTATGGAAAATGAACTATGTTACAATCAAGTAGATGGTAGGTCATACATATTCATGAGTAACATTTCCATTTTCAAATGATCATTATGGAAAGAAGGTAAGTGGAATTTTATCTTTCCATGATGATAACAATATAATATATACCAAATTATTTTTTAAAATATACTTATGTATATCATCCATGGGTTGTTGTGATGAAATGAGATTCACGTCCATTCATGAAGATGATAGTCCACACATGAATTAACTATGTCATCCTTTTTCTGATATAAGAAACTGAATGATATATTATTCTTTTTAAAATGATAAATATATAATTAATATTAGAATTATGTAATTTATATAATATATATTCATCAACATTACCCTTATTACATTCCATGTAATATATTAGGGAAAAATGAATCACATCACTTCATTAGATTGTTGTCTACTGTACACACGAGTGGCATTATCATATCCCCTACATAATGAAAATTAAAAAAAGGTATATATGATATAATGAATCAAGATGTATAATGATCTTAGAAAAACATCTAATTATAATGATGATATTGAGTCTACTATATCATCAGGGTTTAATAATAATTTACGGAGGTTCAATAATAAATAAAATAAAAACACTCATTGAAGTGTGTTACCTCTACTTTGGGTAACCTCTTTAGTTATACACGGAAATCCTTTCTAGGTTGAATTTTACCCAAATATAAATCTTATTTGTTAAGAGGATTAAATATAGGATTTCATTATGGAATTTATTTGCTAAACTAAGATGGTTTTAATTTGTAAAGAAGAGAGGATAAGGGTGGCCTTTAGTATGTGAAGTTAGTGGCACAATTGTAATTTTTGAAAAGAAAAATGTTTAACCAAGTTATTAAAATCAAAAAAGGGTCCAAGATGAATTATTATTTAGAAATAAACATTATAAGATATAAATATTTCCATAAAATATATTTTATACAAATTTATATGTCATATCAATCCTTATATTTTTAGTTTAGTAGCACTATAAATCCATTTTTACCTTAACTATGGTAATTAATATTTATCATTTTCACTATTCATTATAGTTAAGCACTGTGATGAACTTATTAAATAATATAAAATATTATAATTCCAAATATTGAATAAATTTTTTAAAATTCTTTTAAAAAAAGTGGGAAAATAATTTCAAATTAGTCCCACATATGTGATGAGAAAGTGTTTTTTCAACAACTGGATGTTCAAAAGTTTACAGTGTATTTATATAGAAATTAAATATTAAAATGATTCCAATAACCTAAAATAGATTAATATAGGTTTATTTTTAATTATTTTATTCTAAAATGGTTAAAAATATAATATTTATTTATATATAATTTGAAAAGAAAATGTGGTTTTCAATTAAAATTCAATATTATTTTCACTATTCTTTGAAAAATTGAAACATTTCCAAAAAACAAAAAAAAACTCTATAAGATAATTCTTATGTAATTATTTCATAAACAAAGTTCATTTTATCAAAAAAAAATTCTAAAGTTGTTAAAAATTAGTTTAAAATTATGTTTTAAAAGTGCAATTAAACCATCTTTTAGAAAAAATTATGTTCTTCAGAAAACATTTCATTTTCTTTTAAATTATTATTATTTTATTTAAAATCAATAGATAATGATTATTTTTATAATTTAGTTATTACTATTACAACCAACAAATTTAATTTCTATGTTATAGTGTTATACTATATAACAATTTATTTAGACTTCGTGTTACGTGTTCCAAAATATTTTGAATAGATTTAAGGAAATATATTTGGAGGGTTTTTTATGCTCAGTGTTGTGTGTCGCAAACACTACTAAAAAAATATTCTTCTTTTATAATTTTAGGGTGTTAAATTTTAATTTTATAGGTCTTTATACATATTCTTGTGGGATATTTATCTCGAATGTTTGGGGAGAAACTATACATCGATGATATTATTGTTGGATCGAATATGTAGATTTATTTTTATATTAGATGGAATAATACAAGAGGGGGTGAATTGTAGTTTTTAAAATCTTTGAGTTATACCACTTAAAAGATTAGTTTAAAAGCTCTTAAAATAATACAAATACAAACACCCACAATTGTATTGAATATAAAACATATGAAGTAAGGTAATACTAATGAAAAGTAAAACAATTATATTCGAGATGAACACAATAATCAGAGTAATATAAAGATGAATGATTCTACCTTAAAGCGTATAGAATCAATCAATACAATATGTAAAAGAATGATTTTAATTAAAACAATTAAAATTGATTATGTAAAGAAGAAAGGAACCAATACAAATTCCATTCTAATACAAGCAGCAGCAGAAAAGTAAAAGTATTACAATTCTTTGGACCCAAAGAGAAGGGTTATGCTTTCACCTAGGATAAAAGGTCTCTCTCACCAACACCTTGGTAAGCCCTCGATACGATGATCGGAACGTCTGTCTGCCTATCCCTAGCAGCCCTCGATACGATGATCGGACCATCTGTATGCCTATCACCAGCAGCCCTCGATTTTGTAGATAATCGGCACCTCTGTCTTTCAATCACTTAAAAGCCCTCGATACGCTGATCGGATGCACAAAGAAGATGAGAGAAGTCACAGTGTCTCTCTCTAGAATCTTGATAGATCAAAATATCACATTTGTTCCAAAGTTACTTCATTCTTCTCCATTTCAGCTTCAAATGACCTCCTATTTATAGGCCTCAGGTTCCAACGGTCACATTTTCTCCAACGGTCATATTTCTCTGAAAAACTCGGAGGGACTTGGACACCTGGCATCATAACGGTCATATTGAAACAGAAAGTACGACATTGTTTTGATTATTTTGTAACTAACTCAATGACATCTTATTGGTTAAAACAAGATATATGAAGATGATAAACAACAGTACGATTAATATGAAACAAGTGTTTTTGAAAAAGTACCAAAACAAGTAATGAAAGTATGAAAAGAAGAGTCAGTACGATACAATTGACAGAGTCAGTACGATACAATTGACAGAGTCAGTACGATACGATTGACAGAGTCAGTACGATACGATTGATAGAATCAGTATGACACAATTGACAAGATCAGTATAATTAAAAAGACATTTTTTATTTCCAAAACTAGATATAGAATTCAAAAGGGAACTTTTGACTCAACAATCTCCCCCTTTATGGAAATCACAACACGCTAAGTAAATATTACAAGAAATAATTATATCCCCCTGAGTTATTGGAAACTCTTCTGAATATGAATTTGAATACAAATAACTCCCCCTTAGGTGTATACTTTCCTAAGTATTGTATCCATAGATTTTCCTTGGTTTCGAAAAATTTGATTAAACCAATCTCCCTTTGAAAAACATTCTCCCCCTTTATAAAACATTCTCCCCCTTTGTGGTTTACAAAAATAATGGGGTCTCTTTGAGTTGCCAGAAAGGTTTAGAGAGAAGAATTTCAGGACAAAAGAAAAGAATCATAAAAGATATTACAAAACAAATGCAGGTTCCAAAGGAAAACAAATACAACAGTAATTTTTTTTCTCTTTCTTTTTCCTTATTTATGAGCTCGTGAAAAAAAAGCTTTCATCTTCTTGATTTCTTTCTTGTCTTCAGAAAATGAATCACCCTGAGTTCTGAGAAGCTCTTGTTGGTCCGCAAAAATATGATCTTGATTCTTGATAGTCTCCTCTCGGACTCTGATTACTTCCTCAAGGGTATCAATTCTGTCTTGAAGATTCTTGTTATCTTTGGATAACACAAAATTTTGTTTTTTCAATAAAACCATCTCATCCTTACAAGATGAAACCTTTGAGAATTCAGATTGAAAATCATTCATTCTCTCCTACAAGTCTTTCACTGAAGGAATATCAGCTCCATGAGTTATCTGATTCATCCTTTCAACAGTTTCTTTGTCAAGCTTATTAAAGGCAATAGCAAGATCATTTGACAACCTCCTTATATCTTCAATTGCTATCTCATTGTCATTCACTGAGCTTTCTGTTTTATATGAAAACTTGGTCATCGTGTTGCAAGCTTTCTTATGATCAGCCGAGGTTTCAAAAAGAACATTCAAATCGGCTTCAACTGACAAAAATTTCTTTCTCAACTCTCTTAACGAACCAAACTTCTTTTTCTGATTATCAATAATGAAATCAATCTTCCCTTCTAGCCTTGGAAAATAAGGAATGGTCTTTTCAACACTTTTTAAAACATGATCAATATAATCACTCTTCTTGAGAGAGATTGTGCATTCTGAATCAGTATCCTCATCATACGAAGGCAATTCATTTGATCGTCTTGAGTCAACAACTGGCTGTTTTCCTTTTGCTTTTTCTTTCTCTTTTCATTCTTCTACTTTGTCACTGATGATAATAACTTTTTCAGTATGAGAAGATTGAGCACCTTGCTTTACTTGAGGGGGGTTTTTTATCTGGAGTTTCAGAAGTTTCAAAGGGTGCTTGATCGGCATGAGGGGTTTGTTGAACACCTTCACTCTGCTTCTGAACCGATTCCTCCCTGCTCTTCTTCGAACTCTAAAGGAATTCTAAAATAAAATCTCCTTCCTCCTCTTCTACTTCTTCTATTTCTTCCATCATTTGTTTTCCTTTTTCTTTCTTAGGAAGGTTTTGTATGATGGGATCTTGATGCACATCTGTGGTAAGCTGAGCACTAGCTTCCTCAATAGATTTCAAAAGATTTGAAGCATCAAATTTGTGTGCTTTTCTTTTTAAAAGTACCTTCTTCTTCTTTTCAGCCCGAAGGGTATCCTCAACCCTTAATCTCTCAGCAAAGGCTTCGTCTGGATCAATTCCAAACTTTGGATCACCTTCCTTTCTTTGTTCCTTATCCTTTCTCCATTTGGCTATGACCTCCTTACTGTACTAAGGCTTCTTCTTTGGCTTTGAGCTGGTTTTTGGATCTGAATTCTGAGGGAAAACAATAGAAGGAATGTCTTTGGATGGCATTGGTGCCGATTGATTTTGAGACGATTCAGCTTCTACATCTCTTATAAAAAGTTTTGAATTTGGATCAAAACAAACATTTAGCTTTTTCATCGTACTCTTACTAATCCAAGATGGCTTCAGATCTATTAGGTTTCCTTTCAAATGAATGTTGTAAAACTTCATGCTCTCAAGAATAAACTTTGTAGGGATGGCTGGATACATAATCATTTGTGACTTAATGCCTCTTGTCTTGACATTCTTAATGGTTTCAAAAATATATCCCATGAGATTCACTTTTCTCACATTCACAAGATAGTCAGGTATAAAAATATCAGAAACTTTCAGAGTTTCTCTATCCCCTTTCCTTGGGATAAGAAATCCTTTCATCCATAAAGTCACAAACCTATTGTCTGGAGAAAGATGAGCCACATTTCTCTTCTCTTCATTTATAACAAACAAAGACTTCTCAGCACTTTCTCTGTTAAACGTACCAACTTCCTCTGGTAGTTTATGAGATAGACAGAAAGAATCCCCTTTAGTGGGACATTAATAAAATGAGCCGCTTGTTTCACAGACATAGACAACTTTCTATCATACACAGCAAAATTGATAGTCATGTCTTTGTCGAAAGATACGGTTTTATAGAACTGAGTAACTTCATCAAAGAGAACCGGATCTTGAGAAACAGGTCTTTCAACACATAAATGTTCCCACCCTTGAAACAGAATGATTCTTTTAATTGTCGAATCATACGAATCAAAAAAGTCCCAAGAAACTAACCTTTCTCTGAAAAAGTCTTTCTCTATAAAAGTCTTTGAAGACATTTCGGCGGGAGTATTAGCAGAGGACTGAGACATATAGGTGCTACTGATGAAAGATCGTACGATGATTTAAAACCAGTGGAGCAGAGCATTGCCTTAAAACCTAAAAAACCAATGTTGGTTTGGGGAGGGGGAAAGGGCTATTTATAGGCGATATGAGTGACCGTTGATCTTCTACGGTCAAGATTAGGGGAAAAATCAATGGTTAGGATTAAAACGGAAAAAAAATTAAAAAAATGGAACATACCTGTCAGAGAATGTAAGGTTATTGCTGGTTTTAGTAGAAATCAAAAGAAAACACAAACGTACGAAGTAAAAAAACTGTCATACCGATGAAAAACAATCTTGTTACCTTGAACTGACGAGCCGATGGAAAACAATATTGTTACCATGAATTGACAAGCCGATGGAAAACAATCTTGTTACCATGAACTGACAATATGATGGAAAAAAATCTTGTTACCATGAACTGACAATACGATGGAAAACAATCTCGTTACTATGAACTGACAATACGATGGAAATCAATCTTGTTACCATGAATTGACAATATGATGGAAAACAATCTTGTTACCATGAACTGACAATACGATGGAAAACAATTCAATACTATGATCGAAAGATATGATGGAACAAAAATTCAATACCATGATCGGTCGATACGATGGAAAAGAAATTCAATACCATGATCAGTCGATATGATGGAAAAGAAATTCAATACCATGATCAGTCGATACAATGGAAAATAAATTTATTACCATGATCGGTCGATACGATGGAAAAAAAATTCAATACCATGATCGGTCGATACGATGGAAAAGAAATTCATTTCCATGATCGGTTGATACGATGGAAAATAAATTCAATACCATAATCGGTCGATACGATGGAAAAGAAATTCATTACCATGATCGGTCGATACAATGGAAAAGAAAATCATTACCATGATCAGACAGTATGATGGAAAGAAAGGTAAATGATACGATAAAATTGTCAATATGATAAACAGAAAAGAAAAAGATAAAACTGTCAATTCGGTAAACAGAAAACATATACCAAAGAAAATAATTAAAAAACATAAGATAAGATGAAACAAAGTGAGAAACATAGAAAGAAATGTTCTCCCACATTCTATGAGGAGTTTCTTAATGTTAGGAGAGATGTAAAACAGGAAGAAGATATGAATGATTATTTTAATGTAATCATTCCAAGCTTCTATTTTATAAATTCAAATCTATCAGAAGGTAATGGTTTTGTAAAAATGTCAGCAAGTTGTTATTGTGTTCTGATGAATTGTAAAATAATATCTCCTTTTTGTGTGTGATCCCTCAGAAAGTGATGCCTAACATCTATGTGTTTTTCATGAGAGTGATGTGATGGGTTCTTACTGAGAGATATGGCACTAGTATTATCACATAGAATTTGAGTTTTGGAAAAACTCAATCCATAGTCAATGAGTGTGTGTTGCATCCACAACACTTGAGAACAGCAACTTCCGGCTGCTACATATTCAGCTTCAGCAATGGAAAGTGCTACTGAGTGTTGTTTCTTGCATGACCAAGAAACCAAAGAGTCTCATAATAAATTACATGTTCCAGATGTACTTTTTCTATCCATTCTACAACCGCCAAAGTCAGCATCTAAAAAACTTTTTAAAACAAAATCATTTTCAGAAGAATAAAAAAGACCTAAATCTATAGTGCCTTTTAAATACCGAAAGATTCTATTTACAGATTTTAAATGAGACTCTTTTGGATTAGATTGATATCTTGCACATAAGCATACAGAAAACATTAAGTCTGGTCGACTAGCTGTTAAGTATAGAAAACTTCCCATCATACCTCTTAAAATTGTTTGATCTACTGATTTCCCAGTTTCATCAGGATCAAGTGTATTTGAGGTACCGATTGGAGTGCTAATACTTTATCTTGTCATAAACATACCTTTTGAGTAAATCCTTAATATAATTATGTTGGGATATATAAGTTCCTTCTGGTTTTTGAGAAATTTGAAAACCTAAAAAGAATGTTAACTCACCCATCATACTCATTTCAAACTTAGATTTCATTAAATTAGCAAAGGAATCAGTTAAATATTTATGAGTTGATCCGAATATAATGTCATCAACATAGATTTGAACAATCAAGACATCTTTATTTTCCATTTTTATAAAAATATTTGGATCAGTTGTACCTTTCGTATAATTTTTTTGTAAAATAAATCCTGTAAGTCTATCATACCATGCTCAAGGGTCTTGTTTAAGGCCATATAGAGCTTTGGTAAGTTTAAAAACATGATTAGGATGTTTTGGGTCTAGAAAACCGGGGGGTTGTTCAACAAAAAATTCTTCTTGAACAAAACCATTTAGAAAAGCACATTTTACATCCATTTGAAAAATTTTGAAATTAAAATATGCTGCAAAGGCTAATAGAATACGAATAGATTCAAGTCTAGCTACAGGAGTATATGTTTCTTCATAGTCTATTCCCTCTTGTTGATTATAGCCTTTAGCAACATGTCTTTCTTTATTTCTTACAATGATTCCATTTTCATCACATTTGTTTCTGAAAACCCATTTTACACCAATTACAGTTGTTTCTTTGGGTCTATCAACTAAAGTCCAGACTTGATTCCTCTCAAATTCATTTATTTCATCTTGCATTGCTTTGATCCAATCTTCATCACCTAAGTCCTTACTTGGACTTTTAGGTTCAAATTGGGAATGAAAAGCAAGATGTTCTATTTCATTTCTTAAGGAATTTCTGGTCCTTACTGGTTGATTTACATCACCAATGATATTATCACTGGGATGATTCCTAAGAAACAATTGATTTGGGTTTTGTAAAACCTGTTCATCAATATATGGTAGAAATATTCTGTGGTAAATGTATCAGAAATACTTTCTTGAACATTTTCCTTATCAGAAGTTTCCTCTGTCAATGGTTGGTAAACAGTTTTTAAAAACACATCTGAGGATGTAGGTTTGGATGGTTTAAAAACAAAAGGATTAGTTTCATCAAATTTTACAGGTACTGTTTCTTCAACAGTACAAGTGTTTTTATTGAAAACTCTATAATACTTAGAACTTGTAGAATAGCCTAGAAAGATTCCTTTATCAGATGTTGGTGTGAGTTTGTGAAGATTATCTTTTTTATTCAGAATGAATACTTTGCACCCAAAAACTTTGAAGTATGAAACTTTAGATTTTCGGCCAGTCCATAACACATAATGAGTTTTATTAAGAAAAGGTCTGGTTAAAACACGATTTATAGTATAACAGGCCGTACTAACAGCATCATCCCAAAAGTGCTTAGCAATTGAGTATTCACTCAACATGGTTCTAGTCATTTCCTGAAGAATACGATTTCTTCTTTCAACAACACCATTTTGCTGAGGAGTTCTTGGAGCTGAGAAATTTTGAGTAATACCTTTCTTACTACAAAAAGTTTTAAAAACTGAATTTTGAAATTCACCACCATGATCACTATGAATAGTTATCAATGGTAGGTTTTTCTCATTTTTAACTTGGGCTCTAAAAGTTTTGAAATAGGAAAAGGCTTCAGACTTATTTACTAGAAAATAGACCCATGTAAATCTAGTAAAGTCATCAACTAAAACAAATACATAGTATTTTCTTCCAATGCTTCCAGTTTGTGTGGGACCAAAAAGATCCATATACACTAGCTGTAATGCATTAGAAGTTGAAACTTCTTTAATTGATTTAAAGCTAGTCTTATGTTTCTTTCCAAATTGATAAGGATTACAGAGTTTTGAAGAATCATATCTAAGATCCGGTAGTCCCTTTACAAGTCTTTTCTTTGAGAGTTTACTAAGGTTTCTCGGATTACAGTGTCCTAGTCTTCTATTGCATATCCATGATTGGTCTTCTATTGCACTTAAGAAAGGTATGTTTTAGCTCCTAAGGTCTTCTAAGTTAATAGTGTATACATTCTCTTGCTTATGAGCAGATAGAATAAACCCATCCTTGGAATTGTGAACTAGACACTTATCATTCCTAAAATTCACAAGGTAACCTTCATAACATAATTGACTTATGCTGATGAGATTGTGCTTAAGACCTTTAAAAACAAAACATTTGAAGTAATAACCTTTCCAAGAAAAATGATATTACCTATACCAACAATCTTTCCTTGAGCATTATCTCCGAAGGTAACTTTTCCACCTTTTGTTTTTATAACCTTTTCACAGAAATATTTGTTTTCGGTCATGTGTTGAGAACAACCGCTATCCATTTACCAAATATTCTTGTTGGTACACTTCTCATCTTCCTGAAAAAGAAATAATTAGTGTTTCGGAATCCAAACTTGTTTGGATCCAGAAGGGTTAGATAAAATAATCTTAGGAATCCACATTTGTTTTGAAAAATGAGCTTTATGAAATCGTAAAGATTGAGTTCTATTTAGAGAACAATCTCTTCTCCCGTGTCCACCACATTGGCACTTAGAACAAAAATAGGTTTTTTTAGGAATAAAATAGTTACTCCTAAAAATCGGTTTGGAATAAGTATAACCAAGTCCAGAACGATTTCTCAAAGGTCGTATTTGGGAATATATTTTGTCAAAGTTTTCCTTGACATGAGTAAAGTTTGACAAAAATTTATTTAAAGAGAAAATTTCTTACTTTATTTTTAAAACTATGTTTTTGTATTCCAAAATATTTGAATTTGAACTAGAGTTAGACTCTAAAACATTTTTCTTTGAAATCACATTTTCAAGATCCCCAGAGAGAACACCTTTTTGAGATTTGACTTTCTCAAGAGTTTTTGAAATAATTTAAAAATCAGAAGTTTTCATATCAAGATCCTTAGAAAGATCTGATACTTCATTAGTCAAAATCGAAATTCTAGAATTTTCTTTCTCAAGCATCTTCTTGAGTTTGGAATTTTCATTCTCTAGCAATTTAGAAAATCTTGATACTTCCTCAAAAGAAGGTAATGCATCATCTTCTGATGAATATTATTCATTATTTGATGATTAATAATATCTATTATCAGTATAATTTGCATTTAAAGAGACATTTGTAATAGCTTTATCATCGTGTGCCTTATCCATGAGATAATGATCTTCAATTGGTAGTTTGGCTATAAGTCCAATATTTCTCTGTCCTGAGGACTCATATTCTGAAGAATCGTCTGAGGAGTCACTACCACTTGCACTCCAAGTATCATTTGCCTTCATGAATTTCTTTGTCTTTGTCTGGTAAAACTTTTTCTTGTTTCTTTCAGAGTGTTTTTCCTTTCTGTCTTTTCTCTTCAGAAAAGGACAATCAGGCATTATATGTCCTACTTTCTTACACTCATAACATGTTACCTCTGAATCTTTTTTGTCCTTCCTGTCTTTCTTTTTGAATCTATATTGGAAATCTTTCTTTCCCACAATATTGTTCATCCTTAGAGCAAGATTAGCTAACTCATTATCCGAGTGATCACTATTACTTGATTTTGATAAAACAACTTTCTTGGATTTGGATCTTGTAAACCTTTCAGGTGTTTTAGCTTTAGATATAAAGGCCACACTCCAATTTCCATTCTTTTTCTTGTTGAAGTCAGTATCTCTTTTCATTCTTGTCTTGTGTTGTAAAAGGGTTCCAAAAAGTTCATCAAGAGTATTCTGGGAAACTTTTCTATTTTCATCAATAGCTGTCCTTTTTTACTCCCATTCATTCGGCATTATATCTATAATATTATCTACTATAGCTTCATCATCAAGGCCTTTTTCTCACATGGAATTTAAGATATTGACAATTATCATAAACCTTTGTTGCAATTTACATACTGGCTCTCCATAAGGAAAAAAATCCATGATACTCTGCTCGAAGCATTGCTCTTCTTGTTTCTATAACCTTGGATGTACCAAAATGAGTGACTTCCAATTTATTCCAAATACAGTTGGCTACTTCACATGAAGATATCTGACTATATATATTCCTGGTCATAGAACATAATAAAGTATTGTGTACCTTGTAATTTAATTGATATTCTTACTTCTCTTGGTTAGTGAAAGTACTGACTTCTTTGTCAGGAATTTTGTAACCTCCAGTAAGCATAATAAAATTGTCTACACCAGTATTGATCACAAAATTCTTCATACGATCTCTCCAATACTCGTAGTCATTCCCATCAAAGATTGGTGGTCTAGAAGGATTCAGATTGCCTATTGACTCGATAATTATTCCTGCCATCTAAAAAAAACTTTTCCACTCCACACGTTAGTGTAGTAAGAAAAAATAGAACAAGTAATACAAATCAGTGGAAAACCTCCTCTAATACCAATTGTTGGATCGAATATGTAGGTGTATTTTTATATTAGATGGAATAATACAATAGGGGGTGAATTGTAGGTTTAAAAACCTTTGAGTTATAGCACTTAAAAGATTAGTCTAAATGGTATTAAACTAATAAAAATACAAAGACCCACAATTGCGTTGAATATAAAAGATATGAAGTAAGGTAATACTAATGAAAAGTAAAACAATTGTATTCAAGATGAACACAATAATCAGAGTAATATAAAGATGAATGATTCTACCTTAAAGCATATAGAATCAATCAATACAATATGTAAAAGAATGATTGTAATTGAAACAATTACAATTTATTATGTAAAGAAGAAAGGAAACAATACAAATTCCTTTCTAATACAAGCAGCAGCAGAAAAGTAAAAGTATTACAATTTTTTTGACCCAAAGAGAAGGGTTATCCTTTCACCTAGGATAAAAGGTCTGTCTCACCAACACCTTGGTAAGCCCTCGATACGATGATCGGAACGTCTGTCTACCTATCCCCAGTAGCCCTCGATACGATGAATGGACTGTCCGTCTGCCTATCCCCGCCAGCCCTCGATTTTGAAGATAATTGGCACCTCTGTCTTTCAATCACTTGAATGCCCTCGATACGATGATCAGATGCACAAAGCAGATGAGAGAAGTCACAGTGTCTCTCTCTAGAATCTTGATAGAGCAAAATATCACAGTTGTTCCAAAGTCACTTCGTTCTTCTCCATTTAATCTTCAAATGACCTCATATTTATAGGCCTCAGGTTCCAACGGTCACATTTTCCCCAACGGTCAGATTTCTCTGAAAAACTCGGAGGGACTTGGACACCTGGCATCATAACAGTCATATTGAAATAGAAAGCACGACATCGTTTTGATTAGTTTGTAACTAACTCAACAACATCGTATTGGTTAAAACAAGACATATAAAGATGATAAACAACAGTACGATTAATATGAAACAAGTGTTTTTGACAATGTACCAAAATAAGTAATGAAATATGGAAAGAAAAGTCAGTACGATACAATTGACAGAGTCAGTACGATACGATTGACAGGTTCAGTACGATACGATTGACATAGTCAGTATGATACGATTGACAAAATCAGTATGATACGATTGACAAGTTCAGTATAATTAAAAAGACATTTGTGATTTCTAAAACTAGATATAGAAGTCAAAAGGGAACTTTTGACTCAACAATTATTATTGTTTGGGATTATGATAATGTATATCCTAAAGACTTTCCTATTATTCCTCCAAATCATGAAATTATTTTTTTAATAAAAATCATACCAAGAGTTACAACAATTTTAAATAATCCATATAGAATGGATACTATTGAGATTTATGAATTGAATAAGTTACTCTAATAGAATCTTGATAATATATTCATACACCCAGTGTGTCATCATATGGTTGACCTTTTCTTTTTTTCAAGAAGAATGTTTGCTTAATTCATCTTTGAATTGGTAATTGAGATCTTAACTTGGTCACTATCAATAATAGTAATCATACACTCAATATTAATAAGTTATTTGATAAACTTCATGGAGCTCAACAATTTTCAAAGAATCATCGTCATTCAGAATATGGTCTATTTAGTGTCAACAAGGACCATATACCAATGACTAGATTCATACATAGTATGGTAAATATGATTTTATAGTAATGACATGTATACATATTAATTCCCTTGTTATTATTATGCATATAATGAATAGATACTTTAGATATTAAATTAATTAGTTTGTGGTAGTAATTATAGAAGATATTTATTATAGATGATATTATTATATATTTCAATATCCAGTTTCTTATCTCTTTATACTTTTAATGAATACCACTAATGTATATAATGTGTACAATATAACTATCTTGAGATGGTGGATACTTTATCCTTTATGAAAACCCATATCTTTAAAATTTAATTCATGATTTTTCACATCAATATACACTTAATAAAACCTCGGAAAATCTTAAAGCCTAGTGTCTTTGTGTAATTTTGTACATATAATAACAGCTTGTAACATACAAATAATTGAAAAAACTAATAATATGTAACATTACCTTTATATCCATTGATATTCAAAAACAATCTAGGATAACTTAGGGAGGAACATAAGAAATGGGAGAGCTATAAATCCTAGTAAGTGAATAATAAAAACATAACATGATGAATTTAATACATGAAATTCAATTGGTATATCAATGAGACATGAAATAAGTGATATTAAAAATCATGAATAATTAGAAAAGATATAACAATATATTATAAAGGAAACATAGCAATGTGGAAACAACATAAAACATGACATAAGCATAAGTCAAGGTAAACATCAAAGACAACATCAAATGGTGGAAAAATTACTATCATTGATTAGTTTCACTCCCAAATCCCATACACAACATCTCATGAGATAAGAAGAGTACCAAATACATTGGTGTGCTATATATTTGTGGGTCCACCAATCACTTTCTTGTCATATACATTCTTAAGTGTGCCACATAGATCATACAACATAGATATATCTTTAATCCCATTTAATAGAAAGATTATAGGATACATACACGAATTTCCAAAGTCATTAAATTATTGGTAAAACTAGTTTAATACCCATTAGTTGAAATGGGTAGGGGTATTCACTAGATAAATGTTTGGCTTGAAAAATCAAAGGATTATTTTGGAATCATAATTTTGGAACATAATGATTTATGGGAGGGTTTAATAAGAGTAAAAGGGGTTTATCATCACTTGAAAATCGTATGGATAGTTAAAGGTGTTTTTAAAAGCATATCTTGGTATGAATAATTGGAAAAAATAGGGCATAATATAAAGAAGGTTTGTGAATAAATATGAGAAAAAGAGGATTCCTTACCATGAGAGGGTACATCTAAAATATTTAGATGAGCTTTTTAAAAGCATTAGGAAACCTTTGTAGGTATCTAGTAAGGTAAGGGTAGAGTAAAATAATTTACCATGGGTTTTGAGTGAATAGTAATAGGCGGTTGGATAGGTTTATATAGAAAAAAGAGAGGAGAATTATTTATTAACATCCAAACATAGGTTTTAGACTCTATATATTAAATTAATAAAAAACAAAAACCCCCACATGGTTTCCCCCATGGTTTCAACCATAGAAGTGCGGTTTTTATTATTTTATAAGGATAATAACCAATATATTTAATATAATTACCTCATATATATGGGATTGATTCATATTTATATAAAATTGATTTTAAAACCATAAAATATAATATTCATTTTGGATGACTCATTAAGGGTTTCTAAAATAGTTCTACTAACATAAAAACACATTGTGTTAAAGGGAAAAATAATTTTGGTCTTGGAATCACTTTATACTAATTATTAAAACACTTTTTGGATTTTATATTTTTATAATATGTATCGTATAATTATATCAAATTAATTTTTTAACAAAAATTCATTTATCATAGAAACTTATGAAAAACTCAAAATTTTATAACATCAACATTATGACTTAAAAAATAATATTTAGTTCATAAAAAAAAATTTCTAAATAAGATAAATCATACTTTAAAATAAAAATCTCTATTTATTGTAAAATTATTGTTTTTTCTACAAAAACATATTTCTAACCCTTTAAAAATTATATTTGATATCATAAAATTATATTATCCATCATATTTGATAAGTATTATTTAATAATGATAATTTATCATTAATTTAAAATTATATTTAATTCAATAAAATTATATCCTTGATTGAAACTATATATTTCCCAAAAATGCAATTTTTGTTTCAACATATCAAAATCTAATTTTTATCCAATGTAATATTTGTCCATTAAAATGTTTTAAAATTTAAATATAACTATTAATGTATTTAAAATAAAAAATAATAAAAAATTAGTAACTTTAGGGTCTCAATACATAGACCTTTACCACGTGAAGTAATTCCCTAAGGGTGTGGCATACGACGGTGATATATTATTAGGGTGGTTCGACGTACATGGTTTGGGCCATGATTTCTATGTCCTTTAACTTCTACTGTAAATGGTACTAATCCTGATTTAGCTTTTTAATCTCATAAAGGTATTGATTAAAGAAAATCATAGTTATTATATCTCCCTCGTAAACCCTAATAAATAAAATTCATTGGGTATGATCATACTGGTCGTGGTCATCCCTTGTTTTATATATATCAATTGGATTTATAATGACCATTGTTATATACTAACCATAATGATCACTATGAAATAGCTATATTATAAAAATGTATAATTTGTAATAGAATTTTAATTATTATAGTATATAGATTATAACATTCCAAAATAACAAACTTGGTGAATGTGTTTTCTATAATTTAAATAATTAATATGGAATTTATTCTATTAAAAATTGAAATTCATTTTAAAAACTCTAGGTTATTAGATACTTCACATGAATTGAACTCAGTGGTCATACCACTTAAAATGATCTATCATATAAGGAAAAACCATCAGAGATTATGTATCTATGAGAGAAAGAGTTGAGGAATAAAACCGCACACCTTGTTAATATTATTTGTGAAGCCATAAATTTGGGGAAGCTACGAGGTAACTTGAAGATGTGATGAGTCTAAAGTATCCTCAGTTGTTTGTATTGAGGTGATATAATTCCAAGATATACATTTATATAAGTTAATAAAATTTTACACCTAAATATTTAATGATATATAACACTTTTTATAAATTTAATTTATATGATATCATTCTATAAATGCAATATCGAGTTTAAATGAACCATGATGTACAATTAAATTGTAATTATTTAATTTGAAAGTTATCACCTAGTTGTTGGATTGGTGTGTACAAATATGGCTAACTAAAATAAAAAAAAATTTACAGTTGTACAAAATTAATTCATTGGTAATCAATTAGAAATACATGAAAATACAGTATTTATAAGGAAAAAAAGAATTGTTTTTATTAATAATAACTTTTATGGATACAATGTGTTTTAATCATAACTAAGTTAAATTAATAACTATTTATAATTAATTTTAATAAAAGTTAAAGAAAAAATATTTAATTAAATCAATTAAAAATCATCAAATTATTTATACTAGGAAAGTAATGATGGAAAACTCAATTCTGCCGTTAATAATGCATTTTTATAAAAACATATTTGTTGCATTTTTCACAATTATTGTGAAACAAATTTCAAAAACTAGTGTAAATTGAATTTGAAAAAATAAATTTCTGATTTTTAATTATAAAAATTCATTCTATAAAAAATTTCATCTTACTTTTTGGACATTATGAATAATAAACAGTTAGAAATTCATTACTATTGTAAAGTTGGAATGGGGTTAGCTAAGGGTTACACTAAATACCTTAGATTTATAGTTCCATTGAAACTTATCTAAATCCTATTTTATTTTCATATGTAGTCTCTATGTCATATAATATTCGAATATGATTCATTTTGGAGTCATTTTACTTGATTAGGACATTAATATATTAATATTTTAAAGAACTACAAGTGTGTCTTCTTTGTCCCTTAGAAAAGGAAACCACATCTCCTCTCACCCTCGCACTTAAAGAGACTTCTAGATCAAAAAATACATAACCAAAAATTTCTTAAATTCCCACCTCATGTCCTAGGTCACAATTTTTTTATCATAATATTATCTCTTCAAGGCATAAGGTGTATGCCAAAGGATGTTTCTCAGTAAAGATGTATAAAACATAACCAAGTAATTTCACATTTATTTTTTCTTCTAACTTCTATAAACCTAATTATAAATTATAAAATGATAAATTCAATATCATAAATATATTGAGATTTTACTATGTTTATGGGAAAAACTTTATTAATATCATTACCTGAATGGCCCTAAGTCCTTATTTTTTTGGACAATCCCCATTTTTAATTTACATGATGGGAAACCCTTACATGACCCATAGACCCAGTGGTGCAAGGCCCAAAACATAACATGAATGCCTAGAGGTATAATGGTCAATACATGACCTGAACGCCCAACCCACTAGAATTCCCCCCCCCTTAGAAGTTTCATCATTGAAGGCGCCTAGCTCCCAACCTCACATTGCTGACCGGTTAGCATTTCCCTATGCAAGGTTGCATGCTGCCTGGTCCTGATGGTGATTGTCATACCCTCTCCTTTTTCCAATCTTATTAGCACTGCCATGGTGCCTACTACTTTTCTCTGAATCCTCTTATATGACCTTCTCTATGTTGTATTAGGGCTTCTCTAAGGTATTTGTGGCTTGAAATCCCTATGCCCTGAAGACCCTACGGCCTAAAGTCTGTAGGTGGCCCAAAGGCCCTATATCCTGTAGGGCCAAACCAGTGGCCCAAATTCCCAAACTGATGAATATTTCTGTTTGCTACAGGATTGCTATAGTACCTATTATAGTACTACTATAGTAACAAAAAAATATACATCCACCTGGATTCGATCCTAGGTTTCATGCAGACTTATGGGGCGATTTAACCACTTTTCTACCACCCCAATTTCTTTATTCATCTCCTCCTCTATAAAATGGTAAATGAATAAATCATTCATGCATATGTGCGGACTACCACATCGAGTAGTGATGCATTTCATTTTTCATCAATGTCATTCATGGTTACATATTATGATGGATTTAATGTTTATATTTCATATTTATGAGATAAGTATACTTCTATAATTATAATATATTATGCAACTTTATACCTTTCCATCTGTTGTAAAACGACAACATCACTTGTGTATAAATTTGGGCTACCACATCCATGAAGTGATGAGATTCATTTTTAATTTATTAATTATATGGGTGGTAATAGATATATATTTAATGAATATATATGATATTTATAATATAATAATTTTTCAATTATTTTGAATTAATGTTTATCTTTATTTCATTCCATGCATTAAAAATTTGAAGCGTCAGTTGTGTGTACGTATGGATTATAATATACATTAGGTGATGTAATTAATTTTTCATCACCGCTTTATGTGAATGGTTATAAAATTGTATATAATGAATAAATATATTAAATATTATGTGATAAATATTTTCATATGATGAAACCATGAACAATGATTATGTAATAGATAGATTTAACTGAAACATGCATAGAAAATGGACGAGTTTCAACCTGATTGTCCATTTTATAAAATTATTATTAATAAAAGGATAGTTGGAAATTATAAATTAATGTTACTTAGTAATTTATTTATGAATATTTTCTATAAAATATTTATAATATATCTACTTTTATTATATAGGAGGTTTGAACATATATGATGTAAGAAAAAATTAGAGGTAGGGGATTTCTGTTATAGTCTCATTTATTTTTTGTAAATGTAAATGATAGATTGACATTGACTTAAATTATATTTATGTTATAACTTAAAATACATATATTGATTTCCACTATTTATTTAATTAATATTCATGTAATGGTATCATTTTCAACTCTTTGGAAATGAAATTAACTGATAATTGTTTTTAAGAATTTTGGTCTAATTTTCACTTTGGTCAGGATTATTTTTCTTCAATCTCCATATTTTATTTAAAATGATTTCATGAAAGTTTTTATTATTATATAATGATTAATAAGTCAATTTAATCAATATTTCATTTTATACTAAAATATTTAAATGGAATATTCTTATCATTTCTCAAACATGGTACTTTTTACTAATATTGTGAGCACAATCTGTATTCTAACATATACCACACAAATAGATTTTCACTCTGTCATGAAAATTATTTTCAATGGACCTTAATTTATATTATTCCATGGTACCTTTAAATTGAAATTTTTTTCTTAATAATATAGAAATTTTTATACTTTAAATAAAAAAAATTCCTTATGAGATGTACCAGTGATCTTTTAAAGGTATTTTATTGTATTACAAAATGATTTTAGGTTACTTATATTTCTCGAGGACATGATTTCATAATAGGTGGGCTAGTTGGATACACACACACAACTAGATTGGATCACCAAAAGGATTTTCTATAAGCCATTATAGCTCAATATTGTTGATATAGAGATAGAAATTAGAGTATGGGATTTGATATAACTAATCATGAAAAAACACCTTGGTGGTTATGCCAGTGTAGATATAGGGATTCCACTCTTCTAGGTCTTTTTATTATTCATTATATATTTTATAATTTTTATAGAAACTATTTTATTCAATTATGAGTGTCCATTTATTCTATGAATATTCATTATATAAATATTTTTTGGATCGTAAATCAATATAAGAAGTAGAATATTTTGTTTTTTTATTTAAATTACATACGATATGCATTTATTTTTATCATAGTGATTCGAAATAGGTTTAGATGCAAGGAGGTATTAAATTGGTTAAATCGATTTTTCAGGTGGAACACCAATCGTACCAAAAATATGGTACGATCATATAGACTAATTATGTTATTTCTTTTAGGTATTTGGGTGAACATTTAGAAATTTAAATTGGTAATAATTTTAAGACAAGTAAAATTGGGGTGACTTATGGGTCAACACACTTATACTACTGGTATTTCTTAATATAATTTAAAACTTCTTTTGAGTCCAATATTCTTTTATTTTTAACAAACTTCTATATATTATTTTTTTAGGGGTTTCTCACTCTGTTATCTTGGATAAACTTTATCCAATGTTTTTCATCTCTTTCATGATAGTTAATAATATTCTTCCCCCACTCATCACTTCTATCACTTTGGTGTTGACTTCATCAGAGGAGGTTTAGATACAGTTTCATTCAATAGATATTCACTAATTCCTCTCCCTTTTCCCATCACATTATTTTGGATTATTAACCATCATGATCATGATTTTCCTTCTACATCTATACTATTGTGTGATCTATCCTAGTGATCTCTAATCTTGATGTTTTATTCATGGAGAAGCTATTACTGGTTTTGAGTCCATGGTTGGAGACCGACCTATTCTCATGATTTGGATCTATTCTAGATCTAGTATTTCTCCCATTTCTTGCATCATTATAAGACTCAAGAGAGTGGGTGTTGTCTGGTCATCACCATTATGGGTTTGTTTGGGTCTTAGGATATGGTTTTGGATCTGGTTCTGTGAAGGGAAGTGGATTCTAATTTTTTGGAGATGGTGGATCACATGGGTGCTTGGTCATTATATTGTATTTTGGTATCATATCATTAGACACATTGATAGGAATAAAATTGGATGTTAGTGTTTCCCTAGAAATCATTGAGTCCAAAGACGTCAAAGGTTCTGATTTAAAGGCCATCAAGTGTTATCATTTTCAGACATGATTTAAATCGTTCCAACTTTGATTTTGATTTGGTTTATCATTTTTTATTCATTGGGGTGCTGATTTAACAATGTTAACTATATTTATTCTCATTACTTTTGGTAGGTGGAACAACACCTTGTATTTTTCACTAGTTGGGTGGCCTTGAAAGAGGTACATGTGTGTCAAAACCCATCATTCATCCATATATCATCATTTTTCATAGAAAGATGAGAATATTTTAGGTTATCATTTTCATAGTGTTTTTAGATTTATTTTGGAGAGCATCGGGCAGGAAGTATAATGAGATCCTCAAAAGCATCGTCGAGTGGGAGGCTTGAAAGATATATGTGTGTGTTGACACCAGTAATCCGGTCCTCCCCCATATGTTAGTGTGGGATACAGAGCTGCTCTTCCCTATAATGTTGTACCAGCCTGACACAACTTCTTAGAAATGGGATGATGCGTCATCATCAAATAATTTCACAGGTGAATTGTATGATATGGGAGTGATGACACTTTTTCTAGTTCTTATCATGATGTTTTCTTTTTACTAGAAAAATGGGTACATTAGGGCCTTAGGGTTATGTTTATTAATGGAATTTTGTATCTCATCCTAAAAGCTGTGAAATAGTTTCCCACAATACCTAGTTTATAAAATGGGATCTCTTTTTTAATTCAACAAAGGGGGGTTTACACTCACCTTTTTTAAAAAATCCACATTTGTTTTAAATTTAATTTTTTCATTACTCTTTATTTATTCTAAAAAAATTAGAATCCATATTTGGTTTATATTTTAAAAAAAAGAAAATAAATTCGATAATTTTGAATTTATCCTTTGAACTTCTCAAGAGACAACCTTGATAAATACTATACTACATTTCATATGGGGTAAAATTTTGAAAATAGACCCAAAAATATTCCTTCTATTGATTTTTATCATTTTTTGGAGGATTCTTAATTTTCATTATTTTTTTCTATTGAAATAGATTTATAAAATTATTATTCATATACTTATACTATTCAAAACTAATTCCATTAGTCATCTAAAGATGAGCTTTTGAAATAATAAGTGAATAAAATTCTCTAAAACTTTCAAAAGTGAGTAATCATATAATAGTTTAAAAAAATCTTTAAAGGATATAAGATAATTGGCCACCAGAAAAAAATCATATGAAAAGAAGAACATCATCCCACTAAATTATTCTATAGAATAATACTTGGTTGAACCTGATTTTCAACCATATTTTTGTAAAACTCTTATAAAAGCTATGCACTCACAAAATGAAATGGAACCCAATATAACATAGTGAGGATCCTTAAACATTGATTCATTTTTTAATAATATATTGATTATAAATTGTTAATAGTGTCTTCATGTTCATATTTTATTAATAATTCTTTTGAATAGACTCTTCTAAGTAATAAATATGATGTATCTAATGAGGTTATGGAAGAATTCTAGGAGAAAATGGAGGAACTGATTTCATTCTTTACTGGTTAACATAAATATTATAGTACCCAAATGATTTGGAAAGAAGAATTCATATTTCAATCTAAAATTATAGATAACCCACTTTTTGGAATAAATTTATAGCAACCATTAAATAAACCTCTTGAATATAAAGTATGGTTTATGTGACCTTATATTTATTCCCCTTTTTCTACTCTAAGATAACCACGATTTCATGGAAGGTATAAAGAAGGAATATATCTATGGGATCTTATAAAAGATATGCAAGTTGAAAAACAAAAAATAAATTTAATTTTTTTTTTAAGAAATAAAAATTTTCCTTCTTTATATGAGTGATAGAGCACTATCACTATCCAATTGTGTAAGGTATAAATTTTACACCAACATGGGGGGTTAAAATCAAGATTCTTTTCCATAATTATTTTTTTATTTAAATTTATTCTATGAAAATGATAATTTTTTTCCTAAAAACACAGTTTTTTAATGTGGTATATGTCAAGATACATACTCATGGATTCCACCCAATAAAACTGGTTGCATCTTCCCTTCATAAATTATTTTTTTCATTTCTATAATCTTTTTTCTCATTTCTCACATAAACTATTTCATAATGAGTACATTAACAAAAATAAGTTGGGTGGATGTGGGAGAGAAGATTCATTTTTTGTAATAAGGTTGTGTTCTTTTCTTTATCACCCACTTTTAAAATTATCATAGTCAATTTTTAAATTTTTTTGTGTCTCATTTTATTTTATTATTTTGTTACTTTCAACCACGAGATCCCAAATTGATTAACTTATTAATTTTTAAAACCATTTCAATGAGTGACCGAATTTAACCCATGAAACTGTATTTAAATGAGTGAAAACATTGTTTTAGTTGTAGAATTTTGGGTAACTCTTGAAATATATTCTTAATTTCGAATCCAGTTCCTCAAATCACAAACTAAATTTTAAAATCTACTTTATATGATTATTTTGAACGTTATTTTGATATATTATTCATTTTAAAATCATTTTTTGATTGAACTAAACCTTTCTTATTATAATTAAAATTTTATTTATTTTTATCAAAACATTATCACTTAAGGATTTTATATTAAAGGTTATTAAGGAAAATTATTTGATTCTAAAATCCACCTTTTTAAACAATTAATTTATTCAAGCCTCCTATTTATATTTTATCCTTATAATCCCTTATAAATCTATTAATACCCTTTAAGGAATCCAAATAACAAGCATATAATCCCTATAAAAACCGAATATATATGTTAAATTCATGATCTAGTTTAAATCAAGTGTGGGGAATTTTTTTCCTGTGGATTGCTACAAAATTTTGGGATACATTGGGTGGAAATTATATGATATAGATATATTCTAAATTGGGACTACATAACATTTCATGAAGATGATTTCTATAAAATGATGAAAAAATATTTGAAGTAGATAATTATATGAAAAAAAGAAAAATATACTTTTAGAAACTAAAAATAGAATTCTTCAATAAAATATATGATTTAAATTTTACACCAATTATTGAAATTCAAAGAAACGTCACTTCCTTCAAAAATTCAACTCTATACTGTTTTTAGCAATATAAAATTTAAAATTTAAATATTCTAAAGGATGTTCATAGGATTAAATTTTGTTGTCAAAATATTGATTGTGTGAATGATCTTTGGGGATTACAATATGTTTGGAGCTAATTCACTACCAATAAAAGTAAATAGAAGATAAATATTGAGTATAAACAAGAAACATTCATTTCTACTTTTTCAATTTTTCATTAATTTGTTATGACATTCAATAAATTTATAATACATCATTATATTTTGTTTGATGTTTTTGAAATATCAAAAGAATATTCCATTTTGTACTTATTTTATATATTTTTTTATAACTTCATTCCTTTTTTGGACTTTTTTGAGTTTTTTTGTGACTTTTCATGTTCATAAGTCTTAGTATTTTTTAATTCATTTGATTTTATAAAACAATTTGCATACTGTGTATGGTTTTTCTTGATCGTATTACTTGGTTTTCATATGACATGGCCACATCATTTGAATTTCATTGAAATACAATAAGTCTCCATCCATCCTATTTGACGTTGAAAATGTGATTTTATATGAATTTGAAACCCAAGTTCATAGGAATTAAATTTTTAATGAAATTTTATATATTATATAATGAAAATTTAATAAGAAAAATATCAATGCCTTATGATTTTTACTTTATTATAATTTCATAAATCTAATAGAGAAGAGGCTTTGTGCTACAACATCTCTTCCACCCCCTTTTCTCAGCCATGTGACTTCAGAAAAAAGTAGATATAATGAATGAAAGTTCATGATATAATTATAGGATGAATAAAGTATATTAAAATATTTTTGTTCATATAGTGAAAACTATTTTCCACCTATGAACATGTATAATAATTATTATTTCTTCATCCACTTGGAGGGAATCATGAAGGCTACTACATAATCATGGATGTTTCCAAAAAAACAATTTGGATATTTTCATGATTGGAAATAATTTTTTTCCTTCTCATGAGTGATATAAGGGGAGCTAACTCAACAAAAGAAGGACGACGAATGGAAAAACTCACACACAATTATCATAGATCAGTTAATGGTTTTTTACTAATTACTTTAGTTATGGATAGTAAATAGAGAGAGAGATATATAATTGGTATAATGGGAGTTGATTAACAATGATTTGGTAAACTAATAGGTTGGTGTGGCAGTGGATATCTGAGGATTCTACCTATATGAGCCTTTCAATTTTCATGATATCTTTTTAAATTTATGTGGAATTTTTTTCTTGAATAAATAGGGTCATTTTCATTCATGAATTCACTTTCTTTTATTATTTTGAGTATGGTTTTTGAATCAATTTAGTTGAATAATGAGCTTCACTATTTAAACTTTTAGGTGAGTTTTTTCCTTTTATCATATTGATTTCAAATATATTTAACTACTTTTAGGTCATGAAGTTATTGAATAAAATATTAAAGCGGCAAAATTATCGTATAAAGGTCTCTATATGACGATTAAGAATAATTATTTGTTTTCCTAGACTTATATATGTGAATATTGAGAAATTCAATTAGGTGATATTGTTTATACAAGTAAGAATGGGTGTATCTAAAGGGTTAACACATGTGCACTGCAACTATTTTTTAAAATAATTTCCCACCACCTTTTAATCAAATTTTTCTTTTATTCCAAAATATCTAATCTATTATTTTTTTAATTTAATTTTTTGTCTTGTTATTAAAATCATAATACAAACCGAAAAATATATATTTTAATTTAATTTTAAAAAAAATTAACAAAATTTGTAGTTTTGATCCAATACTATAACCTCTTAGAGATATGACCTTGGGAACCACTGTACTATATTTTGTAGGAGATACAATATAGAAAACGGTTTTGGAAACATAACCCCTTGTATTTGGATGTGAGTTGAGGTAAATTTTGTGTAACACCCCCTATTTCTTGTACTTTACCCATGAATTATTTATTTTCAAGTTCGATGATTATTTGGTTATGTTTTTGGAGTTTTGGAAAAAGTTTTAGAGTTATTCATATGTGTTTCTTGAGTTGCACAATTTCATAACAGATTGTATAGATCATGCACTGCCTATAAGAAAGCATGCATGGTGGTACTAAAAGTTACTAGGAAGGTTCTTGGATGGAACATGGTTGGTCCAAACGATGTGAAAGACAAGGAAAAGCGTGAGGAAAGAGATAGTGGGAGAACAATGGTTGACACATTGTTTGTCAAATCATATGAGCCAACAGTGTGAGATTATGGCATTGGGAAAGTATCATTGCACAATTGGTCCATGGTTTTCCAAACCTTGTGGCATAAACAATGTGTCTCTATGGATCTTTTCTAGTAGATCGTACATATTTTGGAAAAGAGTGTGACCTAATCATGTAACATGTGGTCAATACTCCGAAAAATGTGTTTTAATTTGAATTAAGGGTATGAGACCCTCATGATTCTCTTATTTTTCCATGGTTTCAAACTCCGGTCCTCTCCTAGGCTTCCAAGACAATTCACTTCGATATGGAAGTGGATTTTAGAGGCATTGATTTGTGTTAGTGATCAAAAATCATTAGTAAATCTTTATTACTCTTTTATCTTCCTAATTATACTATTCTCCACTCTCTTAGAGCCATAGATCTAATTTTTTATGGATATATCTATGTGTAATTATATTATTATATAAGATTAATTTTTTAATATAATAAAGGTAAGTTGTTATAATCACAAATATATATGTCCTTATAGTGATTATATGTTTTTTATATCCATTTAGAGGTAGGTCGCTTCTCTCCCATCTCAGTATTTTTTATAAATTTATGGATTATTTTTATTAAATGGGTTTACTTGGATTTTCTATGGAAACATAGGGTGATTTCATAAAGGAATCCATTTTGGTTTATGTTTTAAGAATATGTAAAATTTTATGGATTTAAAAAATCCATTTTATTATAATTTAAAAATGGTTATTTTAAAATTATTTTGGGGTTTTCATGCATAAAATATGTTTCATGAAATTCATTCAAAGAAATAATTGTTTTAAGTGAAATGTATTGGCAGGGAATTTTTCATAATTGGTTTGGGATGTATTTAAAGTGTATATTGTGTGGTTGTAAGTAACACTATCATAGTAGGATAGATTATGGTCCGGAAGAACCATTTTCAATGGTAACACTAATATTGAGTATATAAATGAGTGTGTGTGTGTGTGTGAACATGGAAATTATTATTCTAAGTAAAAAATTATTATGCTATTATTTATAGTATTTTCACTTGAATATAATTTATGGAATTATAAAAATTGTTTACCTTCTTTTTAATTTTTTTATGAAATGTACTCAATGGTTTTTATCTTAGTAGTGTGTGTTGGGAAGTATCTATGGATTACCTATCGAGATCATACTCACTCCATTATTGGGAACATTAGTTTAATGGAATTTTTTGATTCATCAAGATATTGATAAGGAAAATATATATTATTTATCTAATAATTCATCTTGATATAATGACCATTAAATGTGGTATTGGATCTTAGAACTAGTTCGGGTGGTCCTTGGGATCATATCACATGATGTTTTTGACTAATGTTGTCTTTTGGTTTTTTTAGTTGAGTTTCAATGTTTTTTCCACTATGATATTGTAGTTCTTTGGGTTTTATATTTTTTGTTTTTTTATTTATAATCATGTATCATATAGGGGGTTTTATTATTATAATTTATGTTGTATGGTTGTTTATTCTCAAAATAAATTAATCATCCTATAATGATTTCCTAATACCTTGGAATTTTTTTCAGACTTTGGTATCTTGTAGTTTTCACATAAGGTTAGTTGTACTCTATATAATCTCATTCCTATCATCTTGTATGGGATTTTACAATTGGTATCTAACATGGAAAATTATTCTATCTCTTATTAAGGTGGTAACAAGAGAGGAACATTGTAATTTTAAATATATAACTCAAAAATATGTATCTAACCTTATTATATTGAACTTCAGCAACCTTGGTTGTTTGGAAATAAAGGTGTTATAAGACAAATCTTGGTGTGTTATGATCTCATTATCAAGGAATTTTCCAATGAGTGTTACATATCATTCATTGTTTGTGAGACTTCCCACTAGGACTGTATTATTCATTTTGAGTTAAATTATTTATGAAAATGGTGAAAAAGGTTGATTTTTAGAAATTTTGGTTATTATGATTATTTCTTAGAGTGATTTTGAATATTACAATCCTTTAACTTCTAGTGATTTAAGAATAAACAGGGTTTTATCCGGTTAGATAAAATTAAACCAGGTGGACACCATAAAATTGGTAAGAAGATGCTACTATAAATTTGGATTCACCTTAACAATTTGAGAACCATCAACTTTTCCAAAGAATCATTTAGGAATTTCATGATGTGGATATAGGAAAAAATAAATGATGAACCCTAACAAGTGTATCACTCTATACATTTTTAGAAGCATAATCCACTCATCTTTCGTAGAAATTTTGATCCAAAAAAAGTGGAGGTTCACCAGAATAAAATGAACTAAATCATCAAATTATTAGGTATACCAGTTGGGCTAAAAATTAAGTTATAAACATATATATGGGAGGATCTTAAATTATAAGGGTTGAAATTATCTATTAATTCTAAATTCTACCAAGGCATTATGTGGGAGGGATTTTGGGAGTTGTTCAATTAAAAATTCTTTCCACAGACATTAAAGATTGCAAGAACAACTAATTCATTCAATAGAAAGAAAGAGAATCTATTTGTGAGGGAGTTTTTATCCATGTTCATGAAATTAGTTCATTTTTTCCATATGTTTTTTCTAATGTACCCATATAGGCACACATCATTGACTCTTTATTATGACCAAATAATCTCCCTAAGATATTTGTTCACTATGTTAATTATTAGATAGATATGGTAAATAGAGCGATGGTTGGGGAATGAGATATTTTTTGATATCTAGCTACAGGGATTATGTTTATCACCATGGGAATAGGTGGAAATTAAAACTCCGGGAATAAGTAAAATAGATATACCTAAATACAAGGTGTAGAGTGTCTCATAATTAGACCACATGATCAATTAATTTCCCCCCATTATCCGATAAAAATAATGGATAATTTCAATGTGGTTCTACTTTTCATATGTAGTGAGAGTGTGTGACACCACCGAGATCTTGAAATAATAGTAATAAAATAAGAAATATCCAAAATTTCCATTATAATTCTCTAATTTCTGGTTTGGGATATACATCTCATTTTTCATAGGCATACTATGCTTTGACTAAGAGATATCAACATAGTAACTCCTTCCCTCAAAGAAGTGTGAGCCTAGGTGATTCTATGAACCCCACAACTCCTCATGTCCTAAAATCTCATCAAAGAAGTATGGATCAAAGAGTATCTAGTAAGAATCATTATGTGGTTGAGAAGATGATCATGGATGATCAATCTAGTCCTTAAAATCTTTATTTTGAATTCAACTATCATGCAAGCCATATTTGATATGGGTGTATCTCACTCATTAGTTTCTCCTTGTGTGGTGGATAATTTGGTTTTACATATTGAATGATACCTTTGGGTTTGAAACATCAAACACCCCTTGGGAAAGTTGAGTTTCAAGTTACTAACCAATGAGGATGAGTTTGTATGCCATTTCTCTATTCTTTATGTATATATCTATGAACATATTATGCAATGGATTGGTTGACATCACTTAAGGGGTGCATTAAATATTTTTCTTAGAAGGTTATATTCACATCTTCAGAATGCATAAAACATATACTTAAAGGAAGTTGATACCTGCATATAAGAAGAAAGTACCTTTAGTGCTAATCTATGGTACCAAATTTTACCAGTTGGAAACCATTTCCTTGGAATATATTTTTGAATTTAAACATAGATATTTTAAAACCATTATTAACCATTTTCCTAATACAATTCATGATAATTTCTTCATTTTTTCATCTGAAAGATAATTGTAATTTATAACTAAACTTCTACTGGGGACTAGTCCTATCACAGTTCTTCTATAGAGGATAGAATAAATATAATTAAGGGAATTAATTGTTCAAATGTAATATTGGTAAAGAAAAGGGTTAATTTGACAGATCAAATATCAATGGGAATCTCTATATATTTTTTCAATATTATAAGATGGAAATCATAGGATTTTTGTGGATTATTATTATCTTAACCAGGTTACGATACAGAATAAGTAACCTCTATTATGAATTAATGATCGGTTGTATGAAAAAATGGGAGCCTATTGGTTATCTAAAACTAGATTACGACTAATTTAACACCAACTGTGAGTTCATAAAGAAGATATTCTGAAGAAATTATTCCATATATATTATGGTCACTATGAGTACAAGGTTATTCCCTTTGGTCTTATGAATGAACTTGTGATTTTTATAGAATTGAAGAATTGTATCATCCAGTGGTACCATGTTGCCTTTATTGTGGTTTTCTTAGATGAAATTATAATGTATTAAATAACTAAATTTAATTATTAACAACACTTAGATATAGTGTCAATTATCATGAGAGAAAATAAACTTTATGATAATATTTCAATTTTTTATTTTTGGATAAAAGGGGTAATTTTTTCTTACCATATAATTTTTGAAAGGGGACTTTTTGTATATATTGAAAATATAGAAAATGTTATCTATTGTTTCCCACTGAAGAATATTTCTAGGATAAGAAGTTAAATCAGAATATTATGTAACTACCAAGACTTTGTTCATGATTTTTCATGAATTTCCACACCAATGAAATCATTAAAGTTTAAATTTTCTCCTTTCTAAAAGAGTTGTGACCACTAGAAATGATTTTATTATATTGAGTATATGATAAAATCTACACCTATCATCACATTTCCAGTGTTAGGTCAGGGATAAGAGGTCTATTGTGATTCATCTGGATCAGGTTCATGTTTTTTCTAATGTTGGGAGATCATATTATTTCTTATGGATCACAGTAGTTATGAGTCCATGATAAAAACTACTAAAACAATATTTAGAATTGGTTGTCTTATTTTGCGACATAAATACCTAGAATCGTTATTATTTAGAGAGAAATTTATTGTGTACACCAATTATAAATTATTTAAACACATTTTCTAAAATATGGATTTGAATCTAAGGAGACACATATAGAAGGAATATATATAGATATTTTTCTTTGAATATATATATACATCAAAAAAATGAAATTCCTTGGAATATGAATAGATTAGGAATTCATTTATTCAGATTTCTAAAGATGGTTCTGATCAATGGAATCTGATTTATGTTATAACTAATATACACCTAGATTGTGATAAGTTAGGTCATGTTGTAGTTTTCATTCAGTTTTCTCTTATTCTTGATTTAGTTGAGTATGTTTGAAATAACCTGACGTCTGATCAAGAATGTTTAACTATGAGTTCAAAACATAATGGTAGGGAGGCCATTATTGGATAATATCTTGATGGGAGATCTATCTAAAGTTTTAAAGATCAAATTTTTATTCCCGAACCCTATGAGGAATATATTCTTTCAACCTACCACCATTATAAATGGTATATACATCCTATAATCTTAGAGATTTATAATGCACAGATAGAGTTGTTTTGGTGTGCTGACATGAAGAGGAAAGTGTTAGAGTTTGTCATGAGATGGCTCACAAGTCAATAGTTCAAGGTAGATCACCAATCACTAGTGCGTATATTGTATTTTTTATTATTATATAGAAATTGGATCAAATATACATGGATTATTTGATAGATATTCCAATAATGGTTCACAAACATGATTCCATATGGGTAATTGTGTATTATCACATGCATTCGGCTCAATTCAGCCCTATTTTTTTAATCCAAAAAGGATAGAAGAAATGTGAATACTATATATTCGTGATGTTCTAATGATACATGTGGCTGAAGATTTAATTTTCTCTATCTAGGATTCTAGGTTTTAATCTAGGTATTATATGTCTTTGTAGAAATCCCTTAGAACCTAGTTGATCATGATCACAGCTTATCATCCATAAATATAAGGACAATCTGAAGGGATGATCCAAATGTTGGAAGACTTGCTTAGAGATTATGAAATTTATTTTACAGGCACATGGGATGACAATATATCATAAATTGAATTATCATTCAATAACTGTTATCAGGCCTCTTTACGTATTTCTCATTTTTAAGCATTGTATGGTCATAATTTTCATTCTTCATGTTTTTGGGTGAAAATTGGTGAGACATCACTAATCGGTACTATACTTATAAAAGAGAAAATATAGAAGATTTATATGATTAAAAACATAATGGAAATGGATCTGATTCTTTTTATATCATATGCAGATCATCTTCGATGACTGTTATCCTTAGATGTGGTTAATCATGTTTTCTTTAGTATCTCACCATGGTTAGGAAACCGTCATTTTTTTAAGAAAGGGAAGTTTTAAACATAGTATGTTGGCCCTTTTGAGATAGTGGAATGAGTTTTAAACATCACTTATTTGTTTTATTTACCACTAAAGTTATGTTTCATGCATAATTTATTTCATGCTTCTAACGTGATTATGTTCTCTCCTGATTCTAACAATGATATTTTATAGGGCTATATTGATATTAAACTATATATAATGTTTATTTTTGTGATAATATTGATTTTGGATAGGAGAAATATCCACTTATATGGGAAAAATCTTAGTTTTTTATATGTTTTATGTCATCATTTTTAGATTTAGGCTGATACAAAGGAACATGAAAATGAAATATTGATGTATTGGCCTAAGATATTCCAAATAAAGCTTGATATTCTATTTTCTAAGTATGAAAATTACAATATTGAGGAGAATGTAATAATATTTTTTCATGTACTTTACCCTTGTATTGTATATTTTCAATTTACATAATTCTTACAATATTTTTTGGGATTTTTCAGAAAGCATTATAGTTTTTTGAAAGTGTTTCTTGAGGATCATAGTTAGTATAAATTGTGCATTGTCTCCATGAAAACAGGAAAGAATATGTTGGGTGTTATTTGGAAGATTCATTGATAGACCATGGATTATACAAAATACGAAAAAGCTTGGGGAATGTCTATTGAAGGAGATAGTTTGAGAAGTCCATTTTTTGTAACGTTTTTCAAACCTTGCAAGGATGTGGTCTTATGAAAGTAGTACCACATAGTTGACAAACATTATTTAAGACTATATGGAACAAACCAATCATCTCCCTATGTCTTTTCTAGTACCATTCTAACGGTTGGCGCACGGTTTGAAAAAAGGAGTGACCTAACCGTGTAACATGTAGTTAATGATCTAAATTATGTTTTAATTCAAATTTATGAGTTAAGGCCCTCATTATTATCCTATTATTCTAGTGTATTGAACTCATTTCTTCCCCAAGGATCCAAATATTATACCCTTTGATTTTTAAGTGACTTTTGGATTAATCAAAGTGAATTGGTGATCTAGAGTCATTAGTAAGTATATTATCATCATTTTTATACTTAGATATACTTTTCACCTCTCTATCTCTCTCTCAGAGAACTACATCTAGTCTATTATGGATACATCTATGTAGAATGACATTAATATTGATAAGAACATTTTGGATTTATTGAAGGGAAGGTGTTGCGAGAATATATCGATAATTTCTCAGAACCGTTCTTCATTTTTTCCATCCATTAAGAGGTATTTTGCTTATCTCCCATATATAAGTATTCTATAACATGAATTCCTAGTTTTTTAATTGTTTTAATTGGTCTTTCTATGGAAACAGTGTGTTATTTCATGAAAGGAACATTTTTTATTCATGTTTTTGAAATACGGAGAATGGGTTGTCTTTTGAAAACCCACTTTTCTTATAATTTTAAAATCATTATTTTAAAATATTTCTATGGTTTTTACATGTGAATAATGTTTTATGAAATGATATCAAATGAAGAATTGTTTTACATGAAATATAGTGACAAGGAATTTGGAATAATCAGTCTGGAACGTGTTTAATGTTGATGGAGTTTGGTCGAAAGTTCCACCATCAAGCTAAGACAGGTTATGTTCTTAGAACACAACCATAAACGGTAACACCAATATTGAGTGTATGGATGGATGTTCATGTGTGAACATGGGAATGATTATTCCAACTAATAATATTTGATAATTATCTTGTTTATGGTTTTATCAGATGTATTTCATTTATAGTGTATTATATATAATGTTTACCTACTTTTCAACTATTTTATTTGAAATGTGTTAACCAGTTATTATCCTAGTGGTGTGTGTTGAGAAGCCTTTGTGGATTTTCTACCTAGTTAACACTAACCTCATGGTTGGGAACCTTAGTGAATTTACAGATTTCATTTACTAATATATAAAGAAGAATAAAAAAAATTATTTCTCTTAGTAGTCATACTGATACCATGGGCTTGGATGATGGTATTGGAGCTTAGAGATAGTTATGGTGGTTCTTGAGATCATGTCCCTTGATTTCCTTGAGTCTTGTTGCATATTTGTTTTTTATTTGAGATTAATCATTTGATACTCTAAAATTATACTTTTAAAGGTTTTATATTTGAGTTTTTTTATTTATAACAATTCATCATAAAGGATAATTCGAAATTTATATTTTATTTTGTAACATTGTATACACTCTATGGTAAATTCATTAAAAAATATTTTCCTAACACCATGGAATTTATTGTGAGACTTTTTTGTCTTGGGTATGTCACCTAAGGTTGCTATCACTTTTTATCCTATAAATCTAATGAGTTTTGTGGTGTATTACATGATATGTGGGATTGGATGGGTACTCGACGTGTACCACTGCATCTCATGTCATATAGGGAAATGGTACACGATGTGTAACTCTTGTTAGATCACTCAGTGTGTATAATCAGGGAGGTTGAATCATATGAAGTGAAATTTACATTACATGTTTCCCTGACACACATATCATATGAATCAAAATTACCACATGGGAATGTACTCCTTATACAGGCCAATCCAGAAATCCTAGTGGTATACAACATGTGTACCAAGTTAAAATCCCTTCCATTGAATCTATATCTATTTTTTCCTAGTTTATACATGGAATAAGTATGTAGATCACATGATTTATGACCTTCTATAAATATTATAATTTACAAATCACTTGATATCATTATATCATCAAAATATTGACCATTTCTCTTAGCTAAAACACTACTGAGACCCATATCCATCATTTAAGGTCCATTGATGGTCATTTTATAAAGAGACTTATCCATGAAATAAAATCATAAGGGGTTTACTTGTAACCTTTATACCCCTATATTCCAATCAAAAATTTTAATCTACATTATCACACTTTCCAAGGTCCCTTCTGCACCTGAGGATCTCTCCATTCAACATGATATTCACTACAATACTTAAACTGATTAGTCCTGGACTAAGATTTAGATTATTTATAATTAATAATTTTTATTCATTAAAATTTTGACCACTATAAAATCTGGAGATGATTTCAACAAGAAAAAAGGCATAAAATCAAAAATAATTCATAGATAATATGATATTTACAACTGGTGTAAGACCTGAAAATTTTCAATGGGAGCAGATCACCCAATGGTAAAGAACATAAATATGGGAATAAATATTAGATAATCAATATAAATAATTTTTTTAGAGACGTGTAAATTATGATCAATAAATATTAAGAATAAATATCTCTATGCATGACATCACAAAAATAGATTTAAAACCCATAAATCACAAAACATACCTTGAAATTGGATCGCTTGTTTTTGAATTATGTGTCTCATTCAGAGTTTATTATCAATCCTCCATGATGAAAATTCTCATCAGGTAATTTATTTTCACTCAATATCCCTCTATAAATATAGGTTTTTAGAAGATAATACTTGATTTGAAAAATATATGGGTATAATAAGAGGGTTTTGTTTTTCAAGATATCAAAATAAATTTATTATAAATTAATAAAATTTTATTAAATTGGGCACCCATGATGGGTAATCTAGGGAACTTTAGTGTAAACTATAATAACACCATCCCTACAACATGCCCCTACTCCATACACAACTATAGTACTGGTTTCCCCATTTGAGGTCATGTTTATATTTAGAATCCAATTATCTACTAATAAATGCACAAAAACTAAAAATAATATATTATTTTTGACACCCACGAATTATAAAATAAATATACCAATTACCTACCCATGGAGTATTATATAAATTAATCTAAAGGTTCATAATTCACAAAACATGGTTGTTACATATTCCCCACCTTCAAGTGTTTTCTTTAATAAACTATAATATACACAAATATGTGAGGGTATTGAGACCAACATTTACACTCACCATCTAAAAAATATTCTTATGGTTCTCATACTAAAAAAAATACACCTAAAATTAGTAAATAATAACCTTTATATGTTTACTATTGTTGATCCTTAATCACCTCTGGGTATATAGAAAAGGTACCACCGACCACTATGTATATCTCACCCCTATCAATGAAATCTAATGGTTCTTGCATGATTCCCCTAAGTTTTCATAAATAAAGAAAATCTTGAACCTAATATAACATTGGGGGAAATTCCAATTGAAAGGAAATATCTCCCAATTGACATGGGATTGGGAATATAATAATAAACCTTAGTGATAACTTACTCCCCAAAACAAATCATCTAAAACCATGACTTGGAGAGACCATCAAGATCAAAAACTCTTCTTCCTTAAACTCCAATGGTCTTTATCATCAGTCCGTGTTGGACTTTTGATGAGTTTATGTTGTCCTTATCTATTTTTTTATCACATGAATCATATCTTTCACCAACTCCATGAGCATAATGCACAACATTATTATCTCCCAAGATTTCATCCACTATATACATGATCTTCAGTATATCCCTTATAGTACTACAAAGGTGTATTTCAAATAGTAGAGTCATAACTACTTTATACTAAAAACTCCACTAAATTTAAGTTAACCTCCTAACCTCTACCAAAATATGAAAGAAAACCCCTATGAATATCTTTAAAAACTGGAATTTTTCATTTATTCTTCTATTATTATGAGGGTGGTTCAATTTACTATTTCAAAACTAGGCCCTAAATACATATTTCAAACTCTACCACAACTAGGACATAAATTGAGGTTCTCAACCGGGAATGGTCATCAAAGGTACCCCTTGAAATGAAATGATATCCCCTTTTTAATAATGTTACAATCTCTCTAATGAACTCTTCTCATGAATAGAGAGAAGGTGGGAAAAAATAATTTGGTCAATGATCACCCACATAATATTGAAAGGAGTTGTTGATAATTGAAAACCCATCACCAAATCTCTTAATATTTCATCATACATTAACTATTAAACCTCAAAAAAAAATTACAAACCTCCTTATAAAAGTTTCCGTAAATTTAAATATTGATAGGTGACACACCAAGTGATAAACTTGAAGAAACTCAGCTTTATAACATAACCATTTAATTAGTGGTAATATATATAAATAAACGAATTATGAATATTATGTAGAAATGAGAAATAGTGACACCAAGAAGCATAAGTCTTCATTATGAATCTAATTTTTTTTTGAGAATGTATAGAAGGTTGCCTCTCTATGGTTTTCCCTAGATTAAACCCACGATGAAAATTAATAACTAAGGTTTGAGAGAAATAATTTTTTGGAGAAGATCAAGATCATGGAAAACAATGCATGATATATGATATCTAAACCACCACCTTTAACTTTAAATACTACATATCTTAGAAATTAATATTTTAAGAAGGTTTTAAAAGTGTTTTTATGTTAGATTTAGGTTCAAATAAACATGTATATATTAACTAAATAATTTTTTATTTTCATAATAAAGAATTGATTCATTTTATAATTATCAATATTATTTTGGAAATTATCCTACCACATTATAAAATATTATAATGAAAAAAAATTCCTCATTTATAAATTTAATTTGAAAAAATAAGCTTCATTTTTTTATTCAAAATTTAATATTATATTTGGCTTATTTTTTGGATTTTTCTAAAAATATTTATTTTTAGGTGAATAATGAAAAATATAGTTTCTCAAATAATGTAGCTTTTAAGACATTATTAGGAAGTGAAAATGACCTAAAAGTATCTTCCCAAGTAGCCTAAAAATCCCATTATCTTAGACCTATAGTGTTTTTCCTAAGTACCCATTCAAGTATTATTATGGTTTTTTCAAAGGATGTTATCTATAAAAGAGGTATATATTCTTATCGAGCTATTTTAAATTAATGTATTCTTAAAAAACCACCAAATATTCTATTACCATCATAAAATAATTACCCAATTAAATTTTATATATGTGTGTGTTTTTTAAATATGAAACCCTAATCATCTCCATTTCAACAAATATAAATTTAAAAGATCACTAATTCGTAGGTGCAGATTACCTTCTCCATGAAGCGGTGTATTTTGTTTTTCATCATCACATCAAATGAATTATTATAAATATATATTTAATTAATATATATGATATATATATATATAATATAATTATGATTATTTAAATAAAATAAATCATTTATCTTTCTTATGTTTAGGTTTTTGAACAGTGAATACACTAGACACCGGTACCTGCAGAATACAATCTCCATGGATGAAGCATTTTGATTTTCATCACCACCATACATGGATTGTTATAAAAAGTATTTTATGAATTTATAAAATATTAATGAGTTATATAAATGATTAATATTATAATTTAAATATAACATAGTTATTAATGATCATTATAAAATAATATTTTGATATTGATAAATTACCCGAAACAAGCTAATCATCAATTTTATCTTGATGAATCGTAACTAAGAATCTCATGGAATGAAGTTGGAAGATTATAAATAATAATTAAACAAGTTTTATTTTACCTTAAATAAAATTTTATGACACAATATTTATCCAAGAACAGGTTTTGACATCACCATTATGAAACTTGTGTGAAATAATAAAAATTATTAACATCTGGTGATGAAAATAAACCATAACTAGCTAATTAATGTCTAATGAATAACTAAAATTAAATAGTATAAATGTTAATATATTATAATTTGTTTTTTAAATCATATATTAACAAAATATTATCATTATACAATATTTCAAATCACTTTTATGGAATTCAAGAGTAAAGGTAAGGTTAACTTTGTCTCAATATCAATTCCTTGAGATGCATTCATTATCATGGAAAAATTATTACTATATTGGGTATAAACCGCCTATTTGAAGTGTTGTATAATGATTTTATCATAATTAATTACGGTTAATATTCCATTGTAACTTTTTTCTTTAAATAAAATTCAATTTAAATGTTATAAAAGTCATACGATTTCCCTCATCTAAATTTCCCTTCATTGACTTGTGTTATGTATTCACCACATATTTAATAAATTAAGGTGTGTATACTACCTATAAATTTATTCTATGATTATTTTCATGAAAATTTTGTGTATTTACTGATCATTATAATGACATAAATTTTATGACATTTTAATTGAAAGGTTACTAATGCTATAAGGGTTTATGATACAATCTCACCTTTTATCAGGATTATTTCAGTTTCAATTTCCATAACATAAAGTTGTATATTATTTTATTCTTAAACCCAATATATTTAATTATCCATTATTTATTTATTTTTTACCATGTATTATTATTATATTTTATCTATTAAATATAAAAAATAATGAAAATTATTTTTTAAATAAATGTCGTCCTTTTTTCTTGTCTTTGGCATGGAACCATTTCCTACTATATCTGTGCTCTTCAAAATTATTTTATGGATATTTATATATAAATTTTATTGATTTATAAAGAATTTTTTCAAATATATTTTAATTTCATTACAAATATTTTTAAAATAACCTTATTTTTATTTTAGGAATAGGTCATTTTTATTCCTTTACAAAATTATGAGAGGAATGTTATAAGCATTTTTGACATGAACATATTTTGTCATCATCATGAACATTCTTCACCATTAAGCTTTTTTTCATGTGCCAAAGTATTTTCAAGGAAAATTGAATTCCCACTACTCTAAGAATTGTAAAAAAATATTCCAAAAGAAAATGATATCTTCCCTTGTTTTTAGAATCCTATTTCTATATCTTTCATAAAAGTAAGTTTCATATATGTCAACCTAATTTAAAGATTATTATACATAATTGAGGATATAATATTATGATTCCATTCACTAAATTTCTAAAGATGGCTTATAGTGAGAATATTTTAAGGAATCTATCTTGAAACCCAGTTCTTTCTCAGAGGTTAATCATGCATTGAAAGACTAATGAATGATTCCATGTTATTATAGAATATATTTGAATGGTTTATTATTATAAGATAGGTGGGTCCATTAAAGTCTAGAAATGAAATTATTTATATTTTATACCTCGTGAGATAATTCTTTTGATCATGAAATATATGTAGTTAGCTATGTTTACAAGACAAAGTGTTAACTCAATGTATATTTCTATATTATCAAGACATATCATGAACTTTATAAAGTTATCTATATTCATGAGATTGAGAGTTAACTCGATGTGGTTATCTATGTTCATAATATTGAGCATGAACTTGATGTTGTAAGTTATGTTCAAAATTTTGGGAGTAAACTTGATGTGGTTAGATATGTTCACAATATTGATCATGAACAAAATATAATAATCTATGTTCACAATATTGAGAGTGAACTCTATGTGGTAAGATATGTTCACTAGATTATGTGAGAACGTGATTTTTTTAGATATTTTCATAAGAATGAGTGTGGAATCGATGTGGTTATCTATGTTCTAGATGTTATGATTTTCTTTTCATTGGCATATGACATATTAATATGTTATATACTTATATGATATTCCATGCCTAATGTTTATTATCTCAAGTTTCTAAACTCTTATGTCGATGTATATATTGGATAATTCTGGATTACATTCACTTTTATTATTACTTATGAACATATCTTATTTTTCATGTTATTTTTTAAAATATATTTCTTTAATGTGCCTACTTTTTATCTAAAACTTGATGAAATGTTGATATGTTTTTCAATTACTTAGTTTTTTATGTCACCCTATACTTATTTTTTCTATCCTTCAGGTTATGTATATGAGTAAAAACTAGGATATGTCTAAAAGGATATCTAGTTTTGTGCGACTATAGAGAAATGATCAAAAATAAGTTAAATAACATTTTTATATAGATAATCTGAAAAGACAGTAAACCTTTATTGTTATGGTATTATGTGTGTATTTTTTATATGTAATGTTTAAATTATGTAAATATATATATAATTTTTTCTTGATTCATCTCACATGTAATTAAATCCAATGTTTAATGAATGTGTTCTTAGCACAAGATTTGGGATTGTGGGTATGGGAATCTCAATAAATATCTCCCCACTAAAATTAAATCAATCATTGAGGAAGTTTAGAAAAAAACCCACTGAGTTAAGATATACCAAATCTCCTTGAACCACTAAGGATAAATACAACAATTTTACCTTCTCAAAAAACCTCCCTCAAAAAATAAGCATAAGACTTCATGCTGAGTGGACCTTCTACCACATTACCCTTCCATTGAGTATATATAATATTCAAGGCATAGCTCAATAGGAAAACCTATCAAAACCACTTACAGAGGTTTAAATATCTATAAATATAAATGTATCTCAGAATATTATAGTTTGTGTAGACTATGAACTACTCACTGAGAAGGTAATTTATGCATTTCTTCAAAGAAAACGCTATCACTACTAACTCAAGATAATGGGTTTTATAGTATTTCTCATTAGAGATCAACCATTTTCTCCCATAAGAATTTTGTAAAAGCCTCTGTATCAGTACACAACCAAACATAGATCCAATGTGGGTTTAAAACAACATGTACTCAACTCTTTCCAAATGAATCTTTCAAACAAGATCAGTAATTAACCTCGACATATACTTCTAATGGTTTTTATTGGAATCACAACCCAAGATAAGTCTTCCCTAGATCTCTATTAGTATCCTGGAAGCCTAAGGAATCTGTATCCCTCCAACAAACTATTGGAAGATTCTTAATCTCCCACATCCTTGATCTTCACTACAACCATACAAAATTCTCCCTCTGATTTGACATGCACCAAGAGAAGGAACTCTATAATCCTAAATTGAAATTTTGAGAGATTTTAATTCAAATAATTATCTTTTTTATGTCTATAATAATTATGAGATTCTTATCATGATTTTCCTATAATTAAATATATAAAATGATATCATTTATAAAGACATTCACTTCAATATCCAATAAAGGAAAAATTATCGAGTTCATGAGCCCAATGAAAATCACATGGGAATTTTTCATGCACAATTCTATCACCATAAACTCATTGTCAATTTCGTGATGTTGGGATTTCACCATCTAGAGATCATCCTCACAAACCTGAAGGTTTTGATAATTGAGATAAGATTGTTCTTTGAGAACCACTTCACTCCCATTAATTATTCACGAGGTTTTCAATCCTTAATATAATTTATTTTTTCATGACTATCCTCTAATTTGGGTATTTATTTTCAATAAAAATATTCAATATATAACCCTCTTTTGAGAAAAACACTTAGGCTACCCTAGTGTACAAAATAATTCTCATGAAACCCATCTCTATAAGGTCCTCTAACTAAAACTTCATCTTGGTAAAATTATTCAGGACCATCCAATAATATAAAAAAAAGATATTGGGAAAGACCCAGGTATATTTCAATCTAAAAGTACATCTACCATTTAGGTGTATTCCAAGTTAATTCATAGGAAAGATATTTATATAATCCTATATGACTAGAAAAATCTCATCATATAAATAATTAATGGCACATAAATCAAATCTACTAGTTTAGGGGTGATAACCGTCAACATCTTAAAAAAATAAATTATAATCATAAATGAGGGTCACACTCTCTAATGAAAGAAATCATTTCTCCATGTTCTATAAAGAATACCATTTTTGGATGATATTAATTTAACCATACATGAACAATATAAAACCATTATATACCATGGATAATATCATAGGGATTCATCCCATATATTATTAAGTCCCACAAAAAAATTCTATAATAATCACAGTCTTTCATCATCTGCATATGTTGGTGAAAATGTGATCAGTTATAGTAAAAGAATCTATCTTACCAGTCTAGAAAAGGGTATCTACATTGATATCTAACTATTAAGATATGGATGAAACAATAAAGGAGTTAATCAAATTTGTATCAATGATTATGGGATTCATTTTATATAATACATAGATCATACCACAAATCATATTTGGCATCACAAGGTTATATCATTTCATTTCTCACATATGGATGTATCTAGAGCCACCCACAGCCTAAGCCTGGTGTGGACCAATTGAGGTTACATGGTTGAAATTGGATCATATAGACATCTAGCACTAGCTCCCCCTCTTGATTCTCAACAAGATCATTTACCATATCTTATAACTAAAGGACCAACATATCTTCCCCAAAGAGGTATTTGTCATACCTCTGCCTCTGGCATGGAGTCCCATTTACATCGTAAATTTCTATTGATTTACATTAGTTTTGAAGTCACATGCTAAATGAACTCATCCTAGATAGGATATTAAAATACTATATCATAGCTGGCCTGATCCTCTATGTTACTTCTGAGAAACTTATCATTATGAAAGGTACTACAAATGCATATTATTTTGGTATAACGATCTTAATTACATATATCAATTGAAAACAACCGATGAATATCCTCCTATACAACTACCACTAGGGAATTCTACTTTTTTCCCTCTAGAAAGAATCTCTCGATAAAAAATCATCTCTACAAAACCATGAACTAATTAGGTATACAAAGTGGATAAAACTAACTTTTATGTATATACAGTGGATATTATTGAAAATTATTACTAAAAATAACAAATTATAATTAATTTTGAGATAATTCATTATAAGGTCAGTGAATATCAATGCATACTCAATGAAATACCTGTTATAATAATACATCTCCATCTTCTTTAGAATACATAATTAACTAAATGTACATATCTAATACTTCATGTAGATGAGGTTATGGAAATCATACCATGAAATATTCACCTCATCATAGGTTTGGATGACCGATGTCCACTAGAGACACATTACATCCTAAATGAGGCAACAAGTACACTCTGTTGTTTAATTGATAGGTTCCCAAACTAGGAAGAATGCCCATATCACAACCTAAATATAATCTTATTCATCCTAAGTGTCTGGTTTTCCTCAAAAACTTAGTGGTCACTATCAATAAATTTTTTGAAGTGAACTCATACTATGAAAATTATAAATCAATTCTACTGGAATGATATGCTAATCATCAAGTAGAGAAGTTGCCACCAACATTATGGGAGTTGAGTCTATTTTCTACATAATGGATGAAGACACTACTCATTTCATACTTGGTGGTGGAATATCCTAATATATTACTTGAATAAAAGCCTATTCACTCATTTAATTGATGAAAAAAGGCTTCACCACTGGCATAATCATATCACTACCCTGCCTCAATAATATAATGGGTTTCATTCATGGAGATATACTATAGTTGACATGATGAACCATGATCACTTAAAAAGATATGGGGAGAAGAAACAAGTAGGAATTATTCCATAAAAATGATTCCTTAGAGACATGAGTCAACATGTAGATTATCATAATCCTGTTGAATGGATATATCATACATTGCCACAACCTCAAGAACTCAGACATGAAAACCTAACTCAATACCCATTTACACCATTTACCTATGTTAAAAAACTAATACTCACATAATAATTTAATCCAAAATCTGAACCTATGATAAACCAACTCTAAAACCACTCTAACAAGACTCATCCCATCAATACCCCACCTAGGTTGAAAATTTTCTATGTATGCCACCCCATTCCCATCTCTAGTAGACTATGGCCTAGCGGCTTGCATCAGGTAAGTATTTAACCCTTCTTGGGAGGTAGTATCCTAATTTGAAATCATATATACACATATCTCCACAAAGTATATTGTAATTTAGGCTCTAAAAATTCTAATTATAATAATTATGATGCATACAGTGAACCCTAAGATCCAAAAAGTTAAATAAATAATGAAAAAAACAATAAATTAATGGGTAAAATACATTCCCAATAAAACCTAAATATAATTAAACCAAAGAAAATAATTGGAAGGGAAGTCATTAGAATACAATCTCTATATAATAATTTCATTTTCTACAATCACCTCTATTCAAAACTAATATCCATCGATTTCTGTAATATAAATAAATTGTATGGAAGCAATAATAGGGGGTGATGAATTGTAATAATAAAGTCAACTAAATTTGTTTATCCCACTCAAAAAAATAATCTAAGTGAATGTTTTTATTTCTAATCATATTAAAAATATAGATATTAGAAAAAAAATTAAGGTGCTCAAAAGGTAAATGCATTACCTATAAAAATGATATATGCATTTGAAACTAAGACTGTAAAGAATGAAATTCATATAGTATTGAATGAAATTTCAAATTTCATTTAATAGATATTATTACCTAACACTCATGATCATTATAAGTGTTTCATTTTAAATTAATTTGGGATTAGATCAGTTTAATAGATTCAACTAATCAGCATGATCAAAACCATAATTACCAACCCCCCCCCCCCCCATGGAACACCTGGTTAGGGGAAGGTCAAGTCGCCACTACCCTAAGCCCACCTAAAATCTACCTGGGGTTGGTGAGTAGTGATGGGTAGAAATATGACATATGGGATGCCTTTTACTATGGTACATGTACCCATAAAGGTACATCTATCTCCACGAACCAGTGAAGATATAATAATAGAACTGATACAAAAAAATGCATATATAGATCCTTTACACTAATAGAGTAAGGAAAAAAGTAATGAAATAGTGAAATTGGAAAAATAAAATACCACCAGAAACTAATAAAATAGTCCAACATACTCAGTGGGAGGGGAATTCTCCCAAATGAATCTACTAGAACACACCTCGATCAGTCTAGCTCCTAATGTTTTGCCTGTTTCGAGTCCTCCTAGGACTCTGTCGAAAGGTTTGTCACCTAAATAAGTCACGACATGTTTGATTAGATCCAATGCAGGGTTAAGTATCAAAGTACTTAGTAGGAACCTCAATAATTCAAAATAAAAGGTAGAAAATTAAATAAAATAGTCAACTAAACTCTAATACATAGGAGGAAACCCAAGAGAGAGAGAGAGAAAGAATATCAATCTCACTCACTCCTTGACTATACATGTCTAGTCATCTAATATTTACATGGTGTGTGAATAAAAGTATGATAAATTACTATAAGGACATCTAGAAATATATTAGATATAGTAATCTTACTCCCCAAATCTTTTGAGGTCGCAACCTCATATCCATCCATAGGATTCCACCTGAGGATCTAGGTAATACTCATCCAATAGTAACGCTCACCATGAGCCCTTCCATTCTTGATGACACACATGCAAGAGATATCACAAGTAAGATATAACTTTTTTATCCCATATATCACTCATATAGAAGATCTCACACTTGGGTAACATGAAACTGATGGCACATCTTCCATCCCTGATGGAATACATTTGATATTTCATGATCATCGAGTATCTGCACATTAAAAATCATGATGTAACCCAGATTATATTGATGCTCAAATAGGGGATCTAGCTCATTACTAATGGGGGACTCTATTAATCCTACTAGAAACCATAAACATCTCATCATTCGAATATGTGATCACTCCCAGAATTGATAGGGGAGCCCAAAAACCCTTCTGAGACTGAAAACCATGATATACAGATAAGGGATCTTACTTAAGACCATTTTGAGATACTGAAAACCCTACCCATATCTAAATTCTGAGTAGGGGTAATATAGATGATGATTTCCCAAACCCTACTATAACCACCCACTATGTAGGGGATCATATAGAGAATGGCACCACAAACCCTACTGAGATATCCTATGAGGTAGTGGATTTAGTCCTTGTATATGACATTGATGACATTACCAAAACCCCTACCAAAGGAAAAAATATAGGATCCTTCCATATCCTCCTAGAGGGTTTAAAAATCTCTATCTAAACCCAACCCAAAGAGGGGATCACAATCTTGTACTAAGGATGTAATTCCACACTTTACCCTCATAGATATGGACCAAGGGAACTAACTCAACATATATTGGTCCACATAAAACTATATAAATCATCTCTCTAGCATCACCTCATGATGAATGGAACATGAAAAACCTATGTTTTTCATCATATTCTATATGGAAAACCACTTAGTAGAGGCTACTCATGGGCATCCATCTGTGTTCTGAATACATAGATGTGTGAGGGATAATTCTTAATGGAGAGTACAAGACAAGTACCCATAGTACATGGCGTGTCTCTAGAATCTAGAACCTATACATGTACACTCCTAGTAATTAGTGTGTAAATAGAGAATTCATGGAATGTAACCCAAGTCACATAGCATCAGACCATCTCTGAACCTCTGGGCATGTCCTCACTTGTACTATAGCATCCTGCCTTTTTATCACATAAACTTTCATTACATTTTACAAAACCGAGGATCTTTAAGGTTTAGTGTCTTAGAAACCAGGATCTTAAAACATGAAAACATAAAACATTATTCTTAAACACTTGAAAGTATTCTCCTTATGTCCATACTAGGTTCATTGCTGCATCTCATAACCTGGGGACATACATCAAAAGAAAGGGTGAGCAGAAGGCCTAATAAGGGAAATAAGTGGAAACATTTAACTTGTGAACTTGAGATACATCAACAATGTCATGAAAAAAACTTTAAGGCTTGAGAAATAAATCATGAGGCATATCATAATAAAAATAAAGTATTACATAACTTGAATATGGGTCTAAAACATTTAATATTGACAATCATTTCTGTTTCACCAAGCTCCATCCCCAAGGTGTCATTAAAAATTACCAAGGTTATTCACCAAGGCATCGTTAAAAATGGTCATCTCTAGAGATTAAGTCTTTACCCAATGCATTGGAGCGCTATCAGGGTTCACCCTTAAATTTGCCATTATTATCATGTGATCCACATATATCATCATAAATCATTTCATAAACAACCCATATAGCATAAAATAAATGGGGTTCATTTCATAATCATAACGTTTTAAAAACTGCTTTAAAGACATGATCTTTATGTCACTTTAAACCCATGAAAAGGGTGAGTGGGTCTCATGTATGTAAATCCCAGAATTTAAAATAGAAAATTTTGGTATATATGTGAATACCCATTTAGAAGAAATATATTTGAGTATTCACTTAATAAAATGAATTTGAGGATAAGAGAGAGACATTTTGAGATGGAAATTCTGCAGCATAACGGCTATGTTTCGAAGTTTTAGAAAACATTGAAATGAGAGGGGACATGGGTCACCCACTCATAAATGATCCATAAAATAGTATAGAGACAGAATATAAAGGGTATAAGAACATGGTAATAAAATTTTAAAGATATACCATATCAAATGAAAAATATATAAGGAGGACAAAAATAATATTTCTCTTATGAAAATTCGGCAGCCTAACGACGTCACTTAAACTTCAACAAAAATGAATTGACAAGATCAAATAGGGTATCTCATCATATGAAAAAAATATCAGTATGATAGATATAGAGATAATACCCCAACATAATAAAAAGGAACTTGAAATACTTGACATGAAAAAGGAGAAAGGTGAAAGAATACCTTAAAAATTCGGCAGCCTAACGACATCACTTAAACTTCAATAAAATTTAATTGAAGAGATCAAATAAGGTCTCTCATCATATGAACATAAAATATAGTTATGATAGATATATATATCATACCCCAAAATAATAAAAATGAACTTAAAAGACTTGACATTAAAATAGAACATGAAAATGAGAAGGGTGAAAGAATCCCTTAAAAATTTGGCAGCCTAACGGCGCCACTTAAACATTATTAAAACAAATTGATGAGAGAAAGTGGGGGTCTCTCGACATATGAACATGAAAAGTAAGGTAGGATGAATATAAAATAACATCCTACAACATAAGAACATGGAGCATAAAAGATATGACATAAAAGAGAGTGCTTGAAAAGAAAGAGAGAGGTAGGATCCCTTACCTTAAAACGTAACTCTTAAAACTCAAATTTTGGGCCCTTGAGGGCTTGGGGGAACCTTGGGAGGACTCCTTGGGAGGTAATGAGACCATATATTTTTTGGGGGAGAGTTGGGAGTCGAATGGATGAGAGGATGGCTTGGTATTTATAGGGAAAGTGAGGGGACAAGGCATTAATGGCCAAGGGACACCTCATTGGTGGGTTTGGAAAAACCATGGGCTTTCCCATGGTATTTTCCCATGGTATTGGCCACTTGGGAAACCTCATACCTTATCTTTATATTCATAAGTCGACCAATATTGATTACATACTTAATACATCATTTAATGATGTTATTAAACACCCGTAACATAAAAACTGTATTTTCACTATTCATTGAAAATTCAACTTTCTCAGAAAAATCCCAAAATTTCACCTTAACCAAATATCGATGCTCTGATTTTAAAAATGAACTCCATTTTATAAAAATATTTTTCATTTAATTTTTAAATAAATACACTATTCACCGAAAATTCATTTTTTCAGAAAAATCCCCAAAAATTACTTTAACATAATATCGATGCTCTGAGTTCAAAAATGAAATCCATTTTATAAAAACAATTCTCTAAATATTTTTAATTTAATTTTTAATTAAAAATTACTATTCACCTGAAAAAACTAATACTTGACTAATAATTTATGAACCCATTATTTAACCATTTTATTGAATCACATTACTTAATCAAGGTGCCTAGATTATATGAATACTTTCTTTAAGCGAGATTAATAATCCATTTGGTAACATTACTAATCCTAAGCATAAAATAACTATTCATAATTTACTATTCATCAAAAATTAAGTTGATATTATTAGACTCTAAATTTCATACTGAACATAATTGTAGAAGACCATTTTTTGAAAATCATTACACATTTTTAATTATTTAAGGTTTACATAAACATTTTTTAAAATATCCTTTCTCCAAAATTTACCAAAAATATGCATACTATATTTATCCAGACATTTGAAAATTTATAAACTTCATCATAAGAAGAAATCAAAGTTTTTTTTAAAACAAAGGATTACACAAGGTAGATATGGTCTCCTTACATAGCCCCTAATCACACCAGCATAGGACCAAAGTGTAAGGTGTGCTCAAGTTTGAGAATCTAAGGGAGGCTCGGCCAACATCGCATGAGTAGTAATTTCTATCAGTTTGAACTTCTCGTGAAGGCAATTCCATTCTAGCTTCACATGATGAATTTTAGCTTGGGTTTGGTCAAAGGCAAAGCCCAGTGGTGCTACCTCCTTCCCAAGTTCTGTTAGATGGGCTTCGATCGGTCCAAGACTACTGGGCGAGGCCATCGAATCTTCTTTCTATATTAATTAACCAAGATCACTTGTATTTAGAGACAATAATCGAAATGTTTAGTTTCCATCAGTCATATTGACCAATGGTTATATAATAGTCAAAACCCAATGGTCCCATTTTAATTATACTCATGTTATCAAATGAAACAGTTTTGTTGAGTATAAAAAATAAAATAACACCCAAAATTAGTAAACAAGATTTATTCAAAATTTCGGGTCGTTACATGTACATACCCTGACTGGAAATGTGACCACACATGACATGTACCCTATGTAAATGGTGTGTTCCTCTTGACCTAACCTAATTTTATGTCCTTATCTACACCCATGTAACTTAAACCCTTCTCATTTCCTTTAGTCATGTACTATCACATGTACATGTCCCTTGACATGGAAAGCCTATAAATATCCATTACTGGATGATATGGGATCACTTTATGGCATGTATCACCAATACACAGTATGTAGTCCCCAAAGATCACCATCCCCAAATGGAAAGTACACATGGAGTGTGTTAGAGACCCTATCCTTTTACAAATATTATTACATGATTTTAATCATAATTTAACATCAAATATGTTCAAGGATTATAAAGTCTTGTTTATTTAGAACATTATGTACTTAATATGAAAACATGAACACCAAGATAAAAACTTATTTTATTTAATCTAAATAATAAAATCCTAAATTCCATTAAGATGTTACATTTTTATAGGATAACTAGGGTAATATATAAATAAAATTGATGAGCTAAAATCCTAGTAAGGTAATAATCATAGGAATAAAACATATGACAAGGGATAGAAAGTATAACATGATGTAATAAAGTTATAGAACATGAATAACATAATGAATAAAAACATGTATAACATGGGAACATATAACCATGACATCAAGGGATTGTTTTAACATCATAAAAAATGATATAAACATGATTCAAGGTTAAACGAGAAGACTATGTGACAAGGTGAACAAAGTCCCAAAAAGGAATCAAGTTCACTCCATGTCCAAACATGATGTCTCACGAGACTAAAAATTATCCAATTAATTGAAGCGCTATGTGGATGAACGAAAAATAAAATGTTCACGAATATGTGATCCACATGAATAATCATACAGAATGAATCAAACAACCAAATAAGGTTTACCCATGGAAATAATTGGGTATCATAATCAGGTCAGGGACATAAAAAAGGAACATTATAATGGTTTCCATGAAAGAGTGGATTTAAATCAAACATGTACATTAATAATGTAAATTGGGCATAGATAACGATAATTTATGTTAAACATAAGTGAATACATGTAAAATTAGTGTTTTGGAATATTTTGAAAAAATATTTCAGTGGGGTTTAAGGAAAATATTAATGATTATTTAAAAGGGACAAGGTATAATTGTTTGTATAAAACCAAAAAAATAAAAAACATGTTTTTTCATGATGAAATGAATGATTTTATAAAAATATTGGTGGATTAATCATATTATGGAGGTCAATTGAAAATGGGTAAGAAAATGGTAAGTTCCCCTAAATCGGTCTTTCTTTTCAGAAAGAATTGAAAAGAAAGCATTTTTAAAATGTGATATTTCCCATAAAAGAAGGATGATCTGATCTAGATACTTGATTTTGTAAAATTTAAACATAATTTATAAAAAAATATTAAAAAATAAATATGCATTAAATAAGGGTAAGTAGAGAGAAATAGTAACCTGAATGAAAATAGTGGAGGTTCAGGTAGAATCACATACCTTATGTATGAAAGTGTTCTGTACTTGCTATTAATATAATGGATAATAAAATTTAATACACTAATTAATTAATTTAGAAACTTTTATTAATTTATTTTATTTATTATAATTTTTTAAAGTTAATTTAGGGTCTTTTTGATGAGTTATAAGATATAATTTTGTCAATCTGGAGCATTCATTTCCTTGGTTTTCAAGATCGGTATACATGTTTACTTGTATGGAAAATAATGTAAACTAGGAATAGTTGTAGAGAAAAAATTATATGTCATTAATAATATTCTAGATTATTAAATGGTTATATAAGTTATTTGGTTATTTTTTATGAGGATGAATCATTAGATAAGATGTTAGTGATAATCATTAAGATTGTATTGGTGGTTTTTTGATCATTGTGAAAAAAAAATTCTTTATTAATTAATACCTTGTATATATAATGGTTCCAGAATAATAAACAAGATTTAAAATATATATATATATTATAAAATTTTTAACCCTAAATATGGTTTTATGATCATCCTTGAAGGTGGTAATGTAAATTGAAATATTTTCCGTCATTGAATGTGATAAATCAACATATCACGGATAATGCTTTCATTTTTATTACAAAAGGAGAGTGGAATGAAATGGTGATGGATTATTCCATTAGAATAATAACATTACAATATATTTAAGGTACTGGATTTATCATACCATATATATTAAGTGATGTGATAATAGAATAATAAAATAAAATAACTTGAAAAGAAATTAAAAGAAAAATAAATAGGATTTTACCTCATGGATCATTCTTCTTGAGAACCTCCTTAGGGGGATTGGTTTTTGTATTTTATTTTAGACCAAAGGATATTTTAAATGGGGTAAGGTATTGTGAATCTATTTGTGTATAATTTTTACAAGGCTCAAATATTGAGAGCTGTGAGGAGAAGAGGTGTTGAGGAGTGGTATTTATAGTGGATGAGAGGGGTGTTTTTTGATTATTTTAATCATTAGTTTATTATTTTGGATCAAGACAATGAATAGTGTGGATACTATTTACTAAAGAAAGTAAATATTGTATTTTATTTTGAATCAAAGGAAACTTACATCATCCATGACTCAAGAATAACTCAAAAAATCATTTATTTACCTTATACTGTAAATTACTGTATTTCACTATTCACCAAAAAGTCAACTATTTTAGAAAAATAAAATAAAATTACCATAAAAAAAATTTGACAGGTAGAATTTAAATATTGAATACATTTTATGAAAGTAATTTTATAAATATGATAAAATAAATTTATATTTAAAATCATTATTTATTCAAAAAATACCAATTTTAAATTTATAACTGATTTTATAACACATTGAAAAGATAATTAAGGTCTCATTAAATTATCATATAAATATAAGACAAAAATATATAATTTATGAACATATTTTAAGAAAATAAATTTTCTTTTAAATCATTATATGAATTATTAAATTGTAATTAACTATTTATGACTTACAAAATTCCCAACACTTAATTTATCATTACTAAAACATTAATTTACTTATTCCACGATATAGATATATCATATTTTTATTTATAGGAGTATTAAATATTATTTATAAATTCATAGGTGAGGTTACTATTCTATTTTATGATTTACTATTACTAAGGGTCACATTACTATTCTAAAGGTCAAGTTAATATTCTTTTGGTATAGGTTCCTTAACATCTAGAAATACGTCAAATTTTATTCATTCATCATTAATAAATTTTTTATTTGGTTCTCTATGTGATTTTATCTGATTTATACTACATATAATAACTGTAATAATATAGTTTCTATTGATAATATTTGGGTTGTTACACTATTTCCCCGTATGAAATTTCTCCCTTGAAATTTCATTTTACAATCTATGGTGAAAATAATTGAGGATATTTCTCCATAATTGTTTCCTTTGGTTCCCATGTTACCTCCTTGAACCTATGGTTTGGCCATAGTACCTTGACTACGTGATTGGTCTTGTTGTGTAGAACATTATCTCTATGAACCAATATCTTCCCTGGATGATCCTCGTAAGAGAGATCAATATACAATTGTACAACATCAGAATTAAGTACATGTGAGGGATCCATTATGTACTTCCTTAAGAGGGATACAAGGAATACATATTGTACTTGAGACATGGTTAGTGGATGTTCTAGTTGATAGTTCATTACCCCAACATGATCAGGAATCTTGAAAGGGCCAATATACCCAAACATAGATTTCCTTTCTTCTAAAATCTCTTAATCCTCTTCCATGGATATATGAGGAAGAATACCAGGTCTCTAACTATTAACTCTAGGTCTTGTTGATTATTGTCTGTATAACTCTTTTTTTGACTTTGGGATTCTCAGTTATACTATTGAATGGTATTCAACTTTTCTACCATTTCATCGACAATTTTTGAACCTATAAGCATATGTTCACTGAGCTCATCCTAATATGATATTTTTCTTCATATGTTTCGATAATGGACTTCATATAGAGCCATTTTGATTCATGATTTGAAACAATTGTTGTAAGAGGATTCAAATAGAGATATATGTTATTCCCATCCTCCTTTGAAGTCTATAGAACACACTATCAACTTGTCTTCCAGTACTAGAATAGTTCTCTTAGATTGGACATCACTTTAACAATGATATCTCATACTGAAGTTCAACTTAGTGTTCATAGAATGTTAGAGACTTTTCTAGAACATGGATGTGAATATTGGATCTCAGTCAGATACAATCAATAGTGGTACGCCATGAAACATTACTACTTCTTTGATGTATATTTGTGAAAGTTGATCCAATGAGAAGTCCACTCAAATTGTGATAAAGTGAACTGTCTTTGAAATATTGTCCACAATAACCCATATATCATTTTTTCCTCTGGATGTATTTGGATATCCAGTAAAAATGTCCATGTTGATGTTCTCCCATTTATATATTGGTATGGTTAATAGTTTCATCATCCCCTTATACATTTCCCTTTTATGCTTCACTTGCGGACATATTGGTAACTTTGATGTATTCTCGGCAATCACCTTTTTTATGTTTTCCCAATAATAGTTCTATTGGATATCTCTATATATATTTGTTCCTCTTGGTGAATAGATAAGGATGAGGTATTTGCATTATTCAGAATACCCATCTTTATTTCTGGATTAGATGGTACAAATAGTCATGACCAAAATCTTACAACTCTTTCCCCATCTATTATGAACACTGTGGATTTCTCATTTCTCATGGATTCCACCTTCTTCTAGATTTCCAAATCATTTCTTTGGTCATCCTTTATTTTCTTGTTAAGGTATGGTTGATAAATAATTTCAGAAAGGACTAATGATGTTCCTTCCTAAACTATTCCCATGTCCATCCTTTGATGGTATAATAAGTTTGGATCTTTCTCAATTCTCATTATTGATAAAGATATAGATCCTTTCTACTTAGAGCATCTATCACCTTATTTGATTTACCTGGAAAGTAGTGGGATGAGCAGCCGTAATCCTTGAGGATCATTAACTATCATCATTGGAACATATGAAGCTCCTTATATGTGAATATATATTTGAGGCTCTTATGATGAGTATATATTTCAAACATATTCATATATAGATAATGCTGGTATATTTTTAACGTAAAGATCACAACCAAAAACTCTAGATAATATGTGGGATAGTTTTTATCATGAATTTTCAACTACCTTGAGGTGTAGGCTATCAATTTATCACTTTTCATCAATACACAGCCTAATACCTTATTTTAAGCATCATTGTACACCACAATGAGTTACCCACTTGGTGGAATTGTGAGTACTAGTGCATTGATATGCCTCTTCTGAGCTTATTAAATCTTTACTCATATTCTTATATCAAGACTTACTCCCCCCCCCATCGAGTCATCTTGGTTTGTGGGTTTGAAAATCATGATAGTTTTCTCACAAATCCTCAGTAGTACCTTACTATACCAAGGAAGTTATGGATCTCTATTATAGATATTGTTATGGGCCACTAATCAATTTTATTTTTCTTGGAAGGGTTCATGAATATTCTTTTCTTGTGATAAAAATCCCCAATAATGATACATCTTCCATCTAGAACTCATATTTACTACACTTTTTCATATAGCTTCTCCCTCAGTAATGTGTTTATCGCAATATTCAAATTCTCTTCATGTACCTCCTTCCTCTTGAAGTATATATAAATATCATTAATAAATAGTACCAAAATTTTGTCAAGGTAATATCTAAAGACTCTATTCATTATTTCCATGAAAATTTCCTAGGAATTAGTGATTCTAAAGGGAGTTACTACGAACTCATAGTGTCCATACCTCATTCAAAAAGAATTTATAGGAATCTCTTCCTTCCTCAAATTTAATTAGTGATATCCCAGCCCAAGGTCCACCATAGATAAATAACTAGATACACATAAATAATCACACAAGTCATCTATCTGTGGTAGGGGATACAAATTCCTTATAGTGATTTTAATGAGCTCACGATAATCAATTCATAGGCGCATTGATCCATCCTTCTTCTTTATGAAGAAGACTGGAACACCCCATGGGGAAGCACTCGGGAAAATAAAACCCATATCCATATTCTCCTATAAATGTTTCTTTAGTTATTCCATCTCAACTATGGTCATTTTATAAGGAGTATTTCATATAGACCAAGATCAAGGAATAAGTTCAATTTAGAACTCAACCTCTCAACTAGAAGGAAGACCAATAAATTATTCAAGGAATACATAAGTGTATTCCCTCATGATGGGAATGTCTTTGATCATGATTCTCTCCTTTTTCATAATCACTTGAGTTTGATATGCTTGATCATAAGGTAATAATATCCATAATTGAGATAATTGTTCTAAAATAGATTCATCATTCTCTTAACACGTGTATAGAATTGGAAGATAATTTAGGAAGTGAAGATTGATCTCCCTTTCCTAATACTTTATGTGGAATTTATATAAAGTTATCTAATCTAGGTCCAATATAGCATCAAACTCTACAACAGGAAGTATAACAAGATTTTATTGGATGATTAGTCCATAAAAATTAAATGGGAAGGAGTTATAAATATTGGATAAAATAATTTCTCCATTTTATGTTCTCACAGATAAATAAACCTAAAAAAATTTTGGTGGTGATTGAATATATCTACTTGTATTACAAGATATAAAACAATGCGTAGAACGAGAATCTAAAAGTATATTCTCAATTATTCAATGAATAACCAACATACCTTTTAGTACATCATTATCAGGATCCACCTCAAAGGTAATGATTTTATATTCCCATCCATACAACATTGGAAGTTGTGGATGTTTATTGCCCCCAAAAACCCTTGGATTAGGGTAATGGCTCGCATAATGCCCATGTTCCTTACAGATGCAACACTACACTAATAGTTGAGTGTTGATCTTAACCTTATTTTCTTATTATAAATTAGTGGGTTTCTTCATATACCATCAGTGGTTATTATCCATATGTCCTTATATTCCACATCTGAAGCATCTCTTGGTTACCTTTAACCAATTTCTAGGATGATTCTTCCAACACATTTGAAATATGTGATGTTAGGTCTTCTATACATCATGGGATTTATCTGTTAATACACCCATATTAAACTCCATTTTCTACTTTTTTCCCCATGCCCATGATACCACTGAGAGTCTTCGATATCCATTTCAACTATAATGAAACAATATACAATCTCTTCAAAGCTATCAAAGCATTGAATCACCAAATATTTTCATAGACTTTGATTTAGTTCACTAAATAATTGATCCACCTTGTTTTCAGTGTTCACGACATTGTAGGTGGTGTATCTTGATATCCTTTTGATTTTTTCTTCATATGTCACCATATTATCATCTTGCTTTTTCTTTAGTCAAAGTAACTCCCTTTCTATCCTAAGACGAAGGGTTTGGGGTATATATTTATTGAAAAATATTTTCATGAAATATTCTCATTCCATGGAATCAATTTCTTCCTTAGACATCGAGTTCCTGATCAGTATCTACCAATGATCAGATTCCCCATGAAAACGATAAACTACCAGCACAAATTTTTCTTCTTTTGATCACCGGAGTATAGAGAATACCTTCTCAATAGATTTAATCAGTTTTTCGGTGAGGAGAGGATCAATATATCATCAAAACATGGTAAGTATATTAAGTATAAATAATTAGACATCAAATTTCACTTTCTTAGGAGAATTAGGTAATTCCACATGATTCAAGTTATTATTCATAACATGGTCTAGTTATGCTAGTACTATCATGAAGTTTTGAGAACCCATTCCAATCATATTTGGCATATCATTTGGTAAGTCATCACATTTTCTATCACATTTATTGTTGGAAGGGGTTCCTCCATTTCAAGCTATTAACTAAGAAAAATAAAGTACAATTAGTGGTCTTGAATACTTATCTAATATGCATATAAGAATAATACATTTAACATTTGAGGATAAACTTGTAAATGAAAAGTATATCCTAACTTGTTATACCATAAGTTTCAATATAAGTTAACTATGGTGATTGAATTATGACATGGTTTCTAACTACGATGCTCTAGTAATAATCTTGAAAAATAACTAAACCTCACTTTGATACCATCTATAGACACCCTATCCTTGTACAAATATTATTACTTTATTTTAAGCATAATTTTTCATCAAACACAACCAAGGATCATAAATTATTATATCTTTGGAAGATTATGTATATAATTTGTTAACATGGAAAAGAAACTAAAAAAACTTTTAATTATCCTTTATAATGTAATCCTAGAATGCATTGAGCTCTAACATATTTATAGGATATCTTGTGGAATACATGAATAAAAGGGATGATCTAAAAATCCTTGTAGGGTAATAAGCATAGGAATAAAACATAACACATGGGTCATAAGGTATAACATGCTAACATAAGGGAATAGACTATAGATAAACATAAAGAAGAATATCATATATAATTTTTAAACTTGTAAAAATTAAATCATAGGAATGTGTAAACATTATATATCATGACATAAACATGATTCAAGTCTAACTACCAAGACTATATCACATGGTGGACAAAGTCCCATAAAGGAATCAGGCTCACTTCAGGTACCAGCATGACGTCTCATGAGACAAAACCTTACCAAATGAAAAGGAGTGGAATTTGGGCACACCTGTCATAACATGTTCATGAATATGTTTTCCACATGAAGAATCATACATAAAGAATCATACATAAAGAATCAATCAAAAACATAAGGGTTACCCTTGGGAGTAATTTGGTATCATAATCATTTCAAGAGGCATAAAAAAGAGAATATCATAAATGTTCCCATGAAATAATGGATTTAAATCATAAATGAACATTGATAAAGTCAAATAGTCATATATAATGTTATTTTAAGTCAATATTAAGTGAATACTTGTAAACTTATTGTTTTGGAAATAGTATAAATAAAGTATGTTAGTGCATTTTAATGAAAATATTAATGATTCTTTAAAATAGAAAAGAAATAATTATTTTTATATACCCATAAATGAACTGAGATATATTTTCATGATGAAATTTTCTTATTTAATAAAAATAATGTTGGATTAAATCATATTACAGAGATCACTTGAAAATGGGTAATGGAACGAGAAGTTTCCTTTAATCGGGATTACTTTTTGGAAGAATTGAGAAGGAACCCCTTTTAAACAATATATTTACAAATAAAATAATGGTGATATAATATAGATAAATGATATTGGAACATATAAACATAATTAAGAATAATTAAAAATAAATAAATAAGCATTACATTGTGATAAATAGATAGAAATAGTAACCTGAAAGAAAAAATGGAGGTTATGGTATAATCCCTTACCTTATGTCTAAAAGTGTTCTTCTCTTGATCTTAATGTCATGGATAATAAATTTAAATTAATTAATTACATTTTATACATGTATTTTATTTATTATAATTTTATTATGTTCATTTATGTCCATTTTGATGAGTTATAAGATATAATTTTATTGTTCATGAGTGTTCATTTCCTTGGTTTTCGTGATCTCTTTACTTGTTTTCTTATATAAAATATCATGTAAAATGAGAAAAGGTTTACAAAATTGAAATTATATGTTTTTAAATAACATATGTAATATTAAATGTTCATATAAGTTATTTAGTTATTTTGGGTGAGGATGAATCATTAGATACCATGTTACTAATAATAGTTAAGATTATTTTGGCAGTTTTTTTTCATTGTGAAAAAAAATATTAATTAATATCATGTATATAGAATGGTTATAGAACATTAAATAGGATTTAAAATATATATATATATATTATAATCTTTTAAAACTATAAATATTGTTTTTTGATCGTCCTTGAAGGCAGTAATAGAAATTGAAAATTTTTGTACTTAAATGTTATAAATTAACACATCACAGATGATGTTTTCATTTTTAGTACAAAAGGATATGGGAAATAAATGATGATTAATTATTAAATTATAATAATAATAGTCTGGTATAAGTAAGTTACTATAGATATCATTCCATTTGGATGATGGTATGTCAGGAGAGAATAAGAAAAGAAAAGAATATGAAAAGAAATTAAAAGAAGAGAAAGAGGATTTTACCTCTTGAATCCTTCTTCTTGAGAACCTCCTTACGGGGATTGGTTTTGGTCTTTTTTAAAAAGAAGTCTCATGGAAGTGTGTGAGGGTCTTGGAATGAAATTTTTATAGAATTTTTACAAGACATAAATCTTGAAAGATGTGAGGAGAAGAGGTGGTGAGGGTGGTATTTATAGTGGAGGAGAAGAGTGTTTTTGATTATTTTACTCATTAGTTTATTATTTTGGATCAAGACTATAAATAGTGTTTATTATTATGACTAAAAACAGTAAATAGTTCATGTATGTTCTAACCAATTTCCACTTACATTATTTTATTACTCCAGAATAACTAAAAAAATATTTACTTATCTTAAACCATAAATTATCATATTTCATTATTCACCAAAAATTCAACTATTTTGGAAAAATTGGAAAAAATTCACCATAACCATTTTTTATGTGTAGAATTAAAAAATGGACACAATTTTATGAAAGTTATTTTATAAATATGATATTTTTAATTTTTAATTATCATCATCATTTATTTAAATAATACCAATTTATAATTGTAAACAAATTTATAACACTTTGAAAAATTAATTAAGGCATCATAAAATTATCATACACAAATAATATAGAAAAATATCAATTTATGAATCTATTTTATGGAAATATTTTTTTTAAAATCATTATATTAATTATAAAATTTCAATTAAATATTTATAACTTACAAAAATACCAACACTAAATTTCTCATTTCTAAAACATTTATCTACTTATTTCAAGATATAGATATATCATATTTTTATTTATAAGATTGTTAAATTTTATTTATAAATTCATAGGTGAGGTTACTATTCAATTTTCCAATTTACTATTCTTTAGGGTCACATTACTAGTCAAAAGGTCATGTTACTATTCCATTGGTTTGGGTCCTTAACTTCTATAAATACTTTTTATTTAATTAATTATTCATTTATAAATTTTGTATTCTTTTCCCTATGTGATTTTATATGAATTATTCTATTTGGAATAACTGTAAGAAGGGGATTTCCATTAACAAAAATTTGGGTTGTAATAGTGTGTTCCTATAGTATACATCGTGTGGTCACGAACTCCAAATGGGTATCCACTACGAGCCACCTAAAACACCCAAATCCAACCTAAGACCCATAGATCTACCCATAGGGGATCTCTATGAGCCATAATATGGATCTAAACCATAAAAACCCCAAAAATGATAGTTGGGATATAAATCTCATAAATCCTCCTTAATCATGTAAAAACATTGATGATTTTGCTCTACAACAACACCCAAAAGTTGCTCTACCTCGATGTTGTGATGATCGATATCAAAAATGTCAATTAATGGAACCTCTTCACCTTAGTTCATCCTTGGGTCATTCTTTGCACAAGGGGGATCCTCCCTATCCTATCTGTGTGTGAGAACCAAAGGGGGATGGATATGTTGGTTTATTTATTTTTAAATTCACTTATATATCATCAACACACTCACCAACACTTACCCCCAACCAAGAAATTGATTCCAACAAAATTTATGTCACGAATAGGGTAAACACCACGTTCTAAACTAAAATGTAGTTTGAAATTTCTGATCTGAGACTTAGATCAATAGTTATTAAACATTTCTTAAGACACTATGCACATTTGTTATTAAATATTTATCATTTTAAAAATCACCTCACTGATTCTCTCTAAGCCCCATAATTATGTGCTAACTAAGTTGATTTCTCTAAAAATATTCCCAGAAATATTCTAAATTCTTATAAGGAAAGAATTAGAGTAACTTTACTCTCCCCACCTTTAAAAATTTTTATTAAAAAAAGATAAAACCTTCACAAAAATGAGGAAAACTATGATTCCAACTAGGTATCTCATGGTAGTGAGTTCTCCTAAGGGTTCCCAAGTTGTCTACAAACACTCACTTAGGAAAACCACAATTCCGTGAAGGGTCCACTCTGCTCCAAACCAAAACACTACCTGGTACCTCAAAAGGCCACTCCACATATGGTTAATTGCTAAAACCTTGTCAAATAATTAAATATATTATACAAATTTCTCCTCTACTAGGAATGTTGGAAAAAACGAAGAACCAGGTCCATCTGTAGTCCATGGGTCTAATGGTACACTGCCACAATAACTGGAAGCTGATACCGATGTAACCTGATAGTCATCACCCCCTGGAAGGGCTTCACCCTCAACATCCCCAAATATCATAGACTCTATTAGAAAAAATTCTATCTCCCACTTGATCTGACCAGTATATATGTGAGCTAAAGGGCCTCCCATAGATGACCTCAAATAGTACTACATTGATGGTGGAGGGAAAACTGAACCATGCAAACCAAAAACCTCGAAACATGTTTTGTAGAACCCAAAAACATTTCTCTACTAGTAAAATATATAAAGAACATGTCTAGTGGATATTTAATCACACATTACCCCTTTAATAGCGTCTCTCAGTTGTACCTCTCTACCTCACTAAAAAAATGATAGGTTACTGCCAACAACTAGAGAAAAGTTGTGCCATCGTCAAGTGCCTCACATGCAATTCTAGCGCCAATCACATGAGGGTTCCAATGAAAAAGACTCCCATTATATAATCAAAATGGGTGAAGGAATCGGTTTATAATTCTATCATACTCCTTCTAGGTGAACACAGAGCTTCCCAAGTATACACACTTGGTTTTACAAGGCCCTCCATCTGCAAACCTCCAACTACATCAAAGATCATGAAGCACCGTGGGAGTCAATTGATAAAGTGACATTAGTATCATAGAAATACATGGGTGATTGTATATGAAGAAGCCCAAATATCAATGGGGATGTAAACCTGTAAAATCCTTGGGAAGACATCCTCACCACCACTAGTATCGCAAGAAATTGATATCTCATAGCACTACTACTCAACGGGTTATATTAGCCATCTGACCAAACATGGATGTATCATCCCACAAATGAGATTTTCCTAGTTATCCATGAATCACGCCTAAAAAACGAATAAAACTACATTCCACAAACTACAAATCACTACCACATCCACTTCAAGAAACCATATGGGAATGTATGGTATGAAACCAATCCATACTAAGAAAGAAATCATAGGGTCGCCCTGCCACTACCGAAAGGTTCTATGAAAGGCCCTCTTCTCCAGAGTCAGGTTGCACTAATGATAGGATTATATGACCTTTCGTCTACTCTAAGGGAGGCTCCATGAACATTATTTGAGAAAAAGGGTATACTTGTGTCACTAGGCCCTAAATAAGTTCTTTTCTAAGAGAAATTTGAGCATGACTCTATCCAACTACTATAATGTAAGTAGTAGTATTTCACACCCCAAACCATGCTTGATCCTCTAGGCTTGAATCCCCTTATACATAAATCTCATCACTTCCCTTTCCAGCTTATTCACCACACCTAGAGCCTACTCTAACACCTCAACACACCATCCCTCCCCAAACACACATGTAAAAGGAACTCATCTGCCACACATCAACACTATCCACCTTGGGAAACAAAAACTCACCCAAAGTATTTTGTATCACATATCAAAAAAATTTCCCAGTGTGAAAAGGATCCCTATTTCTTGTGAGTTCAATTATATGTCAAAAAACACCATCACAGTCTTATATTGATGCCCCACATTACCCTAGATAAGCCTCGATCAAGAAGTGGATAGAAAATGTTATCTCACACCTTTATCAAACAAGACTTCCACAAAAGTCAAAATCATGAAGATTTTACGTCTATTCATCATCATATCCTATGGGTTATAGGAATATTTTGTCTAATTATTTCATTAAAAATGTTCTTCATCTCCCTGAGCATTGCATGGACCACCTAGGGGTGGTGGTGGCAGCTAATCAAACTATCTTACACCTCCTTCTACTATATCTTCTCTTCTACCATGTCATACATCATGGGGGACTCTATGGTATATTAAATATTTCTTACAAGGTGGTCCATTGACTTTCTTACTCTCAGCAGTATGACGAGTTAGACTATCTCAAATGATATGTCCCCATTCATCACAAGAAAAACACTGCATCTCCCATAAAAGACTAGATCTAGCTTAAGGTCCATGAGTTGTAGATCTGTTTACCTAAGATCATCTCCTGAATTGTCTCGCACACTTGGATCTATAAGAATTTTTTTAGATACCATCTTCTATGGTCTCAACACTAGTGTGCCTATCACAAATAGTTAGAGTATGGTAAGCTAAAAATATCTCCATAAACAAGGCCCAATCAAGCACCCCAATATAGGTGGGAATGTAAAACAGATGTCATAAAAGCCCTAATATTTCGATTTAATCCCTAAAAAAAGGATTTATAATAGAAAACCTGATGTAAAACAATATATAGGGAGCAACACAAAAGGTTTTGGAACCTCACAGAATACTATGATGTGGTCTTTCTTCCCTGCTAAAGCTATAGAAGCTCATGGATTTGCATCGATATCAACCTGACTAGATAAAACTTTTTTATGAAGTATCGATCAAACTCCATAGAAGTGATTATTCTCCCATAGTGGTTCTATATCATTAGACTCCACCATCACCTGCTCAAGAATTGTAGATGGATGGACACTATGCCACCATATCATTCGTAAGTTTCTTTATAAGGTATAAAGCACATGTGACTAAATAAATCTAGTCATCAGCTACCTGGGAGTCTGAATCACCCTAATATGTATAATGTTTCTCCCTATGAAACTCATGAAGCACACTCATCCTACACACATTCATTAATGTTTCCTCCATCATAACATACTTCTCATCATATAGTGGAATGTCTTGAAAATCACCTAGTGACACGACCTCCTATGAATACCCCTTAATTGAAGCATCATCGCTTGGCAGATCAACATCACATTTTTTCCATAGAACCATAGCTATTTTTCATCATGGTGGTATCTTTAAATTGATCTAAGATGAACCATAGTAAAAGAGTATATCTAGGGAGCTCACTCAATTATTACATGGAACTCACAACCTAGTCATATATGATGTATGTACCATAATTTCCATGCAACAGATTTCTACATGTATTGACTCAACATGAAGGTTATGAGAGTCCTGGAGAAAGGATACATTGGCAACCACACCAACACTGGAGTACCTGGTCTAAAAGATAAAAATGAAACACTTAAACATTTTTTCCACAAAACTCAAAAAAAATCTCACAACTAGAAAACTACATCGGTCCTAAGAAAGGACCTCCTATGATACTAATTGACAATGATCTGACCCACCGGGGCCCCACTGGCTTCTCAAAGGTTGAGCCATCACTACCCCATGCCTACCTCCAATAGTCTAGGGGTTGTTGACCGCTTCCATGTAGGCATATTAAACACATGTGAGGCCTTATCCTATAGTACCTATACACCATAACACATATCCATATCCATGAAACAGTGCAGATATATGAATATAATTGATATAAAAACTACATTCATACATCTATTACACAAATTGAATATAATAATAGTTCAGAAATTATGAAATTGAAAAACAAATCCCATAAAAATGGATAAAATCACCAAACATACTCAGTAGGAAAGGACTACTATCAAATACAACCACCAACAAAAACCTTAGTCAGTCCAACTCACTTTGCTTCACCTACTCCATTTCCTCCTATTTCTCCATAAAAGGCCTATCATCTATATAAGACACAACATCTATAGGAAGATCCCATGCTGGGGTGAGTATAACAATACCTAGTCGGTGCACCATGAACCCAAAATAGAAGGTATCAACTAAAATAAAATCGTTCATTCAACCCCAAGTCAGAGGAGTAAAACCAAGTGAGAGAGAACAAGAAACTCCATTTCAACCACTCCTCAACTATACATTTCATGTCAACTCATCTCCACATGGTGTGTCAATCAAGGTGTGATCCATCACCTCAAGGATGCACTTAAAAATCCTTGATATAATCATCTCAAACCTCAAGCCTCATGAGTTCCCAAAATCACACCAATCCAAAGGATTCCACTCGAGCCTCAAGGTAATGCTCGTCTAGGTGTAACTCTCTCCATAATCCATGATTGGGTGATATCACTCATTAGGAATATCTCTAAAATCCTATATGCAACTTGTCTGTGAGATATCACTCATTGGGAATCACTAAATTAATGTAAAATTCACGATTCTTGATGGAATGCATCTAAGAGTACATACTCTTTAGGTCTATCTATGTGGAAAGTCATGATAGACTCCAGTAGATCTTGATACTCATATATGGGATCCCACCCATCACGGATGGGAGACTCAACTAACCCAACTAGAAGCTTTTATGATCTAATAAATCACAAAGGGTATCACTCCTAAAACCATTGGGGAATTCTTAAAATACTTTTAAGACTGTGAACCATGATACACGAATAGGGGGCTCACTTAAGAATATTGGGAGATACCAAAAATCCCACCTAGGGAAAAAGAAATGACAACAAATCTCACCATATCCTCTTTGAGGGATGAAAAAACTCTATCTTGACTCAACCTATATAAGGGGATTACAGTCATGTATTGAGGACATAATTCCATATTTTACCCTCATAGGGATTAACCAAGGGATACCAGTCAACTGATACTGGTCCGCACAACACTATAAGAGGCATCTCACTAGTATCACCTCACACCACATCTCACATGAAAAATCTGTGTCCCCCATCATGTTCTACGTTGAGAAAAAAACCGGGAGGCCACCCATGGGACCCCATCCAAGTCAGGAAGATTGATATGTGTGAGGCAGAAGTCTCCAAGGCGAGTGTATATTGTGTACCCATGGTACATGACATGTCTCTAGAAACATTCTGCAGTCCATGTCCCATCCCAGTACTCGGTGTGTATATAGAAAATACATGGTATGTACCCATTCTCACGAGGAATGTGACCTTATCCAATCCTTTGGGCATGTACTTGGCAGTAAATGGCCTGACTAGCCATGTCACCACACAAGACATGTTCCCAAAGTTCATGTCATATTACTCTTAACCAGGCTCAAGTATGTGTCCTTATTTGTGACCATGTAACTTAACTCGTGCCCAAGTCCTCTAGCTGTGTACCTCAACACATCTTCTTCCCATAACACATAAATTCTAAAAATGTACTTGTCCATACAACCTAGCCTCACTACATGGTTTTTTCCCCCAATACACTGCGTGTAGTCCCCAAAGTTCATCTTCCTTAAAAGGGAATAACACACATTGTTTTCTCCTACACTACTTGCTATTTGATTCATAATTATGAATGTCAATCCCCTAAAAGCCTCCTAAAACCCCTTATTTCCACCTAAAACTCACTGGTCTACCCATATGAGATATTTAGCAATCATAATAGGGTTCGAAAACCTTAAAACAATGGATTAATGGATGTAATGATGTAATTCTCATAAATAATCTGACCTTATGGAGAAACACAAAAGCTTTGAGTCCAAAAAAGCACCAAGAACATGATCCAAATCGATCGGGTGATAATCAGCATCAAAAATGGGGTTTATTATCATCTCCCCACCTCAGTTTTTGATGGGGACATACTTTGCACAAGGGGGATCCTCCCTCTCATTTCTTTTAATGACAACTAAAGGGGGAATATATTTCTTTATTTATTTGTAAATAAATTAATATATCAAAAACATGCCTTCCAACGCTCCCCCTCATTCGGGCCCCCAATTCCAACAAACCTCATGTCATGCCTAGGGTGAACCCCATGTTCCTCTATCAATTGTAGTCTCATATTTTTGATTTAATACTATGCTCGTGTGTTATTAAATATTTCATGAGAAACTGTGTATGCATGATATAAAATATATAATATTTTAAATATCACCACACCAAAGATCTCTAGGCCTGGAAATTATATCCTGAATCGACACTGGATTCCGAAATATTAGAATGAAATATTTCTATGTCTTACATAGAAAAATCAATGGTTGTACATAAACACTAGAAATTCATTAACTAAGCTAGTAAATAATATAATGTTTCACACCTTGAACCTCTTCTATTTAAATGTATGAAAAAGGTATCTCTATTACCAAGAACCTCTTTGATGTCTTCAATCATCATAAATTCCAAGTACCCGAGACATTATTAAACTCCACGGTTTAGAATATATTGATTCTTATACTTTGAATCTTGAAAATCATGATGATATGAAAATGTGAAATTACAAAGGAAATCTAAGGTTCTTATAATGAAACCTAAACAAATGGTATCTTTTGCAAATAATGAAAACAAAATAACATCATGGATCTCAAAAACAGTGAGTTGATACACAATAATCTATTTATTGAATTATAATTTCTATGTATATCCCAATCCATGAATCCATGGTCCAATTTATAAAATATGATGTGACAAAATTCAATGGTCATTTTACAAGTTCCTCATGTTTGGTTACAACAAAATGAGATGTAAACTAACTTTTTATGAGTTTATATCTATATTCTATTGGAGTATTCAGGTTTCCATCAAACCACTTTGACATTTTTTGTCATTTAGATTGTCAAACTTAGTTAATCAGAATATAAAAATAATAATTATATCTTCAAAAACAAAATTTTAACTAAACCATCAAGTTAGCTCTAGCACAAAGTAATGTGTTTTGTTATTTTCAAAAGAAAGGATATGAAGGGTCATTTAGGACAAAAATATATCTTATTTTTAAAATTATATGAGTAAAAGTAAAAACTATGTCAATAATTCAAATAAAATTTTGATTTATCATTTAATAAATATCACATGGATATAACATTCATGGGATGGAAATATCACTTTTGAGAAAGAAACTAGGTTAGTAACAAGAAATATCTATTTTAATAAAAAAAAATTCCCATTTGAATAAATATTAACCATAACATGAAATCTATAAATTTGAATAAACAATAAAAACCCAAGCATCACTAATTTCTCCCTATTAAAAAATAAAGGATATATTACCACCAATTTCTCCAATTTCTTCCCATTGTGATTTTCACAAGGAAAAAAACAAAGAAGATACATAGTTAAATATTTAATTAAGAAAAGGTGTAGTTGTTAAGAAAAATTATTTTCATCAAAATTGAAATTTATTCATAATTTCCATAAATATTACTTCCCATTGAGATATGTAACGAATTTATAAGAGTAAACATCCTTTCTCTTTATAACAAAAATTTTTATTCATTGGGGTGGACTTTACCCCTTTACTAAAAATTCATATGAAAATAGAAAAAAAATTCCCTCCTTTTTAAATTATCAAAAATAAAAATAAATTTAGTGATAATAATCAGTAGAGGATAAGAATATAAAGGGGTGAACCTATCAAAATTTAACTTTTGATGCCAATAGATTAACATATTCTCACAAAGATGGCTCCATAGAATATTCTAAATCAATTTTGTTATCTTTTATTGAATCAATGAATATAATCTTATACAAAGATACACAAAATAGAATTATATTTTTTAATGGTTAATATGAAATATATTAAATTTCACATGGAAATAAATACAAGGTATGAGTAAATATTAGGTTAGACCATTCAAAAAATAGACAAACTTTAAAATCATAAGAGTAAAATTAAAAACATAAGAGTAAATTTGAATGTCTAAAGTGTAAAATTCAAAAAATATTAATTTTAACTTAAATATTTAAAGTATTAACTACTATTGAATCATAAAATTAAGAATATGTATAATATTTATACCTAATATATTCATATTAAATGAAAAAATAAGAAAAAGAAACATAAAAACTGAGGGTGTATTCATAAAAAAATAATACGATAGGAAAATGGTACATATCCTAGGTTAATTACTATTAAATTTAACTATAAAATATACCTTAAGTTAATCATAGTACCCCAAAGATGTTCAAATTACATCTGGTTTATTTTATGAAATTAGATATAAGATAATATGGTGTTTATGTATGAAAATTTATCATAGTTATAGACATATAATGTCCTTCCTATTTCTTGAGGAATATTTCCTTGCTGAGAGATAGAGAAATAAGAAACAGATCATATGATCACTTTATATATATTGTACATACCTTTTTCTAGTATATTAAAATTATGAGAATTTAAGGGTTTATAAAAAATTTCATAATGTTGATTTTTAGTTTTGAGAAATTTGAGAATAATATAACCCTTTTTTATATGGTCCTAGAGGATGTGGTGTCTTATATTTTTTTATATTTTGAATGATTTTTTGTATTTTTAGAGAATAAAATCAAACATTTTTTATCACCAAAAATCATATTTTAAGGAAAACTCAAATAAAGATCTATGAGAGTGTGTTGCATCCATAAAAATTGATTGCAACTACTTCCAAATACCATATATTTGGATTTATTAGTATAAAGATAAATTAAATGTTTCCTATCACTAGATAATGAGATTTAGGCTTCATAATGAAAATGAAAATTTCTGGAAGTTCTATTATTATCCATTATGCACCGACTAAATTTAGTAACAAAATAAGTCTTAAGAAAAAAAATTAATTCCATAGAAATAAAGGAATCCAATTTTCGATGCCCCTTTAAAATAATAGAAGGTTTGTATAATTACCATTAAAATAGATTCCCGTTTTTTTGGATCCATACACATTAATATAAAAATTGAATATTTTTAGTCAAATAATCATCATGTGAAGTCGTATTTTGATCATCCCCTTAAAGAAAATTCATTAAATAGTTTTCTGAATTCATTAATATCATTTTTACTATAGTGAGATTAAAGAGTACAAATACTAAATACATTTTCAAAAAAATGATTTTTAAATAAATTATATATTTTTATTGACCTATTATTATTCCTTTTGGTATTTCAGTTAACTCAAATCCAATAAAGTAGTTAAATTAACGCATCTTACTCATATCAAATTCACTTTTTATAAAGAATGAAAAATTATTTGCTTGATTTTTTAGAATAAACCAAAAATTATTACATCAAAATATATTTTTATAATAATGGAATTATTAGAAACACTCTTGGTAAAAATATATGGCTCATTCGTTCCAATAAAAAACATTTCAAAGAAAATATCTAAAAAATTTATCACACCTGGATCTCAGGGCTTGCTTAAGTCAATAAAGTTTTTTGGTAAGTTGAAATACATGTATTAATAAATCTAACTCTTTAAAAACATTATTTCATTATAAAACAATTCTTCCTAAATATATCTGTAACGGAAGACACTCTTCACTTTTATTTGAAATAGAGTAAAGTTATGTTGATCTATGAAAGCTAATAAAACATATATGGAATCAATCCTAGATAAAAGTGTAACATTTTATCCATAATATATTCCATTATCATTTTAGAAATAATTACAAAAATTCATTTACTTATTTTGTACTAAAAACCCATTTTCATCACACCGATTTTGGAAAACCAATTTGACACCTATAATTAGATCTATATAGTGGTTAATGAGGGTCCATAACATATTTCATGGAAATTGATTAAGATATTCTTATATACAATCCATTTGACTCTTATACCCCAAGGAAACATCTAAAATTTAATTTCCTAATATATATTTAAATTAAATATACTCCCACTATTTTCATAAGCAAATCCAATTTTTAATTTATTTATCTATATAACCAGTGATATTATCACTAGGATGATTACTTAAGATCAACTAATTTCTAGGTAAAAAATAAATATTGTTCCTCATGTAAAGAATGATCGACTTCTATGAAAATAAATTATAGTAGTCTAACTTTAATTTTCAATATGATGGCATGTTAATTTATAATGTATTGGATTCACATTCTAGTAATAAATTGTGATAGATTTAAAAAATTATACTTAATTCATTTTTAAAAGGATTAGTATAATCAAACTATACATATAACATTTTGTTGACAATAATTGTCTATTTTTGGAAAACAAGATATTACTTACAAGTGGTTGAGTAATAAATAAATATTCCAATATTATCCTTTAGTTAAAATTTATGTGTATTGTCATTAATATTCAAGATGGATACATTGATTCCAGAATATTTGATGTAATGAGGTATATACTTTATACGAGTCCACATTTTATAAGGTGGTCTATCAAAACCTATATGAAGTAAGACTTTTTTTATAGTATAAAATGTTTTACTAATTTATTGAACCCATAAAGTATATAGAAAAACAATATTCATCCAAAAAAGACTATGTAATCTTATTTAGGGTAAAATTAGTTTTTTCAACAACAATTTTTTTAATGGATTTCATCATGTTGAGAAATTAATTGTAGTTCCATTTTCTATAACAAAAAATTAAAAATCAAAATTTACTAAATCTCTACCATTATTACATTTTAAAGTGAGAATCTATAGGATTCACTCATTTTGAACTAAATAAATAATATTTTGAAAATATGAGAGTTATTTAGATTTAAGAGGTACAAAATAAACCCATATGTATCTATTGTAATCATCAAAAAAGACATTCACATAGTGCTTATTTGAGATACATACACTTTTCATAGGATTAAAAATATCCTTGTTCACTGACTATATAGGAACTAAATTTGAGCATTTTCTAATGGATTAAAAACATGACTTAATTGTGTTACTATATTTTCCAGGATAACAATCAATGGAAGAATTAAACATTTGTTCTAGTGTATCACTATGTATTAATCTCTTAGAAATATAAGGTATGTTATGATCATTATAGTTTTATAACCTCTTATTCCAAATCCAAGACTTGTCCTCAACCGGAGTAAGGTTATTTATATTTTTGAAATTATGGTTCCCAAGGTATAAGGTGTATACCATATCATTCTTCTCAACATATAAAAAATTAACTCCTTATGAACATGTGATGGTGAATTGATCATTCCCAATATTCATAGAGTAACCCTTATCAAATAATTATGTTATAATAATAATTTTATGCTTAATTCATAAAAAATAAAGCACATTATAAATTGAAGTCTTATAAAGGAAATAAAAAAGAACAATTTCAAATAATTTTTCCAAGCACATTGTCATGACATATGACATGTCTGCCATTTACTTTTTGTATGTTTTATAAATTAAAAATATCTGTCAACATGTATTGATACAAAATTCCATGTACCATGTATTTATTGATGGTAATTATCCTTCCTTCTTATAATAATCCTGGTTGAAATTATTATTCCCAAACTTATTTTAGTATGTTGGTTTTATAAAATCAATTAATAACCCACATCTATTCAACTCTGTAGTATTATATAATTAAAATCTCTTTAGAAATATAATCCATTTGAGTTCTTAATGAATAATAATTTTTAAAAAAAAATGTTTCATTAGTGACCTCCACTTTGATATTTAGTACAAAAAGTTTAACTTTTATGAATTAAATAGTTGGATTGAAAATGTTAATTACCTAAAATAAATACCATTTTGGAAGATGTATGATTTGTTTTCAACAATACTAGGATCCTATCAAATTAATCTCAACCAAAGTTAAACATATATGGATTATTTTTTAGACTACTAACTTCAAAATTTTATTTTATAACTATGTTCTAGTAATCATAAATTGAAACAATTATAGATTTTGAATCTAACTTAGATGTAAAAAATAAAAATCATGTTATTAGGTTTAGAAAAATATTACACATCCAAATTAAGTTCTTCATTTATAATTTTATTCTTCATATTCATAAAATAAATATATATATTCATCTACTTAGATGATAGAGAATCATCTTTATCTTCTGATAAAATATTATTATATTCATCATCCCAAGTGATATAAAACTTAAGGTCTCAATATAAATTTGGAAAAGATTTTTTTGTCAACATTCCATTGAAGCACTTCCCATTTTGTTAGGAATTATCATATAATCCAATAGACTTATTGTTTTTGTCATTTTTTGTACCACTCCTATCAAAAGAATATGAGGGGGCTTCACTAGAACATCAAGTATTATTTATAGCTCGAAATTAAATTTCTCTTTTCATCATATAAATTATCATTGATTATATATTCTTCTACTTATGTTTCATGGAATTTAGTATGATATGGCCAGGATTTATACACTAATATAATATAACATTCATTTAATATTTCTTATCTTGCATATATTTTACATCCTTCTATTGATATTCTTAGAATTACTTTTTAAAAATTTTGTTCGTCTATCATGAATTTTGTACTAATAAAATATCACTAAAAATCAAAAAATGATATTTTAGTTTTATTTTTAACTTTTATAATAGGAAATACAAGGCTTAAAAATGTTAGTTCATATAGGTAAGGCACTATATTTTGAATAAAATTAAAATTTGTTCTTATTTTTCCCATTATTAGTATCTCTTTTAAGTATACTCTTATATTATATAAGAGTTGAAATCAAATCATAAAGAGTAAGATTTTAAAATTCTTAGTTTTTTAGATAATTGTATCATTCGATTCTGACTATTTCAAAAGAACATATATATTATTTTTTTGATATGCTGCTCATAATTTATCTCTTTCTCACCAAATTACTAAATAAAATTCATGATTTTCATGAACATATGGTGTGTTTAAGCAACTGAATCTCTATGTTGACTTTCAAATGTTTGATAGTCAACAGGAAGAGTCAATCTTCTATTTTCTAAAAAATTATATGTTTTGAAGTATATACTCTCAATATTTCTTTAAAAAATTCATAGCTCACATGATGAAATTTTAGTACTGATCATCTACATCACTTATATAAAAAATTACTATAAACCTTATAAGTGGATTGATATTCAAGTTTCCCTTCATTTATAAACATTAATATTTCATTCTAAAAATTTATTTATTTTCTAGTTATAATTAAAAAAATGATCAACCCCAATATTTTTAAAAAAAAGTATTCATGTGATCTCTTTAGAATTCGTAATTAATGCCATAAAACGTCGTTGGTTTGCTCATATTGAAATTCACTAATTTTCCAATAGTTAGACCAATATTTTTTAAAAAAATGATAATTTATATTTTATAAATTAATGTAAAAAATGAATATATGTTTCGAAAAAAAATAGAAAATATAAAAGTATAAGAGAAAAGTACGATACATATATGTAAGGTTGGTATCATAAAAAATAAAGAGATAATATCAAACAAAGATACAATCACTGATACTAAATCTTTTTATAGAGATAAATGATATGAAAGCAACAATATGGGGTGAATTTTAGTCTCATTGTTAACTAAAAATGTTTCTCAAACTCGAAAACATAAACTACATTAATGATATACTTTTTTATTAATCAGAGTAAGAAAATAAGTAACAAACATAAATTAAATTAATCAAAATATAAACACTTAAACATTAAAAATGATATAAATATAGAGGAAAATAAATTAGAAAATTAAAAAAACTTGATGTATCAGATGGAATAGAAATACACCTTATGGGATATTATTACCAATTTCTCTAAGTAATGATAATTATTCATTTTTATTTTCCCCTTTTTATAACAACCCATTGGGTGTGTGTGAGATTTTAATTTTAGTGGGATCCTTATTGAACTAAGTAAGAATTGAATGTATGAATAGGGGAAGTTTTATACATCCATTTCCAGAAAATTACATGTTGTTAAATTGTAAAATGTTGTCTGAATTGGTTAAATTGGTTTTATAGAAAATGTGAAGGGGGTTAGATGATCTCATGGCTTGATTATGATTTTAAATTGGGTAGTAAAATGAGGAATTATTAGATAATTGGCAGTGTATTTCTTGTACATTTCTACTCTTTGTATCCTGATTCCATTAGATGTCATGGAAATTTCTACTCCATGGATCGGTATTCCTAATATTCATTAGACATTTCTTCTCCATAGATATGGAATATTTAGCACTCAAAGTACATTGATACTTATTTGACCTATATTATAAGGAATTCCATAGATGTTCTCCTTGGATTCCCCAAAAGTCATTACCATGTTTTCTATTGAGATGCTCCATGGACTCAATGAGGATACCTTGGTTATTTTATACCTTGTATCCAACATTTCCGGATAAAATTTGATTACATATCTTTGGTTAATGTAGAAGTTTTTTCATGCTTTATAGTTGGCTGAGATTATGGTGTCTTGATTATAGATATCTCTAGTATGGGTGTTTGACCATAGTTAGTAGACTATGCATTATCACTCCTAATTATGACTTTAACATTCATTACTATTACATCTATTATATATTTCACACAACTTAATATTATATTCAATGACTATATATGTTATACCAAACATTGGTGTTGGTTGAATGAGTGTCATCTCACACCCTGTTCAAGCTTTCATATGGTACCCCGACATATTTCATGGATGTAGGTTGGGACCTGGGAAAGAACTCAATTTATGATACTTGATTTCATCGTTCCTTAAGAGAAGGGGATCCAAGGACTGATCTATGTCAATGATGCTAGATGGAGATAGTTACTTTTGGGTTTTTTATTCTTTTAATACATGTACTGTATGTGATTCCTTTTTTCATGTATTTCCATCATTTTGTATAGATACATTACATGTTCAACATATTGTACATGAAACTGCTTCTGGTTGTGATATTAATTTCAGTCTTTTGGATATTATTCTTAGCTTTCTCATTTATTCATATGCTTATTCTATTGATTGATACTGTTATAATTCTATTCTAAACTCTGATCATGGGGGTATAGTATCTAAATTGTACCACCTTAGACCCTCGCATCTATTTGGCAGCCTCTAGCATATGGGGAGGCATGCTTGAGGCCATGTCACCCCCCAGCTTGGGGAACTAGTTTTTGTCTTTCACATCAGGACATTACATATATATGTTATTGCGTTAACATAATAACATATAAATATATTTAGGATATTGTTGTTATTTTTTTCATAGTTGAAGAATATTTTAAGGAGGTGGAGGAATAAATAAAACTAGAACACATAGTTAAAAACTATACATCTTCTTTGGAAAATCTATTTTTATTAACACAATAATACCTCTAAGATATATATTATACCCAAACTAAGGCATCTAGGACATGTATAGGGATGTTATTATAGTATTTTAAGGGATCATGTATGAACCAAATTGGTTTTTAAGTGTGAATAAATTAGAATATGTGATGCGATTTTATAAAAAATAAGAGGGGCACTCTAAGAATTTCATAAAATATTTATTTAATTTAGATTTCCAATAAATAAAAATTAATAATATTATAAGATACTATGATTATAATTCTAAATTATCTCATGAAAAATTTTAGAAAAGTTTGGATATCATTTGTTCCCTTAAATTTTGGTTTTAACCCTCAATTAACCATTTTCACACATACCATGATAACAAAGTTTTTTACTATTTTAGGGTCAAGATAGTTCTTATAAATGGAAGAAATTCATATAAATAGACCATTTTTTATATTATAAACAATATACAACTCACTTGGAGTAATATAGTATTTTAATGAATTTTATTTGATTTAATACATATATATTATCTCAAAATATCAATAATATCAATTTTAGAACATTCATTTACTTTGAATTTTATAGAATCATGTAAACAAATTAAACATTAATAACATATTTTAATAAATAAAAAAATTATTTTTATTTATAAAATTCATGGGTCACGTTAATTATTTCAAACTATACTAATTTTAATATTTTTATTATCAATTGTTTTATTTTTCTATCAATTGAATAATTAATGCGTCAGTATTGTGTGAGGATTTAATGTAATTATTTATTAAATAAAAAATAAAATTAAAATACCATGATGGATATAAATATTTAATATTTCAAAATATTATTTATAACCAAAAAATCATTGTTTATCTCTAGGAAAAAAATAATATAGTTATTATAAAGAAGACTATGACATTTTCTAATTTTCCTCTAATAAAATATTATAAATGTCATAATCACATCCATATTGGAATAAAATAGCAGAAATTTTTCTTAAAGATGATTATGGAAGATATATACTCATAAAATAAAATTTATGCAAGTTTTAGGGTAATTTTAGAGCCCTTTTATTTTTATTTTTAACATTAAGTACATGATTTATCATTTATCGTGGTTACTAAAACTACTATGGTTTCTATTTTTAATGACAGAAAATAAAAGAGACATATTTAATAAATTTATAACCACTTATTCTAAATATGAAATCCATTTTTCAGTATTCAATTCATAGAATTTTCATAATATAATTTAAAATTAAACTGGAAAAACGCGATTATAAATAGTTTTTAAAAAAATCCCTTTTAATGTAAAAATGTTTTTATACAAGATTCTAGTATAAAATTCATTTAAAATGTATTTTTTAAAATAAAAATAAAGTAATTAATTTTTAAACCTCATAAAAATAAAATTTTAATTTTTAAATACTTTAGACAATCTGCAATTTTCTATAACAAAATCAGTATTTTTCACAATTCACTACAAATCAATATTTTCATAAAATACTCAAAAAAGTAATATTTAGATAATTTTTACATGATGATTTAAAAAATAAAATTAATTTTTTAAAGTTAAAATTAAATAATTTTAAAATTAATTTTTTTGATAAAACCTTATAACAAAAGAGTTTAATAAAACTATTTCCTTTTTTATTTATAAATTATATAATATAACTATTTAATTCATGAATGATATAAATCTGAAAATATTTATTATATCATAACCAAGGTTGTTACAATATAAACTAAATAACCATGCTACAAATTTAGGAACTACTTTCCCCTAAAAAACTTCTTGATACAAAACTAAAAAATAAATGATTGACTCACCAACATTGGAACATAATAAAAAGAATCAACATGGTTTGACACTTAACCGGATCCATGGGAGGAAAATAGTAATATTTTAATTAAAAATAGAAAATTGGATAATTTTATTTTGAGTTAAATGTTACCATAACTATAAAAATACTTAAAAATAAATAGATGTAAAAATAACCCTAAAAATCACACATCCATGTAACCCCATCACCCTTCCTATTGATGATCGACAGGAATAGCTTCCAATCAATTATCCTAGTTTTAATAGAATCTGATCATTTTGATCCATTTCTACATCGATTAAAGAAACCACAAGGTGTTAGTTATTATATTAAGTGAACACCTCCTTCCATAATCAGTTCCACTACATCTGAAACTCATCCTTCTGTGTTTTGTATTTCACAAGTCTATTTCTCTATATCTTTGTTTTAGCTAATTACTCATAAAAAGGTCCTTTGCAATGTTTATTTTTCTTTTCAATAATGTATCCTTCAAAACTTTTATCCTAATCACCCTTTCCCAAAACAAAGTATATACCAATTCCGACGGTCTCAAAAACTGTATTCAAATAAAAATCAAGTAAAACATTTCATCCTCAAACTACCCAAAACTGTTGATGGTAATATATAAAAAGATTTGAATCTATGACCACAATCTATAACCATTAGAAAATTAATCCCTATTAAAAGAAAAAGAAAATTCATTTAACCATTAGGCTACTCCCACAAGGAAAAAAGATGGTGTTCCCAATGCTCACAAGTTAGAAATACACTATATAAGGTTTGTGGAAGGTAAATACATGTTTGTGACTACTATGCACATATCCATAGATAAAAGAACATTATTCCAAAACCTTCAATAGTGAAAGGAATATAGTTTCCATTGGGACATGACTTCTGTTTTAAAAAATTAATGCATTATAATATAACATAAACAACTTTAATTAAATAATTTTTCAAAACAATTATGTCTAAATGAAAATGTGTAAATAATATACAAAAAATACCAAAATCTATTTTAATTATCTATATAATATAATTTTAATATTAATTTATACATATGTATCTATAAAACCAATAAATAAATTAACACAAAAATATATATATATATAACTTATAAAACAATTATGTAAGGATGTTTTTATTTTATAAAGAATTCATTATAAATTATTATATTCATAATCCTTTGATTTTATCGACATGACATGGATGTTGTTTATACAATGTGAGTTATATTTAAAAAATTGTTTTTCATACTCAAAATGTAATTAATAATAATTAGGTAATGTGTTTTATAATAATTACAATAGTTAATGAGTACACACCCTTGAGGATACCAAAATTTTACATGATTTGTTCATTTGTTGGATCATCTGAAAAATAGTTTTTAGAAAAAAAACATTTGTTTATAAACAATAAAAACAAAAAAAAACATATAATTAAGGTTGAACATTGGTGAATATTGTGTTAAAATCTTATATTTAAGAAGTTTATAGAATTAAGAGGATGTTGGGAACTATAACATAATCCCATTACTGTAATGATAAAAATGGGAATCACTACACTTAGAAAGGCATATGAAATTATCAATTCTTTTTCCCAACTAAGAAATGATATTAATGACTAATGAAAGAACAATTCAGTATTTTAGCATCCAAAATATAATAAAAAACTATAAAATCCAAATAAATTATCACCGGAATAAATATAGTGCATAAAAAAACTAACTGAAAATAAAACATTCATATCATTATAAATTAATATAATTATACATTTAAATAATTATTTTTTGTTATAAAATATAAAAATAATATATTTACCTAACAAAAAAATTTGTGAATAATTTTTTAGTGAATGAATAATTCATTGATTTTTAACCACATATAAATATACCTCCAATAGAAAAAAATTATTTATAATTAGTTTATTGTAATTGGAATGACCTAAATTGTATTTACAAATAAAATATTTAAAATTTAAAATAATTGTTTGTGTAATTTAAATGAAATATATAAATAATATTTGTTTTATTAAAAGGGATTTACAAAATTTAAACTAATTATATATTTAAAAATATACTTCAGTTTATTGTGACCATAAAAAAATTTTGAATGTAATGCGGTATATTCCTACATATTAAAAACAAATAGAAAATATTTCCCAGTGTTTCAAATCAATTTGAGAAATCTTAATAGTTTTTAGCATAAGAAACATGTTTTGAGCTAAAATATTACTTATAAATGGAAAACCTACATGTTTTGATCAATCCAACTATGCAACTAATAAGAATGATGGGTGGTATATTCCAATTCTTTATAAATGTGTGTAAACCCATTTTTAAATAGTTTTAAAACATTCCAAATGATCATTTTATTTGTTTTTACCATGTGATGTTAATTTGGAACTTCTAAAATAGTTTAATTTTTAATAATAACTTATTTTCAATACATAAAAACCAGGTGTTATAATGATATGAAATTAATTTCAACAAATTAAAAATTAAAAAAAGATCAATCTTTGATAGTTTTATAATGAAAAAGTTTATTTTTCTTTTTATTAGGCATGTGATGTATGTTTTAAATTAAAATATCACTTCTAAATGGAACACATGCACATTTAGTTATACTAGACACACTACACATAATAATGAATTGAATTTTCATAATTTTACTAAATTTTTCTGATAATTTGAAACTATTTTCGTAGTTTTATACCATGTGATTTGTGTTTTTAACATCATTAATAGTTCAAATGGAATCGAATTATTTTTAGGTCTTTTTGACTAAAACATGCATCTGACTGACATGTCATCCATTCCTAAAAGTAATAAATGAATCAAATATAATTTTCTTAAACTTTCATGATAATCCAAGATTTTTTTCTTTATTTTTAAGCATGTGGAATATGTTTTGAACTAAAATATCCATTTTTAAAATTAATAACATACACTTTTAATAATAAAAAATCACCATGCATCATAATCATTTTTTTTACTTTCAAAAAAATAATAAATGAATCCAACATATTTTTAATAGTTTTTTATGATAATATGGGATCTTTTTATGGTTTTAACCAAGCAATGAATGTTTTAAACTTCCTTAATAACTCAAATAGAGAAAAACACTTTAGGTCATTCAAACCACACAATGCATTGAAATGATGGGTTGTTAATTTCTATAGGTAATAAATGAATGAAAAATAATTTTATTATACTAGAATGATAATTTGATCACATTTTTTTCTATTTCAAAACATGAGGTTCATGTTTTAAACTAAAATATCCCTTTAAAATTAAAAACATGAACTTAGAGTCATGTTAACCATGCCATACTTCGGTATAATCTATTATTAATGAAAAAAATGATATTAATGAATCAAAAATCGTTTTTATATATTTTTAAAACAATCAAATACCATTTTATCAATTTTTACCATTTCATGTATGTTTTTAATTCCATCAATTATTCAAATAGAAAAATACACTTATGGTCATTCGAACCACACCATGCATCAGAATGATGTGTGTTTCATTCCTAAACACCATAAATGAATAATCTATCATTGTAATACACTTTAATGAAAAACTAATCTCTTTCATGACTATAAACATATCACACATTTTTTATCTACTAAATTAAAAACATACACTTTAAATAATAAAGTACACATAACATGTCATAATGATGTCAAATTATTCCAATATTTCATAAATAAATCTAAAATATTTTTTTAATATTTTATTGACTATCTAAGAACATTTTCTTAGTTTGAACCAAGTTATTTAAACTCTTTTAATAGTTCAAATGAAAAAAAATCCTCTTTAGTCCATTTTGATGAAATCGAGCGTTAAAATGACATGTGAGTCGTTCATACTAGAAAATAATGAATTAATGATATTTTTCCTATACTACCAGGATAATTAAACATTTTTTATCAGTTTTGATGCATGTTCAATAGGTTTTGAACTAAAATATAACATTAAAATTTAAAAAAAAATCATATTTTTGGTCTTAAAAACCTTACGTTGTATCATAATATTGTGAAGATCATTTATATATTTCATAGATGAATCTAAAATCATTTCCTTATAGTTTCAAACTAATCTAAAAACATTTTCTTAGTTTTGATGATTAGACATGTGTTTTGATATTATTTAATAGTTCAAATTGAAAAATAAACTTTAGTTTATTTTGACCGCAATAAAAAATGTAATGACATGATATTTATAAATACTTTCCAAAAATGAATCAAAGATCATTTTCTTATTCTATCATGATAATAGGATTTATTTTTATCATTTTTGGAACGTGTGAAGCATGTTTTGAACTAAAATTTTACTCTTAAATCGAAAACTTTCACTTTTGATCAAACTAACCTCCCCAAATGTTTAAATGATGTGTGATTAATTCTTAAATATTATATATTAATATTAAATAATTTTCCAGTGTTTTTTTCTTTTAATAGAATGTTTTATTTTTTTGACCATGTGACACATGTTTTGAAATTATTTAAATGTTTTAATAAAAAAAATACTTATCATCATTACAGCCACACTATCTATTATTATAATTTGGGGTTTATTCCTATTAGTTTAAAATTAATTAATTATTATTTTCCTTAGGATCAATAATAATTCGAGATTATTTCTTGGTTTTGAGCATATGATCCATGTTTCAAACTATAATATCAATTTTAAATTTAAAACATACACTTTTACTCTTACTAAACACACTATAATTTTAATTACATGTGTTTCATTCCTAAATGTCACAAATAAATTAAATATCATTATTCTAGCATTTCAAAACCATATAAGATAATTTTCCCATATTTGAACTTGTAACACATGTATTTACCTAAAATGTATTCTATGTTGAAAACATACCTTTTGGAATGATGTATAGTTTATTTATACATGTCATAAAAGAATATAATATATTTTTCCTAGAGTTTCATGAAAAAATAAGCATGTTTTCTCAATTTTTTAGTAATTTTGTTTTTAACGCTAGTTATGATTAAATAATAAACATGGGTGTATTTAAATGTAAATAAAATATCTATGTTTACTCAATTCATCCATTAGGTATCAAAATTTATAAGAAATTATTTATTTTTTCACCTATTTCTTATTGATCAATTTAAGCCCATAATTAAAAAAAATAATTCTTCTCAAATTTAAGGGACAATTTAGTTGTCTACTTAAAATTCCATGATTTTTTATTCATGTGATTAAATTTATATTTATCCCTTAATTTTGGGATTTAAAAATAAAATTTTAATAAATAACCCCAATAAAGACCATAATTAAGGGATCTGAAAATAAAGTATTTTTTCACATAGAACTACAATATTCATTTTTAACTTAACATCGAATCTCATGTTTACTGATACGAATTTTTCAACAAAACAATTATACTATTCCTAAATAAAATGAAGGTGTTATATTATAAATTTCACTAGATAATATAAATTTTTATTCTATAACACATTTAATTAAAGACCTCAACTTAAAATATGTGTAGAAATGTGTAGTTCATTACTACATCTCATATATAATTCATTGATTATTGTTCTATAGTTTTTTTAAACTTCGATCGAGGGTTTTTGGTTTTGAGAATTTGAAGTGCTTATTAAAATGAAATGTATTTTTAAAATTAAAAATACATATTTTTTTCACTCAACAACAAAAATATCTTGAAAATATGAACTAATTTTCTCAAAATTAATCATTTAAGTAAGAAATTATATTGAAAAAATAAATCATTCAATTATAAACAAATACCTCATCAATAATTTTAAAAATATTGCATTGCAACATAACCTTCCCATTCATCCATAAATTCATAAATTACATCCTTTTGGAAATCAAAAACTAAGAACTATCTAATAGGTATTGAAAATATACAATTAAATAAATGATTAATAAATATTTCAATTGAAAGTATATATATCCAAAAATTAACACATGTAAAAAGTACCTTTAATGTGTTTTTATTTTTTTTGGGATACGATGTCTTTAATAAATTTAAAAACTTATTAATTATAGCTATATCTATTTGATTTTTTATTCACTATGAAAACATTAACAATTATATATATTTTAATATAGAACTATTATTTATCCCCAAATAGATAACCTTTATATTAGTTTATTAGATTCTTCTTCGTAGTCATTTTATTTAATATAATTTATAACTGATAAATTATATCAAAACTACCTAATAAAAATAGAAGTTAATAAAATAAATAATTATCAATAAAATATTTGTAACACTATTATTTGAAAAAAATGTAAAAAAAATTATTACCTCTTTTATATTGGGATTTTTAGGTGAAAATTGTGCTTAAAATTTAGTGTTTACAGATCTATTTGTTGATGTTGATTCAAAGGTGAATAATATTGTGTTAGTATTGTTAATTTCTATGCCCAAAAGTCAATCATGTGTAGTTAGACTAAGTACATTTTATATCCTGTAGTGTACATTAATGGAAGAACATAATCATCCTTTTATGTTTGTTGCATAGATCACGAGTGATGATATGATAATAAACACTTACATTATATCTATTACCATTTTATCCCTGATTGATGATTATCATATTTGGTTGTGATAATATGTTAAGATCAGTATGAGTAGAATCACATTCATAGAGATACAATGTATCACTCACGGGATATATATATATATATATATATATTTGTTAACATGTATTTATATTGAACCACATAAATTATTCCCCCTTTATTTCTATATATATGTCATTTTCATTACTCAAGTAAACATTGGATATGAATCCTTTGACTTGATGTTGTCAAATAGGTCCACAACTTGTGTGGTTTTATAATTTATTTCCTATCTATATATATTTTATAATTTGGATTAATATTAAGTAATTGGGTATGATGTTAATTATGTAAATGGATTTGATTAACAAAGATAGGATGTTTCCTCATATATGATAGGTTATTCCATCATAACCCTCAATTAGAATTTAACTATGTGTATATCCAAACCAATATAATTACATTTGATTAAATTTTATATTAGGGTTAGTCAACTTGATAATTGTGAAAGACAGATATGTCATACGGGTTCAAAATTATTCAAGTCTCGTATATAGTCTTGATATCAAGAAGATCTATACTTTCATAAAAAACATCCTTATATCACCCAAAAAAATTTAATTTGAGTAGCTATAACATGTTTTAAAATATATTTCTTAGTTTATGATTATGATTGAAATTCATGATCATTTCTAATGTTATAAGGGGACCTTGGGTATCACATAACATAATTTTATCGTGATTATTATACATGTAAGATCAATTATGTTTATTATACAAAAAATAGGATTTTTTCTGTGAATTCTAAATATAAAACTAAATAACAGCTATTTTATTAGTAATATTACTATGGAATTATAGTATAAATAATTAGTATTTAATATTGTTAATATATAAACATAAGGTAATAGAAAATAAAAAATGGTATTTTGGTGTCGGATTAGATTGATAGGCTTTCAAGGCTCATTATAGGATAAAAATTCGTATAACTGAATAAATGGTCATTTAAGCACCCATTTTCAACTTATAGCTCATTTGGAGGCTCATTAATGAAATTACCAAGTTGGTTTAGGACTTAAGAAGCTTTTGTAGATAATTTAATACTCCAAATGGCCATTAGATTCTATTCATTGCATATCTATAGGTAATTTAGAGATTATATTCCATGGAGTTTATTGAATAATTATCATTATATAAACAACATGGAGGTGCGTGTAGTATTCATACCACTATGAGAAATAAAATATGGTGCTTATATTTCTCTAGTTTATCTCTTATAAGAGATAGAGGCCTCTTGTTGTTGAAGGAATCTTAATAGACCTATTTCAATGATGAATAAATTCTATAGAAGTTATAATGGATGATAGAATATCAAGATCATGTTCATCAACTGTAAGGGTAACAAAAGTGAAAAGGATAGGTGTTATAGTTTTCTATTTTGGGATACTTAAAAGATGGGGTATGATCATGATTATAAGTTGGGTTATAGTGATAGAGAAAAAAATATCACTTTTTAATTTGGGTTATACATGTGAATTAAGACCTTGTGAGGTTATCAATGGATGATATTGATTCTATAGAAATAAAAGTATCTAGTGTTATAAGATTATCTAGTGTTTTTGGGCGATTTGACATGGGTATGGTTGAAAGTTCTATTTTTTCGTTCACTTGAGTGATAGGATTTTTCATAATAAGTACATTACATGATGTAAATATGAATTTAAGAAAAAAAAAATTTCAATGATTATATTAAAAATCATGTTATATATGGAATTAAGTTGTTTTTTGGTTTTCTATTAGCATTTGACCATTGGTTTCATTGTAAAGTTTTGATATATCTATTTTATTTAATTTTTAACTTTGGATGAGCTATTTTACACCCTTATATTATGTTCATAATGAGCATAAAATAAAAAATATGTTTTAAATATAAAAAAAGATTTTATCAACCTGTAAAAGAGATATTTTGAAATTTCAATTTATGTTAAGTTTGTCCATAGATATATTAAATATTGGAGGTGATATTGGTTGGAATATAATACCTTATGTTTTTGAAATTATTTAATTTCCTTGAGATATAGTTCATCAAGATTTAGATTACTTTCTGTTCTAGTTTAACTCCTAAGGAGTGGTTTATGGGGAGATTAGTTTTGATCATGTGTATTTTTCAGAGAAACTGTAACGCCTTGTGTTATCATGGGTTGTGAAAATTAGGGTAAAATTTCAAATTTTTGTTCCTGGAAACGTTTTAGTGGTGAAATAGAAATTATCCTATTATATTATCTCAAATAAATTTTCTTGCCACTATATCATCCCTAAAATAGGGTGTTTAACCTAGGTAGGAGTTTGGTGGAAATCTAAGTCGTTTGAATTTTCATGGAATATTTAATATTTAATAATTTAAATATTAATTTATCTTAACATTTTAGTTTGGTGATATATCTTTAATAGATAATTTTATTGATATTCTATCTCCATGGTTAAGTTTGTGATGAGGGGTTTTCCTTATTGAGGAATAACGATATGTAAGGGACTAGTGATGGGACCAGACCCCTTTTCTTTTGTTTTTGTTATTCTTTTTTATTACTTATTCATTTTTTACTTTTCATTTCCCCTTTAAAAACATTGGATTCCTATACATTCCCCTTGGGGCTATAGAAATGTGTGACTGACATATGGAGATTGATATAAGAGAGAGATGGAAAGGGAGGATACACTTTCAGTGGTTAATCCGTGGCCCAGATCAGAGTGCAACGGTTTCTAGTTATAGACTCAATAGGAATAATTAGAGATTTCAACTAGGAGTTAGTCCTATTTTTTCCCCTTTATTCCCTATGTATTAGTTTATTTAGTTTTTAAATCTTTATGTAGGTTTTTGGGGACCCCTTGGGGGTCGATAAAGGCTTAATTGGGGAGAAAATTGGGTTTTATTCCATTTTAGGGGTTTTCCATTATTGAAAACCCATCTACATGATGTATAGTTCATATAACACATGATGTGTGTTCTTCTTGTATAGGGTAGATGAGTTTTTTGGACTTCATGTCATATACTATAGGTAAATTCTATTTAGTGGTGACTAGGGGAATGTTGGTGGAACATGTTCATAGAGGTTATATGACCAAATCTCATGTGTGGTACACAGCTAGTGGCTATGTACTATGCTTGGATAGACCCCATGTGGGGGTACATGGACAAGTATATAGTTGGGAACACTGTGTGCAGTAAAAAAAATTTAGGGGTGGTACATGCTAAGAAATCGGTCATTCTACATGCTGATTGGGTCAAAGGTACATGGGAAGGTAACCATGTGGGGGTACACATTGAATATTGGGACGATACGCCATGAATTTTGGGAAATTACATGTTATGTATCCAGTGACACATGGACAAGGAGGACCTTTGTGGGTACACGCCATGTAGTTTTTCATACCTTGTCCTGTTTTACCAATTTTTCAACCCAAAGTCAGAATTAGACATATGAATAGTCTATTGTAATCCTTATTTCATATAAATTATGATTTTGGTATCATTTAATCATTTATAGTTTTCATATATGGAGTTTTATATTGAGAGATCTCAGTATGAGGATTAAATTTAAGTTTGGTTTTAGAATCCTCTAGTGGGTTGGGTTATGGGCTTTGAGACCTAGGTGAGGGTTGTGATATTAATAGTTGGCATGAATTGTGGGTTTAAGGCTAGTTTTGTTGTAAATTATTTTAAATGGATCCAAGAATGTGGAATTGAGTAGTATCCTAAGGAGAACTTGGTTTTTTCCAACATTTCGAGAGTGGTTGCTCAAGGTTAGAGAAGTTGAGGATTATCCCATGTGTTTGAGGATGTTGGTTCCTTTTGGATGTGTTGACGCCATGGGATTGTGATTATGGTCAGGGCGTTTTTGTGGTGGTAAGATGAGTCTGAGTGACTCTTGAGGAATCCCATATGGGTGAGTTGGTACCAATCGATAGGTTGTTCTATAGGACAACCAGTTGAGTTTTTGTGTGTGTGGGAGTGGCCTTGGAGGTTTGTATTGGGTTGAGGAGACCTAATAAGATTATACTTTGAGGAATTCATGATGAATATTGGTAATTCCTTTGTAGGAATACATTTATTTGGGATTCATATTGGGAATGATTTTGATTGAGGATTAGTTTGATACCACTAGGGGCCTTTAGGGATGTTTCTACAGTGGGTATCTATAGTAATTTGGATAAGCAAAGAGAACCCCTCATAGAGTGTATTTCACTTTCTATTTCCTTGGTCAATTTTAGGATCCTTTGATAGGTGTTTACTAAGACCTTGGGCGAAATAGGGGAGTCCCTAGTGTGATTTCACATTATTCTATGACCTTAGGGACTGTATGAGGCCTAAATTTTGGTTTGGACATGAGGAGGTTCATTGAGAGTCATCGAGGGTATTTTTTGATGTATAGATCTATGGGGCCATGTACAGGCCTAGTATAAGGCCCCATGCCTTAAACCTTACTTAATCTTGAGTTATTACAAGATTACACATTGAGGATCTTTTCAGGTTTAGAGTTTTAGAGAATTAGATCATGAAACTTGCATTACATTCCACATTTAAACATAGTGGTTACATAAAAGACAGTATTCATTCTTCCCATCAACGGAAACATATTTAAAATAAAACATGGATTCTTTCTTGACACATCCTTGACACTATCATCACATCATGTACCCTTCCCTTGACCTGTGAAAAACATTTCAAAAACTTGGGATGAGCATAAAAAGCTCAGTAAGGGATATAAAAAAATATGGAAAGGAAACATGAGTTCATATATACATAAGAATGAAATCATACTTTACCCATAAAACATAGGCATATCAAATCATGAATAAATCATATAAATCATAAGACATAAAGGTAACTTGAGGCATTCATAACATTCTTACGTAGGGAGTAACCCTCTTGGTTATGTTTGGAATACCCATCACAGTATATTCCCTAAATCTCTTCGGAGAAACCTTAACGTTTCACTCCTTCGCGTTACCCAATGCATTGGAGAGCTATATCGGGCTCACCCGCCCTTAGTTTATCACGGAACCACCCATTTTCATAACAATGCCCAAGAACCATAACATAAATGTATCACATAAAACATGCATAAAGGAAACATAACATTTCCACATTTCAATCACAATATAACATTTTAGTATATTGAAATATTGAATCCATTCAAAAAGAAACCATTTCCAAAACCATTTAAAACATTTAATAAAGAGATTTTTGAATCAAAGTGTCCCATACCACCTTGAAGCTTTTAACATTTTAAACCATTAATATCCATATAAATAAATCCTTAAAACCATTTTGAAGACATGGATATTAATAAGAACAAATAATTTAAACATTTAAAACGATATTTTTTTTAAAGGGGTTTTACCTAAAATTAGAGACACTTGAATACAATAATCGAGGAATAACATTTAGTCAGAATTTTATAATATCATGAGAATAAAAGGATTCATGATATAATACTCCAAAGGACAGTATATACACCATATAAGAGTGAATTGGTGCATAACAACAATGAGCCCTCAATAGAAATGACAAATGTGATGAAATCCCTTATAAAGAAGGTATCCTCAAATTAAGGACAAATAAGTCTCAAAAATATGTGTGACAAATATATATACACCCAATATAAGTGGATATTAAGTGTAAAACAATAAAAGGTCATTCACACATATTCAATGGATGACATATTCAATGACTACAAGTTGAACCCAAAGAAATCGAAATTGGGTTAAAAAGTTCCCTTGACAGCCTAACGGCATCACATCAAAATGAGTTGATGAGAGATAAAAAGTGTATCTCATCACTTGGACATAAAATTTACATTAATAAGGATGTATGAGAACATATCCCAACAGAAAAATATGTAAATTAAAAGACCCAATAAAAGAGGTCTTTTAAAAAAAAGGAGGGTGAAAGGTTCCCTTACCGACTTGGGTATCTTTAAAAACATACACCCTATGAAAGAAAGACAATAGGTCATTGATGTAAATACTCATAAACGAAAGTATATTACACAAAGAGTAGAATAATGGGCAGTACATACACCACTCAATGGAATTTGTGGCAAATGTAGCATAAATCTCACGGGAATAAAAGTGAGATGAAAAATCCCTCACGAAAACTCGGCAGCCTAACGGCGCCACATAAAACGTCCAAATATGGATTGATGAGATCAAATAGGGTATCTCATCACATTAAAATATAATGTACAGAAATAGGAATATAAAATAACATCCCCCAACATTACAAATAGTAGCTTAAAAGAAGTGACATAAAGGAGAGTACATAAAAAGAAAGAGAGAAGTTAGATCTCTTACGAAAGTTCGGCAGCCTAACGGTGCCAATCAAAACTTCCAAAATGGATTGATGAGAGAGAATAGGGTCTCTCATCACATGAACATAAAAATTACTGTAGGATTAATATAACATATCATCCCAATAACAAGAAAGATGAGCTTTAAAAGGAATGACCTAAAAGAGTGTACTTAAAAAGAAAGAGAGGAGTAAGATCCCTTACCTCGGGTCCGACTTGACTCGATCGTTCTTTAACGTCCTGAATAATAAACTTGAGTTAATTTCCACTTTATTAAGAACCTTTTTATAGTTCATTATTCCTATTATATCACTTATTTCCATGTTATAAACATTATGTAAACATTTAAGTTAATAATGTTTGTTTTGTCGATATTTGGTTCTTAAGTTGAAAGTGGACTTCTTACCATTACATGTTGTTCGTGTGGTCAAATGTTTATTATATCTAGAATCATATTAATGATTTGGATATCATATATTTCATATATATCCAGTACATGCATGCATTTATAACATTACATAATCATTTATAGGTAAGAAATGAAATGCACCGTTCATGGAGACGGTAAGCCGTACGTACGCATGAACGCTACTTTCATTTCTATTTCATATTTTATAGAATGTAATAATAATGATATAAAGGTATATTATAATTACAGTATAATATCATATATAATATCATAGTTCCATCCTTTATGCGTCCCACATATGGTATTTAACGAATCAAATCACTTTGAGGGGGCGGTAGTCCGCACTTCCTTAAATGAAGATATCGCGTTTACCCATAATGGAAACCATAAAGGTATGCCCAAAATGAAAAAAAACAGAAGCTTAAGGAAAACATAAGCATATTATATATCATATATAAAAATAGTGACATCATAATGGCCACCTTTGAAGGTGTTAAATGAGTATTGAACAATCATCGTTTCGGGAGGCAGAATTTCGCCATCCAAGGAAACTGTATGTTCTTTAACCATTTGATGTAGTTGTGTGAGAGTGTAGCTCTAATAAATCTTATAAAAACATCCTAGTATATTGAAGATACTGTTGTTGTTACAAAAGAAGTAAATAAAAAGAGTTTAGGGGGTTGGAGAAGCAAAATAAAACAAATGAACATGAGAGAATGAATTACCTTTAAAAGTGTAACTCCTTTTGATTTGAGCCTAAAGGATTCCTTTGAAAGGATTCTGCCCAAAGGGAATCCTCTAGGATGAGGAGAGGGATGTGGAGAGAGTAAATGGGCAGGGTTTGGCCGAGCCAAAGGCTTGAGGAGTGTGTGAAATGAGGTAGATGTGGGGGCCTTTTATAAGAGGAGAGGAGGGGCACTTTTGGAAAGTAAAGAAATATTACTTTATTTGAAAATGTGTTTCGGTTTCAAAAGGTCCCACATTGATATAATTCGCGGATAAGGTGATAAGGCTTCGAAATCCACTCATCCAATAAGTTTTGGACATGTGTAGTTCATAGATTTTACATTATCTTTCCATTTTATTTAAATCGTCAAATAATGATGTCATCGCTGCATCATTATTATGTCATAAATAATTTAATTTATTTAATGTCTAAAAATTATAAAAAAAATACTATGATGTAGAAAATCTTTTTAGATTTCCAATGAATATTTATAATCAAAAAGATGACTTGTATAACCCCACTTAAAAATTGTTTCAGTAAAACATATCATGTTTGTGTCAATTTTACTTTTACATTAAATAAAATGTTATTTATGTCATTTCCCAACCAAAGTGGATCCATGGGCTCCCCAAGTTGACACATGGCTTGTCTTGGTCGGCCATGATACAACCAATGAGGGTAAGACATGTGTCAAGCTCATCTCATTATATTAAAGCATTATTTTTACCTTAAACCACACTAATTACCACTAATCGCGATTAAAAACTTAATAAGTTACTATTCACCAAAAAATTATTTTAATCTCATTGAACCACATTTTACTTCTTAATGACAACCATGTATGTCGGATTTTTGAAAATCAAAACACAATGATGGCAAAATTTCATTTAAATGGAAAATCAGTTTTATAAGTACCACTTAGTGGTTTCACTATTCATCAAAAATTGAAGTTTTTCAGAAAAATCCCAAAAATTCACCCTAAGCTATATTTGATATTCTGAATTCAAAAATGAAGTCCGTTTTACAAAATTCAAAACATATAAGTCACATTAATTAATTTAATAATTAATTCCCGCTGTCATGACAAATAGCGTGTTTTATGAAACAATAAGTATCAAAGATTGACACTAGTTTAAGTCTGATTTCAAAGTGAAATTGATTCCAACGACCACTATTGGAATGGTAAAAATATTTTCTAATTTCGCTTTAAAACCAATTCAAAATATAATCTAATCATATAAATAAATTAGATTAAAAAGTGGTTTTGAATTAAAATACAACATTTTACACTATTCATTAAAAAAATGAACTTTATCGGAAAGATACCAAAACTTTACACAAAGTAAATTTTGATGTCCCAATTCTTAATAATAGTTTTATTTGGTCCAAAAGAATGTTTAAGAGTGAACAAAACTATATTTAATGACGGTTCTCCATCAAAAGGTGATAAGTGAACCTTTAGTGAAAACTAGGGCATATACGCCTAAAATTGAATTCTTTCCGTATTTTAAGCCTTTATCTTTTATTGTATAAATGTAAAAACATTTAAAAAACATATATAATCATATTTTAGTTATTTCTATCCATTCCCGCCAATACAACGGCTACATGTTAACTACCATTTGAATTAATATTATTTTATTATTAGAGTGCAACGTAAGATTCCAAGAAACTCGTTGTTGTGTGTTGGGTACGCCATCGAGCATAGCGTCCCCATTAAAGTCATATTAATATTTTATTCACAAATATGGATAAATATGAAAATGTCATATTCATTATTTACCTGGGGTGTTACATCCTTCCCCCCTTTTGGGAATTGCGTCCTCGCAATTTTAAAATTGCGCTTGGAAACATCCTTGAAAATCCCACATCGGAACAAAAGTCGGTAAAACAAACACTTTAAAATAAAGAAAGATAAGTACAAAGGTCACCCGAGTTAACCCATACTAGGATTACAAGTATGAAAACATGGACATGGAGGAGAAAACATAGGTTCATGTTCTTATGGAGAGTGATAGAAAACATGTTTAGGAGAAAGTTAACCATGAGAAAATCACAAACTTGTGATGGGTTAAACGGTATTCGATTCCCCAGTAGGAAAAGTTAATAGACAACATTTTTGTTTTAAGTTACTTTTTATTGAGGAATTTATTCATAAGGAAACATAATCACTTATCATGTTGACTCTCAACTTTTACTAGATTCCTTAATCAAACTCATATTTTTTTCCAAAAGACGAGTATTTAGGGAGACTTGTTCACATTAAGAGTACTATAATCAACTTCTAGAGAATCACCTAATCCACCAAATAGAACTATATACATCCCATGTCTTTAGGCTTTAACCAAAACCAAAACCAAAAAGGTTAGTACAAGGTCAGATAATCCAGAAAAGGATAACCCTTTATAAAAAGAAAATCTACTCTTAACCTCCAAAATTTGTCCAACAAAACCCAAAGTTCAACAAGGACCATTCTATAATCAATTTGTCCATAAAATTCTTCAAATTAAACCAATATAAGATTGAAACCCAAATATTTGAAGGATTTAGTCACATAGTCTTCCAAGTTAAATCGTAACATTTATCTCCAAACAACATCAGTTGCCCCTAAAGTCTCGTATTGAAAAGTAATTAACCTAATCACATATCCTCCAAGATAGGTTAATCATTTTCATAAATAACCCAAAATCAACTTACTCTTAATTCATAAAATCATATAACTAAAAAGAATCAGTCAAACTAACCAGGGACTTCACGTAGTCCAGTGGTAGGTGATAAATACCAGTCGCACTTTGGTTGTGGGTTCGATTCCCGCAGCTTTGTCCGACACGACGGGTTGTCACACAGTCTGCGTGTTGTCCTTTTTCCAAAACTATATAATTCTTAAAACATTCCTCAAAATGAGATAAAATCTTCAAAAATAATCATAACATATTTTAACCTCAAGTTTATCTCATTCCTTTCATTTTCCATCATATCATAGAGTAACCCATAATTACCTAAAAAGTAAGGATCATTTAAACCCTAATGGTTACCTTAATAATTATTACCTGAATTTCCACATCGAGTTGGACATCTCGTGCATGATGCATTAGGGAACTCACCAAGGTTGAAGTGGTTGATCATGACTCCTTGATATTTGGTTTAGAACAACCACGAGTTTCCTCATTGAATCCTCCATTTTATCTAGTATCTTAATCAGAGAACCACCACAGTTTCCTTCAAACCTGTTGTCTCTTTGGTGCCTGCTAGATCCATCCATTCACTAAAAATAGAAATGTCATTGTGAGTATATCAACAAAACCATAATGTACTAAAGAGGAAGGTAAACACTAAGATACACTTACCCATTCACTTTATCTAAAACTAGGACTCTTTCTGAAATCCTAACCATTATGGTAATGTCACTTATTCTTAAAGAATACCCTAACCTCTAAAGTTATCTAAACCGTCCTCTGATACCAACTATAAGGCCCCATGCCTTAAACCTTACTTAATCTTGAGTTGTTACAAGATTACACATTGAGGATCTTTTCAGGTTTAGAGTTTTAGAGAATTAGATCATGAAACTTACATTACATTCCACATTTAAACAAAGTGGTTACATAAAAGACAGTATTCATTCTTCCCATCAACGGAAACATATTTAAAATAAAACATGGATTCTTTCTTGACACATCCTTGACACTATCATCACATCATGTACCCTTACCTTGACCTGTGAAAAACATTTCAAAAACATGGGATGAGCATAAAAAGATCAGTAAGGGATATAAAAAAATATGGAAAGGAAACATGAGTTCATATATACATAAGAATGAAATCATACTTTACCCATAAAACATAGGCATATCAAATCATGAATAAATCATATAAATCATAAGACATAAAGGTAACTTGAGGCATTCATAACATTCTTACGTAGGGAGTAACCCTCTTGGTTACGTTTGGAATACCCATCACAGTATATTCCCTAAATCTCTTCGGAGAAACCTTAACGTTTCACTCCTTCGCGTTACCCAATGCATTGGAGAGATATATCGGGCTCACCCGCCCTTAGTTTATCACGGAACCACCCATTTTCATAACAATGCCCAAGAACCATAACATAAATGTATCACATAAAACATGCATAAAGGAAACATAACATTTCCACATTTCAATCACAATATAACATTTCAGTATATTGAAATATTGAATCCATTCAAAAAGAAACCATTTCCAAAACCATTTAAAACATTTAATAAAGAGATTTTTGAATCAAAGTGTCCCATACCACCTTGAAGCTTTTAACATTTTAAACCATTAATATCCATATAAATAAATCTTTAAAACCATTTTGAAGACATGGATATTAATAAGAACAAATAATTAAAACATTTAAAATGATATTTTGGTTAAAGGGGTTTTACCTAAAATTAGAGACACTTGAATACAATAATCGAGGAATAACATTTAGTCAGAATTTTATAATATCATGAGAATAAAAGGATTCATGATATAATACTCCAAAGGACAGTATATACACCATATAAGAGTGAATTGGTGCATAACAACAATGAGCCCTCAATATAAATGACAAATGTGATGAAATCCCTTATAAAGAAGGTATCCTCAAATTAAGGACAAATAAGTCTCAAAAATATGTGTGACAAATATATATACACCCAATATAAGTGGATATTAATTGTAAAACAATAAAAGGTCATTCACACATATTCAATGGATGACATATTCAATGACTACAAGTTGAACCCAAAGAAATCAAAATTGGGTTAAAAAGTTCCCTTGACAGCCTAAGGGCATCACATCAAAATGAGTTGATGAGAGATAAAAAGTGTATATCATCACTTGGAAATAAAATTTACATTAATAAGGATGTATGAGAACATATCCCAACAGAAAAATATGTAAATTAAAAGACCCAATAAAAGAAGTCTTTTAAAAAAAGGAGGGTGAAAGGTTCCCTTACCGACTTGGGTATCATTCAAAACATACACCCCATGAAAGAAAGACAATAGGTCATTGATGTAAATACTCATAAACGAAAGTATATTACACAAAGATTAGAATAATGGGCAGTACATACACCACCCAATGGAATTTTTGGCAAATGTAGCATAAATCTTACGGGAATAAAAGTGAGATGAAAAATCCCTCACAAAAACTCGGCAACCTAACGGCGCCACATAAAACTTCCAAATATGGATTGATGAGATCAAATAGGGTATCTCATCACATTACAATATAATTTACAGAAAGAGGAATATAAAAGAACATCCCCCAACATTACAAATAGGAGCTTAAAAGAAGTGACATAAAGGAGAGTACTTAAAAAGAAAGAGAGAAGTTAGATCTCTTACGAAAGTTCGGCAGCCTAACGGCGCCAATCAAAACTTCCAAAATGGATTGATGAGAGAGAATAGGGTCTCTCATCACATGAACATAAAAATTACAGTAGGATTAATATAAAATATCATCCCAATAACAAGAAAGATGAGCTTTAAAAGGAATGACCTAAAAGAGTGTACTTAAAAAGAAAGAGAGGAGTAAGATCCCTTACCTCGGGTCCGACTTGACTCGATCGTTCTTTAACGTCCTGAATAATAAACTTGAGTTAATTTCCACTTTATTAAGAACCTTTTTCTAGTTCATTATTCCTATTAGATCACTTATTTCCATGTTATAAACATTATATAAACATTTAAGTTAATAATGTTTGTTTTGTCGATATTTGGTTCTTAAGTCGAAAGTGGACTTCTTACCATTACATGTTGTTCGTGTGGTCAAATGTTTATTATATCTAGAATCATATTCATGATTTGGATATCATATATTTCATATATATCCAGTAAATGCATGCATTTATAACATTACATAATCATTTAGAGGTAAGAAATGAAATGCACCGTTCATGGAGACGGTAAGTCGTACGTACGCATGAACGCTACTTTCATTTCTATTTCATATTTTATAGAATGGAATAATAATGATATAAAGGTATATTATAATTACAGTATAATATCATATATAATATCATAGTTCCATCCTTTATGCGTCCCACATATGGTATTTAACGAATCAAATCACTTTGAGGGGGCGGTAGTCCGCACTTCCTTAAATGAAGATATCGCGTTTACCCATAATGGAAACCATAAAGGTATGCCCAAAATGAAAAAAAAAACAGAAGCTTAAGGAAAACATAAGCATATTATATATCATATATAAAAATAGTGACATCATAATGGCCACCTTTGAAGGTGTTAAATGAGTATTGAACAATCATCGTTTCGGGAGGCAGAATTTCGCCATCCAAGGAAACCGTATGTTCTTTAACCATTTGATGTAGTTGTGTGAGAGTGTAGCTCTAATAAATATTATAACAACATCCTAGTATATTGAAGATACTGGTGTTGTTACAAAATAAGTAAATAAAAAGATTTTAGGGGGTTGGAGAAGCAAAATAAAACAAATGAACATGAGAGAATGAATTACCTTTAAAAGTGTAACTCCTTTTGATTTGAGCCTAAAGGCTTCCTTTGAAAGGATTCTGCCCAAAGGTAATCCTCTAGGATGAGGAGAGGGATGTGGAGAGAGTAAATGGGCAGGGTTTGGCCGAGCCAAAGGCTTGAGGAGTGTGTGAAATGAGGTAGAGGTGGGGGCCTTTTATAAGAGGAGAGGAGGGGCACTTTTGGAAAGTAAAGAAATATTACTTTATTTGAAAATGTGTTTCGGTTTCAAAAGGTCCCACATTGATATAATTCTCGGATAAGGTGATAAGGCTTCTAAATCCACTCATCCAATAAGTTTTGGACATGTGTAGTTCATATATTTTACATTATCTTTCCATTTTATTTAAATCGTCAAATAATGATGTCATCGCTGCATCATTATTATGTCATAAATAATTTAATTTATTTAATGTCTAAAAATTATAAAAAAACTACTATGATGTAGGAAATCGTTTTAGCTTTCCAATGAATATTTATAATCAAAAATATGACTTGTATAACCCCACTTAAAAATTGTTTTAGTAAAACACATCATGTTTGTGTCAATTTTACTTTTACATTAAATAAAATGTTATTTATGTCATTTCCCAACCAAAGTGGATCCATGGGGTCCCCAAGTTGACACATGGCTTGTCTTGGTCGGCCATGATACAACCAATGAGGGTAAGACATGTGTCAAGCTCATCTCATTATATTAAAGCATTATTTTTACCTTAAACCACACTAATTACCACTAATCGCGATTAAAAACTTAATAAGTTACTATTCACCAAAAAATTATTTTAATCTCATTGAACCACATTTTACTTCTTAATGACAACCATGTATGTCGGATTTTTGAAAATCAAAACACAATGATGGCAAAATTTCATTTAAACGGAAAATCAGTTTTATAAGTACCACTTAGTGGTTTCACTATTCATCAAAAATTGAAGTTTTTCAGAAAAATCCCAAAAATTCACCCTAAGCTATATTTGATATTCTGAATTCAAAAATGAAGTCCGTTTTACAAAATTCAAAACATATAAGTCACATTAATTAATTTAATAATTAATTCCCGCTGTCATGACAAATAGCGTGTTTTATGAAACAATAAGTATCAAAAGATTGACACTAGTTTAAGTCTGATTTCAAAGTGAAATTGATTCCAACGACCACTATTGGATTTAATGGTAAAAATATTTTCTAATTTCACTTTAAAACCAATTCAAAATATAATCTAATAATATAAATAAATTAGATTAAAAAGTGCTTTTGAATTAAAATACAACATTTTACACTATTCATTAAAAAAATGAACTTTATCGGAAAGATACCAAAAATTTACACAAAGTAAATTTTGATGTCCCGATTCTTAATAAGAGTTTTATTTGGTCCAAAAGAATGTTTAAGAGTGAACAAAACTATATTTAATGACGGTTCTCCATCAAAAGGTGATAAGTGAACCTTTAGTGAAAACTAGGGCATATACGCCTAAAATTGAATTCTTTCCGTATTTTAAGCCTTTATCTTTTATTGTATAAATGTAAAAACATTTAAAAAACATATATAATCATATTTTAGTTATTTCTATCCATTCCCTCCAATACAACGGCTACATGTTAACTACCATTTGAATTAATATTATTTTATTATTAGAGTGCAACGTAAGATTCCAAGAAACTCGTTGTTGCGTGTTGGGTACGCCATCGAGCATAACGTCCCCTTTAAAGTCATATTAATATTTTATTCACAAATATGGATAAATATGAAAATGTCATATTCATTATTTACCTGGGGTGTTACACCTAGTGCTATGTTAAATGAGAGTTTATTTACATTTTTAGATCAAATATTTGGATAATGGGTTTGAGGGTTGGATTTTCCTATGTTCTGTTTGCCTTTGGCCATGATGTTTGAGGAAGTTTCTACTCCATAATTTGGTTTTAGGTGGAGACCCTTGGGATATCTTTGTTAGGGTATTGGCACTGGGTTTGATCTACTTCTCTCCTCCATTAGATTACTATAGAGAGATTTGATTAGGGAGCAATTTTATGATATGGTAGAGTTCACCCACTCTTCTAATTTAGTGTGTTCCGTAGATAGATGGTCTTTGGGATCCTAAGGTGTTGAGGCACTCACGGAGTGGGTTTTATCTATCATGGATTTTGTTTCATCCCTTGTACGATGGACTCCCTATGCTGCTAATTTATTTGGTAGCTGATTAATTTTGGAGGACTTTTGTACATGAAATGTTCTCTAGTTGCGCCAGACTAGATGTTACTATATTCAGTTTATATCATTCTATTGGAGTCCTAGAGTTGAGTAGACGTGCATTTTTATGTGGAAACTGATGGTTATGCCCCAAGGTTCATCATTAATGCATTTTTGTTTAAATATATTGGAGATCTTATATAGATCTAGTGGACATACATGATGTTGTCTGGTTGGGTGATCCATATGCTTTATATCCTATAAAGGGGACCAAAGAAGGGGTAGACATACCATGGATATCAAACCAGAATATGAAGTTGGATATTTTCATATTTTTTTAATCCCCCTTTTTATACAATCGTTTATTTTCTTCCATCTAGTTTTTACTAGTATGGTCATATCATGTGTTCATTCACCTATTATGACAGTATATTATAATTCAATGATTGGGGTGGCCTACTAAGCTATATTTCTAGTCAGTAGCCTTCGGCATTTGGGGGGCATTCCTGAGGCCTTATAGTTGGCCAAATCAGGTTACATGTTAGGTTGACCTAGTCCAGTTCATCAAAAATTGGTATCAAAGTTATTATTTTGTAATTTGGTAGACAATTGTTCTGGGAATGTTTGGAAAAATGTGATGGATATCAGAATGGCGTGTCCTGAATACCTTTGCTAATAAGAGGTCCAAGTTTCTAGGTCATGGGAAAGTTTTTCTTGGATTCTATTTTTACAGTTTCGTCATTTCACCTATTTTGATGCACTTGGATTGGTGGATTCATGGTTTATTATATTTTATGTCTCTTGTACAATGGAAATAATTACAGTATCCATGAATCATTCTAAGCAAATAGGATTCACATGACATATGCTAGTTTGTATTATTTTTACTATAGATATAGGTTTATTTATTTCAAGTGTCTCCAATGACCTATGTGGTGTTTCATATATAGATAATTGGTGGCATTATAATTAATTGAACTACAAGTATATATTTTCTTTTGATGACAATACATGTGGATCTTATGGTGAGAAATTCGTCAGTGATGGAGATGTACTCCCTTCATTTAGGGATTCATGGAGACCCTTGGGGTTGGTAATGGGATTTGAGTTCCACATATGTGTATAGATGATTGTAAATATGCCTAATATATATTTGTATTGGTATTGAGCTACCCTAAGGTGTTGGTTTCCACGAAGTCCTAGGTTCAAGTTCAATGGGATTTTTTTCTCACCACGTGTTGTCTACTGGGACTTATAATTGGGCCCATGTGTTTGTTATCACTGATGACATGGGTGAGTGTGGTTCTTCTTCCTTGGCAGTACCATTGATGTATTCTTCCATTAGGGTGTGTTTAAGAATAATTATTCTTGTTATTTGAGAATTAGAGTACTCAGAGTACTCCTGGTCTCATGGTTTTCTTGAGAGGGGTGTTTTTCTTGGTTTCCTAGACCTGCTCATTTTATTATTCCTTGGGTAGTGTAGTGGAATAATTTTTGTGGGATTGTGTCTTAGAATGATTCTATTGTGGAGTGTGGTTTTTATATATCTATGTATAAGGGACATTATATTTTTAAAGATCAGTGTCGATGGTTATTTAGGTTGTTGGAACTGGTCTGTTTAAGGATGTCGGTCAGTCGTTTTAGGTGAATTAGCCTAGTTTCTTTAGGAATTGACCCTTGTGATTATTATTTCTATTGTGTTCTCAAGGAGGAAGATAATAAAATCCTTTTATTGGGTATTTCACCATATGCTATTAGGTTATATGAACCTCATTGTAAGTGGTTTTTTGATCATGGAGGTTTCTATTTTTGGTGGGTGGGGAATGTGCATTATTTGTTGTGTATTTTTTATAGTGATTACGTGTGAGCAGTTTTGGAATTTATATCCATTTTGTTTATTGATTGATGTAGTGTGGATTGTGAGGTTTTCTATATGGGAAGTGGATTTATGATAATGATACTCCTAGGGTGGGGAGCATCAAATCGGTCATGGTTGAACATTTATCATGTTGGGAGAGATTTGTGAACACTGCAAGATTTTTTTTGGACAATCAGGATAGAATCAACTATTCCACTTATTAGGGGAGATCATGTCTACTGGTTGTCCACTGAGGATTCTCGGGGGGTTATAATCATTTGTGGTGGATATTTATTTATGCATTGTGTCATCAAGGGTTGTGAAAATAATAGAGAAATTTAAAAAAAATTCCCATAGTGTTTTAGTGTAAAATGGTAACTTTCCAATTGAGATGATCGTGGATAATTTCTCTAACCACTTTGATGGTCCTATAAAAGAATGTTTACCATAATACCTGACTTTTTTTTTAATCTGGGCCATTCAAATTTCAAAACAATATTGAATATTTAATTAATTAAATATTAATTTATTTATTCATTTTAATTCAGTGATTTTTCTTAAATACGATTTTTTATTTATATTTTGTATCCAAAGTTGAGTCTAGTATGGGGTGTTTTTCATAGTTGAGGCATAACCTTGTGTTGAGCAATGTGGTCGGGGTCAAACCCCTTTTCAGTTATTTTCTTTTTTTATTTTCATACATTTTTTTTATTCTCTCATTTTCCACATTATATTTATGTACATACTTCATGGGGCTTTTTCATTGCTTCAATGATATATGGAGAGGGAGATAAGAGGGAGAGGTAAAGGGAGGAGGTGTCACCAGTGGTTTGTCTATGGTCCATATCAGAGTGTGGCGGCTATGGGTAGAATATTCTACATGAAACTTTGGATATTTCCACTTGGAGGTATGATCGATTTATTTTTTTCAATGTAAATAACCATAGATTAATTTTTATATATTTCAAAGCCTTATATGGGTTTTTGAGGACCAATTGGGGGTCGATTTAGGCTTAATCATGGAGAAATGGGGGTTTGACCCATTTTGGGGGTTTTCTATTCAGGATAACCTATCTACATGGTGTATAGTTCTAAAAACACATTCCATGTGTTATTTGTTTCAAGGAAGATTATTTTTTGGACTACACACCATGTTATGGGGGCACACACCATGTTGTGGCAACTCAGGGTGTATTAGGGAACATGTTCATGTAGGGTACATTGTTAGAACCTATGTGAGGTTCAAAACCATTTGTCCAGTACTATACTTGTAAAACCCCATGTGGTGATACATACTAAGGTACATTTATAGCCACCTCATGTAGGGAACATGCCATGTATGGGGGCATTACATTCTATGTAATTGAGGAATTTACATGCTGAATGGGGGTGTGGTAAACATGAAGGTACCCATGTGGGGGTACATGTCATGTATGGGGAAAACACACCAAGTAATTTGGAAATTTATATGCCAAGTAGACACTAGGACATGGCCAGAGAGGACTTCTACATGTACACACCACTTAAAAAAAGGACATGTCATGTACTTTTTCATTCGACAGCTAGTTTTCTAGTTTTTCACCCACAAGTCAGAATTGGACTTATGAGTTGTCACTTATGAGCATTAATCTATATAGATCATGATTCTAAAATCCTCTTTGAAATTAAAGGATTCCTAGATAGTTTTTTGGTCTGAGAGCGTTTATTTAGAGTATTTATTTGAGTTTTGGTATTATATTTCTTTAGTGGGTTGGGTTGTGAGCTGCAAAGCCTCGGTAAGGGTTTGGAGCTCATTAGTTGGCATGGGTATTGGATTTTAGGATGGTTTTGTTCTAGGTTATTTTAGATAGATCCTCGAAGGTGGGATCAAGTATTATCTCTGATGGGATCTTGGTCTATCCCTACATGTTGTGACAGGTTCCTCAAGGTTAGGTATGTTGAGAATTAGCTCATGGGTTTGAGAATTGGAGCTGCTGGAGTCATTGGGCTAGGAAGATTCCATGATATAGTAGTTATATATGGATGTCATTGTGGTGTTGAGATGAGTCTAAGGGACTCTTGAGGATTCCCATGTGGGTGAGTTGGTACTAGTGGTAGGGTTGTTTGACAGGTAGGTTGGTTGAGATTTTCTTGTATGGTCACTTCCCTAGACTATTTCCTTGTTCTGAGGGTCCCTTGTAGGGGCCATCATTAAAAAGGATTTGAGGACCATTAAGAAAAACATTATAAGTATTATTTTATTTTATATTCTCAATGTTTTTGTTGTTGATTAAGGATTAGTTAGAGTTCATTGATGTTCATTTGGAATATTTCCACACTAGGTATGTCCCATGATTTTGATGATATAGAATAACCACTTATAGGATTTCATACTCTTGTTGTGTCATTTGAACCATTTGAGTATCTTTTGAAAGGTATATATTAAGATATTTTGTACAAAAAGGGAGTCCATAGTTGGATACCACTTTATGTTATGACCTTGGGGACTGTGGGAGCCCTGTGTTTTTATTTGGCCCTAAAGAGGGAAATTTAAAGCTATAGTGGATATTTTATGGATGCTAATATCTATTGAACCATGGAGAGGCCCCATGATTTTGGTAGTCAATATTTGATTGGAAAAAATAGTTCTGCAAATTGGATACTGGGTTTAGTGGTTAGATCATGCCAAATTTGATTGGCCTTTGGCCATCATGTTTGAGGAAGTTTCTACTCTTAGATTTAGTATGAGGATGAGACACTTGGAATATCTTGGATCTTGTAATGGGCATGAGTATGATCTGATTGTATCCTTCATTGTCTAGTTGTGGTTATAAGGGATTCAAGAACTAATAGATGATTTGGATGAGTGAACTTCCCTTTCTAGTTTAATTCACGTCCCAGATAGAATATATTTGAGCTCATGAGGTACCACGGAACTCATAGAGTGTGTTTTAGATATCATGGATATTTTTCCCTCATAATACCATGGATACCATGTAATCTAATTTTATTGGGTACTCTGTTCATTTTGATGAAATTTTAGGGATTACATGTTCTGTAGTTAGGTAAGCCTAGATATTCTTATATCTAGTTCATATCATGGTATTAGAGTCCTAGGTCCTAGTATATGTGTTTTTTCATGTGGAATAAAAGGGTCATTCCATGTGGTTAGACATATACATTTTCATTTAGAAATCTTGGAGATTCTATGTAGATCAGGTGGATGCACCTAATGTCATGTGGCTGGGTGAGCCATGTATTATAAATTCTCTAGTGGGGGCCAAATCGGGGGTAGTCTTACCTTGGATGTTAGAATAGAACCCACAGTTGTATTTTTCCTTTTTTTATTAACATTTTTATATTTATGTTTGGAGAAATCATAGATACCAATTCTGGTTTCCCACCATCGCTCTAAATTTTGAGGGACACATATTCTAAATCTTGGAAAAATTGGGTAGGATCAAGAATTTTGGATTAAAAAAACAATGGTATGATTTTTAGTAAATGTTTTGGTGCTCAACATCGGTCAATTTCGATGGATGGTAACTGATGGAAAGGAGTGATGGATGCTTCATCGTTGAGAGGTGTGTGGGAGAAGGAAATTTAGTATTGTTCAATTTTTCATTAGATAGTGGATAGGGTGCATCATATCCTTTTAATATCAGTGGAGTGGGTCACCATGTGTCATTTTCCCTATTTTTTTAGTCATCTGATTTATGTGTCAGAAGGCTATTATGGATGCCTCTACGCCATAAGGGTTGTAGGATTTGGGATTATTTTTATCCCATGGGGAATTTTGGTAGGGTTATAAAACATCCAAACGTCATATAAATTGGATACTATGTACGATCTATAGGACATGGAAATCATATCTATTGAAATTGAGCTAAGAAAATGGGGGATGATGATTTTGTGTGTGTGTTTTTGGGTGTCTGTTTGTTGTGTGGTGGGGTTACAAGTGACACCCTTGGATTGGATGAGATCTAGGTGGAATGTAGGGGAATGTGTGGTATCAAATTTATATGGTGGAATACCAAGTTTGTGTAAACTTGAGATAGTTTTATTGAAAAATTAACTTAAAAGTGAAAAAATGAATATAAAGAATTTTTAATATAAAATAATAATAAATTAAATTGTATTAAACACATGATTAAGTGGTGTATTTCTACTTGTAACCATGATTAATGTTATAGATAAAATAGACCCAATAACTTATTAATTGCTAACATGAGATGTAAAATTACTTAATCATGTAATATATTGTTATTGGCTGTTAACAATAATATATGTTGATTTCTATTGAAATTAAATTAGTATTTTGGTCAAATAAACATTTTCATATGATTATCCAAGAATGTATCAAAATTATCCGTGAATAGTAACTCAAGTGTGCTGACAAGTTGTGAATCCTTAGTGATAGTGAAGAAAAGGATTCACTTGACATTTATTATTGAATTATCTCAATGATGCATTGAAAACACTAAATTTATTATATAATTCATTATTAAATAATTAATTTTATTCAATAATAATATGAGATTGGATATGGAATGAAATATGAATAAAAAGAAGAGAGTATTGCATTTTAGTTTCATGGGATTATCTAAATGTTAAATAAATTATATATGATATTGTAATATAACAACTAAATAAATTTTCATGTAGCATCTAATTAAATAGATTTTCTATTATTAATATAGTGTAAGAAATATTTTATATCATCTCTCAAAGAGTTTTGAATAGTTTAGAGCGAAAATTTTCAATAATTTTTATAGATCAAAACAAAATAGGTATTTTTTAAATAGTTCTAAGTAAAACAACATAATTAATGTGTTTAATAGTTGATAACGTAAGTGGATTTTGAAAAATATAAGATGATATGTGATAATTACTAAGTCACTATAAAACTTTAAATTTTACTTATTCTAAATTGACTATTAGGTTTTGGTTTAATCCTTTGGTTTAGGGTTAAATAATGTCAATATAATCGAAAAATCCTATAAAATGATGCATAGTGGGATAAACCATGAAAAAAATATAGTCAAGTTACAACATATAGGGATTCTTTATGGTTTTGTAAATTACACCAAAATAAATAATATTTTGGAAAGAAGATGATTCTTATGTTTTCTAATTGGAATAACACAATTTAAACAGTTAAAATTAGACAATGATCAGTTATGAAATAAAAAATTATTTCAATTCAATGAATCAATAAAATTAATGTTACAAATCAAAGAATAATTCCAAACCAGAAAAAAAAATAAACCGATAAATAATTATTTATAATGAAAAATATCTTTCAAACATAAATGTCACATATTAATAGATGAATATTCATTACATTGCATAATGATCAATTCCAAAATCATATAAGTCTTGTATCATTGGAAAAATGGATACATAAACAACTGGTTCATACGTGGACTACATAATATATCATTATGTTCTTAATAACTAGAACCCTTCTTAAACATTTTGTAAATAATTCCTTTCTTCATAACCTGGGTAAAGGAAACATAAGAAAGGGTGACATATTAATCTAATTTAGGGTAAAAACGGGATATATCAATGATCACTTAAGCATAGCATGAGCATAATAGTATGAGTATATGGTAATTTCATTTAAAAACCATACCATTTGTATCATAGATCATAATCATGAGTCATAGAACTATGTTTGGTGAATCAAAATATAAGAATCATAAATGAATCAATGAATAAAATCCATGAGTAAATAACATTAGAATATTACATATATTTGTGGCTTTCATATAGGCATAGAAAATCATTTCCTTAAAATTAAATGCTTACTTTTGAGACTACAATTCTTGATCAGGTTCACTCTCAAAAAAATCATAGTATTAAAGGTTCACTCCCATGATTATCATAGTGTGAATATTCCCTTACTGAACAGGGTTCAATCCCCATTACAATCCTATTTATCTCTTGATATATTCATATTTACCCAATTCATTGCAGTGCTATATAATTATAGGCCCAACTACCACAAAATGAAAATAATACATATTTGTGCCACATGATCAAAAAACATTCCTCATATCATAACCCATGAAAAGGAAATTGGTTTTATAAATAATAAAACTTTTCATCGTATAATAACCTATTAAAATAAATAGATTTCAAAAACATCTTATCATCATAATAATATACAATATAAATAAAAAATAAGGAAGATGTCATTGGATCACATCCTTAGTAAAGCATAAGTAACATCATAGTATGAAATCTTGGATGAAAATTCCTTTAAAAGATCACTTTGATTATTTCATGAAAAAACTTTCCTTTTCACATTGAAATCACCTATTTCAAATCAAAATATTTATAAAATATTGTGTGAAAAACTTTTATTTGAATATAACGTCAGAAGTAAGCTTCAACTTATTGAGTGGTCATGATATTTGGAAATTTATTTCATTCCATATAAGTTAAAAAAATTCTTATATTTGTAAAAAAACTCCAAAAGTTACTAATTTGAAAAAATATAAGATGATTAATTTTAAAAAATATTTAAAAAATAATAATTATTAAAAATTACATTAAACATTCATATGAAAATATTAATAACTCTGCAGAAAATATTTTTTGAAAACATAGACATGGAAGAAAAATCATTTTTGACTGAAGAGAGAAACAAAGTTGGTTTTCCATAGAAACATTATTTGCGTCTACTGAATTCATAAATGAGAAAAACTAATAGAATGCACGTAACATATAGATAAAATATAGTATAATAAAATTAATGATATTCTTTATAGGTAGATCATGAAATTTCATTATCAGAAACATAATCAAAAATAATTATGATATACAATTAGATTTTAAAAAAATACCCTTACCTTAGGTCCGAATTCATTCATACATGTTGGAACCTCTATATAATAAATTTATATTTATTATAAATCCATTATAGAATAATAATCATATATATCATATCATGTATAATTTAATTATTGTAATAACCTATATTTTTTTAAATGATATTTGTTTCCTGATCAAATGTGTGTTATGTTATATTATAGACAACAAAACCATATCTCATTAATAATGATCAATACTTTAGTCACCAAAATGGGTAAATATGGATGGATCCAATCTGTTAGAATCATCACCCCAACACTACATAAATTAGACAAAATATTATTAAACCAATCAATATCATATAAAATAATTATAGCAGATATTGAATGAAATAATAAAGTTTTATTTATAAAGTATAAAGGGAAATGTGACCATTGGTATTGACAATTATAGGACCATTGGTAAAATATGACTATTAGTAAATATAACCATTGGAAAATTTTTCCATCTAGAAATATACCCTTTGGTAACAATTATAACATTATAATTAGTGTTTATAAGTAGTAATGACAAAGGATAATTAATGTAGAAAAGATAAGTGATGGCCTCCGCCAGTAGGGTTGTGCCTTATAATGCCGATTTTTTTAAACATCAGATAGAGGTAGAATCACTGGGGTTTTCTTGTGACCAATCCCAATTTGGTATTCAACATGTTAATCTAGAATGAAATTTACTATGGGAGAAGTTCAAGTTAGTGGAAATTACCACTTGGTCGATGTTATCTGACCCACCCCATGAATTTATCACAATCCCACACATTACCCATAAGTCATACATGGTTGTTATAAGGTGTTATGTGTCCAATACTTAATTACATAAAGTTTAATTACTTTGTATAAATAAAATTTTATTCCATCAATTCAGTTTTAAGAATAGTTTTTCTTAATAAAATATATGTTTAATTGAGATGAATTTATAAATTAATTTTTCAGGAAAAAATTATAATTTTTAGAAAATATATTAATTTTTATAATAAACTAATATATTTTATATAATATTTATTTTAATTAATTATTATGTTTAAAACACTCTTATTTAAATATAATTGATAAATAATTTTACTTTTCCTATAAATGTTTTAAGTGAGAGAAATTTGACTATGACTTACAATCCATAATTTTTTTAATAAATAAGGATTTTTATACCTAAAATATAAAATTATCATATTTAGAAATTATTATGATAAAATAAACTTCATTTTTGAAATCATAAAATCAAAATTAGGTTATGGTGAATTTATAATAATTTTCTAAAATACTTTATTTTTTCATGAAGAATAAAAATACCATTTGTGTTTTGGTATGTCTAATGACTTCAGAATTATATAATAATTATCTAATAATTAATTAACCATAATCCAATACCTAAAATATTTTATTTTATTATTATCAAGTATTTTAATAGATTTTAATTAGTTTTCAAACTTATAAATGACTTTCCAATGTTTACATTGGAAACATTAACTTTAAAAACATTACTTTGTGGAAACATAAATTTTTCATACCAAAAGAAGTAATAAAAAATAATTTTTATTTATGGTGGCTTTAAATAACATAAAATTTTTCCCTAATTTAAAAAACCCTGGGTATAAACCATGGGTAAGCTTTTGGTTTTTCATTTTCCACAACCTAGATTTACAAGGCCTATATTTGGAAATTATTAAACAAATCTTCCACGTTTTATATAAATACCCACCCATTTATAATTTCCATTTCACTCCAAATCCATCAAACAAGGAGTTATAGTTGTTTTTATTTAAAATTAGTCCCCCCCAAGTTATCCTCAATCTACCAAGGTTATGTTTCTCCAGATCTAGTGGTAACTCGTCAAGGTAATGAAATTATCCTTCCTTTCTCTTCAATTAAAGAAACTATATTTGTATATATCTTTTAAATGTTATGGTTACTCTATTTTATTACCCTTTTGATATTTTCCTTACTAAAAAATTATGTTTTTCAATGGGATACCCTTTTCCCCTCTCATTTTACCCTTTTCTAAAACCATGTGTTATACCCGTCATGTAGTAGAATTTACTTCTTAATATTTCTCTCTTCTACTTAATATACTATCTTTTATTTTCTTTATGTGGATACCCAAACCTTATTATTTTCCATGGGTAATCACCTATATGTAAAAATTATTTCTTTTATTATAGGATTTACACATTATAAACCCACATTCCCTTTTTATGGGCTAAAAATGATGTAATAATCATGTCTTTAATCACTTTTGTACAGCATGATTTTGATAAGAAATCTATTATTTATTCTGTATGGGTTATTCATGAAATGATTTATTACGATCTATGTTTCTCACATTAATTAATACATAAGAAGGGTTAACTCTAATAGTTCTTCAATTCATTGGGTAAATAATTTAATCTCTAAAGATGATAAGTTTTATGATATATTGGTGAATAACCATGGTCATTTTAATTTATGAAACCTTAGTGAAAAACCATGGTGATATGATTATGAATGAATCATTTAAATGTTGTATCCACATTTCCATTTAATGATTCATTTTTTAGGATATGCCTCATATTTTATTACTCATTCTATGATGATATACCTCATGTTCTTATTGATATTCTTCATGATCACTTGTAAACATTTTCTATTTATTATTCCCTAACTATGACTCATGCTTAGCCTTTTCCTTTAATGTATGTGTCATGAACCAATCTGGGTTTCTATCCAACCTAGTTCCCATCTTGGTTTATGGAATAGGCCAAGGGGTATTCCTGATCCCCACAGACTGGAAACTAGTTCCTGGGTATCAATAACATGTCTTGGGAGTGATTTTACCCAATTGAATACATATAAAAAACAATGAATTTAAAATATTCCAAAACTGAAATTACACAACCAAATAATCCCTTAACAGTATTCATAATTGATGTTTACACTTTAAACAGAGCCCCAAAAAACTACGACAAATAAAACTAAAAACTCTAACCCAATACTTCTTGCCACATGATGAACCACATCCTCAAGCCACCCCCAACAATCACAAAAGAGAATACCACTAACAACCCACAACATGATCAATGATCATCCTGGATTTACCTTTAATAAATATACAACAAGATCTTTATACACCCAAGGTTTTATGTAGGGTGTGAGTAAAATGTCATTAGGATGCCACCCAGGAAACAAGTTTTATACTATAACATTAAAAAATATAATCTAACATGACCATTTAAGTTCAATATTTTAAAAACAATTCTAATAAAACATTTATTAGGTAAATAGTTAAAAAAAGACTTTGAAGTAAAAACCATTTCATAGATAGTAACATAAATGAGAAACAAATTTTACAATTTGCACACACATTCAAGTGGTCCTCTATATGCTGATGGATGGCACCACATAATATATAGTAGATCACCATGGCTAAATCCTTTAGGTTTGATCTAGCTCAACTGGAACACTATAACCTTGTACCTCAGTGAAAGGTGGTATAGTGACCACAACCATCGATATCCTCCTACATAATCCACTCGATAGGAGAAACATACAAAGTTCTAGTGGCGATCATCCATCATCATAGTTTTGTTAGTGTTGTAAATGTCAATCCAGCTAAGTGAAACTAGGAAAAGACACTTTTGTATCACTATCACAGCAGTTATAGTCTTCCTACCTAGATATGATGGGTTACCTTGTACTTGAATTTATGTTTACATGTCACACATACCACCACCTTCACAACAAAGTCATAATATTTCAAGGAAATTATTGTTTTCCATAAAACAAACTTTTTTCCATTTTACTCACACCTAACCCCCATTTTTAGATGTATTTTCCATAACTCTCACAATTAATAGGTTTCCGTTTTTACAAAAGAAACATGGAAAATATACATTTAAAACTAATTAATTCAATGGGTCGAGCCCCTTCAATAACCTACACAAACCTTAAAGTCATTTTAAAACAAACTATTCATCTTATAAACAATTTACGATTTGTATCCAAAATTCACAACAAGGATAACATAGCCAAAATGATCCATTTTCTATTGAAAATACCCATTTAAACATACACACACCTCTAGTTCCAATGAAAATATATTTAGCACCTTCTATACAACCCCTAATTTTTTTTTGAAACATCATATTATAACACACATGAAAACATAAACATTCCCTTTCTCAAAATTCATTTCTTACCTATAAACAGTCCAACCACATCAATAACCCCATTCTTACAACATAATCCTACCAAAGAATGCATTTATAAACTCAAACAAACATGTTGAATTCATATAATAATGGTAGGGAATGGAACCACCTACCTCAAAAGAAGAACCTTCTGGAAAAGGGTAAGAAACCGTAACCGCAGCTCGATCAAAACCTAAAAAGGAAATATCAAACTTAAGACATCAATATTAAACCAAAAAACTATTGAACTATAAAATAAAAACCATACCCACTGAAAAATCAAATCCCCCAAAATAGAAGAGAGAAAACCCTAAAAGAAGAGAAAAATAATAGAGAATATGAGTTATATGAGAGATCTTGAAAAATCCATACAAAAAAATGCCCAAGAATTAAACCCCAAGGAGAGGACGAGATGGAGGGAGGTGTTCCTAGGTCTAGGGAGACTGAGGTATTATATATAAGGGGCTAAAGGGGTTAAAATTAGGGAGAGAGAAAAAGAGGGAAATCAGTTTTAATGAGATAGAATGGTCGCATGGTTAGTCCGCACGGTTTTCCAAACCATGTGGGGACCTTCGGGCCACCTCTGCTGAAGGAGACCAATCTACATGTTTACATGGACTGAGGAACATGGTTTTTCACAGGCCGTGTGGTAAGATATGTCTCCTACCACATGGTTTTCTGGATTAGTTGTATGGTTACTAAAACTGTGCACCAATCGTGTGCCTAGTCTGTACAACCCAAAAACTTTCATTTTTATACAAAAACATAAAGGAAAATCAAGAGGGAAATCTATAAAAAAGATAAAAGTGGAAGAATATTACAAATTTCCAAACCCATAACACCTTCTTCCATAGATACTACCCAAGGAAAAAACTTGAACTGGAAAAAAAATTCAAGAACCCGAGTTTGACAATTCTCCCCACTATAATGCTTTTCGCACCCCGAAAATCCATCCCAAAGATGATTCTAAAGATTTAATCAGTACTAATTTTCAACCCATGGAGATTCCCAAATAATGAAAAATGACAAGATGAAAAAAATTCTACCATCTAGAAAAATAGGTTTACAAGTCGAACCTGGGAGACCAAAACGGGCATTCTGCTAAGTGTCACCCCACCCCCCAAGATAAGACACCTATAGTTGATAAATCAAATGAAAATAAAACTTCACCACACTCAATCCAACCTCTTGAGTCAAAACACCCCAGGCCTCACCAAGTAAAACTTACACCACTTTCCGGAAATGGAAAACAGAATCAAACCACATCCCAAAAAATAACACATTATACACCACTAAATGAGGCTCATACAATTTACCTAAAATCAACAACAAATTCAAACAAGGATATAACAACCTTTCTTCATCAAAACCATTCGGTACGCTCCAATACCATTGTTTACTAAAGGAAGAATTTGGGAGTTATATAGCTCTGAATGAGACTATCTACCGCCAATCTAACACTAGGAAAATGACCAAACTATTGACACGGGGAGGCCCGAATGAACTCTCCACCATAAGAAACAACCTATCACTCAAGAAGAATTAAAAAAACCAATATGGGGAGGCCTGAATTGTCTAGCCACAAAAAAAATATGATAACATAAATTTACTCCCAAGAAATTTTAGTGACACCCATAGTGAGTATCCCTACCATAAGAACTGACCAGGTAGCTTGCCTATTTAGCACAGTCCGTCGAAGGAAACCTGGCATAACCTAAATCAGAATCTTTATGCACTACTTGATCTCCCACCGTAAGGAACCTGATTAAAGAGACTCCAAACCAAACAGATAACACTGTGTGGCTCACCACTCCCATGGGCATCACCATCCTCGGATGTTCCCCACCAAAACCAGGATCAAAACAGACCTGCAAGGTCACATATACAAAAACAACCATATTAAGATTTCCACCAACAACAATATGAGCACTATGGCTCAATAAAACAAAACAAACCCACATATTTATTACTAAGAAGAGACTCTCCCACCTTTATGAATCACAACATTGAGGAACAGAGTCCCCGATTCCCTTTTCACCACATGGGACCACTTGAGATAAAAGAGTAATATGAGGTACTTTAAACTACCTCAGTTTTCAATAATGATGACATATATTAAACTGAGATCCCTTACACTATTGGGGTTCCTAACAATGTTTCATCATCACTCTATAACTTATGGCTAGATCCCTGGTGATCAAAGTATCTCCTACCTCACAATCAGGCATTACAACCCCCCAAACAAAACATCATTTTTTGGTTCCATAAGCGACTACATTTCCATAGATGCAATGCCATCAGACATAACACACCCTGACATCCACTTACTACCACACGACATATTCAAAAAGACAAGGTCTTAGATAGTGTACATGCATCAACCCTTGTAACTTTGAATGAGAACCATCAAGAGGAATGAATCATTGAAGATACCATCCTTTTAAAAGGGGGAATTTGAGATTTACTGAAAGGAAACTCACTACTATAAAAACAGAGGTTGTCGAAAAAAATTACACAACCTCCACCCTTGTAGATGTGCGAGAACATGACACCACAAGTAATCACTAAACATGACATAGAAAATAGACATAGAAGCCTCTTATTACTGGAATTTCTACACTAGAGGCCCAGCATGAATCCCTTCCTATATGAGACTAATGAAAGACCCAAAGGCCCTAATAGATTGCATCCAACGCTGCCAACTCTAGATTTCTCACCTTTCCTCACAGGAATTCCCCTCACCATTCCCAATCAGGATCTTCATACACATGGACTCAATGAAACCAAAACTTCCTTCAACTCCTGTCGCATCTGCTATCCCACTACAAGAGGGCTCACTTATCCTAGACCAAGGGGAAGTAGACTCCTCCAAATTTCTAGGAGAGAGACCTTACATTGATCAACTTGAGGATCTTCCAATGGTGAATCACCTTTGGCCACACTTCATTTATGTGTTTACTATTTATGGGGTGTAATCTAGCCAATAAGAAAAACTACGGACCCAATCAAACTGATATGTTGGCCAAAAATTACATTAGTAAACACTGAATGCATGGGGGAAACCACTACAAAGGCTTCTCGAAAAAACTCCTCAAAAGAAACCACTAACCACCACTCCAACCCAACTCGCCAACGAAACACAAACAAGGAACATTGTTCAAACCCAAAACACCCCAAGACAAAATTCCCATAATATAAAAACACAAACCAAAAAATTTTCTTCAAAAACAATTTCGAAGATAAAACTGGATTGCTTAGTTGCACCTTCCCTAATGGTATCCCATGGAGCCTCTCACATGCATTTTCCTCAGGCCAAACTGGGAACCCATTCACTTCACGCACATCTCCTATCGATGTGACCACTTACGGTGATACCAAAGGTTAAATAAATACTCTTCCACTTTCCAAAAAAAACATTCAACTCAACTTTCCATTTTGAAAATTTTATAAAGGTTATTTTAATAACCTACTAGCTATAAAAATAAAAACTCATTCTGAGTTTCAAAAAACTTTTTCGGAAAATCACCAACCATTCAAACACAAACTGATTTTCAACCCTTACACGTCAACCTAAGAATGTTTCATCCCATTAAAAATACATTCTAATAGATTAGAAAATTCTATTTGAAATAGATTTTCCCAAATCCATTTTAACATAATTTATGTTTTCCAAACAATTTATTTCAATAAAATACATATTTAAGTTATGAATATCCAATCCAAATAAACTAAACCCCATCCACTTGAAACCATTTTCGTTTTAAAATCTAAATTTTCAAAATTTTCAAACAAAGATTTTCAAAATGGATTTCCAAAACCAAATGAAACACAAGACCATGCAAGAGGAAATTAGTTTCGGAAGGTGGCTTAGACATATGGTTAGCAGCCAAACCCCAATTACTTCACCATCAGAGAGTGTGTTCTAAGGAAATGCCCACAACTCCACATGGATTTACAGGCCCTGTGAGCTCACAGAGACCATTGAACAAAATCTATTTTCATTTCCCCATACATTAACAAATAACAAAAACAAAATTACTCAGATGAAACCCAACATCCCCTGGTTAATTGAGCCACATCAAGAGTTGTGTTGTCCAGGCACCCAACTCGAAATTAGAATGTTAATACCTGATAATCCCAGCTCCAGAATACCCATACTCTTCCCTAAGTAACATGACCTAAATGATCTGACCACCAATGATATCATTTTATCATGAGCTATGCCACGACTCCATTTGACCCGGTTCCCAACCCGGTCCATGGTAGGGCCCATGGGGTGTTTCAAATCCCCATGGGCTGGAAACTACTTCTTTGGTATCAATAACATTCCTTGGTAATGATTCGACCTAATTGCATACATATAAATGACAAACAATTTTAAATATTCAAAACTTAAATTACACAACCAAACAATCCCTTAATAATATTCAGAACTGAGGATGAAAATTTAAACAAATACCCCAAAAAAATACAACAAAAAAACTAAAAACTCAAACCCAATCCTTCATACCACATAAGGAACCACATCTTCCAGACACCGCCAAATATCTCAGAAGTGAAGACCACTAACAACCCCCACCCCCAAACATCTTATCTTTACCTAGAATAAACATACAACAAGATCAACATACACCCAATGGTGTATATAGGGTGTTATCCAAAGACCAGTAGGACGCAACATAGTAAAGAGGTTTTATGATATAGAATTAAAAAGATAATCTAACAGGCTCATTAAAATTCATGCTATTATAAACAATTATAAGAAAACATTTATAAGGTAAATATTTAAAATGAAACACTTTTAAGAGAAAACCATTTCACAAACACTAACTTAAATGAGAAAGTAATTTTCTAATTAGCACACTAACTCAAGTGTTCCTTCATATTCTAACTGACGATGCCACGTCATATATAGTAAATTTTTATGGGTAAATCCCAGAGTATTGATCTAGCTTGAGTGGTACCCTAGAACCTTGTACCTTGGTGAATGGTGGTATAGTAACCACAATCGTAAGAATCCTCATGCATGATCCACTTGGGAAGAAAAACATCCAAATTTCTAGTGGAGATCATCCATCATCATAGTGTTTTTAGTGATTTAAACATCAATCCAGCTATGTTAAACTAGGACAAGACACTTTTGTATCACAAATGCACTAGTTCTATTTCACCCACCTATATACCTGGGGTTTCCTTATGCTCGAATTAAATTTCACATGTCAGGCATACCACCAACCATCACAAAAATGTCCCAACATTTCAAGGAAATTATTTTTTTCCATAAAACAAACCATTTTCCATTTTACTCACACTAAAACCCAATTTTTTGATGCATTTTCCATAACCCACACAATTAATAAGTTTCCCATTCTACAATAATCATGGGAAACATACATTTAAAAATAATAAATTCAATTTTCCAATCCCCTTAAATAACCCACACACACATTAAGGTCATTTCAAAACAAACTCATCATCTTTCAAATAATTTATGATTTATACACAAAATTTATAACAAGGATAAAATGACCAAAATGATCCATTTTCCATTGAAAATCACCATTTAAACATACATGCAACTCAAGTGCCTTTGAAAATGAATTCAGAACCTTCCAAACAACCCCTAAAACCATTTTTAGAAACATCAGATTATAACACACACAAAAACATATCCATTCCCTTTGTCAAAATTTATTTCTAGCATATAAACACACCAACCACTTCAAGAACACCATTCGCACCACATAATCTATCCAAAGAACAATTTTATAATCTAAAAAACATTTTGAATTCATCTAATAATGTTAGGGAATGGAACCCATACCTTTATAGAAGAACCTTTTGGAAAAGGTTTCGAAACCAAAACCCTCCCCGATAAAACCCTAAGATGGAAAGATCAAGCATAAGACATTAACATTAAACCCAAAAAAATATTTCTAACCTTAAAAAGAACCCCATGCACACTAGAAAATATAATCCCCCTAAAAAAAGATTGAAACCCCTAAAAGAAGAGGAAAACAAGAGAATAGAGGACTTACATGAGATATCTTGAGGAATCCGCACCAAAAACACCAAAGAATTGAAGCCCAATGAGAGGAGGAGATGGAGGGTGGCGTGCCTAGGGATGTAGAGACCAAGGGGGCGAGAAAGGGGCCAAAGGTGTTAAAACCTAGGAGAGATAAAAAGATGGAAATCATTTTTAAGGATCTTGCATGACCACATGGTTAGTCTGCCCGGTTTTCCAAACTGCACAGAGACCGTACAACCACCTCTACCGAGGGAGACCCATCTGCATGCTTACCTAGGCTGACGTACACAACCGTGTAGAGTCTTTGTGGTAGGTTATATCTCTTACTACATATTTTCTTAGGTTGGTCACATGGTTATTAATAATTGTGCGCCAATCATGTGCCTTGTTTGTATAACCCAAAAACTTATATTTTTCTCCAAAAAGTCAAAGGAAACTCTAGAGGGAAAGCTATAACAAAGATAAAAAAGTGGAGAATACTTAAAAAATCCAAACCCATAACACCAGGTTATTGAGAGAATACCCTAGTACTAAACCCAAATTGGAACAAAAGATTATTCAAGAACCTAGGTGTGACAGTATGTCCCCAGGTTATGAGATTAACCCACTGGTAAACCCATTTTAACTTTAACTGTGGTAAGAGAATTTTACTATTTTTACTATTCATTATGAACAAAAAATAAGTTACTCTTATTAGATAATATTAATCATTATGAATCTAAATATAGAATATATTTTATCAAACAATAATAGAAATAGTGGCTTTAATGCTGAAGATATGCCATCTTTTTCTTATAAACTGATGAAAAAATTATCTATGGGAAAATTTTGGAGTCTGTTTTAACTTAAACCAATTCCATTTTTTTTGTTTTTAAAGTTAGTTTTTAATAAAACCAATGGAAAAAACATCACTAAATATTATTTATAGGAACGGTTGTTTACAATAACTGACGCCGTAAATGAAAAAATTCAGCATCAGTTTTACAAAAAAATGACACCATAAATTTTTAAAAAAACTTTAGGAATCTATTTTACTAATAACTTTTTAAAAAATATGGGATCACATTACCATCATTTTTTATAACTTTGAAACCTATGAAGACTCATGATGATCCCAACGACATCCACCCAATGATCCCAACACTGAATGATGTTTATTTACTTTGATATTTATCATCATTTCCTGATATGTGGTCTTGATTCTTCATCGTATGTCATTATTTCATCTACTATAGAATTAATTATCTTCGAAAACCATTTTTCGGCCAACCATCATCAGTGTTTTTATTTTATTTCTTTATTATTGGTTATTATTCATTTGTACAAACATTTTTGTTAGAATTGCAGTTTTTTTCTTCCAATGAATTTGAGGGATTAAGTTCAAATTAAGGATCCATTTTCCTTGGTGAAATACAAATTTTGTAAGTTTTTTTTAATTTTGAGGTTAAATTATTTATCATTTATTTATAATGTTGAGTTATTTTTTCAATTATTTGTATGTTGTAGATTCTTATTTATAAATTTTGTCCTTTAAGTTTTTTTATTTTGATAAAAAAATTATTTGATGAAACTATCAAATCATCATGATGATATATATTGATTAATATTTTTTTGAAGAAATGATATGTTAAATATATTTCTTTAATATTTCTGTTTTGACATTTTGATGTGCATTAAATGTTGATTAATTTTTTTATGAAACTTTTACGATGAAATGGTTGAACTTGATCTATTATTATGGGATTCTAGGAGTGTTTATAGATAAATATAACATTTAATTATATTAGATAACCAAGGATAATTTTATTTTTTTAAACTGATGATGAGGAATGTAGATGAATTTATAATAGAAAAAGAGGAAAATAGTGCCAGTTGAATAAATTTACCTAAACCATATGCCTTGAAGTAGAATTTTTGTTTTTTGATATTTTCTTAAAAATAATGATATGAATAGTTGGTATGAAATGTTTAATTGATCTTATGACTTCATAAATAATATTATTAATTTTTTATGGGTGGTCGATGTGATTTTATATAATTATATGGTAAAATATTTTTTTGACAAGGTTATTAAATCATTCCTATGATATTGTGATTTGGAAATAATTTGATAAAGTGATCTAATAAATATCACTACATTATATACTATTTATGTAACTATTTTGGTCAATCACATTGGGTTTATATTTTGATATTTATGAGGTATGAAGTCAAGTTTTATTCCTTAAGGGATGTTGTATTCCCTATTGATGATGTTGTGAAAACCAAGACTTTATAATTTGATTACCAATCATTTTTATGGAAAATAATTTTTTAATTTATTTGTTTATATATTTTTTTTAAAAATTTTAAATGTTTTCATATATTCACTTATCATATTACAATTTCAAGTATTAAATGGATCGCAATTGGATAGATTTACTAAGAACAACTAGTGAATATGAAAAAGGAGGTGAAGAATTCTTGGAATTTTCTAAACAAAATCTTCAAAACATAGATTTGATTTCTTGTCCATGTGTGAAGTGTTTGAGTATGAAAATTTTAAACTTCAAATAAATAAAGGATCATCTCATTTTTTATGGTTTTACCCAAAATTATACACGTTGTATTTGGCATGGTGAAAGAACTAAAAATTTAACATATAATATTGGTAATAATATTCATAATGAGTTAGAGGATCGTATTGAATAATTAATTCAAAATTTAGTTGTTGAAACCATTGAACAAAATAAAAAATACTGAATGATGTTATAGAGACAATGAGAAACCATTATTCTATGGTTGTAGTAAATATACACTATTATCAGCAGTTTTGAGATTAGTTAACTTGAAATAATGAAATGGATGGAGTGATAAAAGTTTCTTCAAATTACTTGAGATTTTAAAAGAGCTACTTCCAGTAGGAAATGAGCTTCCATATTCTAATATAAGGTGAATAAAATAATATGCCTAATGGGATTGGGGTATAAAAAGATGCATTATTTCCAAAATGATTAAGTGTTTTATAGGAAAGAATATGAATATTTATTAAGTTTTGCTACAAGTGGGACATAACAATTTAAGATGGATAAAAACATCAACTCAAATTCATTCTTAAGTACTGACATCTAACCTCATGAAAAATAATTTTTTTTCTATCAAATGATATCATCCAATAATTCATTCATACAATTTTGATAATTGATCTTTGACTCATTCTTAGGTGAAAAATCAAAACTCATGCTCAATAAATTTTGGTACCTTCCAATAATTCTTCATTTGAAGCATTTATTTGAAATATCAATTGATGTAAAAAACTTACGATGGAATTCAGATGATCACATCTTTGACGGTAACTAACATCACCAAACTGATTCACCATTGTGGAAGAGATTTTATAAACAATTTCATGATCTTGGAAGTGAAGTTATAAATCTCAAAATGGGATTTTGTAATGATGGAATGAATCTATATTAGAGCCTAAGTATCCAAAATAGTTCATTTCCTATTTTTTGGGTAGTTTTCAACTCTTACCCATGACCATTTATGATGAAAAAATATGTTATGAAAAGATGGAAGATTTCTAGAACAAAATATATGGGAAATGATATTGATGTGTATCATTCAACATTGATTGATGATTTTAAACTACTATGGGATAAAGGTGTTAATTTTTTTGACGCCTACAAGAAAGAGTATTTTCTTTTATGTGATATGATAATTTTCACTATAAATTAATTTCCATCATATGGAAACTTATTTGGATGTAGTGTTATAGGACATAAATCATGTCCAATATTTGAAGAATATACTTCATATTACCAATTAGGGAATGGAAGAAATACAGTGTACATTGGACATAGAATATTTTTTGTGAATTGATCATCCTTATCATAGATTGAAAATGGAATTTAACTATTTATTGGAATATAACCCTCCCCCTTGACCATTGTCAGTTAAAGAATATTAAGACAGGGTGAAAAATATTGATTCGATGTTTCAAAATAAAATAATTTATGGTCATCAAAAAAATATCTAGAAGAAAAAGTATATCTTTTTTAAACTACCTTATTATATATTTTTAGAGATAAAAAATAGCATTGATGTAACGTATGTTGAGAAAAAATATGTGATAGTTTGATAGGAACTTGGTTAGACATAAAAGAAAAATATAAAATATGGATCACATGAAAGATTGGAATTTATATCAATGGGAATACATTTGGAGTTATCTCCCACTATGAATGAAAAATAAAATATATTTAACTCCAGCTTGTCACACATTAAGAAATATTGACAAGATGATTTTATCAGTATATTTTTGGTATTAAATTACCTAATGGTTATTCTTCAAATATGAATAATTTGGTGTCATTAAAGGATTGTAAATTAATATGAATGAAATGTCATAATTGTCATGTATTGATGAAAAAAAATTTACCAGTCACATTTTTTGGTATATTGTCAATAGATTTTAGAAAGACTATCATCGGGTTAGGTAATTTGTAAAAATCTATTTCTAGCAAAGTCGTTGATCCAAATTTGTTATATGTGTTGGATAATGAAGATGCTCTTGTTCTTTTTCAACTAGAAATGTATTTTACACCTGCATTTTTTGATATAATGGTTCATCTGGGGATTCATTTGGTGCATGATATAAGAGTATGTGGGGATATTTATTTATGATGGATATATCCTTTTGAAAGATATATGAAAATTTTGTAGGGATATGTTCAAAATACTTATCGAACAGAGGCCTATATTGTTAAAAAAATATGTATCGTAATATGTGATTGAGTTATGCACTCATTATTTGTATGAAGTTGAGCATATTGGTCTCCCTATATCTTGACATATGATAGTTGGTTGTAAAGGTAGAGGGATTTGAGCCATAAAGGTAAATATCATTCCACGTGCTGAAGTTATGTAGACATATTTATACATTTTGAATAAAAAATTTAGGTTCAATCATATAAATCATCACAAATTATAGAATTAAAGTTGTGATATCTAAAAGGAAATGAAAAGTGGCTGGTGATGGAGAATAAAATACATTTGTTTGATGGTTTAAATATAAATTCATCACAGATATATCTGCATCAGAAACATTGAAATGGTTGGAAGGGGGTTCATCTATTAATGTGATCATATAGTCTAGTTTGAATAATAATAGTTACAAATCTTACACAAAGAATTTGGATAAAAGGAGTACTGTTTAAAATAGTGGGGTAATAGTCATCGTTGAAGTGCTGTATTTTTCAAGTGCAAAAGATAAAAACCCAATTTCTGAGTTAATTCCATATTTTGGAGTTTTTGAAAACTTATGGAAAATTGATTATATGAAATTTTGAGTCATTGTGTTTAAGTGTAACTGCGTTTCAAGTAATAGTGGTGTGAAGCATGATTAATATAGTTTTAAACTGGTTGATTTGAAAAGAATGAGTTTCAGTGAGGAACAATTTATCATGGCCACACATGTAAAGAATATATTATATGTCATCAATCCATCGAATGACCATTGGTCTATCATTTTTCAAGGGAAAATAATCCAATTGGATGATGATGATGAGTATGATGTTATAGATTTATATCAGGATTCTTCTTCTATCACACAATTTCTAGATAACAATGACTATAACACAGACATATTGCATGAAATATGAAATTATCATGCTGAAAAGATATGGGAAACCACTAAATTACTCCCTTAATTAACCTAGTAATTATTTACATTATTTTTATTTTTTGAAATTTACATGTGAAAAAACTTTATTGTTTAATAACTATTACATATTTAATTATATATATTTGATTATTTATTTGATTTTTTGGTGTTAAATTTTGATATTCCATGGCTATGGTTAAACATTTTTTTTAAATACCCAATGTACATTATTATATTTTTGTTTCATTTACGCATATGAGAACACCTTTTCAAACTTTGATATTTTAAATTTTAAATTTTATATCCTTTTAGAAGTAATGTTAATATTTAATAGTTCACTTTCATATTTTTTTGGGTTAAGAATAATAACATTATTATTTATTAACAAAACCTACACATGCATGCCACTTTTTTGATTTATATATTTATATTTTCAAATTACTGACTTATCTAATAATATTCAGGTACAAAATAATTTCATTACATTTTCTAGTTACAATGATAGATACCGATACAGAGTTAAAGGAACATCTACCAAGGTATTTTTCATTTTTCCATATTATTAAATATCCATTAATATAATTATTTAATGAATGAAAAATTTTAATTTACCAAAAAATTTGTTGGACTACTTATTAGACTTCAGCAGGGGATTCTTATACTTTTAGTGTTCGGAAATTGAGTTCTCATGTTGGTAAATGTTGAATTACATGCTTACCAAAACTACCAATTTCTCATGGATATGATCAATTACATATTAGTATTTATGATGATAATAATGAAAATGGATCAAATGCAATGCATTTTATCAGCTATAATAGCATGAAGATCCGTTGAAGGATTAACATTTTATATGCTAATTAAAAGTCTATTGACAAGATAGTGATAAATCTTCTTTGGGAGGTTGTGAAGGTAAAATATCTCAATTGTTTTATTTTATCTCATTTTTAGAATATAATGTATTTTAAATGACTAATATTTGTGTTATTCAATTACAGATGACATTCAATTTTGAAGAAACAAAAGTAGTTAATAAAAAATGTCTTACTATAGCAGCGGTGTGATGGAGGGATTTGAAAACAAATTTGACAAAAAAATATGCGTTTGGAAAGAGACAAAATGAAATCCCATGCCTCAATTGTTCATTTTTAAATGAATATATATATGGAATAAATTTTTTTCCACAAAACATGATGAAACATTTCAGGTATTATGATAATTATATTATATTATATTGAAAAATTTATTACATATGTACCAAATTATGTATTAGTTTAATTCTTATTTAATAGACCTCTTGGAAATATCATCAAGGTATATAGTTACAGAATGCTTACCCTCATTCTTTATCATGTGGAGGGCATCATTTATTGAAGCATAAAATGATTGAGGAAAATCTTTAATCACTTAGAGCTCACTCCACTAGTGATTTTGATGCGGTCCAATTCGGTCCTCCATCTCCACCCCCCCCCCCCCCACCATGAGAAATGGAAAAGAGCAAGTAGAAGAAAAAAATGGAAATTATATTATAGGGAATTCTAAGGAAGTAGCTAAAATAATTTTAAGTAAATAATTATTAATTTCCATGAATTTTTGTAATTTATAAATTAACAACACTGATATACCATTTTAATTTTTTATTTCAAGATAAACTTCAGGAGAAATAGACATAAGGCACATCTATCCCTGAGGGTAGGATGGATATCCTAGCCACTAATTTAGGAAATCTTGAACTCCATTTCCACATTAGAGGATATGAGGCGAGTGTTAGTATTTGAAATGTTTTTTTCATCCAAGTAAACAATCAAGAGACCCATAAATCAAATACTTAAAATCTCATCTGAACGAAATGAAAAAGTACATAGGCAAACAAATTCAAACAGCAATGCAGAAGGATATATCCGAATAAATGATGAGATAGCCACAATATGCATAGCCTTCCTAGCATACCCAGCCTACCCATCCTACCTACTCATATCATAGACCTCCTTGCTCGGACTCTACCTTATATTATTAGTTGTATGTAGGAGATCCTAATGTAAATATTGTGTTGTTTAGAGTCATGCAATTTTTGGGGGATTCTATACATAACCAGCCTATTCATATGGGTTAGCTTATATTATTTATACATGATATTATTGATCTTATTTCTTTACTACCATTCACTACCATAGAGATTACCAGATTTAGGGATTTTATGGGTCATTTATTACTTTTGAAATCTATCCTTCTTCATCATATTTCATATGAGGTATGTGTTTTTTTAAATATTAATTATATCTAATTAAAAGTTACTTATAATATTTTATGGTATTTAACTTATATAGGAGTATCTAAAATCCAAATAAATGGAACAAAATACAAAAAATGTTCAAGAACAAACAACTATAGATACTTGATATATTTCTGATGGGATGGACAAACTATCTCAGGTATCTTCTTACTTGGATAATATCTATGAGTTTTTGAATTCATCTGATATATATGGAAGTGACTATCCATTGATAATATTATGTAAAGATATCATGTATCTAGTATATTTTAAAAAGACCAGTGTGCATGTGTTACAGTTTTTTTCTATGTAAGTAAATTAATGTTTCAATTTTTATTTTTTTTTAATTGAAGATGGTTTAAATTGAGTGACTATATTACCTTTTTAATTAGGTATCTACACATGCTTCTTGTTTAAAATGATATTACAAGTGTCTATGGTTTTATAAATACAGAATACATATCAACGGATGTACAATATGTCTTGACTGAAAATAGATTGGCATATATATGTGAGAGGTTATCAATGACAGATATTGGGAGTTGGTTTTTTCCATTTCTTGATGGCTAAGAGCATAAACATATTTATGAACTAATGTTCATTATAATTTCATTAAATGTGAACTTTTTTTATTATAGAGGGAATTGGATGTTAGGAATATTCTACCCAATTAAATACACATTATATTGGTTTTTCTCTTTATTATGTGGTGTTTGTAGAAAATATTCCACACTGTTAGACCAGTATTTTTTCTATATATGGTCATTATGTTTAATTCTCATTGTTTACATATGTATTATCAGTTAATATATATGAAAATTCAGGTCATGGAAAAAATTTAACAAATATCACTTCTCAATAAAGAAGCAAAATGCAATAAACTATGTGAAAGTAAAGGTTATTGTTTTTCTATTAGATATTATTTTGATTTTTTGGATATATATATATATATCTGTGTGTGTTTGTGTGGGTATGTATATATATGTATATATATATATATATATTGGTTTTTATTATCAAGTTAAGGTTTTATTAACAACAGTTTCATTGTCAACAAGGATATATTGAATTTGGTTATTATATTCTATGATTCATGAATGAGATAATCACAACAAGGATAATGACTAATTATGATTAGGTTATTCATACTAATTATTTTATATTTTCTATCATAGTATTCTATTTTTTAATCTTATATCATTCAATGTCATTATAGATTTTCAATGATGTCAATTTTTACGCACAAGATGAACTTAACCATCTTTGATCTTTGTTTTCAAACTATTTATTAAGTATGATTAGGATTTAAGGTATGTATATTCTAATGTTTCTAATTAGTATTACATTTTCCAAATAACAAGTGTTCAAAAATGAATCCTTTTTTTATAGTAGGTTTTTGAATATAATGATATCAAAAAAATTCTTCAACAATAACCAACAATGATCATGTAGTAAATTTCATGTATGTATTTTAAATTTTACTTTATAATACAACTGTATCAATAATTTTTTGATTAAATTTTTAAAAGTATGTATGTTTTTATAGATTCTCAATCAATGATACATGTAGTTCAATGGTTGGGTACTTCTTTTCTATTATAGGGATCCTGATTTTTTGGGGAGTGTAATATTGACAATTCTCAAAAAATTTAACTTTCAGCATCAATTTTTATAAACACAGGTGCTGAATCATTTTAAAAAATACGAACGTTTTTTGACATCAGTTTTTATAAAAAACAACCACAAAAACCAAACATGTTCACCTTTTTTACAATAGTTTTTAAAAACTGATACCAAATATGTGGTTTCAGTGTTTTTTTATTAAAGAAACCGATGCCAAAAAATGTGAACTACCTTTGATTTCAATATCAATTTCATAGAGAAACACATGCTGAAACAAATTTGGTTCAAATTTTGGGTGTCAATTTTTAAAAACTGACACCAAAAATCATATTTTTAACATTATCATTATAGAAGTCGATTAAAATTTGATGTTAAAATTGAAAAAAAAGTATTTTAAATTGTATTCTTTCTACTATTGAAATTCAATTCATATAAGTGGCGGGATTTAATTTAAATTTAAACCTAAAAACTTAATGAAAAGAGGATTTCCATAGAAAACATTTTCTTAAGTATAAAATATTTTTATATAAAAATTCAATATAAAATTGATTACAATTACCTAAATTGTATTAATAAAAATATAATTTTACTAATTTTACTTTTAATCCTCTTTAAAATTAAATGGTAGTTTTTAAATGTTTTAAAAAGGGCCATTTTTAATAATAAACAATATTTATCACTATTCATCGATAATATAATATTTTTAAAAAATTTCAAGAAAAAAATATAAAATAATTTTACATTATTAAAATTCATAAATTAATTCAATTTTTTAAAAAAATATTATGAATGTGGAAAATTGTAATTTAAAAATAATTGGGCAAAATGCGATGAAAACACTTTTTAGAAAAATATATTTTTTGAGCGTAAAACTGTATTTATTCTTATCCCATGCCTAGAAAAATATTAGAAGAATGATAAAAAAAATTAGTATACTATATATATATATATATTATTAAAATCATTCTCCAAAAGTGATTAATTTAATTTATTAATATAAAAATATATTTCATGCATGAAAACAATTTTGAAAAAAAACATTTCTTTAACTTTTAAATGATTTTTGTTTTTATTTATAATCAATTAATAACCAAAGAATTAATTTTATTGATGAGTAAACCATATAATATTCATAATTTAGTTACTCCCTTTCATAACCACCAATTAATGGATATTTTATAATGTTTTTTTTTATTATGTTTTTTTTCGACTCAAGGGTGCGAGTATCACAAGCTATCAAAGAGATTAAATACATTTAAAAATAAATATATCATAAAATAATAGGGTTTTCATTATACCCCCATTATAATTAATTTAATGTTGATATTTTTTTACTATGATACAAAAAAATATGGATATATTTTCCTCATCGCATCCTTGAGTTCCCACAAATCTTATTTGAATTTTCGATTCATCCAGATAACTTTAACTATGTGAGTAGTTCTATTCCATATCAATTTATCTCTATTATCCATGATTTATATTGGTTTTTATTTATAATAAATATCTTACTCAATTTTTATGACATCTAATTTTAGTACGTGTGACGGACCAGGTATGTACATCCTCAATAAAGATACAAAGAACATATCATGAGCTTGAGAGAGGTTTGGTAGAAGTGCCAAGTGATAAGCTAGCATCCCTACTTGATAAAAAATATTGAAAGGGAAATATACCTAGGAATTAGATATCCTTTATTCTTGAATATTATAACCATATTCCAAGGATAAATTTAGAGAAACAGAATTTCACCAACTTCAAAATCTGGATCTTACACATGATTATCTGCATAATTTTTTTGTCAACTCTGAACTAACTTGGTGTGGTATTGAGTGGATCAAATTTTATATGTCATTACCTTCGATAGATCAGGACTCAGTAGCTTTATTTCTCTAAATTATCCCATTATATTGGAGTTCTACACTTATTTCCAAATATGGATTCATATGTAGAAATCTGAATGATCCATTGAAATATATTGATATAAGAAAACTTGACTATATGAAGGTGTTAAACCCAACAACCTTTGAAATACAAAGAAAAAGATCTCATAATATCCTCTGGGTTTGAATAGTTATCTCAAATTATCCATCTATTTAACGATGGTATGATGTATTGAAACTCAACTCCATATCTAGTGCTTATTATAGAATATTCTAGAACTTTGATGTAAACCTTGGATCCCAATCAGATACAATGGAATGTGGTACTCTATGAAACCTTACCACATCCATAATATATATCCTAGAATGTTGATTTAGAGATAAATTTTCTCTAATAGATATGAAGTGTTCATAATTTTTAAGGTAATCAACTACAACCCATATATAATTATTTCCTTTAGATGTTTTGGGGAGTCTGATGACAAAGTCCATGGTGATATTTTTCAATTTCTATTTGGCTATCGGTAATGGTTATAACAACCCATTCATATTATTTCTCTCATACTTAACTTACTGACATACTAATCCCCAATATAAATACTCAACAATATCACACTTCATTCTATTCCACAAAAAACATTCATTCATATCTCTATATATCTTTGTAATTTCTTGATAAATAGAGAATGATGAAGTATGAGCCTCATATAACATATAATTATTCAGATATGGAATGGATGGAACACATACATTTTTCCTAAACCTTATCATTCTACTATAATCAAGGTTTAAATTGTGAAAATTTCTAACCTTCTTCTGTAGTTGTACATATTCTTTCTATGCCTCTTTAATCCTCACATGGATAGATGGTTGAACACATATTTGAACAAGATAATATCTTCACCCTTCCTTCAATATTTTTAATACCTTTATTTCTAAATCCATAAATATATGATCTTTTTTTATCTTCCTCAGGTAAAATATAACGTTATCCTTTCAACTCAAAGCATTTTCTACCTTGTTTTATTTCATATGGTGGTAATGTATTGAGATGTCATAATATTTAATCAACTCCAACAATCTTCTCAACTACGTATTCATCTCTTTCTGTATGCAAATATACTTTAAAAGTTTATAAAAAATATATATAACAATTTTATTCATAAATTTAATGCATCCATATATTGAATTCAAAAATTACAGTAGCTAGCACCAAATCATGTGTTGGGTAAATTTTATCACAAACCTTCAATCAGAATGAGGCATAAGCTATAACCATATTATTCTTCATGATAACCCATCCCAATCCCTTCTTTGATGTATCACTATATATTAAAATCCTTTATTTACTATAGGTTAATATAATCACATGTTCTACGAATAATATTCTCTTCATTTCCTTGAAATTTTTCTCAAATTCATCTATTTATAGAAACCTGGATCCCTTCCAAGTTAACTTCATGACTGAATTATATTTTCATGGTAAATTATCCAAAAACCATTCGTAATATCCAGAAAACCCAAGAAAATTTCAGATCTTAGTCATAGTGATTGTTTGTGTCTAATTTTCAATAAGTTTTTTCTTTGATAGATCCGCATATGTTCCCTCACATGAGATTATATAACCCAAAAATAAAATATTTTCAAGTCAAAATTCATGTGTTGTAAATTTTTCATATAAATTATTCCTCCATAGAGCCTTTAGTAAAATCTTCAAGTGGTCTCCATGCTATTAATTTCTCCTTGAATAGATAAAAATATCATCTATATATACTTCCAAAAATTGAAAAAGGTAATCTCAAAATACATTATTCATTAAATCTATAAATATAATAACTTCATTAATAAGATAAAATTGAATCACTATAAATTCATAGTGTTTATACCTTGTATAAAATTCTATCTTTTGTATATCCTATTTATTTCTCCTCAAATCATGATATCCAAAATGAGGATCAATCTTAGAAAATTATTAATTTCCATAAAGTAGATTAAGTAAGACATAATTATATGGTAAAATGTTCTTATTCTTGATAATTATCTTATTATGTAATTTATAATGAATGTAGAGTCTCATCTATCCATTAATCTTAATTAAAAAGGGATGTGGTGCACCCTAAGGTTACGCACATGGAAAAATAAATCCCTTATCATTATTCACCTCAAGTTTCTTCTTCAATGCCTACAACTCAATCAGGTCTATTCTATATAGAGCCTTGGAAATAGTCGTAGAAATATATATGAGTTCTGTTGATAACTCTACTTCAATATTTAGTGGAATACTAGGAAACTCTTCTAATAAGACATCAAAAAACTCTATCCCAATAAGGATATCATCGATGTTAAATTTCTCCCCAACCATCTGAGATAAACACCCCTTTGAAATAGGAATCAGGACCCATACAATGGATGTTATTTTTATCATAAGTTAATATTTATCATTACACTGATTTATGCTCATAGTTTGGCTTGGAATAGAATATATGACTTCCCTTACCCAAAAATGAGGTGGGATTTATGTATATAAAATCAATCCATTCCAAGTATATAAAAAAATTTATCCAGATGGAGAATAAAAATAATTTTAAGAAGAAAATTTCCACAAAATTAAACTAGATAAGAATTGTAGACATAAGATGCATCCATCATGCCATTAAGGGTTTTCAATTAAAATTGAATATCTAATTAATCTTTTATAATTTCAATGCCCTTATAAAATTATTTATATTTAAGAGTGGGTAGATATAGATTCCAATAAGATATTACTTGTTATGGAGTGGATGGTAAGTGTACCTTTCACCACATCATTATTATACCCCTCATAAAAAATAGTGATCACATGATGTTTCCTATTTGTAACTTGGATTAAGAGGATTTTGAGATCAATATTCATCAATAAACCTACTGACACGATCACTGTTTATCATAATTACCATACTTATATCATTTGAAACACTAGAGTGTGGGTGGTGCATCATGTGGAGGTTTCTCTCTATTTACATAAATATTTAACTTATTCCCATCACTTTAGAATTTAATTTTGTAATAACCTTCCATTACACACTTAAAACATTTACTAGTCCCCTTAATACAATTTCCTCCTGGTTTACTTTAACGCCTCAAGCATAAAGGAATGTTCATCTTCTTCTATTTATGGTTTTAAAATTTTTCTTTTATTTCAATATTTATTTTCTTATCAAAATCCTGAGATTGATGGGTGAATACTATATTAATTTCTACCATGGTATCATAATGAATTATTTCCCTATAGATACTGAAATAAATTATAGATAACTCCCTTTAGAGAATTATTTTTAATCAATTGGAGAATCAATAAACCTTACTGTCTTGTTGGATGACATAACAGAATCATACCTCACAAGTGGAGAATGGAAAATCTCTTTTTATTGGAGTTAATACATTCCTCAGTAACTAGTGGATCAAAAAATCCACTAAAATAAGCTTTTTTTTCTTATGAAGGATTCAACCGAACATTATTCCCTCTTTTTCTCATTGTGAAACTCGGTATAATTCATAGCTTGTGAAATTTTTTTAATCATAGTAATGATATTTTTCATTATATCTCCCTTAACATGAGGTTTATTAGGTGTAAAATCATTGTATTATCCATCACATTCATCATTAACATGATTCCTTTTGGTTCCATCCATTGAGTGAAATCCAAAAGCATAGTGTGAAAAATAATAATCATAATGTTATAACACATAAACATTAAAAAAACATTTATAAGATATCTAAATCATGACATATTCTATTCAATATTTAAAAACTTACGTTTAACCTGAGTCATTCAGGGTCATCATATTTTCAAATCTTTCTAAATGGTTCATAAATAAAATTTTAATTAACCTGAGAATATCCCACATGAGTGAAAACCCTGGTGTTCAATAAGGGTATAATCACCATACACCATAATAATAGATGATATATACATGACCAATTTTGTTGGGATTATTACACCTAGATGAAACAGTGTCAAAACTACATCCACTTGTAGTGTCCAAATAAGGATTTTTTTCTTGGAAAATCACACTACTTTATTTATCATAATATAAGACATTATCCTATATGAAGGATTATCCTAATGGTTCTCACTAAAGTTTTACCATTATATTTTCTAATGTTTAACTAAACCCTACTCTCATACCAACTATTTCAACCCATACTTTTCAAACATAAATATCAAATCTTAATGAATGAATATTCATTTTATAAAATAATGATCCATGCTATAATCATATAGTTATAGTATATTTTAAAAATTGGATACATAAATAACCTTTTAATAAGTTAACAATATGATCTCCCATTAAGTTCTTCATAACTTTTACCCTTTATAGACATATCACACATAAGACCTTCCTTCATAACCTGGGGAAATGAAATATAAGAAAGGGTGACCTATGATGCTCTGTAAGGGTGAATAAGGGAGATATCAATGATCACTTAAGAATAACATGATTATAAGGGAATAATAATATGATAATATCATTTTAGAACCATACCCTCTATATAATTGATCATATCACGAGTCATGTCATAAATTTTAGTAGATTATAAGACACAAATCCTAAAGGAATCAAAAAACATGAACCATGAGGGCATAAAATTTCCATAAGATACTTATTTATTGCATACACCTAAGTATAGAAAATCATTTCCTTAATAGTCAGGTATTATATTTAAAACAATCAAATTATATTTGGATCACTCCCCAACCCATTGTAGTATTCTAGGTTCACTTAAATGACTATAATAGTAAAAAGGGTCCCTTAATGAACCAGTATCTCTCTCCATTCTAATTTTATTTATATCTTGAGATATCCATCTTTACCAAATTAATCGGAGGGATATATAATTTTAGTAAAAACCATCAAATAATTGGAATCATACATATGCATTCCACAGGATCATAGATCATTCATCATATTATAACCCATTAAAACGAAATGAGTTTCATAACATTTCATATTTTTATCATAGAATAACCTATAGAAAAGAAAAAAATTTAATTAAAACCTCATAATCATAATCATAAACTATGTATAGAAAGAATAAAGATCATAACACTGTATCACATCCCCAATAAATCATAATGAACATCAAAGGATATCATCTTAGATGAAAGTTATTTTAAAATAACACTATAGTTATTTCTTAAGGAAAATTTTCTTTTCACATTGAAATCAACAATTTAAAATCTAAAAATATCAAAAATAATGTGGAAAATTATTTCTTAGAAAAACTTAGAGACTTTGAAAATAAGCTTCAAATTATTGAATGGTCATGATGGCAGGAAATTATATTGATTCTATATATGTTTAAAGAAAATATTCCTCATACCACTGTAAAAAAGGTCTAAAAAATCATTAGAAAAAAAATATTCCTTTTAAAATATTTTTTGAAAATTAATTCATGTTTAAAATGACTTTAATCATTTATATTAAAATATAAAAAAACTCTTGAAATAATTTTTATAAAATATAGACTTGGAAGAAAAGGTATTTCCTATCAAAGAGAAATAAATTCGAATTTCCTTAAAAAATATTATTGCAATACATAGTATTCTTAAAGAGAGTAAAGTGAATGTAAAACATGAAATATGAAAAAATAACCAAAGTAAAATAAAATTCATGAGTTTCTTGAGAGGTGGATCATGAAATTTCATCATCAAAAACATAATCATAAACACTAAGATTGTAATATAAAACACATACCTTAGGTATGACTTCCTTCATATGAGTTTGAAACTCCTATATAATAAATATGGGTTTATCATACATTTATTAAAAAAATATTAATATATATATCATACCATATATTATTTACTTTTAACTTATTATCATCTATTTATTAATATTTATTTATTAAAATCGTTATTTTTGAGTGATAACTTCTTTGTTTTTCATATATGTTTTTGTTCGGTAATTCTGGTCCTTGTAAGTTTAGCATTTTTTCATAATATAAAAAAAATTAATCAGGATTTAAATATCATATATTTTCATTAAATAAACATTTATAGATATCTATAAATATTATTTATAGAAAAATTAATTATTGTATTCATGGAGATGGTGGGTTGTGGTTACGCAAGAACGTTGTTTTCAATTTTTGATGAATGGAAGGAAATAAAGTTAAAAAATAATTCACATTTATATAATAATTATTATAACATATAAATAATATAAATTATTAAAATTAGTCTTTATTTTGATTCATTTAAAATAAAAATGAAAAATGAATCACATCACTTCTTGGAGGTGGTAGTCCAGACGTACTCACGAGTGACGTTATCGTTTTATAATAGATTAGAAGTTAAGAATGTAGATATGAAATTAAAATTAAATATGTATAATTATGTAATAAATATGATATATATACAATAAATACATCATTATATTCATTCATGAGAGGCTTTGGTGGAAATTGTATTACATTGGTTCACATGGAGGTAGTCCATCGTACACACAATCGACGATTTTGTATCCCATTTGATGGAAGAGTTAATGGATATAGGTTATGCCATCATCGTAATAACATATTATTATATGGTATATAGTGTTGATATTATATTGTAATTATTAATACGTAATTGAAAGTGGTAAAAGAAGAAGTAAAAAAAATCTTGGTGAAGATAATTACCTTCGCTTAGAAAAACATCCTTTGGATCTGTTATTAAGGATACTATGGTTGGTCCTTTATGGAGACCAAATATTATATAACATGTATAAGGATTTTAGATTGATATATTTGGAGGTTTTTTTCTTCATAAATGGATTAATAAGTGTGAGTAAGTGAAGGGAGTTGTTTCCCTTTTACAATTGAGGGGAGTGGTACACTTGTATTTTTTCAAGGTTTTAAAATAATGTCATGTCACTTTATTGAAAAAATGGCTCAAATAGCTCATATTATAAGGTTATGATGGTAAGGTCGAAATAAATCCAAAAAATGGGTTTTAATAAAAAATTTAGTACATTTTAACCCTTATTTTTATTGATAAAACCCCCGATAAACCTATTTTAACTTTAACCATGGAATCATATTTTTATTTTATTTTACTATTAATTTTGACCAAAAATTCAGTTTAAATTATTACATTTTTTAAAGGATTGGGCCGAAGCCTCATTTATCATTAATTCAAAGCAAATACCTCTTTTAATATGATTAAAAATAATAAATAAATTTAATAAAAAATCATATATGTGATATAATTTAATTTAAAATTAAACCCACAAACGTGATTAAAATTAGTTTACCAAAGAAAAAGTTTTCTTAAGTATTAAAACATTTTATATCAAAATTCGACATAAAATTGATTACAATAAAATAAATTGGATTAATAATAATAAAATTGAAATAATTTTACTTTTTAAAAAATTTTAAAATAAAATTTTACTTTTTAAATTCCTTAAATGAAAAAACTATTTTTAATAAATTGTGTTATTTTTACTATTCATTGAAAAATTAATCCTTTTCAAAAATTATCAAAAATTAACTCCAATAAAAATTTTAAATTTAGATTCCAAAAATGAATTTAATTTTTTAAAATAAATTTTTAAAATTTTTTATAAATTAATTTTAAAATTAGTTCGTGAAACGTAATGAACTCACTTTTTAGAAAGTAAAGTTTTGAAGCATAAAACTGGATTTATTATATCTCATGCCTAGAAAATATATTAAATGAATGATAAAACATTTTATATTTATATATAATTTATAAATATAATTAAAATAATTTAAAAAATTAATTAATTTAATTGGTTTATATTGAAATATATCATACTGATAAAAACAATTTTTCATAAAAACATTTACTTTTCTTTCAAATGAATTTTATTTCAATTTCTAATAAATTGATAACCAATGAATTTATTTTATAAATGTGTAAACCATATAATTTTCATAATTTAATTAGTTATATTCATAATAACCAATTTAATATCTAGGTTGTAACGGTTTACTATGTTATAGTTTATTTAGGCTTGGGGTTACGTGTATTACAACCTTTCGAATAGATTAGATTTATTTGAAAAGAAATATATCATAAAATATTATAGAGACATGTTATTTTTTAAAACTCCATATTCAAGTTTTTATTATCCTATAAATTATGAACCACTATTTATCAAGCCATCGAGAGGAGGAGGAAGATTATGTGGAACTCTGATATCATCCTTTCTCTCCATATGGGGATAGGGAAATCCAGAACCACTAAAGGGGTGAGAGTAAAACATAAACTCTAAAAATTGGTAGAGCCTTATCCCTTGATAAAACATGAGAATGAGATACCAAATTACCCTTTTATAGTAAAAATGGAAGGTGGTTTTGAGCACCCAGATTTCAAGATACCAATTGTGGCTCATATTTAGTTCATTAAACAAAATTTTAAAGAGTTTAAAAAACATAATAGTTTTTTATAGACTCTTGAATGGATCTTTATAAAATATTATGTAAATTTAAAATATATGTTGGTAGATATAGTCAAAATACAGAACCAAACTCTTGACTTCAAGAAGATTATGTTTTACGTAGATATCACTTTGGTTGGGCCACCAGGTGGAAGAATTTGACTTTATTTTCTTCTAAAAAGTATTATTCCAAAAAATGATTTACCCATCAAATTTTAGCCTAATTTTTAAAATTACTACTCATAATGTATGAACCACCATACATAGGTGCTCGGGATTCCCTAAAGTTTTTCCCATTTTTCTTCTACTTCGTAACAGGACCTCCAAATCACCTCCTCCTATAGAGCAATAATCCAAACACGTAAAATTTTAAATTTTAACAATAGTTAAAATTAACTATTTTAATTAACTAAGAATTTTAATTGGTTAATAAATTTAGAACATAAAATTCAAAATATTTTAACATTCTGGAAAAAAAGTTGGAATTAAAAATTGAATCATTGTGCGATCACAACCCCACACCTGAATAATTTCAGTCCTAGGAAAAGTAACATCTCATCAATACTATGAAATAATAAATATGTAAATATATTCCCTAGTTCATGAAGATTTTAAAATTAAAATAAATTCAATTCATGATAACAATATGACCAAAGTATGAGTTGTACTAATCACTCAATCTTAGTAAACATGGAATTGTGTGTCTCATAAATTATCTAAAAAATCATGAAGATATATGATACTAAGAAAATAATTAAATAAAAAATTAAACCATTCCGCTAAATCCCCATGTGTATATGAAAAAACCATTTCATGATTATATTTCCACTTTTTATCTAATAAATAGATGTATTACTAAAATGTTATGTTTACCTGATTATTTATACCAAACCTTCACTACACCCTTTTTAATATAAATTTTAAACCCCACTGAATTAAGAATTCCTAAAACTAAAACTTTTTATATTTCTTCCTATATGTTGTATTGTATTGTTTTTTTATAGGTTTTTAAAAAAAATAAAACAATAACATTTGGAAAAAATTGTAGTTCAATCAAGTGCATTAATGAAATTTATTAGATAAAGAGATAATTTATAGAAAAATAATTTAGAAAAACTAAATAACATTAATTCTAACTTATATATACCTAAAATTAAGTAGAAAAATACTATAATTTCTTGGTTTGCACAATTAATTATGGATATATTAATTGAAATAATTTTCCCATAAAAATATCACATAGAACGTACCAACATATCCATTATTTTTGGAAGAGGTTATCATTTATATCATTGAAAATAAATAAATTATACTAAAAATTACCCATCAATGTTAAGTTCATATTAAAACTCAAATTCAATTAGTGAAATAAATTTTTATTAGATGTTAAAACAACATAAAATAGGGAAATTCATCGTGAATTTTTATTAAATTCCATAGTAATTTGGTCTTTTAATATTATTATTCTAATATAATAGAAGATGAATCGAATTGGAAGAAGAAGAGAAGATGAAAAAAGTTAAAAATGCCATGGAATAAGTGAAAAAGAGAAAAGTAAGAAAGATTATGAAAATATTAACTAAAATATAAATATAACCACCCCCACACCCAAAGTTTGTAGTTTCCTCACAATAATAATATAGAATTTGGTTAGTAAGCATATAACTAAGTGGGTGTTACTGATTGATCACTTTTAGAAGGTGTACCTCCTCTATTTGGGACTCTATAATGGTTTCATGGAAGTAATTTAGATGTTTCTTGCTTATGGGGTATTTTTTTCTCTATTTTAATTTTTCACAAGACTAAATAGATAATAATTGTTAAAAACTTTTAGGGGAAACCATCCAAAATGAAGCTTACTTGGGTGTAACTTTAGCCTTTATTTGAAAAGGAGGAATTTCTTCCCAATATGTTATTTTAGATGAAGGATTAGGAAATCTAGGGAAAACTTGGTTATCTCTTTATAGATCTAGGATTTCTCATTTGAATATCATCATATTTCATTTAGATACTAAATCTATAATTTCCTTTGATAACACATAACAATTGGGTTTCAATTTCAATATTTAATTACAAATTATGTTGGGTGCTCAACCTCAACAAGGATGTTAGAACTATTTTTGAAAAAAAATGATTTTTTGAAATAAAAATGACAGTTTAGATAGAATTTTGGTAAGACCATAAATCATAATTGAATTTAACAATCCAATATTTTCTATTTGGTTGAACCATTTTTCCAATAATTTTTTTTACCTCTATAATTGACAACTCCCCTTGACCATTGGTTTGGGGGTGACATGCAGTAAAAACTAAATGTCTGGCCCCATACTAATACAAAATTGAATATATTCTTCAGTTGAAAAAATGAGAATCCTAGTCACTGATGTTAAACCTGGGAATCCAAACCTATATAAAATTTGGGTTCTCAAAAAATCCATAGTTATCATTGAGGCATCAATCATTATATCTTGTGCCTTTACCTACTTTTACACATAATATACAGACAAAATAATATACATGTTTTTAAATGAATTTGGAAATGGATTATAAAATAAATGACCCAGAAATCAAAAAATTCATGGAAAAGTAAGAATTTTTGTGCCATTTACCTCTTTTTAGAGACATTCTCTATCCTTTAACAATAAGAAAAATCTATACAAAAAACATGGGAATCCAAAAATAATGTTGTCCAAAATAAATAAAAAACAATGACCTTGTGAGTATTTCATTAGGGACTAAAGTGGATTCCACATTCAATAGTGTGACAAAACGTAAGTATATACTAAAACTTTCTATCGGGAATACAAGGCTTAAGGACTTGACCACTACATGTGAGTTAAAATTAATTGTTATCCCCAATATACCATTGGGACTCATGTTTATGATATTTATATTGGTTTTATTGTTATTATTAAGTATGAAAGATGATAATAAATAATTTTTCCATTTCTTCATACCCTGGAATAATATCTTGCACTCAATGCCATTGGAAATTAAGAAACATGTCATTTATGGGAAAAATTGGGGGATGAATCAATGTCTGAGGATATAAGTATCATATTGAAATGGTCATCCAACACATTATCTATTCCTTTTTAATCCATAATTTCTTAATTTAAATCATTAAGAAGGAATACATAATGAATGAGATGTGGTTTGGCTTTCTATTTCTTAAGGAGATACCAGAGGGTTCCATGGTTCGTGATCACATTCACTTTGGAGCATAAAATATATTACCTAAAATAATCCAAGGAAAAAAATGGAAAATAATTATTTATCATTTGTGTTTTAGTTTTCTTGGGTGTGGTCCAGTGTGAGTGAGTCATGAGTAATGACATGTGTAGTTTGAATGAAAACTTGTTATGATATTTCCCCAACTGCATATTCAAAGTAATCACACATGATCTGAAAAAGTAAATCCAAATGAGGTTTTTGGATTACTGGGGGTATCGTGAGAATCTATTTCAATTTTTTAAAATCACCCCCAACTTGTTTTTCCAAAAATGGATTCTTTGTATTTTTTGGAGTAATTTGGAGAGGGAGGTGAAATGTGTCTAAATATATGGATGAAACAATGATAAAATCTAACGTGATGTCAGAAATATTTCTCATTAAATACATTTCTAGGTAATAGAAAATAATATTTGGAATCTATTTTTTATTTATCTTCTTGGATACCATCCCTATAAATGAAATTTATAAGTATTATCCCTTATTATTCCATGACTTAACATTTATCATAATTTAATATAATATTATTTTTAAAACTATGGAAAAGGACAGAACGAATAATACAAAAATATTGATCAAAAGAGGATTTATATATAGTGAATTCATCCATGAATACTTCAATTAAATTATTTAGATGATATAAAAAATGCTAACCATACATCATTGGAAAGTACCTAGAGCATTTAACAACCCAAATAGAATACTATTATATGAATATGTGCCAAAGGGGAAAGTTAAGGTTTTCTTTTTCTGATTCTCAGGGGATATATGGAGTAGAATGTATCCAGAATACCCATTACGAAAATAATAGTGGGACTTCCCCTATAACCTCTCAATTATATGGTAAATGAATGAAAATAGAAAATAGTCCTTCCTAGTGTACTGGTTTAGTCGACAATAATCTATATACACATGGAAACTATTATACACATGGGTTGGAACAAATTCATTATTTTCATTTTTTATTAATAAAAGGTTATTTCTATTAAGAACTAACTATACTAGATAGACTCATTGGCTATTAGATATAGGTTAAATGATTCCAGTATCCAATAATTTAGTTTATTCATTTTAAAAAACATCAAGGATATTTGGGTTTAGTTCGTGTTGTACCAGTCTCATCAGTTTAGCCTTATCATTTAACAATATATTATGCATGAAAATTGATGGGTTAATAATATAAATGTTAATTGGTTTATATACCAATTATTATCTATTAACCCTCAAATGGTTAATAAAGCATAATTCATGCTCTGGATGGAGTGAAGTATCAATGATGATAGGAAACTTGTTTCCATTATCAAGATATGAATATTTTAAATTTTGAGATAGTGGATTAAGTTAAAATTATGGGGCATTTTGGATTTATGGGAGTGAATGAGAAATATTGAGGTCTATGATCTCCTATATCTACTCAATGGTAACATCTTCATATGAATAGTAATCTTTTACAAGATTATATTAATCGCATATTGTCATTGTGTCCTTAGTTCTTAAGAAATCAACAATTAAAGAACATTAATGACGTTTTTATATACCATTACACCATTAAACATATGTATAATTTTTTAAAATGTCTAATATTAATGAAAAATAAAAATGAGGATCATGGTAAAGAAACATAGTTTATATGGGAAGGCAGAATTCATTAATTAAATTTATCAAAGGAGATAAATTTTCTTCTGAGGTCTGCTTTGGGGTATCAATGATGTTGAAGTGAAAAAATGCCCCACCAAAATCCTTAGATAATGTGCCATTATACACATTAGTTATGGTTTTGAAAGTTTTAAGTAAATTTTACCCTAATATAATTGGTTCATTTCCATTAATCCTATAATGTTTTAATTTAATCACATAAAAATCAGTCCATAAAATTAAGTTCATAACCCTCAAAAGAATATCCTCTAGCACACCAGCGGGGTGTGTGATACTTTGATTTACTAGTTAAAATATATTCCTATAATAATGAGCTCCCCAGCTTAAAATTAAGTGAAAATAAAGTGATTCATCACATTTATAGAGGAAAAAAAATTCAAACTAGCATCAGAAATGAAATACACCCCAATATTACATGGAATCAAGAATGTGATAGGATCCTTGTATTTAGTGGGAAGTGATGAATCAATCAACACTAATCATTATACCCTAATATTACCATTCAAACACCTTGAATTCATCCTCATTATGTACACATGTTATTTAGGAACTAATTATATCGAGGAATTTTCTTTATGGTATCAATCATGGGGTTTCTAACCTTCTCTTTTTTTATAGTTTCCAAGATTTCTTTATCATGTTCAATTTATTTTGGTTACTTTTGTTAGGTGGCCCTTTGAATAAATGTAAAAGGATTGTATTTTTTTAGTGAATAATCAAACTAAACTCTACTTACTTTCATGGGGCTTCCCTCCGGATAAGGTTTTTCCTTATTTGGATCATTTTTTGATGGTTGGAATGGTGGTTTCATTAGGATGGGAAGACTCTTTTAGAGTGTATATATGGATTTTGAGTTTCTTACCACTACTAAGGATGATGGAACTAACATTTACCTTATCCCTTGGGTTGAATATAGTTTGAGAGGGAATGTTACATAAGCCTTAACTTTGGATTTCACCTGCTGAGTTGGTCAGTTTTCTTGACTGAGATTTTAGGTATAGTATGGATTCTTTTGTCATTTATTGTAATTAAAAAAAAATTTATCCATTTGTTTAATCATGTCATAAAGTATAATATTAGGTTTTGGAGAGGTATATTTGAATTTAATTTATGGTTATTGAGTATTTTTGGGTTGGGGTTGGGGTTGAATACCCTTCTTTATGTAGTTTTAGAACTATTTAGGATGGTTATAATACCCCTGCATATAGTCTTGGTTTTCATTCCATCCAGATTAGGATGGATAGTATGGTTCTTTCTTAATGGGTTGGTTATATGGTTCATCTTGGAATATTTACTTGTAACATTTAGAGGGGTCTCTAAATTGAGGGAATTGGTCAGATTAATAGGTGTCGGTGACATAGGTACAGCAATGAATAAGAGGATAAGGTTGAAATTTCCCTTGGGAAAGAAACATTTATCAAAGTAGGTTTCTTAACTCTTAAAAATTCATGTCCGCATTCTTTTTAAATTCATAATTATATACCATAATTAATCCTGTACTCGACCTCAAACCAAACTGTTGCATGTTTTATATTATTTTTTCAATGAGGGTCCTTACTCTGGTTAGTGTCTTGTCCACTAGCACACTAACTATAGCATCCTTGAACATATTATAATCAATAATAATTAAACCTTCATAAAAATATTATATTAAATATCTATCTCTTATTTTGCAGTGTGGATATCAGAAATATAACCTTTTAAATTATTCTCAGTATTCATGAAGGGATTCCCCTTGTGTTTTTCATAGTCAAAAAATATCATTCCTTATTTTAATTTGAGAGGTTGTGAAGTATTTTTCAATAAAAAATAGTTTCAAGTCCACTAATCTTGTGATTAAGGAGTTAACATAATACAACCAATATTTTTTGTGTCATCTAAATAAAATGGAAAATATTGATGTCTTAAAAGTTCTTTATCCACATTTTTAGGTTTTATTTTTAAACTCATGGTTTGAAAGACCTTTAAATTCTTATGTGGGTCTTCTCTATTAAGTCCATGAAATTTTGGAACCAAGTGAATTAAACTTGATTTTAGTTTAATGTTTGGTTCTTTTCCTTGTATTTTAATATAAATGGGTTAGAAATCAAGATCATGAAAAGTGATTTCTTTTAATTTCTGATTATTTTCGTCCATTTTATGTAGTTTTCTTTCAGCTTCAACTTTTTTTAGAAGAAGAATAATAGAAGGTTTTATAGGATCTATAATGGTTTATGTGTCCTCTTTTAAATTATTTATTGTGTATATCAATATCAGTGATAAATAATCCTTTTAGTCTTGGGCTCAAATGGTGGTAGTTCACTAAAATAAAAATGTATCATGCAAAAATCTTATAAAAAAAATTATTAGAACACCACATACATACACAATTCAAAGATATAAATAAACAAATATTTACAAAATATAAAATTTCTTGTCAAAAAATATAAAAACCAAATAGATCCCTATAAAAATTAATAATATTTGGATGCATTGTCATCAAACATCAAATTTCATAGGTTTTAGATAATAATATTTTGGGTAGGTAAGTACCTAAGTAATGTCTCAAGTTGTTTTGATGTTTTTATAGACTTTATTTTAAATATTTTTTATAAAAAAAAGGTGTGTTTTGAAGGTAGTCCAAAGTAAAAAAAACTTAATTAAATAGTTTAATAGTTGATAATACAAGTGGTTTTGAAAATATAAGATAATTATGTGATCATCTATATCTTAATATTACAATTGAAAAGTTACTTGTTGTAAATTTATTTCAAGGTTTTCATGAAATCCTTTGGATGAGGGTTAACCAATATCTAAGTTATCCACAAAGCCTCTAAAACAATTCACATAGAACTAAAACCTAACACAACAATATTGTAGTCAATATCTAACCTATATTCATGCTTTAAGGTTTTATATAGAAAATTGAAATCACAAATTTCTTGGAAAGAAGGGGATTATTTTGTTGTCCAGTTTGAAAAACACAAGTCACACACATAAAATTACAAATTTCTTGATTATGTAACAAAAAAAGATTCAATTAAACTCTTATAAAAAATAATGACACATATAAAATCTTATAAAAACACAATAAACACACTTGATTAGGTCTTGAGTAAATAATATATAGTATTATTCAGCCCTTTTAAATCAATTTAATGAACTAAAAACTTATAAAAACACTCATTAATGATAATTATTAAAGTATAAATCTCTTTACAGGTAAAAAAATTGTTTTGATGCAAAAATAGTTTAAAATAAAATAAAAAAAAGCTACAAAAATTTTGAATAAAATAGGTTTAGTATCAAGTGAGACTTAGTCCTCTCCACTTGGGGATTACCCACCACCAAGAAATATATATAAATAAAAATATTAATCCACATCTTGGATTATGTTTTACAATAGTTTACAACTATCCAGGTCACAAATGACCTCTTCCATAGTTATACGTGGGAGTATAAATGAAAAAGGTCACATGGGAACCTCTACCATAGTTTTTTGGGAAAATAGATAAAAGGGGTTTGAGTAGATATCAAGTATCTTCCAGTTTTCAACAGGATACAGTGTGCATGTGGTAAAATAGAGTATGCACACAAATTTTTTGAAATGTAATAGAATGTAAATAGAATAGAGAAACTTAGAGTGTAAAGTTATATACGTGATCGATATCTACACAGTGTAAATATTGACTCCTTAAAAGTATTTTAAAATGAATCTCAAGTTAGTTTCTCTTGAAAAATTTAGAATAATAGTGTTATAGACTCTTATTCTTGACTATAGGAAGGATCTTAATGTAATGATGTAATTTAACTTAACATTCGAGTATAATATCTTCATGTTCTTATAATTAGATTCATCACTATGAGTTTTCTTAGTGTGTGTGATATCTTTTCCTTTTTCACATGTTATCTGTCTACTTCATATTAGTTCTCTTATCAACTTTATGATGGAGTCTGATTCCTTTATTAATAACTTCAGTAGAAAGAATATCCACGTGCATCTAGATATTTTTCTTCCTCATGCAACTTGTCTGAAACATTATTTAGTGTGTTATTTCAAACATTTAAGAGACAATCACTAAAATATTTTTGGAATTATATTCCATAATATAGTAGTTAGAATAATATTATTCAAAATGAGTGAGTAATATAGTGGTGGTGTCCTAGTTTGGTGGTATCTTAGAGTCTAGCAGTGTCATAGATATAGAAGTGTCTTAAGTCCATACTTTTATAAATGTCATGAATTGTGGTAAGACACATCCTGATGATGTCTTACACTTAGCCAAAAAAATCATTGGCAATGACTCCTCTCGTGGTGAGTCATCTGATGGGTAGGTTAGGCTGGCGATGAGTTTGGCTAGTGGTTTATCATATTTTCCCAAAATTTCATTCTGGTGATATGACATCCTTGTTGGTGTGGCATTTGTGGGGGTTACTCATTTCAGGACTTTTCCATTTTTTCCATGTTGATGTTGAGATATTTATGGTGGTGAGTTAGTCTTGACATTGAATTACACTTAGGAAAATATATTTATTTGTCTCAAATTATAAGAAACTTACAGAAAATAATAATCTTATTAAAATCATTAGAATCATAATTTTGTGATCATTAAAACAAATAGGTCGACAATCTCCCCCTTTTTGATGATCACAAATCATGAAATCAATGGTATTATCAACCATGTAAAGAAAGGTATCAATGGTATCATAAATTGTGATATCAAAGGTAAAATAAAAATAAGGAAAGATAGATCATCCAGATGGTATTAAAGGGAAAGAATGATAGTGTAAATGCCCAGTCAGTTTCATTATATCACTCATAGGGGGAGGGTTGAATCAGTGATACTTTTTTTTATGTTTTATTGAAACAACATTCATCGCCTGTTAAATATTTCAATCCCTATTGGAAAAAATTCAAGCACACATCCACAAGAACACAAGAATTTACAAGGTCATCTATTCAATAAGAATAGCTATGTCTATAGTATGGTTTGGAAATGTTCTAATATCACACAATGCACAAGAAAGTAATCCTTGTAATACAATGTGTAGGATATACCCTTTCACCCGTGTTGAACTTTGAAGATAATCCAAAAGTGTGTGTGCACCCTTCTAGCACAAATAAGGTTAAATAATGTTTTGTAACAACTCATGATACATGTGTTTCTTTTAAAATTACACAAATGTATTCTTTTGAAAATAATTATTAAATTTCTTAACCAAAATATGGTAAGAACATTAAAGACTTTGATATAGAATTCAAGTCTGATAGTCCAACCTAATATGATCACTCCAAATTTCAATTTCGATCGCCCAATCCAGTTTTCCTACTCTGATCTTTCAATCCAACTTCCCAATACGATAGATGTTTCCATGTACTAATATGATTGAGAAAATTCATAACACATACTTCCTCAGTCCAAAAATACCAATATGGAAATCCCTGATCCAATTAATTAATCCCAATATAATGATCAGTCAAATACAATGACAAGTAGATTCTGATAGACAGTTTAAAACGATGATCCGTTGAATAAAACATTGTGATCTTATCCCTTATCCTTTAACTTCTCTCCACAAAAACTTCTTCAACAAAATACAACATGGAAATCTTATTTCTCTTCCTAGAATGTTATAGCTACTCTCTCTACCCATGAATAGTACATATGTTTCAGTACTCTAAAACATATGATGTACTTTTCCCCTTTTATGGGTGACCCATGCATGGTTTTTCTAGGAATCCCAAAAACATTCTCACTCACCCAAATTTACCAAATTTTAATGTTTCCCAGAATTTATAGTGAATCATAACCTTGTCAACTCTTCTAAAATCTTCTCAATCCTTCTCAAATATTCTATCAACTTCATATCTTTATTCGAAATTATTTTCAAACACATGTCTGGATATAATTTTTTCATTATGATGCTTTATACCAATTGAATGTATGAATGAAGAAACTCAAGCTCCCCCTTGACAAGACATTTATCTATTTTATTCATCTCTTATCCTAACCTAGTTTATAATAAAACAAAGTAATCCCACCCCTTTAAAATGGTTGACTATATTTTTGATCATATTTATTTTTATTCATCAGTCCCAAACGATTATTTCACTAAATAAGATGGTATTATGAATTCGATTTGTAGATTCTATATTTTCTAAATATTATGCCACTTGAGAAACGTCTTTCTCTTTCCATTACCTTCATTCCCATGAATATTTGTTTCTTTCATCTCTTTTTCTGACTAAAAATCATTACCTTCTATTTCTCAAATTTTCCACAGATGTTCTTAGCCTTTGTGAATTTGATGAGATCAATACAATAGCTTAATTAAATTTATTTTTCTTCAATATTCTTCTTGAATCATGAATTTATTCATGACTTTGAATAAATTTGAGTTCACCTTAAGTATCATTTGATTTTCTGAGGAAATTATTGTAACATCCCTTTCTTTCATCAACACTCATCTTCCCTTCTCAACCTGAATCTGATTGTATATAATGTAATTTCCCAAAATATGATCAGGCTTAATAGGATCTCCAGTAACCATCTTTCTTTATATCTAGATCTGATCAGTCTAAATATGATTGGCAACATCTCTTTCACTTATTATTTATTACGCCAAGCTTGCATCATTAGATTTATAACTTACTTATGATTTATGACAACTCCATGATCAAAAAAGCATCATCACATTTGATTTGTCATAGTCATGAATACTATGATCATGTAGACTCAAACTCTTTATCAACCGGATTCAGAGTGAATCTGATGACCATTTACTTCAAGAAATATTATTCCTTAATATGATCGATTTCTCACTCCAGATTTAGAATGAGTCTAATGAGCCTTTTCTTCATTCATTTCTTGAATACGGTGTACCTTTTAAAAAGTGTAAGTGTTGTTCTCTGAATACGATGGATAGAATAAATTTCAACCAATAAAAAGTATGGTGAATTTTTTTTCTTATTAAACTTCCTTGAAAACAAAATACAACACTTGAAAACAATAACTTTCCTCCTAAACTTGGTCCTAAAAATATCCCACTTTTTATTTTTTTCAACCAAGATTCATAAATAAGTAAATTTTCTATTCTCATGAAATGTATTACATAAAAAAAATTCTAATCCTACGTGATCTAACTCAAGGTAGGAAATATGAATCATTGATAGAAAAACCATTTTGTCCAAAAGTAGTGATTATAAAAACCTTCTTCATTTCTTCTTCAATCATCCTATAATACAAAAAAAACTTCTCTACAACCACTCCAACAAACAGAAATATTATTTCACACACAAAAGATTATTGAATTTATAGCTTACCTACAACTCCCTATTTATAAATTCATACAAAATGATAGATTTATAAAATGATGAAATTCTTCCCCCCCTAGACAATACAATCCAAAGGTTATATTATAGATGGTACATAAACACATAACTTAGTCTTGATGATAAATAAGTCATACACACATGTTTAACGTCAATTTAGAATTTGATTCCTTTGGTAAAGGTTTTATGACAATGTTAGTAACTTGTTCTGATGCTGGAACATATTCCTTCTTCAATTCATTTTTATCCAAATTCTCTTTGATGAAATGATATCTGATATCAATATATTTTGAACGAGACTGTTGAATTGTATTTCTAGTGAGATTGATTGTACTTTGATTATCACACCACATGATCATTGGTAACTTCACATTAACAAGTAAATATTCCAATTACGGTTTTGTCCACTTAAGTTGAGTGGTACCTTGAGTGGAGGAAACATACTCATCTTTAGCCATACTGAGAGTTACTAAATTTTGTTTCTTTGAATGCCAACTAACACAATTTAATTCTAAAAATAATACTCCTCCAGATTTGGATCTTCTATCATCAACATTTCCTACCCAATCCGCATTTTAATATCCAAACAATTCAATACTATCTAAGATTCCTTACCTAATTTAGAATTCTATTGTTTCATTGATGTTTTTGAGAATTATTTTTCCAAAAAGTAAATGTGATCATTTTTTAGAACTCTGAAATCTTCTATATAAGGTAATAGCATAAAAATGTCGAGTCTTGAGGCAGTCAAATATAACAAACTTCCAATCGTCTTCTGATATTCGTTTTAATCCACTTCTTTTCCTTCTCCATATTTACTCAACTTCGTTCCCACTACAATCGGTGTGGAAACCAGTTTTGATTTTTCCATGTCAAACCTCTTGAAAAGTTCCTTTGAATGCTTTTCTTGAGAAATAGAAATGTATTTCTCCTTCAGCAAAATTTGAAACTCAATAAAGTGTTTCATTTCCCTCAGCATGGACATTTTAAATACCTTTTCATCTATTCAGTAAATCTTTCACAACTTCATTCATCATTCCAATAAATGATAATGTCATCATCATAAACAATTACAAAAAAGGAATAATCTTGACTCTCTCTGTTATAAATATTTTTATCAACTCTTCCTTTAATGAACCTTAAATTCTTTAAGAAAGAATTCAATTTGGAATACCATGACCTCAGGGCCTGTTTTAGAACATAAAAGGCATTTCTCCATCTTCATACATAAATTTACTATTTAACAACAACAAATCCACAAGGTTTTTCAATATAAACTTCATCTTCAAGATCACTATTCAAGAATGCAGATTTAACATCCATTTGAAAGATCATGTAACTTCGTTGTGTAGTAATAGCAAGAAATTTTCTGATTATTTTTCATATTTCCATTGGAGAAAATTTTTCATCTAAATCAATACCTTTAATTTCTGAGTACCCTTTGCATACCAATATTGCTTTATTTTTTTATCATTCCACCTTTTTCATTCATATTGTTCTGGAAAACCCACTTAGTGCCAATAATTTTTTTATTTTCTAGCTTTGGTATGAGTTCCCATGTATCATTATTTTCAATTTTATCCAACTCTTTGTTCCTTGCCTAAACCCATTCTGGATACTCAAAATCTTCTTTTACATCATTCAACTCCACTTTTGAATACAACAAAATATGTGTAATAGAATTTTTTGTTCTTCTAATTTGAACCTTCTAGTGTTTATCACCAATTATATTCTGAGATTCTACTAGATTCCTCATACTAGGATGACATTTTCGAGTATCTTCCTCATCACTAGAAATAACTAATTCTAATTGTTCTTTTTTAGTATGATTATAATTATCTTTATCCTTATTTTAATTGTTTTCTTCAACATTCTTAACATCCTTAATGGCCTGAGTATGTTTTTCTTCCTCTGATCTTTCATTAAATTTCACATCAATAGAATCAATAATTGTTACCATTTATTTTTTGAAACATGTATATCTGCTTTCTTTTGGATCATAGCCAAAAAAGATTCCATCTTCACCTTTCTGCTAACACTTTCCAAAATTTCCACCTTTATTATTTATAATTCATAGACTCCAGAAAACTCTTAAGCATTTCAAATATAGATTTTTTTCCTAAATCAATTCATATGGATTCATATTTGAACTAGGACTATAGAAGCATCGATTTTTAATATAAACTATAGTTATCAGGGCTTTCCTCAAAAGGTGATAAGGAATAAAATGTTCAAGTAATAGAGTTCTTCCCAATTTCACTAAACTTCTATTCTTTCTTTCAGCAACCCCATTTTGTAGATGAATGTATGGGGAACTATACTCATGCTGAATTCCATGATTCTCAAGATAAATTTTGAATTCTTTACTTCTATATTCACCACTATTATATGTTCTCAACTTCTTAACTGAATACTCAAATTCCTTCTCAGCCTTCCTTCTGAAAATATTAAATGTTTAAAAAGAATATAACTTATGTTTCATATAAATAACACAATTAATGTGAGTAAAATCATCAATGATAGTGATGAATTAATTATCTTCATTTATTTATTTCTTTTTCATTATCCCAAAAATATCGGAATGAATCATCTCTAGGGGTTGTTTTAAACAAATCTCAACTTTCTTATGCACTAAATTTGTAATCTTTCATTTTTGAAAAATAGTGAAACACTAACCTATTCTTCTTGCTGAATGAGGAATGTCTCTGCCACTATATATTTTAGATAACTTTCTCATGTTTCATTGACACATGTATTCCATACTTTTATGCCATAACTTGTTCTCTTCCACCATACTCATGTAACAAGAGTTTTGTATTTCCCCAACCCAAAACAAGTTTCCTTTTGCACATTGGCCTCTTCTAACAATCTTCCCATCTTCTTCACTATACACTAAAAATCCATATTTTCTAAAGATAATTTGTTTACCCTCATAAAAAAATTATGAAACACTTATAAAATAGTGTTTCATCCCATCAACATACAACGTTTTCTTGGATTTCATCTTTTCTTTCCCAATGATGCCAGATCCAACACCTTTGATTTTCAAGGATTAATTATTGCCAAATGTCACTATTCCTAATTTAAAATCATTCTCATTCTTGAAAAATTTCAAATATCCAATAATATGATAAGAACACCCTCTATCAAGAATCCAAGCTCCTTTTCCTTTTATAGCTTTCATTGTGGTTTCGACAACAAGAGAATTTTCATCTTCCTTTTCATTCTTCATATTTAGCTTCTTAGAATTGTTAAGAATTTTTTGTTGTTCTGGTAACAAAACAAGGAATCCTTTTTCAATATTTCTAGGTTATTCTCATATTTAACAAATAGTTTCTAGGGGTGAAACCTATAATAAATCTTCACTTAAACATTTTCAAGTTTATTTAAAATGAACATTTCTAAATTCTTTCTTTGAGGAGATTAACTCCCCCTCAACCTTTTCATTCCTTAAACTATGGGGTAATGTAAATGTGGTTGGTTGAACTGATGCATATTTTTCTTCTATCCAAATCCACCAAAATACCAGTAATATCCATAAAATTATTATTTTCCTCTAAAAATCCATACTGAGTGGAATTGTGAATACACTTCTCAGGAACTTTTTTTTTGTGCTACCAACCATTCTAGTATCAATTGGACTATTCTTCTTCTTATCACCTTTATTAGATTCAGAAGTATTTGAAACTTTTATAGATCCATAGAAAACATTTTTGAACTTAGGATACTTTGAAACTTATGAAATATTCACTTTTTTAATCTTGATCATGTACATAACTTTCCCATCATTCTACTTCTCAGAAACAATTTTATCTTTCTTATCACCCTTTGAAGGTAACTTTTATTGAACCTTATTAGGTTTCTAATATCGATAACATTCACTGACTTCAATAATAGAGTTCTTGAAACCAGTATTTCTCATCTCATCTTGAGATATCTTTTTTTGGATAAGTTCTAATTCTTCATATTTTCATTTCAACTTCAATTCCACATGCTCATTACATTTTTTTTCTTCAAGAGATTTATTTAAATCATTAATTTCTTTTACCAAATTCACTTTCTCATCAGAAAAATATTCATGATTACTTATTGAGGAAAATTCATCTTCCAACTTTTTATTTTTCTTTTCAAGCCTTCTTATCTTTCTCAAACATTCTCTCAACTCTTCTTTCAAATTAAATTCATGTTGAGTTTCTTCTTCCAAAAAACTAATGATTTTGAATTCATCATAATTTACTGTTCCAATAAACATATTCTCAGTACCATGCTCAATTTATTTTTCAAATTCATCATCTCTATATTATTCTTCTCCATATTTATATAGAAACCTTCTTCTTTTTTATTTTAAGAATTTTATCTCTTTCCCAGTGGAATACGACATCCCTTTATCTTCGTGTTTCTTCCATGATATTATTAGATTTATTTATTCTTCATTATTATCCTATAATTTATTTCTTTTAGGAAAATTAACCACAAATTGTCTAATGAATCCACCTTCAAATCCTTTCATGGGAAGTTTCCCTTTGTGTTTCCCTATACCTCATTTCACATTTTTAGAAAACAAGGATAAAATATAACCAAGATTTTTACATAACACGTTTTCATAATCAAAATCACCAACTTCATCTTAAATATGAATCTTCATTGAATTTTATTTCTCTAAATCCTTGAAATACATTACTTTATTAATTTATTTTCTTTTCATAGCTTTCTCCCATATCATTTCATAAGTGATGAGATTTCTATGAAAATCATCTAGAGATAGTGTTTCGAGATATTTGTCTTCCAAAGAACAAACCTTTCCACCAAACATGTTGGGAAGGATTCTCTAGATTTTATCAACAATTGTAAAATAATATAACTTTTCACCAAGATAGCTGATAGTACAGAAAATGTAATTTACCCTAGAAAATAATTCCCCAATAAATTCAAATTCACACATCATCAAATCTTCATAATTCAGTCTCAAGATTTGTAACTTTTCCTTATTTACATTTGTATTACCTTTTTATATGTTTCTCAATTTATCCCATATACATTTGGATGTAGTAACACCTTCCTCCCTTAGGGATTCACTTTCATAAAGTGGTGATAGTAAATCAGTTTTTCTCTTCCATCATTCTCAACATTCTTCTTATCAGCAGAGATTAGAGGAAAATTATAATCAATAAAGGAAACACAACTGTTACATCTTCAAGAACATCATAACTGATAATAATAATATAGGGAACCATTCTATATTTCCATATATTACCATTTTTACCATAAAACACTAGAATACATTTACTGTTCACATAATTAAAATTCTCCATCAGCAAAGAGTAAGTGAAGGGAAACTTCAGCTCTAATACCACATGTAAGTTCCTAGTTAGTGTAATTGTATCACTGAGAGGGAGAGGGGTTGAATCAGTGATACTTTATATTTTATGTTTTCTTGAAATAAAATTCATATCATTTTAAGTATTTCAATCCCTACTGAAAAAAAATTCAAACACCCATCCACAGAAACACACGAATTTATAAGGTTCGTTATTCAATAAGAATAGTTACAACATTGGTATGGTTTGGAAATGATCCAATACCACACAATACACTAAAAATAAATCATTGGAATATAATGAGTGGGATATACCCTTTCACTCTTGAAACACTTTTAAGACAATCCAAAAGTGTGTACACACCAACATAACACAAATAAGGTGTAACAATGTTTGTGTAACAAATAATGTTACCTGTGATTTTTTTAACATCCACAGATGTATTATTTTGAAAAAAAAATCTACAATTTATTACCCAGAATATGGTAAAAACTTCAAGGGCTTTGATGTATAATTCAAGTCCGATTGTCCAATCTGATCTGTTCACACCGATTCTCCAGATCTGATCACCTAATTCGATCTACCTACTTCGATCTTCAAATCAGATTACCCAATATGATAGTTGTAGCTGTGTTAGAATATTATTAAGACAATTCAGAACACTTCCATCCTTAGTCCAGAAATCCAAATATGTAAATCCTTAATTTAATTAATTCAACCGAATATGATGACAAGAAAAATCCGATAAACAACTGAATTAGATGATCAGCAAAATACAATTTTGAGATCTTATCTCTTCATCGTTCACTTTGCTCCATTGAAACGTATTCAACAAAATAAAATAAGGAAAAATTATTTCTCAACCTCGAAATTTGGTTCTTCTTCTCTCTTCCTATGAACAATACATATGTGTCAGTGGTCTAAAAAGTATGATGTACTTCTCTCCTTTAATAGGTGACCCATGGATGGTGTTGATAGGAGTCCCAAAAACTTTCTCGATCACCCAAATTTCCTAAATTTTCATTTTTTCTAGAATTTAGGGTGAATATTGACCTTGTCAACTCTTATAAAATATACTTGATCCTTCTTGAATCTTCTATAAAATTCACCTCTTCCTTCGATTTTCATTTCAAACATCAGTCTGGATATGAATTATTCATTACGGTGCTCTATAAAATTTTAATGTATGAATGAAAAAATTCATGTTTCCATTGAAAACACATCCATGTCTCTTCTCCATCTCTTTTATTGGCCGAATTGAAAATAAAAAAATATAATTCCACCCCTTTGAAATGGTTGGATACATTTTTTATCACATTAATTTTCCTTCATCTGTACCAAAAAATTCTTTCCCTGAATACAATGTCATTTTGAATCGTATCAGAAAATTATATCTTTTCTAAATATGATGACACTTTATAATCTGCTTTCGCTTTTCCCTTAACTTAATTACCTAATAAATTACTCTTTTTTTTGGTCAGACTGAAAACTAGTACCTTCATTTTCTCACATTTTCCACAAATGTTATCTACCTTTATGAATTTGACGAGCTCAATATAGTGGATTCTTAAACTTTTTTCTTATTCAATCTTATTCTTGTATCAAGACTTCCTTCATGACTTTGAATACATTTGAGTTCATATTTATCATCATCTAATTTTCTAAGTAAAGTATTGTAACTTCCCTTTCTTTCATCAACACTCATCTTTTTTCCTTATCCCAAATCTAATTGTCTATAATATAATTTCCCTAAATACGATCAGGCTGAATACGATCTCCAGAACACATATTTCTTTAAATCTAGATCTGATTAGTCTTAATACAATCAGTAAAATCTCTTTCACTTATTATTTATTCTATTAGGATTGTATCATAAGTTTCAAAACTTACTTATGATTTATGAGAACATGAAGATCAAAAAATCATTGTCATATTTGATTTATTATAGTCATGTAGGCTCTGATCATGCAGACTCGGATTCTCATCAACCAGATTTATAGTAAATATGGTGACCATATACTTCTAACAAGAATCATCCATAATATGATCGATTTCGCACTCAAAATTCAGAATGAATCCGATGATCCTTTTCTTCCTATATCACCTGAATACGATGGACTATTTCAAACATTGTATGCCTGATACTCTAAATATAATGGTCATACCAAATTTCACCAAATACAAAGTGAGGTGAATTTCCTTTATTACTAAACTTCATTGACAACAAAAGTAAACACTTGAAAATAATCTCTATCTCTGTCATCTTAGTCCTAACAGATAATAGGTTCTCTAAAATAAATATATCATAAAAAGTCTCCCCCTATTGGAATTATCAAAAAGGTATAAATTAGAAAAATAAAGATAGTAAATGCAGTAATAAAATAGGAAGAATAGAGAAATATTCATGAATAAATTTAAACAAAGTAATTAATAAATTAGTAACCAAAAATTTATTACAAAATAGTAGTCCCATAAACTAAGAATGTTTAATCAACATCATAATCAATGTTTGGGCGAAGGATCCATCTGGTATTTTTTTTACTTGGATTTCTCCTGGTCTGAGGTTGTAGGTTAAGTTCGTGGTAGAGTTTAGGGAGCACCAGTTGGAATTCCAGTAATGTATTGAGGAGGTCAGGGATCTTTAATGATGATCAACTTAAGTTGTCTTATAGATTATGTAGGAGTAAGAGGGAAAGGATGAAATTGGGCTGGCAGTGGGGCAGTTGGATCACTTGTAACTCCTTACCTGAAAGATTCTCTAGTTAGAATGGGAATGGATTTTTAAGCCACTACAGTTGTTCCATGAACATGAAGAAATGGATTAATCGGGTTTATGAAATCCATAATGATTAGGCCACCTATTTCTATTTCACTAAATAAGTCTCATTTTTCATCATTAAATCTATTTAACATTGGGGTCATCTCCTTCAACTACCAAACTTATTCTTTGAAGGATAGAGTAAGAGGGGGAATCCTTAAATTTTCTTCTAGGAACTTAAAATTTGCTTCCGTTACATGATTTTTATAGATCCTTAAGAGATAAAATTTTTTGGCATTAGTTATTATTTCTCTGAAAGCATTCATATCCTTAGAATATTATTTGGCCATCATATTATCATGCTTTTTACGCTACTCAAATTTCCACAAAATCTTCAATGATATGATAGGTTCTCCACTAGCAGATGTACTTGAAGTAGCAGAAACCTCTTCTCTTGCCATAGATCTAAAGAAATTAGCCTCATTCGAAGGTGCATTAGTTGAGGTAGAATTTTTTGATGAAAAATTCTAAATACATTTTAAAATTTCATCCACAGAGGCAGAAAAAGACAACTTTGAGTCTTCAAGCATTGACTTTACAAATTCAAACTCGGTACTTGTCAACTTATTCTTGATATCAATTTTCTAAATGTGATGAATCATTTTAGGTTGTATGCGATGAATCATGAACTCAAAAAATATATATTCAATCATTTTTACTATGATTTTTTAGGATTTGAGCTTGATTCTTCAAACACTTATCAAAATATGACAAAAAATTCTTACCAAAAGCATCCAAGTCACTTCTTGTGACTACATCAACTAGAATTGTAGAAGGATGTGGAGTTGTAGATTTAGGTTCATGTGTTATTATAGAAAAAAAATTCCAACAATCCTATAACATCAACATGATAAACTAGTGATCCTTCATGATCCTTTTATTTTTGAATCACAGGTGCACCATTTTTTTATATAATTCCACAAAATTTATTTCATTATTCTATAATAGGATCAACCCATCAGTCTGAAATATCAATAGTAACATTTAAAACGGAAGTAGGTGCCATAATAGTAGGTACAATAGATATCCCAACCATTTTTTATCTATCTGGACTCTTTGTAGATATAGTGTGTTCAACACTGGCAGACCCATATTCTATATGTTAACCAATAACAAGTGGTTTTATCATCTGGACATCCTATTTATAAACATCATTAGAGAATTCACCCTCCATATTCCTTTCCACGGGAGTCTCATGAGAAGTTATATCACTAAACTATTAATTTCAATCTTCTTCCTCAATAATATTATTTTTCATCTATTCATCTACATGCTACTCAACAGATGAAATCAATGATATTTGTTCAACCATAACGGTGTCATATAAAGTTTTATTATCACCAATAGAAATGGATTCAACTCCCCCAATAGATGTAGTTTATTTAATTATTTCCAGAGATAGGTATTTCTCCCCCTCAACAACTACATCCTTCACTTTGAGATATGGATCCACTTCTGTAGAAAAATATGGTTTCTCTATAGATTCATCAAGTAAAGTAAGATATTGTGTAGGTATCTCCACTTCTTTATTTTTGATTTGGCTAAGTGAACCATCAGGTTTGTAATCATCATTATCATCATCACTTTCATTTCCATTTACATTTTCTTGTAGCACATCCTCATCATCATCCTCTTCATCATCAAACTTTGATATTATTTTAAATTGTTCTTCCCTTGAAAACTTTGTTTCTTCTTAAATGTTCATAATATTTTCTCTTTTTGTAAGCCTCTTAGGTGGGCTAAAAGATTCATAAGTAATTGATAGTGATTGATGTGAAAAATTTGGGTCACTACCTTCACCAATAGAAGGTTCCTTTTCCACTTATTCTCATGAATTAGATTCTTCTACATCATATAAGTACTCAAAAAACACATATGTCTCTAAGACAGGGTCAACTATATCCCAAGGTATTGTGGGATGATCAACCAGGTTAAACTCAACATACAATTTGTCAATATCAGCTACCTTTTTCTTCTTCTAGGGGTTCCAACTGATCTTCATCCTTGAACAAATAGCTCTTGAAATTCAAAAACCCTTAAAATAAAAAAAATTATCATAATCATAAACAAGGCGTTTAGCCATTAACATTACAAAAAAAATTGGGTATATCAACTAATTCAATCTAGATTTTGGATTTATAATATCATACATATGAACCATGAGATATATACATAAATTTATCCTTTTTCCTTATTAAATAAGGAAATGTAAGTTAAAATCATGTTAATGTATAGTGGAAAAGTCACCTTTTTTGGGACATAGCATGTGTTGTAAAAACTTGAACAACAGCCTACACTATCCATCAAACTATGAAGCAATAGGTCTTCAGGTTATCCCATCTCTTTTCATCTCAGCAAGTGCATCTTTTTATATAAAAAAAATCATTATATAATCAAACAATCCCCTAATATTCAACATAAACTCCTTCATGTGGAACTCCTAAGAAACATTCCCAAATACTTTAAGATATGTAAACTCAAAGGTCATTAAAAATTGTCCTTATCCAGTCCTCATTGTCCTCAAAAGAAAATTCCTTGTACTGGTAGAACCGATACACAAACCTCATATATAAAGGTCTTTTATTTAATGAAAACCAATTTAAAGATCCTTTTATTTGAATCACAAGAAGTACAAGAGACTTGCATGATATCAACCAATTTTCTTCCACTTCTTTTTTAGCTACTACAACTCTATTTGAAAGTTATTTATTAACTGGTTAAATTTGAGGTCGACTCGGATCAGCTTTCAGATTCTTAGAAGGGTGTGTCATTGTTGGATAAGAATAAGAAGTATGCTTCATTATAAGAATGAAGGTTGGTTTTTTTCTTAGGTGAAGGAAAATGAAGGTGAAGTTTGGGAGAAGAGAGGTCACACTGGGCTTGAGAGAGAAAGGAGGGAGAGTAGTGGTGTGTTCGAAATAGACAAAGTGTTGTTTTCATCATTTGGGATTTTACGTATTCTAAAACTGAAATCAAAATTGAATTTAGTATCACAAATATATATATATTAGAACATGAAAATAGCATAAAATGGAAGAAAATAAACCAAGAAATTTAAAATATTAGAAGAAGATAAAACTTAAAACGACCTAAAAAACCAACAGTCTAACAACCCAACAATGAGAAAAACATGATGGTGTGTCAACCACAATGGTTAGTCAACCTCAACGGTGTGAAAACTACAATGGTGTGTCAACCATGATAGTGTGACAACCACAATGGTCTCTTAACCATAACGGTGTGAAAATCCCAATAGTGTGTCAACCACAACATTTTGTCAACCCAAATGGTGTTTCAAGAACAATAGTGTTTCAACCAAAAAATAGTATTTAATGTCAATCATTCCTAACTCATGTTTGATATTGTTGATTCTCTCAAAATTTAAAGGTTTAGTAAAAATATCAGCTAATTGATGTTCTATACCAATAAATTCAAGAGTGATATCACCTTTATGAAAATGATATCTCAAAAATGATGTCTTATATCAAGGTGATTTGTTATAGAATATGATAATAGATTATTATAAATATTAATAGCACTTGTATTATCATAGTTTATGGCTATATTTCATAATCGATATCAATAGTCTAGTAAAGTGTGTTTCATCCACAAAATTTATGCACAAAAACTACCTGCAGCCATGTATTCTACTTCAATAGTATAAAGTACAACAAAAAATTTCTTCTTAATACACCATGAAACTAGAGACCTTCCCAAAAAGTTATATTTTCTAGAGGTGTTGTTTCTGTCTAACTTAAATCCCCCAAAATCAGCATCAGAATAACTAACTAGATCAAATTATTTTCTTCTAGGATAAAATAATCATAAATTGATTATATACTTCAGTTATTTAAAAAAATTAGCAGAATTAAAGTGTAAATATTTTGTATTTTCTTGAAAATTAATACACTTAAACACACAAAACATTATATCAGGTCGGGTAGTAGTCATGTAGAGAAGACTTCCAATCATACCACTATAACTTGTTTGATCCACTAGTTTCCTGACTTCAACAAGATCGAATGTACAGGTGTTCCTCATAGTAGTATCACTACTCTTAGTGTATTCCAAGTTAAAATATTTTAAAATATCCCTTGTATATTTACATTGATTTAAAATAATTCCATCTTTACTTAAAAAAATTTGAAAAATAAGAAAGGATTTCAGTTCTCCCACTAAACTCATTTCAAATTAATTTTTTATCATTTTAGGAAAATATGTACAGAGATAATTTCTTGAAGATCCAAAAATAATATCATTAACATATATTTGTACTACTGATATATCTTTTTAAATTTATTTAATGAAATTGGTTGGATAATCTATTCCATTATAAAAACATTTTGAGATAAAAAAAATTGATGAGTCTATCATACCAAGATCTAGGAGCCTGTTTTAAACCATATAAAGCTTTAGTTAATTTTAAAACATGAATTGGAAAATGGGGATTTTGAAAACTAGTTGGTTGTTTAAAAAAAGCATCCTCAACTATAAAACTATTCATAAATCCACTCTTGATATCCATTTGATAGTGTTTTAAATCTAAATGTATTTCATTGGAAATTATGATTCTAATGGATTCATGTTTGGTCATAGGTGAAAAGGTTTCCTCATAGTTTATCCCTTTTTCTTGATTACAATATTGTGCAATAAGTTAAGCCTAGTTTTTAACTATTATGCCTAATATATCTACCATGTTTCTAAACACACATTTAATGCCTATAGTCAAGGTTTTTTTGGGTATATCTATAAGTTATTACACTTTGTTTATTTTAAAATTATTTAATTATTCTTCTATTTCCATCATCCAGAATTCATCATTAATAACTTTATTGATGTTCTTAGGTTCAATCTAAGACAATAATTCCAAATTTTGGACCTAATTTATAAGATAAGATCTTGTTGGTGTTCCTATATCTTGGTCTCCTACAACAGCATCTAAAGTACAGTATTTGAGGGTTCTAACAGGCCTATAAAAAGTAGTTACTTTTTACTTATAGTTTTATAGGTTTAGGTTCTGGAGGTTCTAGAAATTATTAAAAACTAGATTAATTTTATAAGTATTTGAAAAAAGAGTTAAATGGGTTATAATTTATGTTTATATATGAAAAAGAATCCTCGCGGTTTTATTGGGAGGTTTTAGGCTCATATGGGTCAGTCTCATCAAATTTGACATGAACAGATTCTTCCACAATTATGGTTCTCTTATTTAATAATCTATAGGATTTTCTAGAGATTTAATAACCAAGAAAAATTCCTTCCTCACTTTTGGAGGAGAATTTGTCCAAATTATCCTTAGTGTTAATAATGAAGACTTTACAACCAAAAACTCTAAATTAATTAACCTTAGTCTTTCTATTATTACAAAGTACATAAGGATTATTTTTCAAGATAGGCCTAATAAAAAATCGATTTATGATTTAGAAGGTCATGTTCATATATTCTTCCCAAAACTAGACTGGTAAGTCACACTCATTTAACATGGTTCGGGCTATCTCTTGTAAAGTACTACTTCTCCTTTCAATAAATCCATTCTACTGAGGGGTCCTAGGAGAAGTGAATTTATGAGTGTATCCATTTTGAGATAAAAAATATTCAAAATATTGATTTTCAAACTCACAACCATGGTAAATTCTTAGTTTATTAATTCTAATTCCCCTTAGATTTTCTATAGATCTATCATACTTTGTAAAATAAGATCAACTTTCACTCTTGGGATCTAGAAAGAGTACCCAAGTATACCTAGAAGAATCATCTACTGGATCATAAATGTAGCGCTTCCCATTAAAAATTGAAAGTGTGTATGGTATAAATAAATTAATATTAACCAAATATAGAGGTTGAAAAGTTTAAACATCTTTATTTAATTTAAAATAAACTTTGTATTGCTTCCCTTTTTGATAGGGGTTACAGACTATCATTTGGGAACTCAATCTTAGGTGGATCCCTAACTAAAACTATACTTTTAAGATTTATAAGTGATTTTATATTGCAATGGCCTAGTCTCATATTCCGAATACAATATTCTTTGTGAAATTCACTCAAGTAGGAAACATTATGAGAAATTAAATAATTTAAATCAATAATATAAAAATATTCATTTCTTAAAGTAGTAAAAATTAAATCATTTTTGGAATCAAAAACATTGCATGCATCATTTTAAAATTTTACATGAAATCCATTATCACATAACTATGAAATAAAAATAAGGTTATACTTCAAACCATCAACAAATAATACTTTATAAAATAAAACTGAATTTTTCTAATCGATTTAGATAAGGCTAATGATTTTCCCTTTTTCATTATCAGCAAAGGTGACATGACCACCATAAACCTTTATAAGGATCTTAAAGAATTAATATTATCTTATCATTTTTCTTGAGAAATTGCTTTCTAAGTACCATGGAATCTTATAGTAGGTCATCAAACAATTTTCTTATAAAACAATTATGCAAGAAATGAATTTGGAACCCAAAACTATTTGGTTCCAGAGATGATAGTAATTAAAGCTTTGAGAACCCACAATTGCTTCAGGGGTATCCTATAAATATACTAAATAGTTTTTGAAATAAGAACTTTATTGGGTTCTTTATAAAAATAAATGATATAAGATGTCACGCCTCGGCTCTCGAATACTTGGAGCTAGTGACATACAGAGGATCGAATTCAGTTCAGGCTCTGAGAAACTAGCTACTTCTAAAATGATTCATCTACTAAAAGCTGTTACCTGAAAATTTTTAATCAAAAACATAGGGTGATAAAATGAATTCCCAGTAAGGGGTTTTAAAATAAACCAATATAACTTTTGAAAACATTCTTTAGAACATTCCATAAAACATTTTTATTAAGAGAAGATGTAACATGTGAAACACTTCATAATAATAAAAGTGCACAATTAAATCATGCTAAAATAATTACAAGGGAACATAATTCAATTACAGGCATTCACATTTAGAGTAATAATTATAATACATTCAAAATATGAATGGAATATGAATACACAAGTACAATTGTAGCAGCTAAAGGTAATGCGTGATCAAAGTTGTGCATAGAAAACTTAAATTTTCATCCTTTACTATGGTGAAACATACACTGGGCATTAAAAATCTCTGAATATTGCATAATTAATATTCCATAACTTATAATTATTTTGATTCTTATTATCATAGGCTCTTTAAACAAGGATATTCTACCAGACAAATAATCCTATGGTTAATTAATTTTCATAACCATAAGAAGGTATATGTTGAACATTCTGAAACATTTTTTCAAGGCCTTGGCCAAGACTTATATTGATTAAGTCCTCAACCAAAATCTATAAGCTCTTTAACCAAGTATATTATACTAGTCAAATATTCTTCTGGTTAATTAAATTACATATTCATAATGAGGAAAGTGCATAAGTCGGACTATGTCAAGGCCTCGACCAAGACGTCTAATTATTAAGGCCTCCGCCAAAATCTATAACTCATAGTTGGGAAAGGCCTTGGCCAATTTCGCTTCTAGTTGTCTCATGAGACCTACCGATGCATCGAGGGGCTATAGCAGGCCCCACCCATCACATACTAAGTCCAATTCATTCCTCATAACTGTAAATCAAAATGCACTTCCCACTTTGATTTATTAAATTACTTATCACATATCAATCCAAGTGTCACATTTTACTTGGTTACTTACTTTACATTATTCAAGGTTTCCCATACCACCTTGAATAATTAAATTCATAATTCTAGGAATGGTAATAAAAGTATAAATCATAATCATTCACATTTATACATATGTAGTGAGTCTAGAATAAGACTATAAACTATATGGTCAAGCCACTAAATGGTACGTAAGTTAAGAGTACATGTGATGACAACTAATAAACAAAATAAATAAAAACATGATAACATATAATGACAAATCCTAAAACCATATTAATCAATTACTTAATGGAATTTCTTCTGGGAGCATAATAAATAAAGAAGTAAACTTAGCATTCCATGCGGGGTACTAAACTCACATTTTCTCAAATATTTTTTATAAATAAGCTTTTTTTATTACATTAAATATAAAAACATGAAAGTATAAAACTCAACCATAACCATTATCATTTAATATAAATAGTGGATAGTAACTATTACATGTGAATATTATGTTTCAAGCCTCCAATATTTATACCCATGAACTAAGCACATCAAAAGAAAAGCATTTTGAAAAACTACACTTAGGGTTTCATGTTGTGTAAAACATTCATTCAACAAGGTGTGCATAAGAAGTAGTGTTTAGTCAAAGCCAAGAATATCTAAAAACACATGAATTGTATTTTCTTCGCAAACCTTGGGGATTTATAAATATAATTTGGGATCAAAGTTGGCATATATACACACGTACCCAAATACCCTATTATACATTATGAGTATAAGTAAGGATCTCATACTATGCTTATTTGAAAATCGAAAGATTATCAAAAACATGAACTAAAAGTATAATGTTGAAATTCTTAAAACTAAATTTATATATTATAAATATATATTTAAGGACATATATAATCAGGTATAAAAGTTTTCTTACAAAAATGACTCCATACATTTTATTATTCTCCATTAATTTTGAAACTCAAAGTTTTTATTAAAACTTAATTCTGAACATACAGTTTTATGAAAAATCATAGGGTTGTGCATATAAATATATATATATATATATATATATATGGTATGTGGATGTGGCATGTAAATAAGCTCTCAAGGGGTATATATGCTTTGGGTCCGCTAATTCTCTATAAACTCGAAAAATCCTGAAGCACTAATCCAGGTAAAGAGGGGTTCAAACTCAGCCGCAAGGTGATGTATATTTATATAGCAAGTGTATATAAGCATACAAATTAAAACTCATCAATCAAGACAAATATAAATCCCCTACCTTAGTTTGAGGAGGAAGAGGGGCTCGAGAAATGATGGAAATCTCAAAGGACTTGTTTAGGTCTTCTGGAAACTTGAGAGAAATGGACCGAGAGGTTCTTGGGATGACTCGGTTTATTTTATAAACTAAACCTATACCAAGTATTTTAAGGCAAGTGGTATGGAAAGAGAGGCCAAAACGGCTTATAAAATACTATGGGGAGAGGTCTCTGTGGAAATAGTGTGAGATGAGGGACCAATGTCTGTAAAAGGAAAATAAAAATGGTGCAATGTAGGATGTTGGGTACTGGTGTAGGGAACACCACGGGGAAGAAGACAAAGTGTAATGGGAAGATCCAAAAAATAATGAATGGTGGGGATTTGATCCAGGTTTGATCCAACATTCAGATTACATCCACGGTTTATAAAGGTGATGGACGGCTCGGATTTTTCTGTAGCAAGATTAGGTGTCTCATGATCGTTGTAGCATTTAAAAAACCTCGAACGGTCACAATTAGATCGTACTGGATTGAACTGTCCATAGAAAAACGTGGAAAAAATTTCGGTTGCTGATGGTCGAGCGTGGGGTCAAGATCGACGGCCCAGATCATGCTCTACGTGATCCAAAGGCCCAGATCTCATTTCACCCAAAAACATATGTCCCACATAGAAACAGAGGGATGTTTGCACCCCCTTTATAAGCCTCACCCTCTGAACGATGGTTCAGAAAAACACACAGCACACACTTATGGAGCCTTACACACATCCCCCCCCCCCCCCCCCCGCAGGCCTCGGCCTTCCTATTCCTTGTAGCTGCCTCGCGCCTGCGGTGGCGCGCTCAAGTGCTCCTGCTCCTGTGCACCCTTCAGGGAACCAATGCCTACGCTCGGGCTGACCTAGGGTTGGATTGAGGGCTAGGCTCAGCCACCTGGCGTGAGCTACCTTGCTTGCCCTAGCCATAAAGGGCTGGCCCTAGCGGGCCCAAATTTTTATAAAAACTAACCTAAAAAATTATATGAAGTTTTAAGGGAAAATAATACTTTATAAAAATTATCCTTTTAAACATGACATTTATATAATCATAATAAGTATTAATGAATACCTAATTATACCTCATATAATAATATTACTAAAATTATTTATAAACACTACAGCTTTAATATTCAAGGTTATAAATTAAAATTTGGTATAGCCACATAAAATCTTTTGTAATAATATTATAGTAGTCAAAACTAAGTTAATAAAACACACATTTTAGTTAAAATTAATTAAACATATTTTAAAACACTTTTTAAGAGATCAAAATCATTAAATTGTATTGAAAATATTTTTAAAGTGTTTTGAATTCCTTAATACTTTTCAAAATCGTGTAATTCAAAATATTTCACCATAATAAAAAGTTATCTTATACTTTCCAATTCATAAATTTTGGAAAACCAAGTTGTACTTAAATGTTTTTAGTTAATTTACCACAAGGACAACAAATATTGTTATAGCCGTTGGAATTCAACGGTCACCCAAGGCAACGTTCAAGTCGTTACCTTATATAAAACCAAACCTTAGGGTGTCCTAAAATTCAAGACAAAGAAGAATATGGTTCATGTCATACCATTGGTGCTTAGTGTGGTCGCAGTGGCTTTGGACATTCTTATGTTCATTAAGACATATTCTAAGGACCCATATTATTTCCTTGGGGTTCTCATTGTTTTAAGTGTTCTCCCTGTAATTCTGATAGGTTTTTTAATAGGTGTATTTGGGTTGAAATGTTTCTTGTGATCTTGGTACATTGTAAACACTACGATGTTCTTGTTTAAATGAAAATCATTATGTCCATTTGTGTTTTTTACTCGGTTGCATTCTAATATAAATTAAAACCATATTATTAATTTCTCATGAGAAACAATTTTTTTTCAGTTGTTATAAAATTCAAACCAAATGTAAACATAAACTTATCAATACATGAGGTTCGATTTTTGGGGTGTTATTTTATTCCCCCTGTGAAGAATTGTGTCCTCGCAATTCATTCTACATCTACATAAGAGGAAGACTCCATCAAAAACATTACCACAACCTCCATCGTGAAGGGTCCTCCGGTGTGTCCAGGTGAATTCCCAAGTTTATATTCAACTCTTAAACTTCTTTGGCCCAAATGCACTTCACACAGTATGGGTTGAACTCATGTCACATACACTCAGACTTCCAAAGGGAGGCTTGCATGGTGAAAAGTTCAGAGATGTCCAAATAGACCAAATCTCGAAGAATTCATCGGGTTGACTCTAGATTGAGAACATCTAAGTCATAAAAATTGACATATAAGTTGGAACTGAGGAGTTGGTACATATAGGCTACAAAAAGGTTTCCCTCCAAAGTGTCCTCTTGAAATCTTACTCTAGCAGTGAAGTTCTGGCCTAGAGTAAAGAATTGGAAAATCCCTTCATGTTATTTCCCCCTTTGCCTGTACTTGGATAATTGGACTGTGGTTATCCTGTGGTATATGTAAGCATTCTCCAGATAGGAATGGATAATGTTTGGGCTGTATAACACTTCATAAAGTTTCTTGCACATTTTCTGCAAATTTTAAAAATGTAGTTACTCTTCCTCACTTGTTTGGACTATGATAACCTCCAGTATTTTGACAGGAAGGGATAAAATGTGGGTTCGTCCTTCCATCTGAAAATTAATTATGAAGGATCAATTGGTGAAACCTATTCCGAAACATAATTATAGACAAGATAGTAGAAATAAATAAGGGATAACAAATTGTGTTCTCATATCACCACTTGTTCATAAAAATATAAATGTTAATGGTTTCCCCAGTTCCCTAATACACGGATCCCCAAAACTAGTTCAAAACGTTCAATCTCCTTGAACAATATGCCACCTGATCAATCTAGTTTGATATCGTGGGTACACTTGTGTTTTCTCTAGAATCTGACATGTGGGGTGTACAACTAAGAGACGTCCTTGTGTACTTTTTGTCTATAAACAAAATGGATGGATTCATATTCAAGGATGTAAAATTCCATTACCTGACCAAAATGGCCAAAGGACAGGACTTAACACATTTATGCCACGGGGAGGTCTCCTGCTGCTTCTACTTCTTAGAAGTTCGTGAGGGATGAGATTCCTTCCGTAGTGGTGAAGCATCAAAAAAATTCCCTTCTAGTATTTTCCCCGTCGTGCGTAGGATGTAAATTAGGCTTGCATCACAAAGATGTAATCCAAACCTGCTCTTCGGTTGAGTTGAATTACTCAGGGAGATTTGGATATGTCATAGATGTTCTTACACGTCATTCAGATATGGGAATAGTTTATAAAATTTTTAGGGCTGGCTATAGAAATTATGGTTTCCAGGGCCTCATTGGGAAGAGTCATAAGACTAGTACTTTCATTTTCAATCTGAAAATCAGTAAAAATTTAATATTTAGTAATTCTAAAGTAGATTTTTATTTGTTTTAGTTCTGGTTTTCTAGTGTTATCCAAACCAAATCCTCTGATACCAACTCTCACACCCTAACTCCCGGATACCCGGAGCCGGTGCCATACAGAGAATCAAATTCAGTTCAAGCTCTGAGAAACCAACTACTTCTGAAATGTTTCATCTACTAAAATCTATTACCTGAAAAATTTTAATCAAAAAAATAGGGTGAGAATATGAATGCCCAGAAAGGGGTTTTGAAATAAACCAATATAAATTCTGAAAACATTCTTTAAAACTTTCCATAAAAAAAATTCTTAAGAGAAGTTGTAACTCGTGCAAAACTTCATAATAATAAAAGTGCACAATTATAGCATGATAACAGAATTACAAGGGAACATAATTCAATTATAGGCATTCTCATTTAGATTAATAATTATGATACATTCAAAATAAGCATGGAATATTAATACACAAGTACAATTTTAGGAGCTAAAGGTAATGCATGATAAGAGTTACACATAGAAAAATTTAATTTTCATCCTTTACTAAGGTGAATTATACACTGGGAATTAAAAATATCTGAATATTTCATAATTAATATTCCATAACTTATACTTCTTTTGATTCTTATTATCATAGACTCTTTAATGAAGGATATTCTACCAGATGAATAATCCTCTAGTTAATTAATTTTCATAGTCATAATGAGGTATATGATGAACATTCTAAAACATTTTTTCAAGGAATTGGCCAAGATGTCTAATGATTAAGGTCTCATCCAAAATCCATAAGCTCTTTAACCAAGTATTTTTTACTAGTAGAATATTATTCTAGTTAATTAAATTACATATTCATAATGAGGAAAGTGCATATGCCAAACTATGTCAAGGCCTCGGGCAAGATGCCTAATGATTAAGGCCTCGGCCAAAATCCATAACTCATAGTTGGGAAAGGCCTTGGCTGATTCTGCTACTAGTTGTCTCATGAGACCTACCGATGCATCGAGGGTCTATAGAAGGCCCCACCTATCACATACTAAGTCCAATGCATTCCTCATAACTCTAAATTAAATTGCACATCCCACATTGATTTATTAAATTACTTATCACATATCAATCCAAGGGTCACATTTTACTTGGTTACTTACTTCACATTATTCAAGGTGTCCCATACCACCTTAAATAATTAAATTCATAAATCCAGTAAATGGCATAAATTTTTAAATTATAGTCATTCACATTAATACATATGTAGGGAGTTCAGCACTAGACTATGAACTATGTGGTCAAGTCATTAAATGGTACGTACGTTAAGAGTACTTGTGATGACAACTAATAAACAAAAGAAATACAAACTTGATCACATATAATGGAAAATCCTAAAACCATATTAATCAATTACGTAATGGAATTTATTTCGGGAGCATAATAAATAAAGAGGTAAACTTATCATTCCATGCAAGGTACTAAACTCACATTTTCTCAAACATTTGTTTTAAATAAGCTTTTTGTTATTACATTAAACCTTAAAACATGAAAGTATAAAACTTAACCATAACCATTATCATATAATATAAATAGTAGAGAGTAACTCATACATGTGAATATGAAGTTTAAAGACTCCAATATTTATACTCATGAACTATGCACATCAAAATAAAATCATTTGGAATAACTACACTAAAGGTTTCATGTTGTGTAAAATATTCATTCAACGGGTTGTGCATAAGAAGTAGTGATTAGGTAAAGCCAAAAATATTTGAAAACACATGTTTTTTACTTTCTTTTCAAACCTTGAAAATTTATAAATACAATTGGGGATCAATTTTGGCATATATACACACGTGCCCACATACCCGATTATACATTATGTGTATATGTAAGGATCTCATACTATGCTTATTTAACACTTTCAATATTATCAAAAACATGATCTAAAATTATAATGATGAAATTCTTAAAACGCATGTATATATTATAAATATATTTTTATGAACATACATAATCAAGTATAAAATTTTTCTTATGAAAATGTCTCCATACATTTTATAGTTCTTCATTAATTTTGAAACTCAAAGTTTTTAGTAAAACATAGTTCTGGAAATACGATTTTATGAAAAACCGTAGGGATTTGCTTGTGAATATATATATATATATATATGTATGTATGTATGTATATGTATGTATATGGTATGTGTATGTGGCATGTAAATAAGTTTTCAAGTGGTATATATGCTTCGAGCCCACTAATTCTCTATCAACTCGAAAAATCCTGAAGCTCTATTCCAGATAAAGAGGGGTTCAAACTCCACAGCAAGGTGATATATATTTATATAACAAGTGTATATAAACATACAAATTAAAACTCACCAAGAATAAAAAATATAAATCCCCTACCTGTGTTTTAGGAGGAAAAGGGGCTTGGGGAACACTGGAAATCTCAGAGGACTTGTTGAGGTCTGCTGGAAACATGAGTGCAAACGACCGATAGGTTATTGGGATGCCTCAGTGTATTTAATAAACTAAAACTATACCAAGTATTTTAATGAAATTGGTATGGAAATTGATGCCAAAATGTCTTATAAAATACTAGGGGGAGAGGTCTCTATGGAAACCATGTGAGAGGAGGGACCATCGGCTGTAAAAGGTGAAGAAAAAAAGGTGAAATATAAGATGTAGGATACTGGTATAAGGATTTTCATGGGGAAGAAGAAAGTGAGGAAGTGGAAGATGAGAAAAATAATGAACGGTCGGGATTTGATTTGGGTTTGATCCAATAGTCAGGGTACATCCGCAGTTTATAAAGGTGATGGACGGCACCGATTGATCTGTGGCAAGATCGGGTGTCTCATGATCATCACTGCATTTTAAAAACCTAAAACAGTCACAATTAGATCGCACCAGATCAAACGGTCCATGAAAAAATGTGGAGAAATACGTGGTTGTTGAGGGTCATGCGTGAGGTCGAGATAGATAGCCCATATCACGTGCTACGTGATCCAATGACCCAGATCTCATTTCGCCCAAACAAATGCGTCTCACATCGAAACAGTGGGATGTTTGTACCCCCTTTATAAGCCTCAGGCTCTAAATTATGGTTCATAAAAACACACAGCACACACATAGGAAGCCTTACACATAGGATCCTGCCCCCCCCCCCCCCCCGCAGGCCTCGGCCTACCTATGCCTTGTCACGGTCTGGCGCCCGCGGTAGCGCGCTCAAGCGCTCCTACTCCCATGCATCCTTCAGGGAACCTATGCCCACGCTCTTGCTGGCCTAGGCTTGGGCTGAGGTCTGGGCTCATCCACCTAGCGTGAGTTGCCTCCCTTGGCCTAGCCATAACAAGCTAGCTCGAGTGGGACCAAATTTTTATAAAAACTAAAATAAAAAAATATATATGAATTCTTAATGGAAAATAATACTGTATAAAAATTATATTTTTAAACATGAAATTTATATAATCTTAAAAAGGGTTAATGAATACCTAATTATTCATTATCTAATAATATTTATAAAATTATTTATAAACACTAAATATTTAACATTTAAGTTTATAAATTGAAATTTGGTATACCCACATAAAATCTTTCATACTGATATTATAGTATTAAAAACTCAATTAATCAAAAACATAGTTTAGTTAAAAGAAATTAAACATAGTAGAAAACAATTTTTAAGGGATTAAAATCATAAAATTGTATTCAAAATATTTGCAAAGTGTTTTGAATTCCATAATACTTTTAAAAATCCTTAAATTGAAAATATTTCACCATAATCAGAAGTTATCTTATAATTTCAAATTCATAAATTTTGGAAAACCAAGTTGTGATTAAATGTTTTTAGATAATTCACCACAAGTCCAACGACTATAATTATTGCCATTGGAATTCAATGGTCACCCAAGGCAATGGTCAAGTCGTTGCCTCATATAAAACCATGCCTTAGGGTGTCCTAAAACTCGAGACAAAGAAGAAGATGGTTCACGTCATACCATTGGTGCTTAGTGTGGCCATAGTGGCTTTGGCCATATTTATATTCATTATGACAGATTCTAAGGATCCATATTATTTTCTTGGGGTTCTCATTGTTTTATGTTGTCTCTCTATAATTATGATAGGGTTTTTAATAGGTATATTTGGGTATAAATGTTTATTTTGATATTGAAACATTGTAAACACTACGATGTTCTTGTTTAAATGAAAATCCTTGTGTCCATTTGTGTGTTTTACTCGGTTTCATTCTAATATAAATTAAAATTATTTTATTACTTTCTCATTAGAAACAAGTTTTGTTGAGTTGTTATAAAATTCATATAAAATATAAACATAAACTTATCAATACATGTGGTTGGAGTTTTGGGGTGTTATATAAGAACTTTTAGGTTTGGAATTAAATAAAAAAAATTTCTTTGTTACTCTCCTCTATCCATGTTGATAGCCTATTCCTATACATACTTAGGTGCAACTTGATTTCGGAAAAAAAATTAGAGTTTCTTTACCATTAGTGAATTTTTCAAGTCCCTTTATCAACTTCTCATTTGACAACTTATGTTTAGTTTTTTCTCTTAATAGTTGTGAATTATTTTGTTTTTCAATAGACAGATCAAGTTAAAATTATAAGATAAAGCATGTTGTCTTCTGAGCACTTTATATTTATCTTTTATTTCATTGAAGGTATCCTATAACATACAACAATATACACATAATTCTTTATTAGACATGTCATCATTAGCATGTTTTTTTCATAAACATCATCACTATGCATAGGTAAAATATTAGAAATAGTAGATAACTCGTTGAATTCTATCATAAATCTCATATTGGATCTATCAGGTTTCTCCTCATGTGATGAATTAGAATCACTGTAGTTTTCTTCTGAGTCACTCCATGTTTCTTTAATTAATTTCATGTACCTTCAGTCCTTTTAATCATATTTATTTATGTACTTTAACTTTGGATGGTCTGCTTTGACAATCCCTTTCCTTTTACACTCATAACAAGTGATATCTTTTGAATCATTATCTCTCTTCTAGTCTTCTTCAAAATTCCTTTAGTATCATATTTCCATTTATAATTGCGAATTTTAGAAATCTTTTTTTTCTATAAAACATATTAAATTTTATGGATAGATAAGACATCTCCCCATCACTATCTACAGGAGATTCACTATCACTTGAATTTACCACTTGGACTTTCTGTTTTTCTATTTCATTATCTTCTTATCTAGATGTATTATTCATAAATGTAATTGATTTTCTCTTATGTTATTCACCATATTCTCCGTTTACTTTAAATTCTTCCTCATACATCATAAGATATCTAATCAGATCCTTGACAGGTATCTTTCTAATATCATATTACTATCTAATGGAGAAATATGTGCCTCTCCATATTTCAAGTGGACATATTAACAACCGAATGATTTTTCCTTATTAGATACAATATTTCCAATAGAGCTCATTATGTTGAAAATTTCATAGAACCTGAGATACATTTCAGAAATAGGTTTATAAAGTATCATATTAAACTAACAATATTTAATAGTATAAGTATTTAATTTCCTCTCATTAACATTAGAAGTTCCTTTATAAGAAATAGACAAAGTACCCCAAATCTCATAAGCAGTTTTTCATTCATAAATTCTATTAAACACTTTATATCTTAGTGCACAGTATTGGGAATTCATTAAATTAAATTTTTTATTATAATCTAACTGAGTAGTGTCATTTTGATTACTTATATCTTCCTTAGGTGGTTCATATTTATCTTTTATTACAATCCATATTTCAAATCCCATACTCTTAATGTGCATTTTCAGCGTGATCTTCCATTGAGCATAATTATTTACATAGAAAAAGGGGGTCTATTAGTAGCCAAACATTCTTATCTACAATCCATTTAAATACTAAATTAAGAAATAATATAAATTTAAGATCTTTAAACTAAAATGAAAATAATAGTAATAAAATTTTTAGAACTTTAATACCAAATAAACACTACTATTATATCAAATGATGGTCGGAGTGAGTATCTCAATAGGCGGCGAATTGAATACAACATAAAACTTTTTGTTCAAAATCGATTAAAAAAATACCCAATTAATTTAAAAATGGACCAATTTACCAAAATAAAATATCGTTATAATTTCAATCTATCAAAATACTTCTTGTAAGATTTATTAGGTATCAGGTAAATGATATACAATATTATTCATCCTTTTAAAATCAATTTACTAAATTAAAATATTAAAAAATACTGATTATGGTTAACTATTAATGTATAAATCTTTTTTATATTTTAAAACAAGATTCATTTTAAATTTGAAAATAAAGTATAGAAAAATAAAACTAACAGTGAACATTTTGAATACCAGAAGTTCAGTCTCAAGTTGAGACTTAGTCCTCACCACTTGGTGATCACCCACCACCATGTAGTTTGTATAAATAAACAGATTGATCCACAACCTAGATCATATTTTACAATATTTTACCACTATCCAGGTTACACACAACCAATTCCATAGTTATATGTGGGAGTATAAAAGAAATAGGTTTCATAGGAACCTCTACCATAGTTTTCAAGGAAAACAGATAAAAGGGGGTTGAGAAGATATCAAGTACATTCCTATTTGTAGCAGGAAATAGTGTGTATGTGATAAAATAGATTATTCACAAACACTGCTCTGAATGTAAAAGATTGTAAATAGAGCAGAGAAAAGAAGATTGTAAAGTTATAGAAGTTATCGGTCTATATGAAGTGCAACTTGTGACTCCTTGAAAGTATTTTTAAATGCAACTTGATTTGGGTTCTCAAAAAAACATCAGTAAAGCATATTTTCAGAGACTCTTGATCTTGATTGTATGAAGGATCTTTATGTAATGATGTGATTCAGCTTCCCTATATAGTGTAATCACTCTGTGTTTATAAAATGATATTTATCTTTGTGAGTGTGTATAGTATGTACAATATCTAAGTATTTTTTGAATTATATATGTCCACTTTTCATTTTCTATATCATTATCCACATGAGGGATTCTTTTCTCCTTTATTAACAAAAACATTAAGAAGAATATCCATGTGCATCTGGATATTCTTTTTCCTTGTACAGCATGCCTGACACATTCATTAATGCATTCTATCGAACATTTAAGAGGCAATGATTAAAATATGTTTGGAATTTAATTCCATAATATATTCATTAGAATAATTTAATTCAAAATTATTAAGTAAAATAGTGGTGGTGTCTCAGTCTAGTATTCTCTCAGAGTATGTTGGTGTCTTAGGTCTGGTGGTGTCTTATGTTTGTACTTTTCCAAATTTCATGATTGGAGGTGAGGCACATCCTCATGGTGTCTTATACTTAGCCAAAATTTCATGTCAGTGGTGATTCATATTATGAATAGGTTATCCTAGTGGTGTCTTATAATTTACCAAAATTTCATTCTAGCCATATAACATCCTTGATGGTGTGACATTTTTTATAGTGACTCATTTCAAGATATTTCCATTTTTCAATATTGACAGTGAGATATGTTTGGCATCGTGTCAACTTGGTGGTGATTCAGTCTTGACAGTGACATGTAGTTAATAAAATTGCAACATCTTTCTCATATTATAAGATACTTATAGAAAATAATAAACTCGTTAATATCATTATAATCGTGATTTTTTAATCATTAAAACAATGAGGTCAATAAGTGAGTTATGAAATAAAAATTGTTTCAATTAAATTCTTCATAAAAAAATAAGATACATATAAAAGAATAATTCCAAGCCATAAAATATACTAAACCAGTAGTGAATTATTTATTTGAACTCACTTTCCATTTTTGTAGCTCCCTCAAAATGATCACCCACCAATTATCATACCATCAAGATGAGGATGACTATGTGAAACTCTAACTATATATTTTATCTCCATATAAGTATAGGAAACATTATAACCTACAAAGGGGTTAGAAGAACACATAGAATCTCTAAATTGGTGGAACTTTTCTCCCTAGATAAACATGGAAATGATCTTCCCAAGGGTCCCTTTTATAGGAAAAATGGAAGGTGGTTTTAGAAACCTGAATTTGGAGATACAACTTGTAGCTTAGCTTTAGACAATTAAATGGCCTTATCTTGAAAAAATTAAAGAGTTGTGGGTTAGAATATTTACCATATTCCTAAAAATTTTATGTCCATTGAAAATAAATATTGGGAGTTATTGTCAAAATACAGAACCTTTTATCTCTAAGTATATTATATTTTCTAGATAGATCACTTTGGTTGGCACACTAGATAAATGAATTAAACTTTATGTTCTTATATAAATTTATATACCAAAAAAAATTATTCACCAACAAAATTATAACCCAATTGGATGAATTAACTTCTCACAATGTATGGAATACTAGACATAGGTTCTTGGGATTCCATAAATTTTGTCATATTTTTCTTCTACTTCATCTCAACCCATCCAAATCACCTCAACTTATAGTGAAACAATCTAAAAAATTAAAAAATTTAATTTTTAAAATAATTAAAATTAACTATTTTAATTAAATTAGAAGTTAAATTGGTTATTAAATTTGTAATTTACAATTCAAAATAGTTTAATATAGTCTTATAAGGGTGGAATTGAAAATTGCATCACTTTGTGATCAACTACTTAACTAAGAAAGTAATTCTCGATATAATTGGTAAATATTTAAGAATATTTATCAAGAATGAACTCAATTGTTTTAATAGGATGATATAAATGTAATCACTTATATCAGGTTTTGTAATAAAATTTATTTGGACAATAAATATATATTAAAAGATTAAGAAATATATGGTGGTAATACAAGATAATATTATAATTCAACAATTTTAATGAAATAATGATAACATAGGAAGGGTATTCTATAAAATGATGTGATATAATTAAAAAGTAATTATAGTTACTTAATAAATTTCCTATAAATTTTGAAATAGTTAATAAGGAATTGTGAATTGAACCTGAAGGTCATAGGTTGTGGAATATTTAAGTAATTAAATAGTTTAAATTTATTGGGAAACATGGTGGAGGTACCTTCCAATAACATTAACATGGATTATAATAATGGAGGTAGTATATTCTATATTGGGAGGTGGCTAGATGAATAATTCAATAGAAATATTTATATATTATAGAATTATCCTTTTCTTTATATGGGATTATGATGTTGGAATATGTCAATTATGATATAATAATTTTAATTCGATACAATAATTCTTGTGTGATTAATAACGGGGGTCCTTGATTTTCAATGAGTTGATTATTGTGCATTTTTATCTACCCTAAGATGCGAGGTATGTTTTGGTGGATAGATATTGAAGGTCAGTAGATATAGTAGAGATCAACCTTACACTCACCCTGTTACTAGGGATAGAGTGGGATGATAATTCACTCACCTTTGTCACCCATGGATCTAGGTAGAGACTAATGATGGACTCTACATATAGCTTTTGTTACTCACCCAATTCTCTAGGATGTGATATCTTAGATAATTCTAGTAAATAGTTAAAGACATTTAATTCCTATAATATCTTTATTATTGGATATATGGGGATGTTTAATTCTTTTAGTATCTTCGATGTAAAGATGTAGTGGATGGGATTGTGCATATGCCTATTTTGGAATGGATATTATATCTAGATTTTCATTTATACCATTTCTCATTGAATCATTAGGGTATTGTATCAATGCATGTATAACCTTGTTTAAATTTTTATTTTATACATTTTATTGTAAATTTTTATGGATGATAGTATGTGATAGGTTTATTTAGATGTATTACCTCCCAAGTTGAGTAGATACCTCAGTTTGGGTCAATATCACCTTTCCATGTAGAGGTGACTTGGTGAGTTCACTTATCAATGATCCAAGTCATGAAATATTGGTATTAGAGTTATATGTTGGAGTTTGTAGTTAGGAACATGTGAGGATTTGGTTGTGATAGTTTAGACTATGCATTACTAATTATATCGAGAACATATGGTCATAATATGGGAAATTAAAAAGTTTTTTATGTCTTATGAATATTTTTGATCGAACATGACTAAGACCTTAGTATTTGTACTAGGATACTAAATAGGGGGTCATGATTCCTATTTATTCAAGACATGATTTTTTTACTTCATTATTGATTTTATTAAATCTCTATATAGTCAGCATGGGAAAATTGCTCTTGGATTTATCAAAATCCTCATAATTTGGTATGATTTATAGGTCAATTTATAGTTTTATAGATAGTGGTATGGTGTTTCTAGGATTGGAATGTTTAAGTGTGCAATAGTAGTTGGGATAAGGATCTTATATGAAGACAATGGATGGTAATCTATTTCATAACTCCATAAAAATTCAAGGTAACTAAACATATTTATATAGTTATCCTAATACATGGTGGTATCTAATCATTTTGGGATAAATTATAAATTAATAAATGTGTTTTAAATTTATTTATCTTGTGGTATTAGTGGATAGAAACATCAATCTCATTCTTGAAAGATATTTGAGACTCTATGGACTTGTGTGTTAAGTTAAGAGATATTCCATAGATTCTGCACTGATTAGATTTCCACCAATGTGTGTTTTAAAATGTGGGATCCTTGTGATTATATATTCATAGAAAAATCATAATGGGATCTTGGATATTTCTAGTGGGGTTAAATGTGATAACAAATAATTATTTCTATAATAATAATTCTCATGGATAATAAACATGTAGAATTGCATGATGGGAATTAAACATCACATTTATTCTCAATTTCTAGAAAATGGAACTCTACATGGTGATGTATATTAATTATTCTCATTTAGGAAAAGGATTATCCTTAGATTTGGGTTCTTAATATATATTTTCTATACACTATAGTGATTAGCATGAATTTCACAAGAAGATTGGATGTCGATTCTAATAATAAAACCGGTATGCTTTCTCTAATTTTCTTAGGTGGTATACTAGATCTTGGGTTAGACCATTTTGTTCATTTTTATATGGATAGGATTTTATAATTTGGATATATTGAAATGGTTAATGATAAATTTTCAACTAGTATATTATATGGTTTGGAGTATATGATACAGAAATGATATTTCCATAGAAGAAGTTTCAATAACATAGTGATGATGAGCTAACTGCTACTTTCTTTGGGTATTAAATTATATTAATAGACTTATTCTAGTGATAAATAAATTATATAGAAGTAATAATAAATTATGTGATATCATGATCTTTAGTGTTAGGTACTATCGTGATGATAGTGAAGAGGATATGTTTTTGGTATTTTCTCCCTAATGGAAATTTGGATATGGGGTATGGTCACTATGTCTAGTGGGATTATGGAGAGTGGGAAAAAAAGGAAAATTTTACATGTTTAATGATGTATACACATTTCAAAAATGTGTAACTATTAATTAATGGTAGTTATTTCCAAGGAAATGATGGAATCTAATGTGATTAGGCTCCCTCGTGTAATTGGGTGATCCCTCATGGGTATGGTATGAATTTATGTAGTTTTTCTCAATTATATTGAGTGATAAGGAATACTATAAGAAGTATTTTAATTTAACTAAGGATGTTGTGATGAAATAGATCAAGTGTCTATCAATGAGTATATTCTAAATCATAATCATCTTGAATTGAGTTGTTATGTGGACTTTGTTTATCTAATGATCATTGTTTTCATTATAAATGTATGTTATATTCTTATTTATTTCTTTTTTAACCCTAGAGGAACCCCTGGATACCCTTGGAGTGGAGTCTTATTAAGAATGAAATAAAAAAAGATACATTAAATATATTTTAAGATAGTTCTGACCTCTTATTGATATCTGGTGAATTTGACTTGATATTCATCATGCTCAGTGAAAAATGAAATGTCAGAGGTCATGTAGGTTATCCTATAATTCATTTTGTTTATCATATAGAAGATTAAATCCAATATTCTTTGGGTATTTATTAACATTGATTTTAATTTTAATGTGTTTTAAGTGGTTTACAATGATATTGGTTGTAATCAGATGTATTTTCCAGACAAACCCATAACATTTATTTAAAGGTGGGGAGCTTGACTCTCTTCCTAGTAATAGGTGTTAAATGTTGATATGATATGGAAAAATGTTTTGATCAAGAATCACACTTTTGAAATATAATACCACATATGTTATGAATTTTGGTGGCTAATATTTTGGGTGAGTGGATCCTTATACTTGGTTGTGTGAGAATACTTATATAGTTGGACCTTGTTATGGATATTTTTTATTAGAGATATAGTTATTGGGAATCGGATGTCTAACTCAAGCTCATTTGATAAGATAAATTCGTATAAGATGAAATTATTTAGCTATTTATAATAGACATGAGTGACATATTTTTATTATTATGTTCTATTGAGATTATTATGATATTTTTAGTAGGTCGGGTTGGCTATATTTTTTCTCATTAAATTCAATTTTTCAATGAGTGATCATTTGAAAGGATCTTTTTTCTGGGATGGAATGTTTTTGTGTATAACAGATAGGATATCACTGTTTTGTTTTATTTTTAGGATAAAAAGGTTTTTAAGATTTGTATAATGTAATAGTATGGGTTTAAACTAAAGTGTTATGTTTCTTATGATTATATCTTGACACTCATTACAGTTTTGTTGGATTTTTTTTAACACTCATTGAAGGAAAATGACATGCATTAGTTGATTTGATTGATTTCCACAAAGAATTTATGAAAAATAATATTTTTTTATTAAAATGTAATGTAGTAAATTCCTCTCAAATGAGATACATAATTTAGAAGAGGAATTCAATTTTAAGTAAAAAATGAGTTGTTTACACAATGATAATATTTTTTGTAAATTTCAATATATGTTAGGTTGGTGTGTAGTAGTGGTAATTCATTTTTAGTGAATTATTAGAAATTGAAAATAATTCACTTATTATATCCTTTACTTAATTTATCCCTTTACATTAAGAATTTGTGGAAAATTATAGGAGGTTAAGGTTTATGATATAATGTATCCACTATGGAGGAACCTATAGAATAGTGGGGTCATTACTAGAGGATTATCAATTAATAATGAAAAAGTTTTAGTTCTTTTAATAACAAATTCATTTTTATACTAAAGATTCTCACTACTTATTATATTTCTAAATATTTTAATATATGCAAGAAATTTTAGGATATAGTTCTCTAACTCATAATGAATATTACACCCTTAGATTCATCAAAATCCAATAAACTAATAAATATAAAATTTAGAGAGATATTTTAGGGTAGAATTAAAAACTTATTCAAAAACTTTTTGTTATGTTGAATCAATTATCCAACTATCTATCATTAATAAGGTATTAATAATATGTATGAACTTCCATTGGAATCACTTCAATCAGAGTCATATTTTAAAATAAATCTTATATAGATGATTTATGATTTCCTAACTTCCCTTTAAATTTTTATGGAACTGCAGTATGGATCTAAAGTAATAGAGGCCAACTCTGGAATCAAGGGGGGAAATACAAGGGTATAAATTTTATATAAGTTTTGAGGTTATCAATTTTGGTCAACCATAGTGAATATTATACAACAGTGAGGAGAAATGGGGGCTCTGGTGGCAAGTTTCATGAGGGAATTAAAAATTTAGTACCATGTGATTTTTTATCGCATAGTGTACAAGGTTCCACATGGCCCTAGAATATAAATAAAGTGGAAAACTGTAGTTAACTATCCCAGGTTAACTTGATACATCACCCAACCCATATTCCATAAGGATTAAAGATCATTCATGATAACTATTGTCTATAAAAAAGTACTAGGGTATCAAAACATCTATAAATGGGAATAATTTCAATCATGAATAATAAGAAAAAATTAATAAAAATTGATTTGAGAATCAGGAACATAGTATTCATACATTAGACATTCATTATAATGAAATAAATATTTAAAATTAAATACATAATCCTATCATGAAATAATCATCATAATAAATAAACATAAATTGATAAAATACAACATTAGAGTAAAACACAAAAAGGTGTCAACATAATAGAACCCAAAAATATAAATGAATTACTAAATGAGATAGATGGCATGTCAATGTACTAAAAAATTACAAAACAACCCAATACATCAATAAAACAACTATATGTGATCCATGATCACTCACCACATCCCAACCTCCCTTACTAGACTAATATAATAACACCAGACATGAGATCATAAATTTGGAACCTAGAAGAAAACATGGAAGTCACACACACAAATGAGCGTGTATGCAAGGTGTGAGCCAAACCGGACTTGTAATATTTAACCAATAGGTCTATGAAATTCCTTTCATTCAACATCTAATAAATTCTTGTTTGAACATATATAGAAATTATGGTTTTCCACATGTAAGGAATAAAAAAACAAGTATCATATATAATATTTTTTTCAAAAAACAAATCCAAAACCTTTTTGGAAAATAAAAACGCCTTCTAAGCAATATTTAAAACCCAAGAAAACAAATCACACTTTTGTTTATATGTCACTTTTAAAACCTATTTCTATTACAAGTGTTGGAATCCACCATTTAGATGGGAAAAATTTAAAAATATTTAAGAAGGGGGCTTATAAATTTAAATATTCAAAACAACTATTTCCCCCTTTTGAAATATTTTTACTAAACCAATTTTAAAGAGAGTTAAAAAGAAAAATCAAACACAAAATAAGAGTACATATATATCAATAAGGTATATAAATCAATAAGGAACCATAATATAAATATGGTGTAATTAAAAATGGTGATAAATAGCCAAAAAGATTACAATGAGATTCAAACAAGCTGTGGGGAAGAAATCCCCAAGATAATATCATCAAAAAATGAATAATTTTAATGGGAAACTCCCTAGGTCCTAATGTGAGATGATCTATTAATTCACATGGGAAATAGTCTACTGGGTTTATATTTTCCACTTAATAATATAGAGAACTGAATCCATTTTATTGGGTCCATTCCCCTAGTCATAAAACAATCTAAACTAGTTTAACATTAGTGAATGATGTTCACCTGAAAAACTCTCATCGTTTGACCTTCCCATAGATAGATATCAACCAGAACTAGGGAACTAGTAAATTAACAATCTACACTAGTACAACACGAAATAGATATCTCACATAGTTACCTTAGGTACCTATGACATCGACAAAATGGGGAGGTGAGTAATAAACAAACACGTGACCATAATTTAAATCATTTAATAAAAATTCATCATAATAAACCACATATAATCTCCAATTCCCTCTCAAGAAATAGCCACTTTCACATAATACATGCACCAAATAATAATAATCAATTCATATCACAATAAAAAATTATCATATGGGGAATAAATGAGGATCTCAAAAAAAATTGGTAATTCATTTTACAAGGTTCTAAATGGGCCTTTTCATCCATCATAGAAAACCATTTTTCAAACAATTCCTTGAAAACCAAAAAAACAATACTTTGAAATCACTTCTTTTCTCCCTTAAGAGTCTCATTGAAGCTAAACCACCCATTTAGTTTTAAAAAACTCTATAAACATGGGATACTTCTTATGGAAATAAAAATATGTTTTAAACCCATCATTTATCAGAAAAACTACTTCAAAAGATCCACATAGGAATTTTCACAAACACATCGCATGAAACATTTTAGCCAAAAATGAGTTACTAGAAATCCATTTAGAAAGTGACAATGTCAAGTATTGAAAAACATGAAAAAAATTATTATAAAACCATAAAGGTTATCGTACATAGATGTAATTTTATTGGAATGAATTTACAAAGAACAATAATCGATTGAATACTTTAATAAAATAATTTTGTAGAAGCACGAACCTCAATCCAAGCATAAACAAGTTGCTTTTGATAGTGCAGTAAAAACATAAAAAAAACAAGGTCTTAATGAACCCTACACACCTAAATCCTCAGGATTATATAAAATCAAACACTAAATACAACCAACATTATCATTAGGGTTTTTCAAAGAAGAAGAATCCGTATAGAATGGAAGTTAGAGGTAAATGGGTGAATAAATGATGTCCTTCCTTCTAAGTCCAATTTAAAATAGTGTTTGGGAATTGAATGCAAATAAGAAGAAGAGAGTAAACCCCTTGAGATCTCTCTTGAGTAAGCTACATGGTATGAGGATAAAGAAGGGATAAAATACATTAAAATTATAAACAGGGAAAAATAGAACATCAAAAAAATTTAAAAATAGGTGGACCAAGTCCACATAGGGGCCCTAACCACCCCGGTGTGGCTTCCCTCACTATGAAACCACCATGGAATAGCCTTATTAGACTTGGTGTATCAATACCCAATTGAGTTAAAATAAATGACTGAGCTTTATGCCACCATAATGTGGCCTTACACATATACAATACAATCTAGCTACCTGACATTGTTCCATGACCCATCCCAGAGCACCATGGCATAACATACCTACTTTGGGAAACAAGATGGCTCTACCTTCTGGGGACCTCCATGGTGTAGCCAATATGACATATTTTGTTTCCCGTGTGAGAATATAATCTACAAATCTTCACTCTCTATGGAATCTTGGGGTCACCCACACCTCAAACCCCACTCCTAAAATTTTAAAATAGCTAGGAAAATAGAGGAAAATTCTATGAAAAACATAAAATAATAATTATTATTATATATTTACATAAAAAATGTTGTGAGGGTTTCATAGTTCTCACCATAAATTCACTTTCTTACACTATAAATTCATTGTCAAATGTAGAAAAAAATTGAAATCAAAACCTCAATACCCAACATAAGAAATGGGAGGGTTGGGAAAAAACTCAAGAAATTCTAGTGATAAAGGGAACCATAAAACATAAAATTAATCAAAAATAAATGGAATTAATCCTTAATAATAATTAATCATCTTTAGGCATAATAAAAAAATAGTTAATGAATAAAACATTTATGTTCTCGGTGACCTAAAATAGGTCTCCCCACTATTTAGAATTCATCTAAAAAGGTGAGATAAGGAATTAACACACTGGTATAAAAGATATCACCATTACTAATATTGTTTCTCCAAATATATCAATAGAGAAAAATATTCATCTTTAAATCATGAAATACCACAGAGAAATTGAATAACATTTCCCAAAAGAACATAACCTAAAGAATACCTCAGATTACCACAACCAAAGTCACATCATCTATAAACTTCTAATGACACACCAAAAGATGTGGTACATAGACTAGGGATATTACTCAAAAAAGAAAAATATGCTCTCTACCCTCATGTCATCAATATAATCAAAAATAACATGGGGCCTAGTTCATGGAGCACCCTCTCTGGATGAACCTGACAGAAACTCCCCAATAAAGACAAATCTCAAACTAGGTACCATCAAGGAAACAATCTAGAATATTATAGCACTTTTCCAAGTTACCCAAGTTCATACCTAAAGCATACCATGAGATACTCATTTAATGAAAAATATCAGTATAAGGTTTTCATCACATATATATCCTAAGAGAATAAAAAATTGTTGAGGCATGAGAACATAAAAAAAATAAACACCTCTTTATACAATGATGGAGAAAAAACACAAATAATCCTCATTAGAAAATAAAATTAAAGATCAACCTACTCTAACCTCAATGAGTGAAAATATAAAAATAAATACAAATCTAGACTATACCTCATACTTCTCCTTTTAATAACAATCAAAACTCAAAGAAATCTAACCATTATCAATCTAACTTTCCAACTCGGGATCAACATGCCTATGAGCCAATTTAACCGCCAATTACACTTTAAATTTCTTACTAATAAAATGTGATTACATATTTAAAAAATTAAATTTTTATTCTAATTTTAAACCTTTATTGATGACAAGAGTTTCTTGAAATTAATGGGTGACAATCTAGGGAGAAAATATGGTCAACTATGAAAAACAATCGATATGGTCCTTTACCACTTGCCCACCCAGATGAAGGATCATAACCTTATCTATTTTTTAAATTAAATTAAAATAGATAATGATTACAAGAATTAAATAATATGGAAGAACTATACTCCACCACTCTATTCAGATTCTAGGAAACATTGATGTCTAGAAGAGTACATCTAAATGGCATACAGAATCACCCCAAGAATCATCCCTTGATATAAAATATCTATGTTTCATTGATTCCTTTATCAGAGTAACATTTTAAGTATAAAAAACAAAAAATCCAACTCTAATATTCCATAAATATTTAAATAAATAATCATATTAAAACCTAGGTATTAACCTAATGAAACCAATTTACCAAAGCAGATCACACTAAAAAATTTCTTACTTTAAAATCACCACATTTTAAAAGTGTCTAAATAAACATTAACAAAATCACCCACATTTTAAAAAATACAACACTTCCCTTCTAAAACCATATAAAAATATATTTTATATTTAAAAATTCATACTTCCCTACCATGGAATTTTCAACACATTCACATGGGCTTTTAAAACCGCCCATTTCTTTAAAATACGAAGCCCACTTGAGCTTTATAAAGATCCAATTTATTTATAAATTACTCCATGGTTTCTATTATAAATTAAAAAAAATCATGAAATTCACTTTGATATAAAATATTGAAATAAAAAACCTAATTAATTTAAAACAAAATCCCCTTTGTTTTAAAAAAATCTCTAAAGCCTATAAATTTTCTTTTCACATAAACTACAAAACTAAATCTAAAATAAAACCTTTATATAAAATCTAATTTCATTATAAAAAATTTACCTAATTAAATTTTAAAATATACCGTACTTGAAATAATATTATAAGAGTCAAAATAAATTTTAAATCAACCACTAAAAACTAGTTTTTAAAATCAAACAATTTCATAAAATTCAATTCGCATAAAAAAATAGATTTTAAATACAATGTTAAACAACATATTCACATCATAATACCTTCTTTTGTCCATCACCAACCATTGAAAACCACTATAAGAGAAATTTTAAATCAAAATAGGTTAAAAAAAAGAGGGTTGTAGATATATGAATGGTGTGGATGCATAGTTTTCCCAACCATAGGTTGACCATGAAACATCCTTTTATAAGTTTTTGATAGCATGTGCATAGGAGCCACATTTTTTTCCTGGTCATGGGAGACTAAGATGAAATAATGGTTCCTCCCAACTCAAATCAAAAAACACCAAGTAAACTCCAAAATTATCTAATTTAATATAATAGGTATTACAATATCAAAATAATCTAAACTAAATTCAAATTAAATAATCAAATATTGAATTAACATGTAAACTCAAGTCTCATATTTAATGGTAGTTATCAAGAACCTACTCATCATCAACCTCTTGAGTTATAAAAATAATAGTCTTCATACTTTCAAAACACACCAAAAATAACAAGAGGGAACTTTCATACCATTTTGTAATGAACCAGACCAGATAAACCTGATACGTCACCCAATCTATATCACCACAAGGATTGAAGTACATTCTAGATCACCATAGGCTGGCGATAAGAAATAAGGTATAGAAAATACACAAATGAGAATGATTTCAACCTCAAATAACAATAAATAAGTATAAAAAATATGAATATAATCTTTCATGGAGCATCCATACATTTGAATTCCATTCTAATGAAGTAAACAAATTAACATAAACACACAAGAAAAACATAGAATAATAAAAATAATAAATAAACATACATAAAAAATATAATATCAGGGTAAATCATAGAAAGGTTAAAACATAGATTAAATAGAAAATATAAATGAACCATAAACTGAGATTGATGATACATAAACATCCCAAAAAACCATAAAACAATATTATCCATTATTAAAATATATATATGTGAACCATAATCCCTCACCACATCCCAAATAACACCACCAGAATAATATAATAGAAACCAACATGGGATTCAAAACTGGGAACCTAAAAGAAAATAGGGAAAATACACACACAGGTGTGTAAGTAGGGTGTGATCTAAATTGATCCATTAAGTCTCTAGTAAAGATTCTATAAATTGTCTTTCATTAAATATTTTATAGAAAATATTTTTCAAATATATAAAAATTATATTTTTCCACATTTTATTCATGATAAAACATGTATCATACGTAATCATTTTTTCTAAAAACCAAAGAAAAATAATTTTCAAAAATAAAAACATCTTCTAACATGAAAATCATGATCTAAACCCCAATAAAATAAATAATACTTTTATTTTAGTATCAATTTCAATACCCCTTCATATACCAAGGGGGATAAATCTACTATTTTATATGGGAAACATTTTAAAATATTTTATATGTTGAATTTCAAAATTTATATAATCAAAATCAATTATTTTCACCGTTCAAAATATTTTTAAAAAATATATTTTAGAGTTAGTTTAAAAAAACTCAAACATAATTAAAGAAGGAATATAAATCAAGAAGGAATAAAAATCATGAATCCTCAATAAAATTGATAAAGAACTATATAAAATGGTTCTATTGAGCTGAGAAGAGTAGGAGGGTATTCAAAAAAATCAAGAATATATCTCCAAGATAATATCATCATTATACAAATAAGTTTCATATCCAAATATCAGGTTCCTAATGTAAAATTATCTAATAATATACATGGTAAATTAGCTACTGATATTTTTTTGTCTTACTAACAATATAGACACCCAAATCACTCTCATCAGTGTCCTTCCCCTAGATAGAGCATAATATAAACCAAGTCACTAATCATAGCCCAATTTAAAATAGTGTGGAATTAATGAATTATTTACACCCAAATAAATATCCATATAGTAAATTCCCTTATCTAGATAAAACTCAAACCTGGGCTCCATTTAGTGCACAATTTATTCCATTATGTCCAAAATAATTTCTCATTTAGCTATCTGGGTCCGCAAGACAGAAAAAAAATGTAAGGTGAGAAATCAATAAACATGTGACTATTATATAAATCAAAAATTTAAAATCAATCATGATAAAACTCATCCAACCTCTAAACCCCACTCAAGAAAAAACCCCCTCACATCATAACTATACTAAATAATAATAATCAATTCACATAAAAAATGGGAAACAATCACAATATAAAATAATGAGGGTCTCACCAAAAAATTAATCAATTTAAAATTTTCAAATAATACTTTTCATCCAACATGGAAAACTATGTTACAAAACATTCCTTAAATACAAAAAAAAGATAATACTTATAAAAAAAAGTTTAATCTATTAGGGTACACCTAGAATCAAAAACCCTCTATCAGTTTAAAATAACCCTTTAAAATGGGTTATTTACTTTGGAAATCACAATAGGGTAAAATACCCTTATTTTTTCAAAACCATTTCAAAAATGACTCATAGTAATTTTGATAAACACTTAGAATATATGATTTTACTTTAAAATTAGTCACTATAAATCCATTTATAAATATATTATACAATGTATAAAAAACTATGAAATTATTTTTATATACATATAACATCCTTTAGTTTTTTAATGTATAAAAAGTTTAAGTTAATAAATTATTCTATTTCCTTGATTTTCCATCTCTAAAGTGGGATTTTTTAGGTTTCTATTAATGATATTGGGGTATTAAGTTATGTGTATAAGTATATTGAAATTAAAGGTAACTTAGTATCCAAAATAATGCCATCTTCTAGCTGGTGCGGGTCCACTGGCTAGTTGTGGGTGTCCACCTACTAACCGATAGTGCTTATAGTGGGTATGCACAAGTAGAAAACCCATTATATAGATGATGAATGTGGTCGAATGCATGTAATTCAACCAATAACACTAACCAACCCATGAGAACCATTGACTCACTGGTTCACCAAGTCTATGGATTAAATTAATTTACACAAGAGTCATAATTTTACACGTTTTACACTTTTTAATAGAAATATCTAACACCATTGGGAATATTTAAAATTATAGATATCCCTCTTGGTCTCCAAATATCTCTCATTTATCTCCCCTTGATCCATTAACCTTTGAAAAATTTGGAGGAATTTGACTAGTAAATTATTCTTAGATATATTCATTTTTCCTCTTCTTCTTTGTGAAAAGAGCATAGATATATGTTGGATCTATATTTTCCTTAACAATCTGGTGATTAATTCTTACTTTATCCATAGATCGGTGAAGGATTTAGTGTGTTGAAAATGTTTCTTAATTAGAATTTGATCTACCAATAATAATGTAATTTCAACATGTATGTTTTCTTAAATCAATATCCTAACTCTTATTGATAGAATATTGATGGTGGAACATTAATCTTTTTAATGATATCTTGGTAGATCATGAAAACCCCTTTGACCGGAGATACAATTCTCGTGAATAGTAATGTTTTTCGGTAAGCCTTTATTGAATGATCATCATGAGAACATTTTTTTAATAAATATATTTCTCATTAATGGATTCATGATGGATAAATTATTATTTTATAGAACTGAGACCCACTTTTAAAATCTATAATAAGTTCATGATATTTTCTTCCATAAACAAGAGATCTGATGTTTTGGTGACCATACCTTCAACATACCTTGTAATTGGTTCCTTTGGAGCACTTTGTAGGGTATGTAATTCTTAAATGAACTTCTTCACTAGTAATTACATTGATTATATATTATAAATATCTTTCTTTATGATCCAAAACCCAAATAGATATCCTTGATGTGTGATCTCTTATCTATGGGTGTGCAACATGGTTCAGTCTTCAATCCATGGTGAACCTTGGTGTACTTATTCAATAACCTTGAGGTGGGAAGTTACTAACTATTTAGGAAATTGTGTAATATGTTTTCAAGAAATGAGTGTTTATTCTTGAAAATCCATGCTTTTTTTGTTATTGAATGTGGGTGTGTGAGTGTTTAACACCCCGAGATATTGTGAATTATTATTTCTTGATTTAATTTAACCTTTTTGATATTTTTCATTTCATGAAACATAGAATATAGATCATTTTATATTATAGTACTATGTTTGAAATGGATTATATGCAACAAAAAAATTAATCATGCACTACACACAACATAGCCTTTGGCCTGCTCTACATGAAACACCAAGGTTTACTGAACAATAATATGTTACGAAAATATGATTATTTAATATAATAAGATAAAACCTTGATGTTAAATTCGAGTTTATAAAAACTATTAACTAATTTATGAATATATATGGTTTAAATAATATAACATTAATTCATAGGATACAAATTAATTATAAATGAATAAGAAATATTATTGAATATAAAAGGAAATTTTATTATGGTCACAAAGTTTTTTTACCCAAATAAATTAAATTTTCATTTATGTCTTACAATTCACTATGCCAAGAATTCCATTAACATGGAAAAAAATTGTCGTACATTACATAAAATACCAAATTTTCATATGTTACATGAATCACCAACTTGGTTTATGTTACACATAGCACTGACTTGGCGTACGATGCATGGAACACTGAGTTTCAATGAAACATCTTTTTTTATAAAATTATTTAAATGAGATAAATATAATGTTGCTGTTAAACATAGTTATATGAAAAATAATAACTAATTTCAAAAATAATTGTAGAATTTTTTATATAAATAAAACAAATTGATAATGAAATATATGATTTTTTGTAAAGTCCTTTTATGTTTAAAAATATCATTTTCTTGAAATACCCGCTTTTAATGTCCTTTTGTGAAAAATAATAAAATTAATTTTAGACACATTTAGAAATTTAATTTGATAAAATAAACTTTATTTTTTAATTCATAATTTATAAATTATACTAGGTGGATTTTTTTGATTTTCCGAGAAACTTCATTTTTGGATGAATAGTGAAAAATACTCCTTTTTAGTTAAAAACTGGATTTTTGTTTAATTAATTATTAATGTTAAATGATATTGTAAATTAGTTTTAAGGTCAAACAAGATAAATATTAAATCTATTAATAAAATTTAATTCATTAAAAACTATTTCACTCTGAAATTTAATATAAAATATTAATAAACTTTTGTACTTCTTTCTACTTTAAAAACCAGTAACTTTGTCTCATTTTTGGGATTAGAATTAATCATATATTTTCCGCTTCTATGAATTGAATTTCAAAAAACCATAATACACCAATTTAATCAGTATAATATTTCGATTCTAATTATATCTTGTTTATTTTTTACCAAAATGACTAGTAAAAGTGATTAAAATTAATCACAGTGATTAAGGCCAAATTAAGCTTAATTAAGGACTAAACCTTAAAATTAAGGACCCAAATGATCTATCCACTTCTAAGAAAATCAGTTTTATATCCATATTTCATCCATAAATATTACATTATTTAGTTCTTTTGTTTTTTATGACTTTTTTTAGGTAACAACATGCGTTCACCAAACTTGTTTCTAAAAAATTCGAAGTGAGTCATTTCCCATCCCTATATGAGGTCAACACCTCTACCCACTTCCTCATAGCTCTCAAGCCACTTGGATCACCCAAAATCAACTCAAATAATCTCTAAAATTCCCTTTATCCTTCCGATAATCCTTACCCTAAGAATAAGGAAACTTAAGGATGGTTTTTGGCACAAACCAAAAGGAGTTACCCTATTAAGAGGTAACGTCTTCTCTCAAGATCCTTTCTTTTATTTTCCTTCTCCACCCCCTCCACTCTCTTTATTAAATTATTTTATAAAAAAACTAGTATAAAAAATATACTATGATGTTTTTATTCTATGTTTTTTATCTACACTTACACACACATCCATCCAATGGGTAATGAACATAATGTTTCTGTGTATGGAGAACGACTTCCTCACGAAACTATTATTATTCATTTTTTTATTACCACTAACCATGGTGGCCATTGTGATGGAAACTCTATGTGTGTATAGAATATAATATATTTATTATTTATTTATGATTATTTATTTATTTTTAAAACACATATCTTTTTACTTTTCATTTTGTGTTAATACGATAATTTCGTTTAGGAGGTGTGGACTACAACCCACTCAAAGCGATATGATTCGTTCGTACACTACATGGATAGTATTAAGAATGTTTTTAGTGAATATATAAGATATATATGATATAATAAATCAAATTTTACAACTATATATATATATATATATATATATTCTTGTTTCCTTCTTTCTTTCAATATAATAATTAAAACAGAAACTGCGTTCATGCATAAATATGGCTTACCGTCTCTATGAATGGTGTATTCCATTTTGTAATTTTTATGAAATATATTATTATAATATAAATATAATCGATATATAAAATATTTATATAATTATTTAAATTCTTTAAATCATGATATAGTTATGAAAACCAAATATATAATAAATTATGACACATGCGAAGAACAAAGCAAATATTACCTAAAGTGAAACCTTAACATAGGATCGTTAAAAAGTGGGTAATATAAGTACCTAATAAAAACATAAATGGTATTACATAAAATAATATTATTCTATAAAATATGTATAATAAACTTATATTTATTTTATAGGAATACTGTATGATAACGAAGAGATTCAAGACACAAGGTAAGGGGATTTCATCTCAATTTTTATTCTCGTGAGATACATGTTATGTTTGCCACTCTTTCCTTTTGTGTTGTTTAATTAAGTACCATTATTTTATTCTATTTATATTATACATAAATGTATGGGTATTAACATATCCTTTTAAGAACTTTCATTCATGCGGATTATGTTTCAAATGTTATCATATCGATAAAAATGTTTTGTCTCAATGTGCCTTCTTTGAGACTCCTAATGCGCCTAAACTATTTTTCAAGGTGTATATATTTTTATTTAACATGTTATATAATGAATATATTTCTTTTCATGATATTTCAATCTTCATTTAATTTTCTACTCTTAAAAAGAGAGTATCATCCCAAGTTACCAAGTGATAAGAGTTTATTGAAATAATCTCATCGCTTTCCATGATTATTTATGTTTAGGCATCCTTTGAGGAAATCATATTATCCATATATCAATAAAATTCATGAAATTTACTCGCTACAGGTTATTCATAATATATTTATGCATTAGTACCATTTTTCCATTCATTATTACATATTATATTTAATAAAGTGTTTTTAAGTAATCCCGATTTTACCCTCTCTTCAGTCATAAATATGAGTTCCTTTAAACCATGTTTTCTAAAAAGGGTTTCCAAAAATATTATACTAATATATTATAATCATTAAAAGGAATTTTTACTCTTTTTGTCTTTTACTAATTTTTCAAAAGAATCTTCTTGTCTCTTACCAAATGAGGAATTTTTCTAACTCTTTTACCGTACAAAAATGAATTTTCTATTTACCTCATATGACATGTACGAATTTATCTACCCTCATTTATTTGAATATTTTTTATGTTTAAAGGTTAATTTTTAAGATTTTTTTTTAAAATATGTTTTCAAAGAAATGGTTTTCAAAACTTTTTCAGGGTCCTTTTATATGTTTTCAAGATAAATGGTTTTCCAAAAATTTTCAAGCTTAATTTATATGTTTTCTTAAAAAATAGTTATCAAAATATTTTCAAGACTTATTTATAATTTTTCAACGTGTTTCCAAAGTAATTGTTTTCAAAACATTTTCAATATTTCTTTATAAGTATTCAATGCGTTTTTAAAAAAAATGTTTTGTTGGGAAAAATCCCTCAAGGTAACATTGCAGTATTTTTGGGTTGATTGTGTTTATTGACAAAGCATGTTTCCATGGTGAATTGTCAAGTTCCAGGGATATTGTTGACAATCAATGTTGACAAAGAACCATGAAAAAGGAATGGATGATCTGGAGGTGGTATAAAAGAGGCGTACAAGGTAGCATCGTTTCCCAGTGTTTGCCAAATTTTTGGGGTCCAAATTTTGAAGGTTGGTGAGCATCGCGAAAAGTGGATATCCTTGAAGATCTTATTTAAATATGGAAAATGCATGAGTTTCACAAATATAGGCTTCATGGATTGAATTTAGTGAAGACAATAAGAATGTTGACGGTGTTCTTTGTGATTACGTCAAGCTTCACGAATGGAAGAGGTTGAAGCGCATCGCGGAGATGAAGGGATTTCCAAGGGAGCTTCGCAGGGAAGGCATGAAGGGATTGACAGTAATTATCTGCGATTATGTCAAGCTCTGTGATCATAAAATTGTCGTGGTGCTTTGCGATATTGAAATAATTTCGGCAGAAACTTCAGAGCTTCGCGATTTGTGATGACATGGCATTGAATTCGCGCGGAAGGATCAGGGGTCAGTGGAATCGCCTATAAATAGAGGTCAACCCCCTCGAGGGAAGTAGAGAGTTTTTGAAGAAAATATATTTCTCTCGGTCCACGAAGGTGGTTCGCGAAGTTTGTGTTCTTCGTGAAAGAGAGGTGCTTCTCGGAGGCTAATCTATCTCCACGAAGTAAGTGTGCTTCGTGAGTTCGTATGATCTAAGTATTGTGCTTTGTGAAGAGGCAGGAGCTTCATGATGGACAAAGCTTTTTAAAGGCTTGAGCTTCGCGAAAAGGCAGGATATTTTCAAAGGCTTGTTTGAGATTTGTGAAATTGGGAGCCTCGCGAAGTAGGGTGCTTTGTGAAAGTATTTCCAAAATAATTGCTTAGTGTTTAGGGGCAAAGGGGTATTCATCAGTGGATGAACTTTGAACTTCAATAGAGCATCTATCAATAGTTTAGTATGAATTATTTCATGAAAATGGAGAGACCTACATGTCTATAAACTGTGAGTGGGTCTTCTGAAGAATCAGTGAGCTCACTTCAGTTGAGAGAGCAGTGAGTTCTCAAATTGTGAGTGGTTGTAAACTAGGAGGGATAGTGAGTATGCATTATTTCATGAAAATGGAGATACCTACAGGTCTATAAACTATGAGTGGATCTTCTGAAGAAGCAGTGAGCTCACTTCAGTTAAGAGAGCAGTGAGTTCTCAAATTGTGAGTGGTTGTAAACTAGAAGGGATAGTTGAGTATGCATTATTTCATGAAAATTGAGAGACCTACAGGTCTATAAACTGTGAGTGGATCTTCTGAAGAAGCAGTGAGCTCACTTCAGTTGAGAGAGCAGTGAGTTCTAAAATTGTGAGTGGTTGTAAACTAGGAGGGACAGTTGAGTATGCATTATTTCATGAAAATGGAGAGACCTACAGGTCTATAAACTGTGAGTGGATCTTCTGAAGAAGCAGTGAGCTCACTTCAGTTGAGAGAGCAGTGAGTTCTCAAATTGTGAGTGGTTGTAAACTAGGAGGGACAGTTGAGTATGCATTATTTCATGAAAATGGAGAGACCTACAGGTCTATAAACTGTGAGTGGATCTTTTGAAGAAGCAGTGAGCTCACTTCAGTTGAGAGAGCAGTGAGTTCTCAAATTGTGAGTGGTTGTAAACTTGGACGTATCCCAGTGAGGGTGAACCAAGTAAAAATCATTGTGTCATGTGCATGCTTTAAAGTTTGTTCATACTCTGTATCGAGAAGGAGAGAGAAGAGGTTTTTGTCTAACAACAAAACAAGATTAGAAGGGGCAGTTGTTTTAATCTGTCATACCCTGATTCACCCCCCCCCCCCCTATCAGGGTATCTAGCCTAGTGGACCTAAAAATTGGTATCATAGGAAAAGGTTAATATCTATGATTATCTCTCAAATGGAGGTTACCAATCATAAAGGGATTCAGATCTTTGACAGGAACAATTTTCAGATATGGAAGAATTGGATGCAACACAACTTCTAATCATTGGTAATGGATGTGTTTACAGCAGAAATGCATGGTATAACAGCTGATATTAATAGTGGTGCTTTATTAGAAGCTGAGAGAAAAGAATTGGATGTTGATTCCAAGGGAATCAATGCTTTAGGAGGATCCATATCCAATCCTATCTATACAAAGGTGATGTCATGTAAAACATCACATGCTATGTGGGAAAAGCTGTTAAATATATATGAAGGTGATACAAAGGTCATAGAAGCAAAGCTACAAGTGTTGTGGAACAAGTATGAAGATCTAAGAATGAACTCGAATGAGTCTGTTGATATATTCTTTGACAGGGTAAATTTTGTAGTGGAATACATGCAATGACATGGAGAAGTTATTTAAGACATAAAGATTGTGAAGTGCATCTTGAGGAAACTACCACCTCGGTTTAATCCAAAAGTTTTAGTCTTGGAAGATAAATACCTGAAAGAGTTGACATTGGATAACCTGCATAGCACCCTTGCTGCATATGAAATGAGAAATGATGATAACGTTGCTGTGGAAAAGGAGAAATCCAAATAGGTGGCATTCAAGGCCATGAATAATCTCATCATTAAAGACTCTCAGGAGGAAGAAGATACAGATGAGGTGATGTCGTTACTCTTTTCAAACCTTCAAATATGAAAAGGAAATTTTAAAGGGAAGCTTCCACTTGCTTGTTTTCGATGTGGAAAGGTTGGATATATTGCGGCAAGGTGCCCCAAAAAGTTCCAAGAGGATGATGATGTTGATGAAATCTAAATTCCCAAGAAGTAGTCTCCAGCCTATGGGAAAGGCAAGAAATAGTTCAAGAGAAATTTCTTTAAGAATAAGAACCTTCTTTCAAAAGAATATGACAGTTTATACGAGTCTGAGGTTGAGGAGGTTGAAGAGATAGAGAACTACAGAGATCATGGAGAAAATGTCATGGTGGCAGTTGTCGGTAGTTCTCAGAATAAGAATGAAACTGAAGCTGATGAAGAAGAAGAAGAAGTTGAGGGAAGAGTTGATATGCAAGCTGAGTTAGAGTCTTCTCTTGAGGAGATAGATGTTTTGAGAGCCAAAAAAATATATCGAACAAATTTTTTCATGACGCCAAACTCTACATGCAGTAGCAGGAAGAAGAGAAGTCTGATTTGATTGAAGAAATTAAGAAAACCAAGTCATCAACACTAGAGGACTCAGAATCAGTTAGTAAGTATAAAATAAAAATTTAATAATAGAAAAGGTAGATCGATAGATTGAATAACATAAGGAAAGATTAAATCATGCGTATTGAAGAACTTGAAGTAGAATTTGTCGGTTTGTGGAAAAAGGTTAAAGATCAAGAAAAACTATTGACTATAGCTAGGTCATCAGGAAAGAAGATCACTCAGAAAACTGAGAAGCTGAAAATAGATAATAGTGGTTCAGAAGAAAAGAAGCATCGACTATGTTCAGATGCTAATACCGGTGGGGGACTTGACTGAAAACAAAAATTAGTGAAAATTGAGTTCGGACAGCAAGCACTCACTTCGAGATTAAAGGTTGATTTAGGAACAAGGTAGAATCAGAATATTCAGAGATCCCAAGGGGAAACTCGTAGTGAAAAAGTCATGCAAAGTAATGCACCTCATATCAGGTGTTATTGTTGTGGAAATATGGGACATTCATAGTATGTGTGTTCTATAGCCAAGAGATATCAAAGGGCATAAGAAAAAAGGTGGCAGCCAAACAGAGAATGGTTCTCTAGAACATATTTTTAAGGACACTATTTTTGGTGCAGAGGATATGAACACATGGCTAGGTACTACACCTCGACCATACAGAGGAATGTCCCAAAGCATAAGCAAAATGTTCACAAGAAGCAGATCAATGAACCAACAGGTGAGTTGAAACTGCAAAATAGATTTGCACCTTTCCAATATGAAGTTGGTCCATCATACTCTGAGAAAGAACAAAAGTATCAATCCATGCTGAGTGTGAAGGAAAAAATATGGACCAAGAAGAAGAAGGATGAGAAGGTTGTGGTGGAAAAAATTTCCCTTAAAGCATCAGATCGCTCTAGTGTGTGGATCCTTGATGGTGGTTGCACATCTCACATGACAGGTAATAAGGATCTTTTTACAGGCGTAAAATATGACAAAGAATGAGTTTTCAAGTTTGGGAATGATGAAGGCCTAAAGATTATTGGCTCATGAAAGGCTATGTTTGGGGGCAAAGAGATGAGACGTGCTGATGTCTTAGTAGTATAAGGCCTCAGCCACAATTTGATCAGTGTCAGTCAACTATGTGACTCCAGACATTCTATAAGGTTTAACAAGAAGATGTGTGTCATCAAAGGAAGAGATGGGGAAATTTTTCTATAGGGAAAAAAGAACAAAGGGAAATCTCTACCTAAAAAGTGGAGAAGAAGATATGTGTTTTCTATCCAGAGAGGAAGAAAACAAGTTGTGGCATAAACGACTTGGTCATCTTTTCCAACCATCCCTGGAAGCTCTGGTAAAGTGTGATGTAGCAAGAGACCTCCCTAAGCTATCACATGATCATACTCACACGTGCGATGCATTCCAATAAGGGAAGCTCATTAGAAAGACGTATAAGGAAAATGAAAATAAGTCAACAAGAGTTCTCAAATTGGTGCATGCTGATGTTTGTGGTCCTATCACACCAAGAGCAATTGACGGAAAAAGGTACTATGTTCTTTTCATTAATGAGTATAGAATAATGGCATGGATATTTGTTATTGCTCATAAGTCGAATGTGTTCAGCTGCTTAAAATAGTACTATAGGGAGTGTGAAAGGATGCTTGGACAGAAAATATTAAAGTTTCATACTGACAATGGTACAGAATTCCCAAATAGTCAGGTGGAAGGCTATCTCAAGAAACATGGGATAAGGCATCAAGTTTCCTCAGTAAGAACTCCCCAACAGAATGGAGTGGTTGAAAGGAGAAATCAGATCCTCAACAACATGTCCAGAACGATGCTCATTGAAAAAGATCTACCAGAGAAATTTTGGAAGGAAGTAGTTTTGACATCGGTCTATATTTCTAACAGGGCTCTGTTGTGTTCGAAGGAAGGAAAGACTCTGTACGAGATATGGTATGGAAAGAATCCAACTGTGAAATAATTTTGAATATTTGGAAGTAACTGTTTTATCCTTAACAAGGAAAAGCATAGAAAATATGAATCATGAGGTGATGAGGGGATATTCCTTGGATACTCAGGAAAAATCAAGGCATATAAATGCTTTAACAAAATACTGGTAAATGTAGATGAGAATAATGATGTCACTATAGTGGAGAATGAAGAGATCATTCAATAGCGCAGTAAACAATTTCCTAATGATAGGGATGAGGAAGAATGCAATGCAGGGGAAGTAGAAGTGGATGATGTTGATTAAGAAGAAAATACTGATGATGGTTGTGAGAAAGTAAAATCAGTATCTGCACAAAAGCCAAGGAGTCGAGCTGAAATTGACAGGCAGAATATCATTGGTGATCAGTCAGATCCAGTTCGGACAAGAAGAATGAAGTCACTATAGTATACATCTTTCCTATCTCGGGTTGAGCCGAAATGCTTTGCTGATGCATCTAAAGATGAAAACTGGATTCAGACAATGAATGAAGAGCTAGATCAGATTGAGAAGAATCAGACATGGGAGATTGTTTCGAGGCCAGCAGATAAGAATGTCATCAAGACTAAATGGGTCTATCGCAACAAGATTAATGAATATGGCATAGTGATTCAGAAAAAATCATGACTAGTATGCAAGGGATACTCCCTAATCGAGGGAATAGATATTGATGAGACATTTTCACTGGTTGCAAGGCTGGAGACAATCAGATTATTCTTAGCCATCGTAGTGCAACGGAAGTTCAAAGTGTTCCAGATGGATTTCAAATCAACATTTTTGAATGAGGTTCTGGAGGAAGAGGTGTATATTGAGAAACAAGATGGTTTTCTCATTCATGAGGATGAGAACAAGGTTTTCAGACTGAATAAGGCATTGTATGGATTGCAACAAGCACCAAGAGCATGGTACTCAAGGCTTGATCGGTACTTGAAAAATCTTGGTTTCTAGCATGGAGTAGTGGATTACAATCTCTATTTCAACAAAAACAGTAATAAAATGATGATATTCTTAGTTTATGTCAATGAAATAACATTAGGCAGATCATATGAAGCTTAGTGCAGACATTTTTTTGAATTCATGAAAAGTGAGTTAGAAATGTCAATGATTGGAGAGATAACATTTTTCCTTGGTCTACAAGTGATAGAAGGAAGGAATGGAACATTCATTTCAAAATCCAAATATTCCAAGGAGGTTTTGAAAAGATTTGTAATGGAAAATTCCAAGGAGATGAAGAATCTAGTAGCTACCCGGATGAAATTGTCCAAAGATGAGGATGGAAAGGCAGTTAATATCACAGAATATAGGCAAATCATTAGAAGTTTCTATACTTGACTACAATAAGGCCTGACATTGTATTCACGACATGACAAGAAGAGAGATATCAGAGTAATCCCAAGGAAATCCACATGCTTGCAGTGAAAATAATACTTAGGTATATCAAGGGCACAGCGGACTTCGGCTTGATATATAATAGAAAATCTAAGTCAGAATTATTGGGATATACTGATGCAGATTGGGCCAGTTCAGTGGATGATAGGAAGTCAACGTCAGGAGGTGCTTTCTATCTTGGTGGATTGTGTGTTTCTTGGCTAAGCAAGAAGCTAGATTTCATTTCATTAAGCACCGCAGAAGCTAAGTACATTGTTGTCACTCAAGCTTGCACACAGTTATTGTGGATCAAATAGCATCTTGATGATATGGGTGTTGAAGTGAAGTCTCTGATCAGAATCTAGTGAGATAACTCAAGTGATATAAATCTCAGTAAAAATCCCATCCATCACTCAATAAGAAAGCACATTGAGATAAAGTATCATTTTATCAAGGAGAATGTTGAGAAAGGGATTGTGAAGTTGGAGTATTTGCCTACAGAACTACAGTTTGCAGGCATTCTGAAAAAGGCCTTACCCAAGGAAGTGTTTGAAAGGCATTGACTGGATCTGGGAGTTTAGTCGAATCCCCTTACTTAAAATAATGTGGATGTGGAACGACCCCCTCTCCCCAAGGTATGATGTGTTTTTCCTTAATGTTCTCATATGTGTTTTTACCCTGTTACAGACCGCAGAGGAGTGCCCTTTGGGTTCGTTGACAAAGGGGGAGAAAACAGTAATTGTTCAAGGGGGAGATAGTGAGGCTATTTTAGAAATCCTAAATGATATGGGGAGAAGCTAATAAGTGGAGCAGTGAGATAGGGGTTGTAACGACCCAAAGTTTCATTAATGAAAATCCCTCTTGATCCAGTTAAATGTCTCTTTATGAAAAATGTTTTTATAAGATGTCAACTTCTTTGGTTTTATGTTAAGATTTGTGACCATTACTTTTATAGCTGTTGAACAGTGATCACATGATTAGTATAAATATAAGGCTTTAACGAACCCAATTTTACTCAGACAAAGGAAGCGATGGCCTCATCCAGTAGAATTAACCCTTACGAATCCCATTTGTCGGAGCTCGGAAAAGAGGTGGTGTCTTTAGGTTTCTCCCTTGACCAAGCCCAAGCTGAGCTTCATTATGTCAAGCTTGAACGTGATCGTCTACGGGAAAAGTGGAAGTTGATAGAGATTACCACTCGAGCGATGTTATCCGAGCCGCCCCAAGATTCTGTCACCATCGCACACCTTACCCTTAGGTCTTATGAGGCTATTTTAAGGGTTTATGTAACAAATAAGTAGTACTATGTTCATGTACATTATTTTTTTTGTATATAATAATGAATATAATTTCTAGTCATTTTTGATACATTGTAAATAGTTTTTAAAGCACAAATGGTGTTTTTAGTTATTATTTAATTAAGAAATCCATTTTATTAAATTAAGGGATTTTTGAATTAAATAATATTTTAATAAAATAATATTATTATTATTATATTAAATTTTATTAAATATAAATGATCTTATAATTTTATGAATGCAATTAAAATTTTTATTAAGGTTTGAAAGCCATTTTTGTCAAAACCTGTGAATTTTTTATAAATGTCGGTTTTTATTTTAAAAGTGAAAATTCACATATTTAGAAAATTATTTAGATAAAATAAACATTATTTTTGGAATAAGGACGTCGAAATTATCCAACGGTTAATTTTTCATAATTTTCTGAGACAGTCAAATTTTTGGGTAAAAATTAAATACCGTTTAAATATATAATGTGTTTTATGACATCATAATGACCCAATGGTGATGTAATAAAATACTATAATCCTTATGTTCGGCCAATATATGTTTTATCATTAAAATAATGTGATTTTTGGTTTGTTTGACTTACTTTTCAAAGCATTAATGGATCCCTCAAGACTTATTCAACACTTTGCCTTTTTAAATTAATTTCCATGGGAGTGTGACTCACCTCCACATAAGAAACCTTATTATTTTAAGAATTTCGGACCTTGGACCTATAAAATAATTTTTTCCTCTTTCCTTTTCCAAAAACCATGGGCAAAAACAATGGGATGGTATGTGGTTTGGATTAATTTAATGTAAGGGGACCCAAACCTAAATAATAAAGAATTCCCTTATCTTTCCTATATAAACCCACTCAAGCTCCCACTTCCTCCTCACTCAAAGCCCTTGTAGTTCGTCCAAACTCTGCCCAACTCTCTCTAGAATCCTCTAAAGGTGCCCCAAGCTCCCAATAATCCTCTCACAATCCTCTCTCTAGCCTTTGGAAGCACACTTCCAAGTAAGGGTTTTTTTTCATTTCTCATTTTTTTCAATTTTATTTAAGTTGTATTTACCTTTTAATTTCAATTATGAATGTTGGGGTATGGTTTCACACCTCCCCCATACTTCCCTCTTATTGTTTGAATGTTTGGATACCCCTTTATCTCTCATTAAATTCCTCCCATGTACACCCGTTACCATGCCAAAATTCCGAAAGGAACTTCTCTCTCCTCTTTTATATTCAAGCAATACTTTTGTATCATGAATCTAAATTCCATTACAATTGTTGGTAAATGTATCTATATGACATCCTTACTGTCCATTACATGTAAATATGATGAGGAACCCATTTTTCTCTCATCAACCTTTTTTATGAATTCTTATGTCACGTCGTTACGCTATCGGAATCACACCGATTTTCTAAGCCAATGTTATTGTGTAGTGAATACCATGCCCATTTCTCCATCAAGGGTATTCACCTTTATGCACATTTACTTATTGATTGTAAAGTTTCATGTATGAATTCCACATTCCTTTATCGTGGAATAAATTATTATGTTTTATGAATCCAAGTTTTATTATCCATGTGGCACACTTATGCATGAAATGAAATGTTTAAGAAGGGTGCGCCCTTATAGCGCTCCAATGCATTGGGTAAAGTATAGTATCATGATACGTCATGTGCAATGAAGGTTGACTCATGCTAATTCAAGTGCAATGAGGGTTTACTCATGCTTCATGTGCAATGAGGGTTTACTCATGCTCCATGTGCAATGAGCCTTGGCTCATGCTAATTCAATGTTAAGTGTTGTTGCCACATTTCCATGTTATGATTATCATGCTTTATCATACCTTTATGTTCATGTTTCTCTTACACTCTATTGACATGCCTATTGCCTAACATGTATTGTACTCCTCATGTTATTCCATGTGTGCTCCCTTACTGGGCTTTATAGCTCACCCTTTTCTCATGCATGTCCTCAGGTTATCCCATGCAATGCTAAGTACGAAGGAATGTAGTGGTCATGTAAAGTAAGTTTTCAATAAAGATGTTGTATCAGGTAGAGGCGGCTCTAGCACGGATGTATCCTAGGGGTAAACCCCGAAAACACCACTTTGATCTAGACTCGAACGGGAACTGGTGCATGACAATGGGCCTTGATGCACTCTTGGTTATGACACTCCCTGGGGATATGTTTTGATAAATTCACAATCTTGTTATGAACCCTTATTAAGGGAAAAATGCCCCTAAGAATATATGTTAGAAAGTAGATCGTGAAAAGCCTAGATTGAATCCTATAGACTCATGAGTTAAAGAGATTAAAGTTTATTTATAAGTCATCAACTTTTGTCTTTGGATTACCCTTTATGTGTTACCCCTAATTTTTCTTTTATTCCATCCAATGGCCGGTAATAGGAGGACTCGGGCTAACAACCGTTGTGAAGATCAGTGTGATGATTGTACTAATGAGATGCCCAATCCAATGGGAGTGGGAATCGCGAACTTTTTCATGCTTCTCTCTCAGCTAACTCAATTTTTGAATAGAAACACTGGTCAAGAGGAACGTTCAACCCCCCCTAAGAAAGAAAAAGTCGCTATTGAAAGCTTCATGAGACAAAGGCCTCCTACTTTTAGTGAATCATCTAATCCCACGATCGCCAAACAATGGATCAAGTCCATTGAAAAGATCTTCTCCATCCTCCAATGTTCTGAACAAGAGAAGGTTCTCCTGGCAGCTTATCATATGGAGGGTGAAGCTGATCAATGTTGGACGTTGATCAAAAATACGAAGCCTGAGGAGGAGATCTAGGCTTTATAATGTAAGGAATTCTGGAAGATGTTCTTCGATAAATAATTTTTGTGCACCCTCCGTCTTAAGATGGAAAGGGACTTCCTTTCCCTCAAGTAGAAAGATGAAGAATCTGTGGGAGCGTATGAGGCAAACTTCACAAGGCTTGCACAATATGCTTCCGGCTTTCTCGTTACCCCTGAATTCAAGGTTGACCGCTTCTTTGGTGGGCTGAAACCTAGTTTGCGGAAAGCATTAGCGATTTGTGACTTCGACAGCTATGAGGAAATTGTCCTATGTGCCCTCAAGGTTAAAGTGGAGATCGGGGAATCACAGGGGTATCATGGGGACAATAAGCGAAAGGTGGACTTCAATGCTGGTGGTCCGATGGATAAATCCAACGGTGCTAAGAAGTTCCAGCACCCCACTTGCCAAAAGTGCGGAAAGAAGCACCCTGGAAATTGCCTTAAGGGGATGAGCAAATGCTTCAGGTGTGGAAGAGAAGGGCACCTAGCTATTAACTGTCAGCAAGAAGGACCCGTAGCTGCGACAGAGGAGAGGAACGCTCTGTTCGAACCTCAACGCGTTGTTCAATGCTACAAATGCAAAGAAACAGGTCATTTTGAAAATTAGTGCCCTAATCCAAGGGTTATCGGAGGCAACCAACAACATCCAAGACAGCTAGGAAGAGCTTTTGCCATCACTTCTGCCGAAGTGAATCCCGAAAATGAAGTGGTGACATGTACGCTAGTTATTCATTCAAGAATAGCGAACATACTTTTTTATTTAGGTTCTACGAATTCTTTTATATCTCTAAAGTTTAGTAGAACAATCCCAGCACCACTAAAAGTCATGGAAGTAAAGATGTCGGTGAGTACGGAAAATGGGGCAATCATTGCATCCCATGAATATAAGTCCTCCCTTGTTATAATCTATGGATTGAATTTCCCAGCGAACCTCATCATACTCCCTCTGGTGGAATTTGATGCAATTCTTGGCATGGATTGGATTTCCTTATATAGAGCCAATATAAATTGTCGGGAGAGGGAAATCACACTCCATATGGAGAATCGACCCCTGATTCTTTACAAGTGTCAGGAGGAAGATGAATCTCCTTTAGCTCCATCATCTCAAGCATGGATATTACTACCTTATGAACATGCATATCTGGCTCAGATGATTGAGTCTAAGGAAGAAACCACCCTTGAAGAAATGCCTATTGTGAGGGAATTCACTGAAGTGTTTTTCTAGGAATTGCATGGTCTTCCTCCAAGAAGAGATGTTGTGTTCTCAATTGAACTTATACCCGGGGTGCTACCAATATCCAAGACTCCATATAGAATGGCTGTTGTTGAGCTTGAAGAGTTGAAGAAACAACTACAGGAGAATCTGGATAAAGGGATTATACGCCCTAGTGCTTCACTATGGGGTGCACCAGTCCTCTTCGTCAAGAAGAAGGATGGGTCAATGCAGCTTTGCATCAATTATCGTGAACTTAAAAAAATCACAATAAAGAACAAGTATCCACTCCCATGAATTAATGACTTGTTTGATCAGTTGTGCGGAGCACAATACTTCTCCAAGGTGGACTTGCGGTCGGGATATTATCAAGTAAGGGTGAAGAAGGAAGATATCCCCAAGACTGCTTTTCGTACAAGGTATAGGCACTATGAATTCATAGTAATGCCTTTAGGACTCACCAATGCTCCAGAAATATTCATTGACTTGATAAATAGAGTCTTTAGAGATTACCTTAACAAATTTGTGGAAGTCTTTATAGATGATAATCTAATATACTCCAAAACCAAGGAGGATCATGAGGAGCATTTAAGAATTGTACTAGAGACTTTGCACAAGGAAAAGCTCTATGCAAAGTACAGCAAGTGTGAGTTCTAGTTGAAGGAGGTCTCATTCTTGGGCCATATCATCACAAGTAATGGGATATCTGTGGACCCCTCCAAAATAGATGCAATTGAGGGATGGATGAGGAGAACATCGGTAACGGATATCCGTAGCTTCTTAGGGTTAGCTGGATATTATCAATGATTTGTGAGAAATTCCTCAAGATTGTCCAACCCTCTTACCAAGCTAACTCGAAAGGGAGTAAAGTTTGCTTAGAATGAAGAATGTGAATAAAGCTTCAAGGAGTTGAAAAGGAGGTTTATCACTGCACCCGTGCTCACTTTACCCACAAGTGGGGAGCTCTTTGTTATATTCAGTGATGCTTCGAAGAAGGGCTTAGGATGTGTTCCGATGAAGATTGATAAAGTGATATCCTATGCCTCAAGGCAGTTGAAAATCCATAAGGAGAAACTATCCAACGCAGGATCTAGAGTTGGCGGTTGTGATCTTTTCCTTGAAGATCTGGCGGAATTATATCTATGGAGAGAAATGTGAGATATATACTGACCACAAGAGTCTTAAATATATATTCACACAGAAAGAGATTAATATGCACTAGAGAAGATGGATAGAGCTCATAAAGGATTATGACTGTTCAATACATTACCACCCTGGGAAAGCGAACAAGGTGGCAGATGCCCTAAGTAGAAAGGATCCAGTGATTCTATCAATGATGATAATTGAGAAGGATCCAATCTTCTTAGACTTGGTGAAGATGGATATGGTAATCATAAAGAAGGGAACATCATCAATCCTTTCACAAATGATTGCTCAACCATCTCTTTTGGAAAGGTTAAAGGATGCTCAAAAGAATGATGTGGGAATTCAAGAAAAAGTGGAAGCTATCGAAAAGGGAAAATCCTCGGATTTTAATGTTAATGAGGAAGGAATTGTACGGTTTGGGAAAAGAATATGTGTTCCATCAAGTCCGGAGCTGAAGAAGGAACTTTTGGATGATGCACATAGTTCAAATTTCTCTATTCACCCCGGGAGCACAAAGATGTATCGAGATCTCTGAGAAAACTTTTGGTGGGATAATATGAAGAAGGATATCGCTGAATATACATCAAAGTGCCTGGTGTGTTAGCAAGTGAAGGTAGAGAGGCAAAAGTCTAAGGGGATGATGCAACCATTGCCCATACCAGAATGGAAATTGGAGAACATCACCATTGACTTTTTCACCGGACTTCCAAGGACATCCAAAGGCAAAAATGCAATATGGGTTGTTGTGGATCGTCTTACAAAGACTGCACACTTCATTTCTATTCAAGAGGATTTCTCTTTGGATCAACTAGAATGGATATATATCAGGGATGTGGTATGGTTGCATGGAGTACCACTATCTATTGTGTCTGACCGAGATCCAAGATTCACCTCTAAGTTTTGGAAGAGTCTTCAACATGCTCTGAATACTGAACTAAACTTCAGTACAGCCTATCATCCTCAAAATGATGGCCAATCCGAGCGGACTATCCAAACACTTGAGGATATGTTGAGAGCGTGCTCAATGGACTTTAAATGAGGATGGGATCAACATCTTCCTCTGGTTGAGTTCTCTTATAATAACAGTTTCCATTCGAGAATCCAAATGGCACCATACGAAGCCTTGTATGGGAAAAGGTGAAGAACACCGGCATGTTGGGATGAGGTCGGTGAACATAAGCTGCTTGGACCAGAAATAATCAAGGAAATGGTGGAGAAGGTGAAAACTATTCATCAGCATATCAAGGCAACCCAAATTCGACAGAAGAGTTATGCGGATAATCGTCGATCAGACCTTGAGTTTAAAATCGGAGACATGGTGTTTTTACGCATATCTCCGTGGAAGAAGGTCATGAGTTTTGTAAAGAAAGGGAAGTTAAGTCCAAGGTACATCGGCCCCTTCGAGATTCTTGATCATGTTGGGGTTGTGGCCTATCGACTAGCACTTCCACCTACTATTTCCAAGGTGCATGATGTCTTTCATGTATCCCTCTTAAGGAAGTACATACCGGACCCATCACATGTACTCTCTTCCGAGGTGGTACAATTGGAAGATGATCTTTCTTATGAAGAGCAACCAGTGAAGATCTTAGATCATAGAGAAAAAGTTCTACGAAATAAGACAATGCCCCTCGTCAAGGTGTTGTGGAGAAACCACAAGTTTGATGAATCAACTTGGGAGTAAGAGGATATGATGAAGCTGAGTTATCCACATTTGTTTTAGTGTGGGAAAAGGAAAATTTTGAGGGCGAAATTTTATTACGGGGTAATACTGTAACGACCCAAAGTTTCATTAATGAAAATACCTATTGATCCAATTAAATGTCTCTTTATGAAAAATGTTTTTATAAGATGTCAACTTATTTGGTTTTATGTTAAGATTTGTGACCATTACTTTTATAGTCGTTGAACAGTGATCACATGATTAGTATAAATATAAGGCTTTAACAAACCCAATTTTACTCAGACAAAGGAAGCGATGGCCTCATCCAGTAGAATTAACCCTTACGAAGTCCATTTGTCAGAGCTCGGAAAAGAGGTGGCATCTTCAGGCTTCGCCCTTGACCAAGCCTAAGCTGAGCTTCATTATGTCAAGCTCGAACGTGATCGTTTACGGGAAAAGTGGAAGTTGATAGAGATTACCACTCGAGCGATGTTATCCGAGCCGCCCCAAGAGTATGTCACCATCGCACACCTTACCCTTAGGTCTTATGCAGCTATTTTAAGGGGTTATGTAACAAATAAGTATTACTATGTTCATGTACATTATTTTTTTTATATAATAATGAATATAATTTCTAGTCATTTTTGATACATTGTAAATAGTTTTTAAAGCACAAATGGTGTTTTTAGTTATTATTTAATTAAGAAATACATTTTATTAAATTAAGGGATTTTTGAATTAAATAATATTTTAATAAAATAATAATATTATTATTATATTAATTTTTATTAAATATAATTGATCTTATAATTTTATGAATGCAATTAAAATTTTTATTAAGTTTTGAAAGTCATTTCTGTCAAAACCTGTGAATTTTTTATAAATGTCAGTCTTTATTTTAAAAGTAAAAATTCACATATTTAGAAAATTATTTAGATGAAATAAATATTATTTTTGGAATCAGGATGTCAAAATTATCCAACGGTGAATTTTTCATAATTTTCTGAGACAGTCAAATTTTTGGGTAAAAATTAAATACCGTTTAAATATACAATGTGTTTTATGACATCATAATGACCCAATGGTGATGTAATAAAATACCATAATCCTTATGTTCGGATAATATATGTTTTATCATTAAAATAATGTGATTTTTGGTTTGTTTTACTTACTTTTCAAAGCATTAATGGAGCCCTCAAGACTTATCCAACACTTTGCCTTTTTAAATTAATTTCCATGGGAGTGTGACTCACCTCCACATAAGCAACCTTATTATTTTAAGAAGTTCGGACCTTGGTCCTATAAAATAATGTTTTCCTATTTCCTTTTCCAAAAACCATGGGCAAAAACCATGGGATGGTTTGTGGTTTGGATTAATTTAATGTAAGGGGACCCAAACCTAAATAATAAAGAATTCCCTTATCTTTCCTATATAAACCCACTCAAGCTCCCACTTCCTCCTCACTCAAAGCCCTTGGAGTTCATCCAACTTCTGTCCAACTATCTCTATAATCCTCTCAAGGTTCCCCAATCTCCCAAAAAGCCTCTCACAAGCCTCTCTCTAGCCTTTGGAAGCACGCTTCCAAGTAAGGGTTTTTTTCCGTTCTCATTTTTGTCAATTTTCATTAAGTTGTATTTCCCTTTTAATTTCAATTATGAATGTTGGGGTATGGTTTCACATCTCCCCCATACTGCCCTATTATTTTTTGAATGTTGGGAGATCCCTTTATCTCTCATTAAATTCCTCCCATGTACACCCGTTACCATGCCGAAATTCTGAAAGGAACTTCTCTCTCCTCTTTTATATTCAAGCAATACTTTTGTATCATGAATCTAAATTCCATTAAAATTGTTGGGACATGTATCTATATGACCTCCTTACTGTCCATTACATGTAAATATGATGAGGAACCCATTTCTCTCTCATCAACCTTTTTTATGAATTCTTATGTCACGCTATTACGCTGTCTGAATCACACCGATTTTCTAAGCCAATGTCATTGTGTAGTGAATACCATGTCCATTTCTCCATCAAGGGTATTCACCTTTATGAAAATTTACTTATTGATTGTAAAGTTTCATGTATTAATTCCACATTCCTTTATCGTGGAATAAATTATTATGTTTTATGAATCCATGTTTTATGATCCATGTGGCACACTTATGCATGAAATGAAATGTTTAAGAAGGGTGCGCCCTTATAGCGCTCCAATGCATTGGGTAAAGTATAGTATCATGATACATCATGTGCAATGAGTGTTGACTCATGCTAATTCAAGTGCAACGAGGGTTTACTCGTTCTTCATGTGCAATAAGGTTTTACTCATGCTTCATGTGCAATGAGCCTTGGCTCATGCTAATTCAATGTTATGTGTTGTTGCCACATTTCCATGTTATGATTATCATTCTTTATCATGCCTTTATGTTCATGTTTCTATTATGCTCTATTGACATGCCTATTTCCTAACATGTATTTTACTCCTCATGTTATTTCATGTGTACTCCCTTACTGGGCTTTATAGCTCACCCTTTTCTTATGCATGTCCTCAGGTTATCCCATGCAATGCTAAGTACGAAGGAATGTAGTGGTCATGTAAAGTAATTTTTCAATAAAGATGTTGTATTTAAAGTTTTAAGTTTTTATGTAATGATCCTAAGCCCCAAAGTCACTAAACCTCTCGATATTCTTTGTTGTATCATGTGAAGTTTTATGTAATAAAGAAAGTTTAAGTTGTAATAAAAAGCAGGGTTGTTATAGGGTTGATCATTGAGATAGGGGGACTGTTTTCAAATCTGACGATCCTAGAAGTGATCAATCAAAGCATAAATATCATGACATATGAGGATCATGATAAAAGCATAAAAGTGATGTCGGAATGGTGAGAGAAGTTTTCCAGCTATCACCAGTTGGTATCGGTGTGGTTCGACAATTGGTATCAATTTTTCAATTGGTATCAGTTCGGAATCGACAATTGGGATCTGACATGAAGTGATTCATTGATGAACTTTTCAAACTACTCTTTTTTCTCACACCGAGCATTACTCATGTGGTCTTACAGTACGTGTTAATTGATTCCTTGAATGCTATCAGAATTGCAAGAGGAGAATGGTGGTAGTGGTTGGAAGGAGCTTCAGAGAGGTATCAAAGTGCAGAAAATCATTTTGAGAAGAGTTGTCAACAAACCCAAATGGGGATATTGTTGGGTAAAAATCCCTCAAGGTAACATTTCAGTATTTTTGGTTTGATTATGTTTGTTGACAAAGCAAGTTTCCAGGGTTAATTGTCAAGTTCTAGGGATATTGTTGACAATAAATGTTGAAAAAGAACCATGACAAAGGAATGGATGATCTGGAGGTGGTACAAAAGATCAGTACAAGGTGGCGTTGTTTCCCAGTGATTTCCAAATTTTTGGGGTCCAAAATTTGAAGGTTGGTGAGCATCATGAAAATTGAATATCCTTGAAGATCTTATTTAAATATGGAATAGGCATGAGTTTCGTGAAGATAGGCTTCATGGATTGAATTTCACAAAGACAAGAAGAATGTTGATGGTTTTCTTCGCGATTATGTCAAGCTTCGCGAACGGCAGAGGTTGAAGCGTATCACGGTGGTGAAGGGATTTGCGAGGGAGCTTCATGGCAAAGTCATGAAGGGATTTACAGTAATGCTCTACGATTACGTCAAGCTCCGTGATCAGAAAATTGTCGTGGTGCTTCATGAGATTGAGAGAATTTCGGCAGAAACTTCAGAGCTTCGCAATTTGTGATGATGTGGCATTAAATTCATGCGGAAGGATCGAGGGTTGGTGGAATTGCCTGTAAATAGAGGTCAACCCCCTTGATAGAAGTAGAGAGTTTTAGAAGAAAATATTTTGCTCTCATTTCGCGAAGGTGGTTCACGAAGTTTGTGTTCTTCACGAAAGAGAGGTGCTTCACGGTGGCTAATCTAGCTCCATGAAGGAAGTGTGCTTCGCGAGGCCGCATGATCTAAGGAGTATGCTTCACAAAGAGGCAGGAGCTTTGCGATGGCCTAATATTTTAAAAGGCTTGAGCTTCGCAAAAAGGCAGGAGCTTCGCGAAGGCTTTTTTGAGCTTCGCGAAATTGGGAGCCTCACGAAGTAGGGTTCTTTACGAAGGTATTTCCAAAGGAATTGCTCAGTGTTCAAGTGAAAAGGGGTATTCATCAGTGGATGAACTTTAAACTTCAATAGAGCATCTATCAACAATTGAGGATGCATTCTTTCATGAAAATGGAGAGACCTACTAGTCTATAAACTGTGAGTGGATCTTCTGAAGAAGCAGTGAGCTCACTTCAGTTGAGAGAGCAGTGAGTTATCAAATTGTGGGTGGCCTGTAAACGAGGAGGGACAGTGAGTCTGCTTCAAACTTGTAAACAGTAGTGCGCTTATAGTGTAATTGGTACATTGACAAACTTTTGGTGTATGCTCCTTGGATGTAGCCTAGTGAGGGTGAACCAAGTAAAAATTGATGTGTCGTGTGCATTCTTTAATGTTTGTTCATACTCTGAATCAGGAAGGAGAGAGAAGAGGGTTTTGTCTAACAGAAAAACAAGATCAGAAGGGGCAGTTTTTTTAATCTGTCATACCCTGATTCACCCCCCCCCCAGGGTATCTAGCCTAGTGGACCTAACATTTTTTTAAAAAAAATTTGAATCTTATTTTATAAGTTTTTGAAGAACAACATTTTCATAATGATTTCATGTCTTCTTTAGAATTTTTCAAGGTATTTTATAAGAAAATGATTTTTATATGGTTTTTTGCATTAAAATATTATTTCAAATAAGAAGGATATTTTCCTCAAGAAATTTTTTTGAAAGATATTTCAAAATAATTTTCCATATAAGATGACATATTTTTATGTTACTCATGCCCTTATGGGAAATGATCTAAAATTTCCATTCATATCCTTTCAATGAATGGGTTATGATTAATTTCATGGTCTTCATGAAACCCATTTCGCTTTCATGGGATATATGTTTATGAAATCCATTTCTCTTCCATGGGTTATATGCTTTTGAAACCTGCTTCTTTTAATTGGTTATAATTTGATGAAATGATTTTGCAACCTATAAATTTTCCATAGTTTATAATGTGATGAAATGTTATTGATACCCATTTAATTTCTTAGGTTATGATGTGATGTTTATAAAACCCATCTCTTTTTATAGGTTCTGATATGATGAATTTTTTAATTACCTTGTGAAACATGTATGAAGTATTGTATTGTGAGATGGGTTGTACCTATATCTCCTTCAACTAAATTGGGTTATGATAAATGTTTTATGAGCTCAAAGGGTAAATAGAATGGCATCCCATTCCCAAAACAAGATAATACATAGGAGAAAATCTCAAGGCCAAAACAAGAGGGTACATGGGAGAACATATTAAGCCTGAAACAAGAGGGTATACGGGAGGAATTCCCAATCCTATAACAAGAGGGTAAACTAGAGGAAATCATAATCTTGAAATAATAGGGTAAACGGGAGTACATCCTAAGACTGAAATAAGAGGGTACATGGGAGGATATCCCCATCCTGAAACAAGAGGGTACACGGGAGGGCATCCCAATCCTAGATTAGGTACATGGGTGATTATCTCAATCCTAACAAGTTACAAAGTCCTTGGTAAGCCTCCTTGACATAGGGTTTTTATATGATTATGTGTTTTCCATAATTTCATGTTTTATTCGAATGTTATTCTTTCAAGGATTATGTTATTTATTTCCTTATAGTTCATGTCTTATAAACTTCCAAGATTTATTATGATATCTAATATGGAGGGTATGAGCTTAAAATGTAATGATCATGTTACATACCCTTTTGTTCATGTTATTCTTACTCATTTTCATTGTTTGTCCTTACTGATCATCTGAGCTCACCCTTTTCTTATATTTCCATTATCCATATTATAAAGAATGTTTTTTAGGTAAAAGTACTAAATTTTTAGATCATTATGGGAGATGTTTAAGATCTTTCACTGGGATAAATTATTTTGTTTCTATGTTTCCAAAGACACTAAATTATTATAGTCCTCAACCATATATTTTTTCAATGTACAATATATTCATCTAAAATGATGTATTATCCATGTATATTAATCCTAGGTTGTTATAGTTGGTATTTAAGGAAAGTTTTAGTCAAACATTAAAAAATAGGATGATAAAACTTTAGTGGGATCCCTAGGTATATTTCTAAGGATATGTTTAGGGATTTCTCTAAAGATAAGTATAAAGATGAGTCAATGTTTATAAAAATGTCCTGAAATTTTGGTAATGGGTAGAGTGAGTGGTTTCCTAAAAATACATCCTTTTCTGGATAATAAAAGTGGATTTGGATCTGGAACATATGTACCTAGGGGTAAAAACTCTGACAAGATATTCTGGGCCTGACTCAGGGTAATCTGGTACATGACAGCGAGTCTTGCTGCACACCTAGTTTGACACTCCTGGGGAATATGATTTGGAAATTTACAAACTCTTCATGAACCATCATGAAGGATTTAGATATAATTTGTGTATGAATAAACTAGTATGAACCTAGGGTTTTTTATATTAAGGAAGGTGTCATGATTTAGAAATCCAATAAGTAGCTCTTTTTATGACTATATGGTATTCTATTATGATAAGTAATTCACAAACTATGCTTTTGGTTTTATTCAATGGCGAGAACCTGAAGAAATTGGATTAGTGTTTAATGTGATGGATGATTTGTTGATAATCATTCAAATGGGATGAACATTAGAGTGAAAGATGTTGTGATCATGCCTAATTTTTTTTCAAGGAACGTGATTAACAATGTGTGCCTTAACTAACTCCTGGACTCACCAAGGAAGAGAAAGAATGATTTCACAAAGATTTCGGGTAATGGAGACCATGGAGGAAATAAGATTCAGTTTCCTTTATGTGAAGAATATGGAAAGAATCACCTAAGTGAATGTCTTAGAGGAATAAGAAGATATTTTGACTATGGAAATGAAGGACACAAAGCATGTGACTGCAAGGGAAAAATGAAGAGTTTGGTTTAAAAAAATGGATGAGAATATTGGTCTCCCTAATACATCATCAAACATTAAGTGTTTTAAGTGTGGATTAAATGGTAATTATGTAACTCAATGTTCCTAGAGGAAAGTTCCTAAATAGAATCAGGAATGTGGTGTGAGTAATGGTTACATTTCTGATGATGATGAGACTATATATTAAATGTAAAAGGAAAGAGGTATTTTGAAATAGGATGAGGTAGTCATGTTAATGGCATAACGATGAAGTGGAATAATCAAAGTTTATATGTATTTGGATTCAAATATTATGTTATATGAATGATAAAATATACAAGTATTGTTATACTTATGTTTTTCACTCAGTATTTACAAGTTTATGTGGAATGTTCCTGATGGACTAGGGAAGTGATTTAATGAAAAGGTGATATATTAACTAAAGGAAAGGTAACCCTTAATATATTCTTTATATTAAGATATTTTTGTTATGAATAAGTAGATTGGATGGTACCGATTACTTTGGAACTAAGTAAGGACTTGTTAATAGGCGGTTTATGTTGTCATTGATGAAGTTTACAACATTTTCAGATTTAAAGAATATATCCAGTATACTTTGGGATAAGGAATAATGAATATTTTCCAAAAGTATTTCTGGTAATTAATGTTATTACCATGTTTCAAGGGAATATATGATAAAGTTATTCACGTGTTTGGAATGTGACAAACAAGTGGTACTTTTTGATATATATGTGATAAATTTTATGCTAATTTCATGAATTCCTTTCAAATTATTTGGATTTTTATCTTTTGGAAGGTTAATAAGTTTAACCATTCATAAAAATTTACATTAAACTTCTGAGGTGGTATTTATGTATTGAGTTTTTATTAAAAATCTTTGATAAAAGTCTATTTAGTGATTAACCTTATTTCAAGGATGTACATTATATTTATTTTGGAAATTATATTAGTGTAGATTTTGAAAAAGACATCATGTATGTTCGGAGACAACCAATCAAGTCCAGAAAACCCAGGAGTCTTGAACCCATGACTGAAGGATGATAAAGGCCATGCCTACCAATGGCCTACATGATGTTCGGGTTTATGTATAACTATTTTTTATTAATAATTATTTATGACAAAATAGTAGTGTTACTTTTTATGTTTAAAGATTAATGTATTTACTATATTGATTTTTAAGAATATTTTTAGATAAATATTCATACTTTTAATTCTTTTATGAGCCATAATATCTTCTAAGAGTGTATTTTAGTGATTTGGGTATCAAAGTTAATTTCTAGACATCCATTTCCTATGGTAATTGATGAATTAGAAATAGATAAAAGTACAACCAAATAATGGAAATTTTATTTTATTCTTGGTCAATAAAATAATTTCTCAAAGATAGGGCAATGATCAAAAAAGAAAATGTTTTGTCCTAATACCTTAATTTTTGTTGAGTCGGTGTCCTTTTAAGTCATCTCAGATAGATGACTTTGAGACCATCAACTTTTCTATAATATTTACTTATTTGTGTGTGATGACCTCAATCACTCCCTATAAATATTAATGCTTTTCCTCCACATCCAATATTCACTCCCACCCTATATTCTCGTATATGGAAACCAAGTTATATATTACTTTGGGTAACTGTTATGGTTCCAACATTCTCATTTTAAAGTAAGATTTAGTATTCATTTTTATGATGTGGGTTTCTATGAATGAAAATTTCAAGTATTAAAACTTTGATAACCCAACTGAATTTCTAGGGAAGAATTAATTTTAAGGGGGGTAGAATGTAACACCCTAAGATTTTGTGAATTATTTTTTCTAATTAATTTAACATTTTTTATATTTTTCATTTCATAAAACATTAAAGAAAATTTATTTTATATTAAATCACTTTGTTTTGATTTCATTATACAAGACGCCAAGTTAATCGTTCACTACACGCCACATCAACTTTGGCCTACTCTACATGGAATAATGAGGTTTACCAAACAATAATATACTATTAAAATATGATTATTTAATATAATAAGATAAAACCTTGACATTAAATTAGAGGTTATGAATAATATTAATAATTTATGAAAATATATTGTTTAAAAAATATAATATGAATTCATATGTTACTAATTAGTTATAAATGAATATGAAAGAATATTAAATATAAAATAAAATGATATTATGGTCACAAATTTATTTTACCTTAATAAATTAAATTTTTATTTATGTCTTACAGTGCACTAAGTCAAGCATTCCTTTTGCATGGAATCGATATGGAATACATTACAAACAACACCGACTTGGTGTACATTACACACAACACTGACTTGGTGTATGTTACATGGAACACTGATTGGCATACATTACCCAAAACACTAACTTTCCATATGATGCACGCAATAGTGAGTTTCTACAAAACATCGTTTTTTATATAATTATTTTAATAAAATAATTTTAAACTAGCCATTAATATTAGTTATAGGAATAGTAATAATTACTTTTAAAATATTTTTTATAATTGTTTATATAAATAAAAAATATTTATAATAAAAGATATTATTTTTGGTAAAGTACTTTTACGTTTAAAAATATCATTTTATCAAATGAACCGCTATTAATGTCCTTCTGTGAAAAATATTAAAATTAATTTTAGACACATTTAGAAATTTAATTAGATAAAATAAACTTTATTTTTGAATTCTGAATGTAGAAATTATCCTAGGGTGAGTTTTTAGGATTCTTCTAAGAAACTTAATTTTTTGATGAATAGTGAAAAATACTGGTTTTTAGTTAAACTGCCTTTTTTAAATTAATTATTAATGTTAAATGATATTATAAGTTTTTTTAAGGTCACATTAGATAAATATTAAATCTATTAATACAATTTAATTCATTATAATCAATTTCTCTTTGAAATTGAATATAAAATCTTAATAAACTTTGGAACTTATTTCTAATTTAAAAACCAGTAACTTCGTCCCGTCTACCGGATTATCATTAATCTTAAATTTTCTAATTTTGTGAAATGAATATTGAAAAAATATAATACACCATTGTAATAAGTATAATATTTAGTGTCTAATTATATCATGTTTATTTTTGACCCAAATGATTCGTAAAAGTGACTAAATTAATCACAGCAATTAAGGCCAAATTAAGCATAATTAGGGACTAAACCGTAAAATTAAGGGCCCAAATGATCTAGAAAATTGTAAAACACCCATTTTCTGCCCATATTTAGACCATAAACCTTAAATTATTGAATTTTTTGGTTTTTTATGTCTTTATTTAGGTAATAATATGTGTACGCCTAACAAGTTTCTAAAAAATTCCCAGTGAGTCATTTCAATTCCCTATAAAAGGCCACCACCTCTACCCACTTCCACACATCTATAAATCCCCATGGATCACCCAAAATATAATAAAATAAGCTCCAAAACTATATCCCTTACTCCTATAATATTTACCATGGTCATAAAGAAACTCAAGGAATCCTTTTGGCACAAACCAAAAGGAGTTACCTGATTAAGAGAAAACGTCTTCTCTCAATCTCCTTTCCATTATTTTCTATATACACCCCCTCCACTCTATTTATTAAATTATTTTATGAAAAAAAATAGTATCAAAAATATACTAGTATTTTTTATTCTAATTTTTCTACCTACACTTACACACACCTCCAACTAATGGGTATCGAACATACTATTTCTGTGTACGGTAAACTACTACCTTGCAAAATGATGATTGTTCATTTTTCTATTACCACATACCATGGTGGAAAATATGATGGAAAATATGTTTATATATGTCATATATTATATTTATTATCTCTTTAATCTTCTATATTTATTTTAAAACACATATCTTTTTACATTTCATTTGGTGTTAATATGATAATTTCGTTTGAGGAAGTGTGGACTACCGCCCCCCTCAAAGGGATATGATTCGTTCATACGCTAAATGGATTGTATTAAAGATGGTTTCAGTTAGAATATAAGATATATATTATATTATATATATATATATAATTTAATATATATATATATATATATATTCCATTTTCTTTCTTTCAATATGACAATTAAAATGGAAATAGCGTTCATGCGTACATACGGCTTACCGTCTCCATGAACGGTGTATTCCATTTGGTACTTCTTTATAATATAGACTATTATAATATTAATATAATGGATATAGAAGATATTTATATAGTAATTTACATTATTTAAATCATGATATAGGTATAAATTCCAAATATATAACAAATTAAGATACATGCGAAAAACAGATCAAATATTACCCAAAGTGAAACCTTAACATAGGATCATTAACAAGCGGGTAATATATGGTCACAATAAAACCATATATGGTATTATTTATAAGAATATTATTCTTTAAAATATGTATAATAAATTAAAATTTATTATACATGAATATTGTATGATAACAAAGAGATTCAAGACACAAGGTAAGGATATTTCTTCTCACTTTTTATTACTGTAAGATACATGCAATGTTCGCCACTCCTTCCATTTGTGTGGTGTATGTAATGACCATGATTTTATTATATTTATATTATAACTAAATTTATGGTTATTAAAATATCATTTTAATTAACTTTAGTCCATGGAGTACAAGTTTCAAAAATTACCCAAATCGGTAAAAAACAATTTGTCTCAATTTGCCTTCTTTGAGACTCATGTTTTATTATGAACCTAAACTCTTTGTAGAGGTGTATATATTTTTATTTTACATGTTATATCATTAATATAATTATTTTCATGATATTTTAATCTTAATTTAATTTCCTTCTCTTACATGTAGAGTATGATCCCATGTTACCAAGTGATAAGAGTTTTTTGAAACAATCTCATCACTTTTCGAGATTGTTTATGTTTATGCTTCCTTAGATTAAATAATATGATCCATATCTCAAAAAAATTCATGAAATTTTGTCTCCTCTTGTTATTAATACTATATTCATCTATTGGTAACATTTTTTATTTCTTTGGTACATATTATATTTAAAAAAGTTCTTTTAAGGAAGCCCACCTTTACCCTCTCTTCGGTTGGAAGGTTGTGTTCCTTAAAAACCATGTTTTATAAAAAGTTTTTACAAGAATATTATTTTAAAATAAAATGTTCATTAAAATAAATTTTTACCCTTTTTTCTTTTACAGATGTTTTCATAGTAATATTCTTTTCACCTTCTAAATGAAGAATTTTTCTATCATTTTTACTATACAAAAAGGAATGCTCTTTTAACCTCATACGACATGTATGAATATATCCTCCATAATTTCATTAAAGATTTGTTTTCATGTTTAAATGTTAATTTTTAAGAAAATGTTTTTAAAAGGGATTTTCAAAGAAATTATTTTCAAAACGTTTTCATGATCCTTTTATAAGTTTTCAGGGAAAATAGTTTCCAAAATGTTTTCAAGCTTATTTTATAAGTTTTAAAGGGAAATAATTTTCATAATTTTTTCTACCTTAATCTATATGTTTTCAAGTAAAATTGTTCTCAAAATTATTTAGATCCTTATTTATAATTTTTTAAATTAATTTCAAATAAATGGTCTTCAAAACATTTTCAATATTTCTTTATAAGTCTTCAAAGTGTTTTCAAAGAAAAAAGGTTTTTAAAATTTTTTAAATCTTATTTTATAATTTTTCAAGGAAAAAGGTTTCCCAAATTATTTCAAGTATTAATTATAATTTTTCATGGTATTTTCTAAGAAAATAATTTTTAAATGGTTTTCTATATTAAAAATTCTATTTCGAAGAAGAAAGTATATTTTCCTTAAGAAATATTTTTGATAGATATTTCAAAATTATTTTGCATCTAGGATGACATTTGTTGATGTTACTCATTACATTATAAGAAATTAGCTAAAGGTTACATTCATATACATTATATGAATGGGTTATACTTAATTTTATGATCTTTATGATAGGCATTTTTCTTTCATGGATTAAATGTTCATGAAATATGTTTCTCTTCCACAGGTTATATGCTTTTGAAACCATCTTCTTTTCATGGGTTATGCTTTGATGAAATGATTATGAATATTATCTTCTTTCTGTAGGTTATGATTTGACAAAATGTTATTGATACCCATTCAATTTCATGGGTAATTATTTGATGTTTATAAAACCCATTTTTTTATAATTCATGATATGGTGAATGTTTTAATTACCTTTTGGTACATGTATGCTGAATTTTATTATGAGATGGGTGGGACCTGTATCTCCCTCTAATTAATTTGGTAAACATAAATGTTTTATGAGCTCAAAGGGTACATGGGAGGATATCCCAAGCATAATACAAGAGATTACACAAGAGAACATCAAATTCCTGAAACAAGAGGGTATATAGGAGAACATCCCAAGCCCTAAACAAGAGGGTAAACATGAGAAAATCCCAAGACTGAAACAAGAGGTTAAATGAGAGGACATCCCAAGCCCAAAAAAAGAGGGTAACTGGGAGGACATCCCAGGCCTGAAATAAGGGGATACATGGGAGGTAATCCTTGTCTCAAAGCAAGTACATGGGTGATTATCCCAATCCTGACATGTTACAAAGGCCTTGGTAAGTCTCCTTGACATAGGGTTTTTATTTGATTATGTGTTTTCCATAATTCTATGTTTTATTCCTAACTTATTCTTTTATGGGTTATTTTATTTATTTGATTATGGTTAATATATTATCAACTTCCAATCATTATTATGATCTCTAATGTGTAGGGTATGATATTTAAATGTTATTCTCATTTTTCATACCCTTTTTTCATGTTTTGATTATGAATTTTATTTATTTAACCTTAATGAGTATCTAAGATGACCCCTTTCTAATGTTTACCTTCTCTGGGTTATGAAGAAATGTTTTGGGTAGAAGTAATGAAGGTATAGATCTTTATGGGAGATTTTGAAGATCTTTCACCAATATAGAATATTTTTTCCCAGTTTCCAGATACACTAAAATGTTCTAGTCCTCAGGAATGTATTTTTTCAATGTACTAAATATTCATCTAAAATGATGTAATATCCTTGTATGTTAAGCTCATGTCTCTATAGAGCAGCCTTGAGATCATTCTATATTGTGTTAATATGGATGTGTGTACCTTATTTAGAATTAATCTTAATGTTCCTTGTTGTTCCTTGCTATGATATATAATTTCTTGTGGTGTTTCATAGCCTATGTAACCTTTATTTAGGTAACTAAATGATTCAGCTTCTCAATTTCAGTTAAACAGCCTCTTAGAGGGGGTGTGATGATGTGATAATGGCTATGGATGATGACTCATTTGATGGTATGGGTCAAATAATAGACCTTCTTGTTGACATAGTAGTATACTATGAATGGGACAACAGTTTTTCATCTATAGGTCGAATTGGGAGAATTGCATGAAAGGATTATGTGTTATCCAATAACATCATGAATATTGGTTGGGACTTACCATCATTCAAGGATAAAAAACACTATTTTCGTAGGGAAAGTGATGTTCCACATAATGATGATCGTCGAGTTGGAGTGTGTAGTATTTCCTAAAAGTTGGTACTTGTTTGTCATGCATTGAAATTATTACAAGCATCATGCTGAAGTAGGTGGGGTCGAGGTTCGTGGTGGATTGTTTAATGCGTGATGAATCATCATATATGTGGATGTATATTTTTTTGCATTTTTTATTTCATGATATACACTTTTATATATTATGTGAACTTATGTTAAAGTTTCATTAGTGATTTCCTATTGGGTTTATTACTCTCACCCTACATGGGTATATCAATGCATATGTAGATTCCATGACCATTGATCTAGTGAAGGTAAAGGGTCCTATAAATGGGAGTTGAGGTGATGGTGACTCGGTGTTGGAGTTGATTCTGGGACACACTCTGGACTATTATTATTGTATTAATTTTCTTTCCTTACCATTATGACACATTCTTTTTTCTTGTCACATGAGGAGCTAGTTATTTTGATAATATTACCTGTGTTCCATAATATATCACTTGATTATTTAAATTCCACATGTTACTTGATTATTATATTTTATTAATTATGATTTTTTCAAGGATATGATACTGAGGATATAGTCTCCCCACTGATGGACTCTAGACCCTCACTATTAGTCACTAGACTATTGCATACATGGAGGTTCACTTGAGGTCTTTTTGCTCTCCATATTGAACCCACTGGTTTGGGTCGGGTCATTACAAAATGGTATCAGAGTATAGTTTTCTTATTTAGTTTTGACTAAACTAGGATTTTATAGAAAGTATATAGGTTGGGTAGGACTCAAGTAGGGTATTTTAAATGTGTCTGGATAGCTCATGTGTAATGGACCTTAAGTTACCATTTATAGGATTTCTGTTTAAATTTTTATGATATTTAATGTGTGTTCATGCATCATGAATAAGCACATGATATGACATGATATATATATACCTATTTTTGTTTTTCATATTAGTTAATAAATTTAATTCCTTGAATATGATATTCGTTTGGGATAGATTTGTACTCTGTTATGTGATATGTCTTTTTTTCATTTCTATTGTGATATATATATATATACTAGATTTAATTAGTAAAACCTTAGCATGTTATTACATTTTTTATACATATAACTATAAATAATGTGCAAGGATGAAGACCTTAGTTAGTTCTAGGATGGATATACCTAGGGTAATGAGTATACCCCTAGGATAACCTTTATGTGATCCCATAGATTGGTTAGGATTTTCCAAAATGATTTTTTTTCTAGATGTCCTTTCATGTTTTAAAAATTATGCTAAAAATGCGTTTGATAGGATTACTATATGAGGAAGCTTAGGATATACCCAAGGCACCACTAATGGTGCAAGAGGATATACTACATCACAATCCTATATCGGCACTGAAAATTTAGGCTGAAGATCCATTTCAGCTAAAAATATTTCTAATTATGATTTTTTTAATGAGGTAACATATAAATGACCATGATTTATCATGATCAAAACTTCTAGATCCAACATCCTTCATCCTTTTAGGGTATTGGTGTCCCATAATATGTAGAGTATTGGTTTTATATTATAAATATCATTTTCAAGCTAGTTTAGAATTTTAAAGAATGGATAGTGATTCTAGTGACCTTCATGTTCCAAGGATCGGCTATGATATGGTGTAATAACATGAATCACGAGTGTATATGAGAGGGTCTTACTTGGGTGACTTTCAAGGAGCAGTTTCTCATGTAATACTTACCTAACATGATGAAGTTATACCATGCCCAGTAGTTCATAGAGTTGTAGCATGGGTCTATGAATATCACTACATATTCTTCTTGATTCATATAGTTTTTTCTTTTTGCTCCATTTTTTGTAGGTAATGTGGTATATAATTCTAAAATGGTTGATATATGCCTTTGATCAGAGCTCAGATGTCAATTTAGGGGATTTCACTCGATGAAATACACACAGTTTCTTCACAAGGCCCTGACCTTTAAGAAGGGATTAGAGGAGAACATATATCAGAATTACTTATAGTCCTTAGTGGACCAGTTTTTGAGATTCCTCTCACTACTAATATGGTAGCTTCTTGTAGTAGTAGTAATAGTAAGGTAGACCAGGATCATCAGGATAGTAGATAGATAGGTCCTAGTGGGACCTTTTATGTGTACTCTATGGGAGATGACTCTGGTAGGTGCTTCAATAATGGGAAAACGGTGTGTTATAGCAATGATTATTGGAAGATACCTATGGAGTGAAACTATTGTAAAAAGGTTGGAAATCTTCAGTATTTTTTATCAATAGATTCTCAAAGATGTATTTGAATATTAGAGAAATATGGGAGTGTATTACGTCAGCATAGGGTACAATCTTCCCACACTATGGTGACTCGGGGTTAACTCCATGGGGATGAGAGAGGCCATGTTTACAGAGTAGATCAAAATCTATCTGAGAGTGGTGAAGAACCATCTACTATATAAGGTATGGTCTTGATCACATTTATTTAATCTTCTACCTTATTTAATAAGAGTTAATCTCATTCCTTTATATTTTCATAAGTTATTAATGGACTTGATTTACCATCTAAGTTTCCTTCTAGGTTACTTTACCTCGATATATCATTGACCATGAAAGTGGTCTATATTCATTGATTCTCATAGTGTCCTATAGTCATTTCCAAATATGGACATCTGTGGGGCTTTATGATTATAGAGATGATGAACATCAATGTCATTCTCAATATGGATAATAATATTAGTTTATGAGCACACATTGATTGTTATTAAAGATGGGTATAATTTTTTCATCAATGGGAGAGAAGTATGTGATAAACAAATAATGGGAATTGGAAGTAAGAAGGGTTGTTCTAGAATTGAGTTATCTTAGGATTATTGAAACACATAATGAAGGATTTGCACGTTTAGTAGGATCAATTCCATCCCCTTTATCTATTATTCTATGCATGGATCTCTATCAGGATTTCTTCCCCAATGAATTCATAGGAATTCCCTTGGATATAGGGTTTAAATTTGAGATAGAGCTCATTTCAAGTGAACAACCCATTTTGATACCCCCTTATCATATATAATCAGCTAAGTTATAGGATCTCAAAGAATAACTCGAGGACTTGGATTAGAAGGGATATATTAGTCTAAGTACTTCACCATGGGGTTCACCTATATTGTTCTCTAAAAAGGTGGATAGTAGTATTAGAATTTACATATATTACTATAAGATAAACTATTTCATAGTGAGGAAATAATATACTCTACCCAAAATCAAAAATAACTTTGATCAGTTATGGGGATCCCAGTGGTTCTCCATTATTGAACTTCTATCGCACTATCACCAACTATGGGTAAGATAAGAGAATATTCTAAAAATTGAATTAAAGAGTAGGTATGGGATATATGAGTACTTGGTGAAATATTTTTGATTGGTGAATATGTTGGTAGTGTTCATGGATCTTGTGAAGAAAATATTACACACATATCTTGACTCATTCATCATGCTATTTTTTGATGACATCATAATTTACCCATCAACCCTAGAAGAACATTATAGACATTGTGAGATAGTTGTGAGTAAACTTTAAGCACATTGACTTTATGGTAAGACTTTTATGTGTAAATTATGGATTGAAGAGGTGAAATTTTTGGGGAATGTGGTGTGGGATATAGGTATATCTATGGACCTAGAGAATTTCAAGGTTTTGATGTCTTAGAAACATCCCTAGAATGTGTTTCAGAATAGGATATTTCTAGGTTTAGTGGGATACTATTGATGTTTTATCTATGATTTCTCCCATTTATCATCACCTATGACTATATTACTAAATAATGGATTTAAGTTATAGTGGTTAAACCAATTTGAAGTTTTATTTCTTGATTTAAGGATGATTTTGAATATAGATCATGTACTGATCATTATTGGTCAAGGGATATGTTATGTTATGTTGGGACCAAGTTGGAAAGAAGTTGTTCTTAGAATATAGAAGAAGTTTGTTTTAAAATTGTTGTATTTTTTTCCAAAGAAATAAATAAATTTACTTTTTAAGTTTTGTATGATCAGAATCACTATTGTATATAGAAAATCATATGAAAAATGTATATGAATGTCCATCATATTGTGAAGAATATTTTTGGGAAGAAAAAGTTTATCAGACTCACCTTGGGTCCTAAATGAAAGGTTTAATCATATGAGGAAGTGTATCCAATTTTTCACAAATCCAATGTAAATATGATGATTCTTTTCTATTTTTTAATTCTCAAATATCATAACTCATATGAGAAAATTTTGATGTAATATTTATTAAGGAAATATGGAGAACAAGTTCTACCAATAGTATGTAGGTTTGGTTGGAAAAAAATAAGTTTTTGGAAGGAAGGGAAGTTACAATACTTCCCAATGTAAGTCAGATAATGCTATGCTTATCCTAAACATTCTCAAGTCGTGAGGAAGTAATGATACAAGAAAAAGTTTGTGGGAGAATAAAGTTAATTAATCTAGAGATTTTTTGTCTCAGTTCATCGGTGTGAGATCACCGGATGCAGAATTTTTTGAAGGATATGAAGTTTTATTCAAAACGTGAGAAGAATAAGATGATTGTTATTAGCTAGACCAATAACCAAAAAAATAAAAATCTTTTTAGGAAGATATTGGTAAAGAAATAATTTTCTTCTAACAATGGTCCACCGGACGTGGTGTACCACCGATCATTAGAGTTATCTTGAAACCAATCCATTTGATGCATTGACGGATAAAAAAGTTAATCAGAGGTAGATTTTTTTCTAGGATATGTTGGGACTAGAAAAAGGAAAAGAAGTGAAGTTTTTAGGACCTATGAAAAATCTAATCATAGATCAATCAATAATATAGTCATCCATTTTCATCAGAAAAAATTGTTTAGTTTGTCAAATGGGTCATGATTGAAAGAACTCAGACATGTTTTCATCAATTGGGTAAATAGATATCAAAAAACATGTGGAGAATAATTTTATACTAGAGGTGACATCTATCCATTAGAGTAATTAGATATTGATTCATCATATGCGAGCTGATACTGATAATTTCATCGGGATTGGGATCATCAGTCTGAAGAAGAGAAGAATTTTTTTTATTTAGTTTCAAAAGAATTTTTCAAAGAGGGTTGAAGATAGTACCAAAGTGTTTTCGAGGAAGTGCAGTAATTTTAGAAGTTGAAAATAGTTTTATGGAAAAAGAAAGGAAACCAAGTCTATAAAAGAATAAATAATGTTTATTACCGAATGGTTTCAATGTGACCTATCTAATAGATGGTATGGATCATTAAAATGAGTAGTTTTTTATTTAGTACTAAGTATCATAAAGTGAAGTCATTCTATTTTCATATATTTTAATTGGGGTGGAGAAAAGTAATGAAGAATTTTTTTCCTTCATCATAATAAAGAAACTGTAATGAAAATTGGAACCTTACTAAAGAATTTTTAGAAAGTCTTAATAGAGCTAACATTGTAATAAGATTCAAGAAGGTACGAGAAGAAATGAGAAGATTTGATAAGCACTTAATAAGTCAAATATGTATCTAAAATTCAAATGGAATTGTTTAGGTGAAAAAAATTAAGTGGGAAAACTTTTCAAAATCCCTACTAAACCATTTTTGTCTCACCAATAAAAGGATGAGAGTACTTTTTAATTTTTAAAACTTGTATTATTCATGGCTGAAGAGAGAAGTATGAGAATTGAAAGTTGTTAGAGATAAGGAGTTTATACATTGATAATTCATGAGATTTTTTTTTGAAAAAATAAGGAATATTTTATTCAGTGGGATATCAGACTGGATTGGGTCATCAGACTGGGAAACTAAACTTAGATTTCTGGACTGAGGTAAAAGTAGTTCTGAATTGTTTCAGCGGTATTTAGGAAGACTTGTTTTATCAAACTAAACAATCGGACTAGGGAATCAGACTAGGGTATTAGACTTTTTATAATTACAAAGACTAAATAATTTTTTACATGTTTTTAGGTAGGAAAGTGAAGAATGGTTTTGAAGAATATATTTTTGAAAGTTGACAATGTATAATAGAAATAGGTTTTAAATCATCTGGTGAAAGTTTTTTAACTTTTTAAACAAACTTTTATTACATCATCTCATGATACATGAAGCACAAGCACTATTTTATTGATCATAGTTATACAAAAGTGTGAGGAAACATACTACTTATTTTATCCACACAATAGGATTTTTTTTCTAGTGGATAGTGTGGTATTGGATTATTTCTAACCCATGCCAAGGATGTAGCTACTCTTGAAAAATTGATCCTGGTTTGTAAATCTCATGTTCTTTACTATAATGCATTTGGAATTGGTTTTGGATTAGTGTGATGAGGAAGGAGTTGGTAGTAGCTTATGGTACATTTCATCTATAAAACCATGAATGAAACTATCCTACCCATGACTTGGATATTGAATTTTTGGTCCACTCCTTGAAATTATAGAAACATTATCTCTTCAGTAAGTGGTTTCTTGTCTATACTAGCCATAATATCCTTCTCTATATCTTCAAAAATCAGTAACTAAATGTGAGGAAGGGGTATAGGGTAGAGTACATGTATGAATTTTAATTTGTGGTAGATTATAAACTATGTAAAGGTAATATTGTTTTAGATGTACTTATCCATAAAAGATAGGTATCTTGGGATCTTGGTGAATAGCATTCAGTGGAACAGTGGCACCATGTGAACTTATTAGTTTACTGGAGGATAAATTCTTTTGGTAACTGGGGATCGTTGAAATATTCCCCATTAGTGGATATATATTCCTTAGTATACTGGGTAAATGTTGGATAGGATATTGACCCATTGTGTGTGGTGATGTGGGAAGAACTAGGTAGTGGTGACTTGATAACTAGTTGGTTATTGGATTGCGATGAATTGATCCTTTTTCATGTGAGATTTTTAGTCTTGTATTCCATCAAGGAGGGGATGATAAAATACCCACATACCTAGAAATAGTTATTACATTCTAGGGTGAAAATGATTTACCACAACTTCATGAAATAGTCCTAGTGGGTAGGGATAGAGAGAGACATTGCTGGATTCATTCCATGATACCTTACCTGCTAAAAGATAATAGTTGAGAACCTATTTCCTGGTGGTTTGATCCATACACTTCCAATACCCATGTGGAAGTGGTAGGAAGTCATGATGTACTATTTTATGGATTTACCTGGGGCCCCTAGGAGTTGTGACACTATGTGAGTGATTTTCAATTAGTTGGTGAAAGTTTATCATTTCTTACTAGTCCATGAGACCCAATCCATAGATGATATGGGAAAGATGCATGTTGGTGATATAGCATGATTATATATAGTAGTCTTGATCACTGTATCTGAAATAGATTCACATTTTATTTCAGTGATGAGGTAGGACTTATTGAAGTCCTTAGAGACTCTACGGAGATTGAGGACAACATATCTTCTTGGAATAGATAGATAGTTTGAGTGGAAAATTCACATACTAGAGGATAATATTTAGTATTGTTACATAGACTTTAGAGGAACTTGGGGTGATCACCTACCCTTGATTGAGTACACCTACCACAATATTTACCAGGATTCAATTCATATGGAATCATATAATGATCTTTATAAGAGTTCATTTCATTTACTATGTTGTTTTCATGGGGCTAGTGAGGTCATAGTTATAGGACCTAATATGGTACAAGAGACCTATAAGAGAGTTCGGTTGATTTAGAGGAGGTTGGTCACAGCTAAAAATTGAAATAATTCATAAGTTAAATGCTGGAGAAGACATTTGTATTTCACTATAGGTGACTAATTTTTTCTAATATTTACTCCTCAATTAGGTCACCAACATTTTAGGAAGTAAGATAAGCTAGTTTCATACTATGTTGGACCCTTAGAGATTATTGAGTAAGTTGGGATTGTATAATACCACTAGATATTCCATCATATCACCAAGGTATTAATGATTTGTTCCATGTTTCATAGCTTCAAATGTATATGCTCGATCCTATGCATGTCACTGGTATGAGGATGTTGACATGGATCCTTCTGCATCATACCTGGAGTTCTTAGTGCCTATTATATACCAGAGTAAAAAATTTCTTCAAGGTAATATGGTTACACTAGTCATGATTCAATAGTGTCATGGATAGATCTATGAGGAGACTTGAGAGTGGGAAAATAATGTTGGGTCTTAGTGTCCCAAGTTGTTTGAACATAACTATTAAAGGTACTTATCAAGGATGAGAAGTCATTAGAGAAAATTATATCATGCTCACTTTTTTTCAATATATAAAAAGTTTATGTTAATTAATTACATTGTTTTCCTAATGTTCTATCTTTGAAATGTTAGTTTTTTAGGTTCATATAAAATTTTTAGGGGGTCTTGGGTTGAGTGTATAAGGATTTAGAGTTTAAAGTATATATGGTGTCCAAAACAAATCAATCAGCTCACCGGTGGGGGTCTATCATCTCTCCATTGGATAAAGAATAATGATTGGAATTATTATAGACACATTGTTCAGCTAGAGTCCAGTCACTGGATAGCTCATGGTGCCACCATCCAGCTAGGGAGTCCCACCAGCTTACCAATGCACCTAATTGAGGGGTGAAGTTAATCTTACCTATGGGTTTTAATTATATATGGTTTTCCTCCTTATTTAATATCCAAATATAGCCCCCTTGATCCAATTTTAAATTAAATAATTGAATCTTGGTCTATAATTCTCTCTCATCTATATCCCCTAGATCCATTAACCTTTGACTAATACAGTAGTGTTTGGAGAGAATATTATTCTTAGATCTGTGACATTTTACTATTATTCATTGTAAAATTAGCATATATCTATATTGGATATAATTTTTCCTTGAGGATCTGGTGATGAATCCCACCTTTATCCATATATTGGTGGTGTATTTAGTCTTTTGAAAATGTTTTTTGATTTTATTGAGATCTACCAATGACTACAGACATTCGATGGGTATTTTTTCTTTAGTAATCATCTTAAACCTATTCTTGATTGTGCATTGATGATGGAACTTTAATAAATTGATGATATCTTGGTAGATTGGTAAAGTATTCTATCTTTTTATAACAACTCCTTTGACTGGAGTTATAATTATCAACAACTGTGATGTTTTTTGTAAAGTGTTTATTGAAGATTTTTCATGGTACCTTCTTTTTATTTAATCAATTTTCTATTGAAATATTAATCATTTAGAAATTATCATTCAATAATCCCAATTCCCTCTTCTAGAATCATCAATGAATTATTGATATATCCTTTGAATATATATTCGGTGTTTTAATGACATTTCCTTTTACATATCTCGTAATTGGTTCATTTAGAAGACTCTTTAAGGTATTTAATTATAGAAAGACCTTATTGACATGGAATTCCCTTGAGTCTATATTAAAAACATTTTTTATAAACTATGATCATAATATAAATCCTTAACGAGTGATCAATTTTCAATGGGTGTGAAACATAGTTTGGTCTTTAATACTTGATGAACCTCGGTGTGCTTATTCAATAACCTTTAGGTAAAAATTTCCTGACTATTTATGTCCTTTTTTATGATGTTTTCATGACATGCTTGTTCATGATTAATAACCCATGGTAGTTGGGTGTTTTCATGTGGGTGTATGAGTGGCCTTGGAACTTTGATTGATTGTTACATTATGGATGTATATAGCCACTTAATAATTTTTCTTAATGTGACTTATTATTATTTGTTATGATGTGTAATTTCTTGTGGTATTTTATAGGTTGTGGAACCTTGATTCATGTAATAGGGTGATCAAGATTCTCAGTTTTGTTTAGACCACCCCTTGGAGGAGGAGCATGAGGATGTGAAGATAGCTACAGATGATGGATAATTTGATGGTATGGGTCAGGTCACAGACATGCTTATTGATGTGGGAATAAACCATGCCTGGGATAAGATTCTATCGGCTTCAGGCTAAAGTAGGAGAATTCCATGTATGGTTAATGTGTTATCTAATTATGTCAAGCATGTTGGGTAGGATTTACCATCATTCATGGATGATAAACCCCATATGGAGGTGCATGTAGTGTTCCTGATAATGACCACCATCAGGGTGGGGCATGTGGTGTTTTCTTAAAGTTGGAACTTACTTGACAAACATTGACATCTTTACCAGCATCATAGCGAAGCATATAGGGCAAGGGTTTTTGGTGGCTTGGTTTGCACACAAATAATTATCACGTTTTTTATTTTATGTTTATTTGATAATTTATTTATTTCATGACATACACTATTATATATAATGTGAACTTGTATTAAGAATTCATTTGTAGTGTCCTACTAGATTTATTACTCACACACTACACGAGAATCTCGATGCACATGCATGTTTCAAAACCAAAGATACAGTGAAGGGAAAGTTCCCTATGGAAGGGAGTTGAGTATATGGATTCTTGGAGTTAAAGTGATGTTGGGACACACTATGGACTATTACTTCTACATTTATTATCATTATTTACATTATGATACATTGGTTTTATTTTCCACACTAGGGGTCAGTTATTTTGAATGTATAAATTGTTTCCCCTAAGATAACACTTATTCATTTTGTTTATTCATATTAATCTGATTATTATATTTTATTAATTATTATTTTTACAAGTATAAAATATTGAGGGTATAGTCTCCACATATATTGACTTCAGACCCACATTGCTATTCAGCAGCCTCATGTGTATGGGGGCGTGTATGAGGTCTTGTGGATATCTGGATCAAAATTAGTGGTTCAGGTAATGGAATTACAAAACCAATCAAGGGCCTCATAAATAAATATAATTTTATATGAAATTAATTTAAAAATAATAAGAATATCATAACTTATTAAATAAAATTACATCATATAAACACCAACATTGATCTAAGTAGAAAACAATTCACCTTTAATAGTGGAGAAAAAATTCAAAGGAACCACAATGAAACCTAAACACCCAAATATTTATGATTAGATAAATTCAAATCCTAAATCTTAGCACCATGGCCATTGATGTTTTTTCACGAATAACAATCTAAGTAGAATGGGATGGTGAGGGAAATAAGAGAATAAACAGGGACATGCTTTCTGATTCCACTGGAAAAGGTAAAGATCTGGAATTGCATGTAAGGAAAAATAAGTTAAGACCCCCATTTAGCTCTAAAATGAGTTAGATTCATGGTATAAGGAGAAATAAGTGGTTAAACCCTATAAATTTTAAAAGGGGGGTAAATGGAAATTTAGGTAGAACCAATGTCTTAATATTCATTTCATCATAACATGGTCTTCCACCTCTATAGTATAAGGATCCTACCCAATCGAGTTCCACAACAAAGCTCTGAGCAACATGGTGTAGTGAAACTCCTCTGAGAAACCTGATGGTCCAACCTTCAGGTGACCCTCCATAGAAAAAATCAAATAGTGATTCTCTTTAAGTGTCAACATAATTCAGATACACCCGCCATGGTTTGTTGAGGACACCCACACCTAAAACACCACTCCTCAATGTTCAAAACATCTAGGGGAAATGGAAACTCAAAAAAGAATTAAATATCCCATAATCATTATATGAATATATATATATAGTGACATTAGGGTGTCTCAGTCACCATGTGGTATTTACCTCATTATTCATGGTCATCCAATTAGTGGGTTGAATGGATATCATGGGTCCCATGGAGCCTTATGTTTTTTAAGAGTTAGGAGAAAGACTCTTTCTAATCCACAACTCTAGGATAGAGGAAAATGATGATGTACTAGATACTACCTCTTCTCTTATTCATGTCTTTGGGATTTAAGAAGATTGATTATACTGTTTTATCCATAGAGATGTATGTTTTCTCAAGTACACTATTATAAAACTTTATCCCAGGAAATTGTATTTTCTAGGGAATTTAGATATGTATATAGCTTCTTAAATTAGATATGTGTATTTAATCTAGTAATTCAAAGATAGAATGAGAAATTTATTTTATCTATCATCTGAGGATTGGTGTATTTAAGGAGAATTATCGGATGGAAATAAATTAAAGTAAGTGAGATTTAACTTCCATTCCTTTTCAAAAAGAATGGTTATTTTGGGATTATGATTAAAAGTGATTCATAAGTAGAGTTGTCAAGAATGTGGATTTATTTGGTGATTACATCGTATGACATTATTTTGACTAAAAATCACATACTATTTATGTACATCGACACTATATGTTTATGGGTTCTAATAACTGGTTGGGATAACCATACTATGAATTGTTACACCCAACCTTAAATGTGAACTTACATGTTATTTCCCTTATGTCCATGTAGATCTACTAAATTTGATTATGGATGATCATGGTTCCTAGTGGTGGACAGCTATTAAGGATATCTAGTGGAGTGGATATCTTGCTATAATGGCCACCATCATATCATAGTGATTGGTATTACATCAACCTAGGATGTGAAATTGTATCTGGAGGTTCATTTGGTACATTTAACATTATATCATGGTTTTTTTAATATATATGCATATGTTACACTAATTTGTTTTATATTTTATACATTTCATAGAGTAAGTTGATACATGATAGTGGGTGACAAGTTGGTTTAGATTTAATGCCTCCCATTTTGTTTGGATACCTCAGGGTTGGTCACAAACTCCTTTCCTGGTGGGGATGGTTTTAAGGAATTCACCTACTAATGAGATAGGATGTGATAGATAGTATCACAGTGATAGTATGAAGATTGGACTTAGGAACATTTTAGTATTTTATTGAGATGGTTTAGACCAAGCCTTACTAAAAAAATCTAGTATATATAGAAATGATAGGGAACTTTTTGATGGTTGTGATGACCAATATATTTTTGAGCATGACTATATTGATAGAATTTGATTAAGACCATAGTATCTAAACTAGGATACTAAGAGGGATCACGCATCATATATATCTAATAAATTATTTTTTAATTTCATGATTGATTTTATTGCATCTGTGGATAGTTTATATGGACTGGACTAGCAGAGGATTTATCAATATCATCACCATTTTTGTGAGTTTAAGGTATATCTATTTTCTAGAAGATAGTGCATATAGACTATTAGGATTTGGTTTTTTTGATATCAATGGTTTCAATGATGAGGTTATATAGAGAACACAGATTGTGCATTGTGGTATGGATCCAGATAATAATTTTATAGGACCCAATCAGATTCAGATAATAATACTCTTATGTGGTGGTATCAATTCCTTAAAAGATGACTGGTATATTCATTAATGTATTCTAAATTTTATTCAATTCTTCTCTGGGTTGATTAAAACCTTGATATCTTGATTGAAATATATCTAAGATTCCATGAAAATATGTGTTAGTTTGATATATATGATATCTATTCTACATCAATTGGAGTTCCATAGGTTCATTTTTTGAAAATTGGGACCCTTGTTATTAGAGTATCATAGTGGAAGCATAATTGGAACTAAAATATTTCTAGTAGTGATTGATATTATTACAATGAATTATTTTCATAAGATTAATTACTCTAGATAAATGGTATATATAATTCTCTAATGGTAAATAAATAATTCATTTATTATAAATTTCTATACTAGAGGACTCTATGAGGATATTTATTTTGATGATTCTCATTCAGGTTGGGACTATCTATGGATTTGAGTTATATTTATGCATTGGGTATGTAATATTAATATTAGTTAGAGGACCATAATAATATTTAATTTAGATAATTATGATAGAATTTTCAATATCTCTATCTTTACTTTGGTGTTATTCTAGAGCCTGTCATAGACTATTTAGGTAATTTATATTTGGATAGAATGTCCAATTTGGATATAGTGATGTGGTTCATGGTAAATTATCTACCATTGTGTGTCATGGTTAAGAGATAAGGATGCATACGAAATATCTTCTTGGAAGTAGTATCCATAGAAAAGTGATGATGATCTAACTCAACCCTCATATAGTTACTTAATAAATTTTAACAGACCATATTTAGTGGGGAATAAATTCTATAAAAGTTATAATCAATTATGAGATATCACGATTGTGGTGTGAGGGTGATGACAGTGAATAGTAGAGGAGGCCATTGTTTTCTTCTTTCTAAAAATTTATAGATAGGGTTAGTTCATCCTGCCGAGTGAGCTTATGGAAAGTAATAAAACAACATTTTCTAGCAGTGAGTGATTCATGTGCATTAAAACCTTATGTGGTTGTTAATAGATTGCAATTATTTCTAGGTAAATGAAAGTAACAAGTGTGATGAACCTATATAGAGTAGTGGGAAGTGTCTCATGGGAATGGGAGGAATTTTGGTAGATGTTATCATTATATTGAGTTATAATTTATCTATAATAAGTACTTTACTTTAAGTAAAAATGTTGCGGTGAAATAGATGAAGTTTTTTTCTATGAATATATTTTAAATTAGGGCCATCTAGAATTGATTTATTAGTTAGTTTTTATTTTTCCAATGTTCATTGGTTTCATTGTAAAGATATGATAAATCATTTTCTATTTTCTATTTTATCCTTCAAGGCACCCTCAAATATCCTTGGAGTGGGGTCTTATCTAGAATGAAAAAAAATGTTTTAAAGATAATTTGAGATAGTATTGAATTGTTGTTCAGATCCTGTGAATTTTTAATTAAGGGATTTTTGGCTACTGATATATAAAATGTTGGCGGTGTTGGTGGTTGGTATGTGTTCTCTTTTTTGGTTAAGATTATGGGGCTCCTTTAATAAAATATTAATCGAGTATTTGAGAACTTTTAGTTCTATTTTAACTCATATAGATTGGTTGATAATGATAATGGTTATAATAAAATATATATTCATTACAATCCTTGAGCCTTTATTTAATGGTTGGTTGGTTCACACTCTTTCTAATAATGGGTATTAATTGTTGATGAGGTATAGAAAAATGTGTTGAGAGAGACGCATACTTTTTAATGATTATACTAATAATATATTTAATTTTTATGGATTATTATTCATGTAAGTGGGTCTTTTTGGTTGGTTGTGTAATAATACAGACATAGACATACCTTGTGTTGGATATGATTTATTATAGGCATGGTTTTTAGAAATTTAATGTTTATCTCAAGTTCATTTGGGTAGAGGAATGTTTCTTAGAGTAAACTCTTGAGTTGGTTGTCTAGTTGAGGAGAGATAAATTTGAATTTAAATTCTACCTCAACATTGTGGTGAGTCTTTTTGTATTTTGGGTTGTCTACCTATTTACTCAGTAAATTATATTTTTTTACTAGTAATCATTTAAATGTTTATTTCTTTTAATATGGTAGGTTGATGTATATGATGAATGATTTGTTGGTGGATTGTCTCTTTTTTAGGATAATAAGTTTTAAAGTGAAGAGTATGCAATTGTATGGGTTTTCACTAAAAGGTGTCTTTTTCTACACTCAACGCTAAATAATTATTACATTTTTTAATATTTATTTTCGATAATTGAAGGAAAATGATACGATTTAGGATTTTTGATTGATTTCCAAATAGATTTTATGAAAAAATATTAATTTTTAAATCAAAAAGGAAAAATAGTTAATAATTCTAAAATGGGGTTTTTGATTGGGAAATATACAACATTTTTAAGTTTAGAATTGGGTGTTTACCCATGGATTATATTTTTATTAATTTTAAATTGATGTTAGGTTGGTGTGTAGAGATGCCATTGATTTTTTATTGAATTACTAAAAAATTAACTTTTTATTGATTTTACCAGATTATTCCTCCAATATAAGTAATTTATGAACAATTCGAGTAGGATAGAGTTTATGGGAGAATGGTTCCACTATAGAGGAACCACCAGAATGAAGGGATCATTGTCATATGATTGTTTTATTTTCATAGAAATGATATAGTTCATTATTCGATGCATGTATTTTAAAGATTCTTATAGATTTAACTCAATGATTTCAAAACCCTTTACTTCATCATCTGAATAATAAAAACCTCCATCAATTATTTTTATGATTTTGAACACTTGTATATTTTCAACATTTATAATATATATTTGGTATCATATACCCACCAAACTCAAATAATTTTTTTTATAACATCAATACCTGACATGGAATTTATATAGAGTTTCTAAGAATCTTCAGGTATCCTACATAATTCTATCAAATAGAACCATTGTAACACATTCTTAACATTACATTTAATGATTCATTATTCTTAATTGGATACTTAAGGAAACATTATTGAACTTTACAACTAATGTTTCTTCTTTTGAGTTGAAATTTTAATGATTCCTAATATTAATACAACACTAAAATCTAGACATGTGATACCCAATTCATTTATCTTCAACACTTTGAAAAAATAGAGAAAAATTTTATTAAAAACATTATGAATGTCATAAAATTTTTAATTGTGATTGTAAAATGAATTCCATATCTCAAAAAAGCTATAAAGTAACACTCTAGTCTCTATATGTCATTAACACAACCAATCATATTGAGGATATGAGTGGAGGGTAATGTTACTCTAGTGATCTTGAATTTCCAAAATTCCTTTGAAACAATAATTGAATCCTTTTATGTATATAATAAGAATTTAGATGAAGTCATTGAACAACTTCAATAGTTTTATACTAGAGAATGATTTACTCTCACACATAGAGTTTTTAATTTCTTTCTTAATATTGATTCTAAAATGTTCAAACCAATCTAGTTGATTGAATCCTTAAAAAAATTAGATGAGTACCGTGTTTCATGTTCTTTTAATAAGTTATTTTATTAAATGATCTTCTATGAAAATGATGGGACCTTTTAATTACATCATATTAATTAGTGTTTCAATATCCATATTTTGCAAAAAAATGGGTAGTTTTAGTATTTATCCCATCGCTTAGATATATATAGACAATCATATTGATCATATCATATATAAATATTGGATGATTGAGGGTAAAAAACATTTCCCAATACATTATATAGATAAACTGAGAAGTATACCTACTGTATCCTTACTAAGGGTTTCTAAAATAAGTGTATCCCAGTGAAAATATTGAAACCGGGGTACATAACTCTTAGTGTCACCTCATTACTTTAATACCTTAATTAAGACAATCTAGAGGCACCAAATTCGGTCTGAAACTAGCAAATTGGATGATTGAGGTTGTGAAAAGTGTTTAATTTATAAGTAATCTGACCCTTAATATTTTATTAGAGTATTTTAATATCATTGTCTTATCTCGTGTATCATATCTAAATGTATGCACACATTTAAATATTTAGTTTGGAATATATTTTCATTCCACAAAATAAATATGTTCAACCCATATTGATGTGTAACACTTCACCTGACTTATGAACAAACTAAATTCTTGTTATAAATGAACTAAATAAATTATCAAATGAATTTGACTCCTTAAATACATATTTGATAATTTAAAGAAGAAGTTTAACACCTTAAACAAAATCCTTTATTAAATTATAATATAAAAAATTATATTTATGACTAATAAATAAGGAAATAAAATAAATGAATGAATAATTCATATATTCCAAAATCATATATAAATTTATTAATTATTCATAAATAAATTATAAAAACTTCATAATTTAAGAAAAGTTAAACATAAAAAACTAACTTTTATCAAATGTAAAATTTTCATATTATAAAATATATCATTTTAATAATAAGTAATTCATATTTTATAAATATGTTACATTTGTGAATAATTTTAATATCAAATAATAACATCTAATAAATTATACAATCATTTACATATATCACACATTTTTCTAAAATAAGGTTAATATTGTAAATATTTTACATTTACATTTTTATCTAATCATAAATCAATATAAAAACTTTTTTCACCTTATTTTAACTTTTTAAATTCACTTTATACCATGATAACATCTACTAAAATATTTTTGGTATGCTTTAATACCCCCACCCCACTCGGATTCAATGATAACCCTCTAAGCCTATGCTGGTGAATTTTTTTTTAATTTTAATAAAATTATAAATTTCTTTAATATTATCTCCACCATGGATTATACTATGGAATTTTCTTACCCTTAGTGACAATTATTTTCATGGTAAGAACCACAATAATTTTTTAATCTGTTTTAGGGGAAATCCATTTCGATTCTAATCCATTTAAACAAATAGTTTCACTTATCTAAACTATTTTTGGTAGGAAAACATCAGTCCTAAAAAGGATTAGTTAACATTCACTATGATTTTAAATTTCACTATGGTTCCCACTACCATGATGAAGAAATCTTCTGACCACATTGTTATTTAGTCGATTACGATGGTTTATTTTTTGTTTTTTTTTATGATTACATTCATGGTTGTTTTTTATATTATATTACATGGTGTTATAACTTCTATAAGAATCATGTTTATTTAACACTAGAAAATACCATGTTCAAGAACAACCAAGAACTAAAATGACCATTTTGAAGTGGTGATATTGGGGTTTATTGAAGACCCATTTTCCAATGTTCGTTATCTATTTGTAAATCAAACCATATATTGTTCAATGAACTTGGAAACAACTAAATGATTTCATAGGCATGTCTAACATCCAAAACATAGTGTAAGAACTACCCCAAAACACTTTTAATCCAAAAATATATATATGTATTTGGATTAAATGATAAAATTAGGATTTAACTATGTACTTTTCTCAATGAAGACATAGAATTTCCGAGAATCAAATAAAAATTTGATTGAGATCACTGGGGAGTAACGAAATGGTTCCTCAATCCAAGGGTATCCATGGGTTATGTGAATCACCCAATTCTCAAGTATAAAATATCTTCAATCCATGATCATTTAGAACCATTAGTTTAAAATATATATATAACAAGATATTAGAAGTAACTTTGTTTCAAGGAGTTCTATTTAGGATCATTAAGTCTAATACTTATAGAAAAAACTATAAGGATATGAACAAGTTTATATAGGCCTTCAAGAACCCAAATAGTTAGCCAACATTCATTATATGTTTCATAAACATATCTTAACATTAAAAGTCTTTGTAACATTCAGTTTGATCCTCTATAAATTAATTTAACATTTAAATTGATGTTTATAACATTCAAACAATAAAAATTCACCATCAAATAAAAAATAAATAGTTATAATATCATTTGAATATTTACTAAATTAATTCACTCATGTTATCATATTGTATGATAATACCATGCATGATCCACTAGGAAATTGTGTCTTAAACAACACCATATAGAACCCAATTTTATACCAAAGTGTGGTCAAAACTATCACATTTTAGTGGTTCCCTTAGTACATAAATCAAATAATAAGTTGGTGGAATCATTCTAATAAATATTAAGATGGTGTGGATTAGCTAGAATAAATATTGGAAGTTTCTTAAGATACATTCAATCACTCAAAAATGACTTATAATGGGGAAGGTAGTATCTTATTTGTTATTATTGGCCTATTTAGATAATTGAATAAAAAATTTATCTACTATTGAATTATAATTCACTTTATACTAGTTCAGTAAGTTTGAATCCATCAAGGATGATATAATGGCTTCATTTCTACACAATAAGTATTGTGACTTGATTGTGATTGAGTATATTGTTGTGTGTAATCCTCTTACCTGAGATGTGATTCAAATTTTGTAGATAGACATCGAATTTAATGTGATGATACATTGATCTCTCATACATTCACCCTCTGACTAGGGCTATAGTAGGATGATAGTTGACTCACCATTCTCACCCAATGTTATAGGAAATGTTGGACAATGACTAGTGAATATATCTTCCCAAACTCACCCACTACAATAAGATTATATAGATAAAATATTTATAGGACATATTAATATATTTTTAATTCTTATAGCATCACCGATACAAGATATAAATAGATAGGTAATTCCTATAGTATTCCTATTAGAAGGAAATGATGGATAGGATATTTGGAGATTGGTAATTCCTCCAACATCCCCTTATACAAGAATAAAATGTATGATAGATCAACTAAATAGTAATACTTTTATGCTCCCATAACATTGGGATTGATACAGAAGATGAAAAACCAAATATTATCTTTTCTCTTACACATAGATCTGGAATTTTGGATATTCATTTATACTTTTACAAACCTGTATATATTAATTTCCTCCAGTACTATGGTATATATCTTTATCCTATGAAATGTGTATTTCCAATATAATACTAACATGTATAAAACTACTATAATTGAAGATCTTTATTTACTTCATTACAATATATATTGTAAGAAACATGTATTTTCTTCATTATCTCTTGATTTGTGCATCTAGGGTGAGCTATTGGATGAAATATATATGAAAGGATATGATATTTTATTGTTATTATTTTTCCCAAAATCATTATTATTTTGGGTGTGTGATAAAAGTTATCAATGAGTTAATTGATCGGGAATTTGGATTTTTCAATTGATAACATTGGTTAACATTGGGTTTCTTGTAATTTATTTATGATTGATTCACAAAAACACTATATGTTTATGGGGTTAGCTCACTACATTACAGAACAACATTAGGTATTGTTATCCACACCCCTATATTCTCAATTGTGCATTTTTCTCCTTGTGTATATATAGATCATCTCATATAAATTATAGATTTCCATGTAGCATAGAGGTGGATGGTTGATGTGTATGGTTGGTGAAGACGATATCTCATTATGATTACCAACACCATGTCATTAATAATCTAGCTTGTATATATTCAGGATGTGATGTTATATCATGCGGTTCATTTATACTATTTCACAGTGTATATTGGGGGGAATATGTTATATATATATATATGTTACATTATATAGTTTCATATTTCAGGAATTTCATGGAATATTTTTATATATTATAGCATGGGACTGGTTGATTTAGAGGTAATTATTCTCATGTTATACGGTTAAGTCAGTATTGGTCGCTCGCTCCAAATCTATTGGAGGTAGGATTTGGGATTTAACTTGCCTATGAGTGGAGATGTGATTCTATCATAAGGATACGTATGATAATAGATATGTTTTCCTATTAAACATGGTTTATAAGATTTATAAGTTATATAAAAACTTGAAATAGTTCAATTTTATTGAATTTCATAAGAAATTATCAAAGATACATTATGGTGAAGAACTATCTGTTATAAAGTTCAATTTCTATAACTTTGAATTATAGGTATCAAATACCAGATATACATCAATAATTTATGGTAATTCATATATTCTAAAATAATAAAATAATTCTATTATGGTATAAGTATACTTGTGAAAAGTTAATAGAGAACTTATTACTACATTATAATTAGGGACAATTAATTTTCTTCTTCTTATTATATTGTTGTAATCACTAGAAAAATATTATCATTGACCATCAATAATAATAATAAATTGTATCTTTCCAAAATTTTTCATGTTTTCATTTGTAATAGGGAATAATTATTAATATACTTATATTTAAAAAAATGTTTTATGGTTCTGATAACTTTTTTAAGGGATTATATATATTGTATTTTTTTAATCTTATCTATAATGTAAATAATAAAAAGGTCAAAATAAATGATTTCAATTATTATTATCTTTGATTTGATTTACTAAGAAATATAAATAATAATCACTTCACACTACTTCATAATTATGGATTATTATATTCCAATTATTATAAATTATTTGATAATTGTGAATAATATATTTTAGGTAAAATGAAAAAATATCCTTTTATGGGTAAATTGAAAAGAGTGGTTGATTTATTTAAATACCTATATACTATTATATATGCTTACCTTGAATAATGAATTTATTAAGTATGGGTATATGTATATAATACAATAAAATTATGAACATTTTTACATATTTAAAAAATGAAAAAAACACCAACTTGGAAAAACTCTGAAAATAATTCAATCTGATTGAGGTGGAGATTATTTGATAAATTAATTTTGTGACTATATAGAAGATTGTTGTATTTTAACACAACTCAATCCACTTGTTACATAATAATTAAATGGTATATAAAAATAGATAAATCATAATTTGTTAGACATGGTCGAGTTAATGATGATTCATGCAAACATTCTTATTTCCTTTTGTTGTCCTGCTCTAGAAATTTCATTGCCAACAATAAACTATATTCCATCAAATCCTATTCAAAAACACCACTAATATGTTGATTAGGAATAAATATGATTTGTATTCAATGAATATTTAAGGTTGCACGTCATATGTGATATGTATTAGCTCAAGTAAACATAATCCCAAATAAGATAAATGTTTATTTATTTGTAATCCCAAATAGACATATTTTTATTATCTTTATAATCCATTAGAGTACAATTTTTTTGTATCTAAACATGAAATATTTATAGGAATAAAATTTATTTCAAACACAACTAGTGGGAGTAAATTTAAAATTAATAAATTTTATGACCAAAAATGATGATTTTATTCCAGGAATGTATGACTAAGAAATAAAAAGGTTTGTGTAAAATTTATCAACTAAGTATACATAAGAACGAAAAATGTCTAGTATATTTCATCAACAACTCAAAAAATATAGATCTATCATTTTTGATAATGGTAATGTAATATTCATAGAAGATGATTGAACATATAATAAAGATAACATCATGTGTTCTATCTTAGATAAAATTTTAGAAAAAATAGAATATGAAATGGAATCCATGTACACTAATAAATTTTTGAAAATGTAGATACACCGGGTGGCATAAAAATAATTAGGTGTAAGTACACATTTCATAAAAATTATAAAATGGATATTTTAAGATTCCATATATGATTCTATCTTGATAGATAAAGTTTTTAAATAAATTTACAGTATTCAATATAAATAAATGGATTTTATTAATGGTTTTAATAAAATCCATTCATATTTTTTATTCATAACAACATATTATTAGTATGAGATATATAAATTGTTTTAAAAAACTACATTCTATTATGATAATTTATTTTAGGATGTGTTGATGGTAAAAAATGATGATTTTAATGTTCATAGAAACTTTAATAATATTTTCATAATTTATATATCTATTTATAGATTGGAACAAGCCTCTTGATAATGAAATATTCATTTTGATTAATCTATTTGGGGGTTTGAATTAATAAAAAATAAGGATGAATCTTGTGTATGTAAACAGGTTAGTTGGTGAATACTTATATTATTAATGTTTCTGGTTGATGACATGCATCTCATAAAAATAAAATTCTAATGTTACAATCCATGAAAAAATCATTGGGACATTTCTTCTCAATAAAGGATTTTGGTGAAGAAACATACATAAAAGGAATGAAGATTTATATATACCGTGCTTTTCCCTGATCAAAACAAACACATTTTTAAACATTTAAAAAATTATCATGGAAAACTATAAAAAGTGTTATTTACCATTGTTTCATGTAAATTCTTTCAAGATCATAGTTTCCTTCAAAAATTTAAGAATAATAATGCATGATTAATATTCAGAATACTTTATCTATTTGATCATTTGTGTATTATATGTTTTTACTCTTCCTGATATATCTTATAAATTAAGTACTATTATTAAATACAAATAAAATCCTTCTATAATTAATTTGGTAGTTTAAAATAATATTCTTAATTACTTCAGAAAATCTAAGGATGTGTTCCCATACGTTTTTTAGTGAGGTGTCTCATATAGTAATGAGTTACACAAATTTTTGTTTTCGAACTACTATAGATGTATTTATATCTTAATATTGATTTTGGTTTTACCTAAATAGTGAATTTAGAATCTATAAAAGTTTTATAAAACCTATAATTACTAATTATAAATTAAAAACCTAATATACTTTATCAGTTGATGTGCCTTAATATATTGTTTAGATTTAAAATTTCATTACAAAACTAAGGGTTATCCCAATAATCATGCACCCAATTGAACTATGATGTGATGATATTACTATCACACCCCAACCTCAAATACTTATATATTTTATTCTTTTATTGGTCTTTTATATTTTGGTTAGGGTTCGGGTTTGAGTCCTAGTAAAAAATTACTATTTTTTGAAGTTTTTTGGAAGTTTTCCACGGGAAGAACAGTTACTGCATAGTTAGTGATAACGGTGCTACTGATATAGTGAGGTAGAACCAACTTCATGGCTTGCTTATGGTTTTGTGTAGGTTCTAGGTAATCATGCGAGGGGTTTACTATAGACAGAGAGGTCCTCATGGTTACTACATGGCTTGACAAACCATGTGGATGTGTCAGGTCATTAAATATCCTATTTTTTTTCCTCTCTCCTCTATTTTACCCTACCATAGGATCCTCCTCCTCCCACTCATTTTGGCACACCAGAGGGTCCTCCCTAACCCTCCTCCTTTTCCCCCAATCATCCTCGGTTTCTCCTATATTGGATTTAAGGTGAGTTTTAGGGTTTTATTCCCATTTTTACTCCTCTTTCTTTTCCCCTATTCTCTCCTTTGTTTTATTTGGGGTTTTCTCCCTTTTTCCAAACCCTAATGGTTAGGGTTTTCATGTGGGTGGTGTTTCATTTGATTTAGGGCATGCAGATCATCCACAAGGCCCCAGTCTCCCTCCCCATGATGTTTGTTCCACCTGCACATGTTTTTGGTAGGCATTTCCAATTTTCCCATTCCTGGAACTCTCTACGAGCACTTGTATGTTTTCAATTAGTTTTTAAATGTTATTCACACCTCAAAAATATCTATTCATTAATGCAAATTGGGGTTCTCTATTGGTATAACTTATTAAAAATATACTTCTAAAGTGATTTGTGAGAAAGACCTAGGTTTAAGGCACCTAGGATGCATGTTATAAATGATCTTGTTCTATTAAAGTGGAATTTGGTTTTTATGAAAGGTTTATACCTTATAGTATTTTTTGGTTTGTGAATTTTTTTTGGTGTGTTTGATATGGTAATTTTATGGTTTTATAGTTATATAGAATTGTATCGGAATGGTTTTATGGTTCTAACAGGGGTTGTTGTGTTTTGTTTAATTAATGTAAGTGATGGGTTTGTTTTGAAATAAAGTGGTGATTTTGTTAATACGGTTTTTTAGGGTTCTATTTGACATTAAATTGGGCCGTTGAATATTCCCTCAAATGAAGGTGGTGTTCTAAAAATGATGTTCTTTTAAATCCTTTGTTTACTAAATGGTTATTTTCTTCTAAATGGGGTTGGGTCCCTTTTTTGGTTTCTAAAAATGATTTAGAATGGAATATCAAATGGTTTTTATCGTTTAGCATTAAAATGATCTTTGGTGTACGTTTAGAAAAGATAATGGTCTCTTTGTATTTTGATGTGTGTTTGGAGAATCTATGGATTAAGGGCCCATTCAGCATTATAAATTTAAAAGTTCTGTTTATAGGTTTTTTTGATATGTGCATTTTGAAATGTTGAGTTAAAGTTCCATTTGGCACTTCCAAATCAAATGTAATGTTTATTTTGACTTTTAGAAATAATTCAATTTTGAAAAATGTGTGTTCCTAGTTGGCAACCCAAAATGGTTTATGAATTGATTTGATCGTCAATATGGTATAGCATCTTGGTTGGAATATTGTGTGATATGTAATGTATGTGTATTTATATGGGGAACCTCTATAGAAGGGATTTCCCTTTATGGGTTATTGTATATTGGTGTTTGTGTTTGGGGTAGGAAAGTGTAGTGACAATAGCTGAGTTGAGTCATGTGTCTGTTGTCCTTCTACTTACAGAGTATTGTTACTTCCACCTAGGGTTTTTGGGTGTCTTATGGTTGATCGAGTGATGGTTGCTTTCTAGCCCCGATTAGATGGGTTAGTATTCTCCTAGAGTTGTAGATAGGCCAGTAGGGATGTTCTACTAGTGAGGCTAGGTTAGGATAGCTATTTGGTTATAGACGTAGGGGCTTTACCATATACTGGTAGGTGGTTCTTAACTAAGTATGTTTAGTGGTCTTCTTTGGATGTTTAGGATCACCCATAGGTAATAATATATTTCTTTTTTATTTTCTATTATACTTGTTTCCAGCCCGTTCTATTTATCTTCTTTTTTTTATCATTGTCCTAGATTTTTTTTATTTTAAAAATTTGAGTATCAAATGGAATTTGGTTTTAGAAATATGAGGTGTTGTGTGTTTTTTTTTAGAATATAGAAAACCGTATTTTCATAACTATATTTCAAACTTGTGTAAATGGATTTTTTTGGGAAATGAGACTCTTGGATTTGGTGGTTTATCTTGGATTTTCTATTGAACATTTTGGTGCTCACACCTATCCTATCTTTTTAGTAGTAGGCTTGGTTCTTATTCTTGTTCCTGGTTCATCTGCTCAGTGGTGGAGCAGGTTTGGTCTTGTGGTAGGTGGTGACAAGAGGTCACATGGAGATAGTGTGGTAGAGGTGTAGTTTTCTTGTTTTAGTTTTTCTGTCTATTCAGTTGTATCATGTATTTGACCTAGTTGTTTTTTTAGATCTAGTGTTTAGTTTCATTTTTTTCTTTGTCTGATCTGTTTTATTTATCTTGTCCTAGATGTTTCTTTTGGGATTAAATCATTCCAAAATTTATGTTTTGATTCCCTATACTAGTTTCTAACCCGTGGGGATTGGGAACTCCCTTTGGTCCATGTTGCGGACTAACTCGGGTGACTGGATCTGGTTTAACCTATGTTGATTCGTGACAAAATGGTATCATAGGAGGCCCTTGTTATTCTGGTATTCTGGTAGATGGAGACGAAGGTTATTGAGGTTCTAGAGGTAGGTTATGGGTCAGTTCTTGATCACCACCACTCCTGAAGAAACCTGATTTACCAAGGGTAGTCTAGGTTTTTAGTCATTTTCTTTGTTTTGGATTAAGGTATGATAACGGAGGAAATCCGATGTTATTTTGTGATTTCACATGGAGTAGTAACCCATGTGGAGTCCAGGTACATGTTTTATGTCCATCCTACTTGTTGATTCTTACTTGGGGTATGACTCGCTACCATTTTTTTGGGTTAATCAAAACTTCTAGTCCCTCATTCTGGTGGTTCATTGTGAGTTGTGCATCCTGGTTTTGGTGTTTTAAGCGGTTTTGAAAAAACAATGAGAATGGTTTTGGGGATGAGAGTGCTTTCGTCAAATGATTTTAAACTCATAAAGTGAATTTTAAAACTGAAAACGTTTTGGGTTTTGGAATTTGGTGAATGTTTATATTTTGATAAGGAAAATAGGTGAGTCACCTTTGGTAATCTTTATAGAAGATCACATGTGTGTGGTTATGTATAGATTGTGTGTGGGGGCACTTTTTCATGGATTATGTAAGTGGAAGTGGATGTACACACATGTGATCATTCATGGGATTCCATGGGTGCATTTTTAAACTATAAAGGATTTGGAGATGGATTTTTCCTTAAGGAGTAGATTTATGACTTATGAAAATTTGTTTTTTATCTGAAAAATGGACTTGGGATAAGGATATTTTATAATTTATATGAAAAATGGTGATTTTTGAAATGGAATGTTTTGATTATGTTAGTATTTTTTTGACTTCTGAGATGGTTGTCTCAGCTCGGGGGGGTGATTTTCGAAGTTTATTTTGGCTTGATTTTGGTTTTGACATATGTTACTCATGTTTTTCGGATTATGCAACCTATAAAGGTTCCTAATTTTTCCAATGAGTCGTGACCAGTTTCTATTTCCTTTCAGGGGTACCCTATTCTTCTAAGTGATAGAGGACTATTATACGGACAGAAGTGGTTTGAAGGAAGTGGATAGTGTCTTTGGGTTACTGGGAACTCCCAAGTTTGTTTAAGTTCATGCCATTTTGGTTTTGTAGAGGGTCTAGTTTTGGATCAGTGGAGGTTGTTCATTTCATCATCGTTAAGATTTGGGGTATAGTTGGTGGTAGATGGAAATCACAAGGGTTCCCCATCTGGTGAGGCGCATTCCATAGGAACTTGTCTTTAAGAAATTATCCTTGTTGACTCTAACATGTAGTTAGTCATATCACTTTTTGGTGTTCTATCCATATGGTCATTTAGGGAATACCAAGTCATTTTATTGCATCCCTCCAAAGTCTTGTCATTTTTTCGTCATTTGGGTCACTGAGGAGCATTTTTTTGGGATGTGTCATTTGAGGAGGAGTTGTAATTGGGTGATTCTCATGTCTGACTATGAGGCAAGATAATCTTCAGCCATCAGAGCCCCAGCCTTGGGTCTTCGGGTGAATCTCATGCACAGTCAGGGGTTAATGTGGGTGTGTTGAACCTCATCTTAGTTCTTATTTCCATAATGTTATATAAATTCTTATGTTTTCTCGTTCTTATCTTTCATTCATTGTAGTTCCTTAAATCTTTGATTTTTCTTAAGGTGAGTTTTTCTCTTGTGCGGGTTGTTTTAGTGGTGCTCGTTTGGGGATGTTTGGGATCTATGAGGTGGGTTGATGGTGTTTTGGGTCCACCATCTTGAATGAGTTCTTCTTGGGGGGTTTCCCCTTAATATTGTGGCTTTTAGTTGGTTTTTAGGATTTTTAATTCAGGTTTTGATGTGTTCTCCCTTATGCGGAGGGCTATTGGTTTTTCTAGGAAGTTTCCCCATTTTGGTGCCCTGGTATGTCAGGTCGTTATGTTATAGATTCTTCCATGTGAATCCTTGTGTTGGAGTTATTATGATTAAGATAATATAGTTGGCTTGGTTTTGGATTAAGAATTATTTGGTTTTCAGTTGCAGTAAGGCCGTTGTTTGGTTAGTATGAAATGGTTGGGTAATTTCGGGTTGGTATTTCTTATAGCCCCCCCTAGGGTGGTGCCTTTGGGTTTCATGTTTTTCAGGTTAGAAAAATCCTTATGGTGGGGAGAACCCTTCTATTTTCCCTACTTGTTTTGTGTTTTGTTTTCTCTTTGATCTGTCAGGTGTGACCTATGGAGAGTATGGTCATCTCAGGATTCATGGTTTCCCACAGTTTTGTTTGGGTATGGACTTGATTTTTTCTTAACTTTCATCTTGCAGACTTTTTGGGGGTAGAAAGTGTCTTTGGTGAGGATAATTGTCACACCCTGACCTCGTAAAATTATTTATTTTATTCTTTTATTGGTCTTTTATATTTTTTTTAGGGTTTGGGTTTGAGTCCCGGTCGAAAATTTCAGGTTTTTGATCTTTTTGGGAAGTCTTCCAGGAGAGAACAGTTACTGAAAAGTTAGTGATAACTGTACGGATGATCTAGTGAGGTAGAACTGACCTCATGGCTTGTGCATGGCCATGCAGTAGGTTCTAAGTAATTGTGTGAGTGTGATACTATAGGTAGAGAGGCTCGCACGGTTACTGCACAGTTTGGAAAACTGTGCGGACGTTCCAGGTCATTAAAAATCCTATTTATTTTTTCCCTCCCTCCTCTATTTTACCCTAACTCAGGATCCTCCTCCTCCCTATAGTTTTAGCACTCTAGTGGGTCCTCCCTATCCCTCCTCCTTTTCACCTTATCATCTGGGGTTTCTCCTCTATTGGATTCAGTGTGTGTTTTTTGGGTTTCTTGCCTATTTTCCCTCCTCTTTCTCTTCCCCTCTTCTCTCCTTGGTTTTCTAGGGGGTTTTATCCCTTTGGAAAAACCCAAATGGATTGGGTTTTATTTTGGGTGATGTTTCATTTGATTTATGGAATGAGGATTGTCCTAGAGGACCTAATCTCCCTCCCCATGACATTTCATTCCATCCGCACATGTTTTTGGTAGGCATTCCCAATTTTTCCCTTTCCGAAACTCTCCATGAGAACTTGAGTGTCTTAGATTAGTTTTCAAATTTTATCCGCACATTTAATATATCTATGGCTTGATTCTAATGGTTTTTCCTTGTTGGTATAATTTATTAAAAATATAATTCCAAAATTATTTGTGATAAATATATAGGTTTAAGGCTCTGAGGATGCTTGTTTGAAATTCCCTTGTTCTATTAAAGTGGAATTTGGTTTTTATGAAATTTTTATCCCCTATGGTATTCTTTTGTTTGTGAATTTTTTTGGTGTGTTTAATTTGGTAATTTAATGGATTGGTGGTTATATAGAAATGTCTCGGAATAGGTTTATTGTTTCAAAGGGGGTTGTTGTGTTTTCTTTAATTAATGTAAGTGATGTGTTTGTTTTGAAAGAAAGTGGTGATTTTGTAACGAAGGTTTTTGAGGGTTTTAATTGAATTTAAAGTGGTACATTGGATGTTGGCACATCCATGGGTGCACTATGTGCACACATGGATGTTCCCTCAAATGAACGTATTGTTCTAAAATTGATTCTCCTTTAAATACTTGGTTTTCTAAATGGTTCTTATCTTCTAAATGAGGTTGGGTCTCTTGTTTGGTTACTAAAAATTATTTAGAATGGAATATCAATGTGTTTTTTCCATTTTTCCTTGAAACATGGTTTTGTGTATGTTTGTAAATGATAAATTTTTGTCTGGATTTTGGTTTGTGATTGGGGAATGTATGGCTTAAAGGCCTATTAGGCGTTGTAAATTTAAAAGCAGTGTTTACAAGGTCTTTTGATATTTTCATTTTTACATGTTGAGTTAATGTCCCATTTGTCACTTACAACTCTAAAGTAATGTTTGATTTGAATTTTAGAAATGATTGAGTTTTGACAAATGTGTGTGCCTGGTTACAAACCCGAAAAGGTTTATGAATTGATTTGAACATCTATATGGCATAGCAGCCTGGTTGTCACCTTGTGTGATATATAATGTATATGTATGTATATGGGGCACCTCTATAAGAGGGATTTCCATTTATGGGTTATCATATATTGGTGTCTATGTTTTGCGTAGGCAAGTGCAGTGACGATAGCCGAGCTAAATCATGTGTTTGTTGGCCTCTTACTTATATATTATTGTTACTACCACCATGGGTTCTTGGGAATCTTGTAGTTGATCAAGTGACAGTTTCTTTCTATCCCGAATTAGATGGGTAAGTACCTTCTTTGAGTTATAGACAGGAAGAGAGGTATGTGCCACTAGTGAGGCTAGGTTAGTGAAGCTAGTTGGTTATGGACTTAGGGGCTCCACCATATGCTGGTAGGTAGTTCTAAACTGAGTATGTTCAAGGGTATTCTATGGATGTTTAGGATCCCCCATGGGTATTAATGTAATGATTTTTTATTTTTTATTAAACTTGTTTATAGTCTATTCTATTTATTGGATTATTTTTAGCATAGTCCTGGTTTATCTTGTTTTGGAAATTTGATTATAAAATGGCATTTGGTTTTATAAATATGAGGTGTCATGTGTTTTTTGTAGAATATTGAAAACCCTATTTTCATTACTGTATTTAAAACTTGTATAAATGGTTTGTTTTGGGAAAGGAGATTCTTGGATTCAGTGGTTTGTCTTGGCTTTCCTACTAAGGATTTCAGTGATCACACCTATCTTATCTTTTCACTTACAAGCTCTGTTCTTGTTTAGTTTCATGGTTTTATCTACTCAGTGGTGAAGCAAGTTTGGTCTTAAGGTTGGTGGTGACAAAGAAGTCACATGGAGATCGTGTGGAAGTGGTACAGAATTCTTGTTTTAGTTAATCTATCTATTCAATTGTATCATGTATCTGACCCAGTTTTTTTTAGATCCAGTTTTCAGATTTGCGGCATTTTTTGTCAGATCTATTTTATTTATCTGGTCTTGGATATTTTTTTGGCATAAATCATTCCCAAATGTATGTTTTGATACCCAGTAGTAGTTTCTATCCCATGGGGATTGGTAATTCCCTTCAGTCCATGCCGCGGACTGGCTTGGGTGACTGGTTCAGGATTAACCTGGGTTGGTTCGTAACAAGTAGAGTGACTACATAAGCAAAGGATCCTATGACTCACAAAATACTGAGAAAATTTATTCATCACTTTTATCTTAATCAAGATATTATTGATAAAGATAATATTGTGATGTATTATATATCTATAGAGGATAATATTTTCGAACTCTTAACAAGTCACATTATGAAACAAAATAATCAAATCCACACTAGTTCTTTGGTTATTAGAAACATGGGTGATTTGATTTATTGAATGTTAGATATTTTTAGTGTTTTTAATTAAATTTACTCAAAGTTTGGTTGTTATTGGGATATTTTGTATCATTTAATATATATTATTATTAATAATTTTTTATTAATTTATTTTTTATTGCATGGAATATAGAAGATGCTATGATGATAACACCCCTGAATATATATATTACAAGGTTATACCTGATTGATGGTCATCTTATTGTGTTGATATGTTAAGATTAATATGAGTAGGATCACTTTTATAGTGATAAAACTAATCACTCGTGAGATATGAGTCAGTGAATATATATTCAGAATAAATCTCTTAAAGTACACTAGATGGACTTTCATATATATATCATTAGTATTACTCAACTGAACATTGTTAATGGATCATTAGATCTGAGTATTTCAAATAGGTTCACTACTTGTGAGTTTAAATAATTGTATATCTGTCTAATGTATTCTAAGAATTTAGATTTATTTTAAGAAATTGGGAATGAAATTAATCAAGAAGAGTAATTAGAATAACAATTATATGATGTATCTTCCCATTTGATATGTTATGATATCATTTCCCTAAATTTATATTTGAATTATTTTGTGAATGGACTTGAAAAGATGATTAAATTTTATGTAATTAACTATAATATTTAATGAGTCCAAAAATTAAAAAAATAATAATTTATGCGAGATTGACATCTCATGCAAAGTATCTATGTAGAGGATAAAGGAACTTTTCTTATATAAATACAGTGGAAACCCCTTTGTAATTTAGGTAGTTGTTGTATATTTTTGGATATTAATACTAGTATATAAGTATGATTGAGATATGTAATCATTTATATCTTTTTAAATGTCCATTTGCTTCAAACATAATATAATGTTAATTTATATTTTTTTGACTAATGTGATTCGTTTATGTATAAATATGTTTGTGTTTATTATACACACAAATATGATGTGTTCTTTATGCATTTGAAATGTGTTATTAAAAAATATTTAATTATTTAATTATTTAATTTGGAATTATAATATAAATAATGAGTTATTTATATTATAAATACATAAAAATGAGTAAATAGAAACACCCAAAGGGAATTTGGGTTGGGGCTTAGATTAATGGGCTTCCAAGGCCCATTAAATGAGGGAAATTTATGAACTTAGGGAAAATTGGGCTATATCCACTAGAAAAGACCATGTATATAGCCCTTTTATCCATAAATATAGGTTATATCCATAGTTAGGCTACCCTTGGAGGCTATTTTTATATTAATAGAGACCCTATAGCTATGGGTTATCCTAAATGCATCTATAAGTAACCTATAGCCATGGTCCAGGCTGGAATGTGGCTATAGGGTTCACTTACTCCCTTCCAATAAAAATAATTCCACTGTGAGAAGGGTGCAAGATAAGTTATCATCATAGTCACATTTACTCATGGTTATAGAAACCCTATATATAAATCCATTTTTTACCATGGTTATTGGTTTCATATAGCCACATTCTATCCCGACCATTGTTATAGGTCATGGTTTTGGCCATTTTTTCTAGTAGTGGTTGGCCAATCTAAAAAGGTTATTTAAGAACATACTTTTCCACTTTAAACCCATTAAAAAATTTCATTAATATAACTATAAATGTGTTATATGAATTAAAACACTAATGGTGTGGAAACCCAATGTTAATGTAATGTATTTATTAAATATAAATACTTATTTCCTTATACATGTTGGAGTTTAGGTTGATATTTTTAATGTTTTTGAAAATTTTCTAGTTTTCATTGATATCACATTGTTCTTGAAATAATGCTACCTAATGATACATGAGTGTAAGATTTTAATTTTATAGAGGATTCATGGTTTCCATATAGTTAGTGGAACCATGTAGTAAATAGAGTTTGAATTTAGTGACTACCACACAATTGGCACATGATTTGGTAAATCATTCTAAAAAATATATATCATACACAAATTTTTTACTTTTACTATTTTTATCTATACTTCTAGAATACTCTAATTTATTTTAAAAATGGGGGTTATGGTATTGGCTGATAAATTTCTCTACCCATTTTCCCCTTTATTCTAATCTTCTAAGGTATATGGTGATACATTTTTTCTACTTTATCAAGATCAAATGGTTGGAGTACCAACACTCTATTTTATTATTCTTTCTCTAATACTAATAATACATTGGGAGTATGTTCAATTTTTAGGGTATAAATTTTGGGATTTTTATTTTTAAAGGTATGTGGATGTATCCTTGAGACCTAATCTGTTTATTTTTTAGTTAAAGTGAATCAATTTCATTGGTCTCAAGTAGGTGTTTCCAAATCTGTGTAGTTATTTTGTGAAACCTTGAATAGTTTTTTTCCATCCCAAATAAATGTATTATATGTTTTATATGATTTATTTTTCTTGTGCACTCCATGATTTCTATTGTGTTTCAAGTGAAATAAATGATGGATTTCATAAAAAGAATATTTATTTTAATCATAAACATATTTCCATACACATCACATGGTTAAAAATGGATAATAATGGTTTTATAAAAATTAAGTGAATTGTAAAATAATGTTTTGGTCATCTACTTTCTTTTAAGTTTGGGTTTTTAGGGATTATTATTTGATTATTTGATATACTGGTGTATTTTTCTAATAAAATAATGTTAGGTTTTTCCATTATTCTTTTTTATTAGGCCTAGATATTATTGATGGGTATGTGGGATTTTATTTTGATTCTAATGATACTTTATTTGATTATTTGATTATTAATTTATATGTAAAGGCTGGTTCTATAGTTTACATTTTTATTATAATACTTAAATAATGTTTGGTACTCAAATAAATTATTTTTATTATATATATGAAACTCTAGAAGTGGTTAACGTTTTGGTTGTGATATATTTGGTTATGGAGTTATACGAAGTGAAATGTTTATTATAGGATAACAATATGAAAAGGGGATATTTATTTTTTAAGGGTTCTCATAGGTGTTATGTGTATTTACTTATTGAACTATATTGATATTATAGTTTGATATCATGATTTCTTTCCTCATCCACCCACCCCCATTTGAAAATTATAAGGGGAACCATTTCCATTGAGTTGTAAATTAATATATTAGTGTTATGATAGTTGGTATCACACACTAGCAAATATCTCCAAGATTAGTTAATGCCTATGTTATGGGTAGTGTTTCCTATAAAGGCTATTTTAGATTATTTTTGGGTTTATTCAGTTAATACCACGTCATGGGTTTATAGATGGTTCCACCTAAGCATGTATTGTATTGTATCATTAGAGAATGATGTTTTTCCCAAGATGAAAATTGTGTGGCATGGATTCTAAATTTATTTTTAGGTTTTATCCGTTGTATATTATTTTAATAAGATGGTTTTTATTATATATTTCAAGTTTTTATCATAATATTATTTACTTTTTACACTTTATCTACAATTACTCTCTATAGTTTTCCATTACTCTACATTATGATAATCTTTTCCCAAGTCATCTTCATTTATATCTTGAATAAAAATAAAAATGTTTTCAAAAGATGAAATAAAAATTAGAAGTTCACTTCTAGTTTTATTTTTACTAAATCTGGGTATCCTATCTATAATTATAACCCCTCCCAGTTTCAACTCTTATTTTATAAATGATGAATAAATGATATGTTATTTTTCATCAATATAATTTGTTTGGGATTTACTGGGAGGAATTATGAAAAATTTTATTTATTTTTTAGAATATATATGACAAATAAAATATATTTTCTAATAAATATTTTCATATTATCATTTTATGTTTATCTTATAAAATAAGTGTTATAGATTCTTTTTTGTATTCAACTAGGAAAATTCTCACACCCTTCATAAAAACTTTGGTGTGTATCAAGTCCTGTTTTATTTGTGTGTGTATATAGATTATGGTCTCATTTTTTGGTGATGTCCATCCTTGTTTCGTAAATTATATACATGAGAACAAGGAGGAAACCTCAGGTCATGTGGAGTTTTCTTGATCGATGATTGGGATTTAGGTGTGATATTGAGAATACATCATGTATCATACGTATCTTTATATATTACCTCTTTTAGTATCATTTGAATTGTATCATGAATGATGACACTTTATTATATTTTATTTGTAATGTTTTTCTTATTATATGTTTATTATTTTTTAAATAGTATAATTTATTTTTTGTTTTATTTCATATTTTTAAAAAATTAATTTAATTATTATGGATAACCAATTTATAAATACTTTATTTCCAATTCATGGAAAGAGTATGTTGTTCCTTTATTTGTTTTTGGAGGGCGAAATTATTCCCAAAATAATTTCATCCTTTATATCTATTATCCTTAAGTAGGAGATGAAAACTTAACTTATTTTGGGCTATTGACATGCATTTCTTTTATTTTGAAGTTAAATTATTGAAAACAAATATAAAGGAGGGTGGTTGAAGTTCTCTTTGGTGTTTGATTTTTTTTATTGTCAATAGTGAAATTCAATATATAATCTTTCTTGAGAATTGAATTCATTAGGTGACGGATTAGTGTATCCAACCATTGAAAACTAAGAGCAAGATTACCATGCATTATGGGTAAATGAGAAGAGAATATTTCCACTGGAGTTTTAAAGGAAGGTTTATATGTTGAAAAAAAAGATTGGAATTTGGATTCTATGTGTTCAGTCCTTAGATATCAATCGATTGAAATAGTTTTTCCTCTATGAATTACATGTACTCGATTTGAGAGTGTGGTCTATTATCATTTTGGGGAAGTGAGATTATAGTTGGCTACATGGGTATGTTTAGAATCTATGTTTAAAGTATGAAGATATATATGTTTAGTTAAAAGAACCCAAACTTGTGGGACTATTATGAATAACTAATGAAATTATTGTTACACAACACTTAGATGATGAATTATAAAGTCTAAATTTAAACTAATATTTTAGGAGTAATGAGGATGAATTAAACACTCAACCCTGGGTGTATAATTTTTTACAAGAATCTAGGAATTATGATAAATAGTTTTTCAAGGAATCAAATATTCATAAAATTATTTTGAAGTGATTTGAGATTTTCTATGTTGATCTAAAGTGGATCAGAAGTTATATTACTAAAATTTGGATTTTGGACGTCTGAAGATGAAATATGGATAAGTCATGGATTCATTGTAACCATTATCTCGAAGACAAAGGCTCTGCATAATAATCCATCTAGTGTTGTGTAATCATCATCTGTGATGATTTTATAAATGAATAACCATCATTCAATAAGTGTGTAATCATCATCTAGACTCTACATAACCAGGATTCATCCTTGTATACACATCATATGCATTTTCTAAGAATCATATTATGAACGATGTATTGTGTAACCATGTGTAATAATTATTGTTCTTTGTGTAAAAAACATTTATCAATATGCATAATAATAATCTATGGAACTGTATTTCTAGATAAACATCGGTTCATAAGAAAAAATATGATATTTCTATAGAATAAAATGATCATCCTAGATTAATTATTTGATGAATAAATTGATTGAGAAGATTTTTGAACCAATTTCTAATCAAAAAACATCATAAAATTATTGTGATACAAGGTCTAAATTTTTAAGGGACTAATATTCAATCTGGGAAAGATAATATCAAATTAATATAGATTTTGATATACTTTTTAGGTCTGATAAATGGATTATACATAATTTCATGATTTTGATGAAAATAGATTTTTTTATGCCTAAGTCATTCATTTATGTTTATACCAACATTTTGGCATATTGAGCCATTATCCAAGATTGGTTTTAGAATTATTAAAGGTTGAAATATATCATTGTTAAATCTATATATGATTATAAAATGATAATATTTAAAAATAATCATTTAGAATTAGAATTGAGACTCAAATGTGAGGATTCATGTGTTGATTTAAAATGTTCTAAATATCACTGTGAATTTTCATTAAATATGAGCCTTTTGAATCAGATTATTCATTTTTTTGTGTTCTTGGGTGATTGAAATTCATGATACTAAGTTGTTTGTGAATTGTAGCTATGTGATTCTAACAAATGAAGAAGATGAGATTGAAATTATTCAATGAGTTGGAGAATATGGGTCAAGTTTCAAATTTATTTATTGTGTGATTAATTATGCTTCCATAATAAATACTAATGTTATTATTTTTAGTGGAATCATTTTAAGTAGAAAAATAAGGAATTCTATAACCTCTTAGAATTACCAATAAGTACTTCTTCGCCAAGATAAATTTTAAATAAGGGAAAGATAAGGGTATTTATATAAAATTAATAGACCATAGTTGAGAATACAAAAAAATAAGGATTGTATAACATTTTCAAATATATTAAAAGTAATAAAAATTTTAATGAGATTATTGGAACTAAATGATTTGGATGGATTTTAAATATTTTAAATATAGGAAATAATATTCTAGTGACCTATGTATAAAAGTAAAAAATACAGATAGAGAATAAAATATATTCTAACCTATAAAACTAAGAGTACTTTTGTGTGAAAATATTAATGAAATATTGAAGAAGGAAGGTGGTGCTGATAGATTTCTAGAAGAAATATCTACAATGTAACAATGTTGAAAGAAGAAGAGAAAGCCAGCCATTAATCTTAGATCTGATCATTGTGTTGATGCAGTGAGAAGAAGAAGAAATATAATTTAGGAAATAAAAACTTGTTGTGCATAGTTCTATTATTGTGTGTCAAGAATTTATATTTTTAGGAGCTTTGTAAAGATCATAGGAGATCATTGAATGAGTGAGAAATCTATGTGAGAATATTCTATAGAAGTTATGTGAATATGATATATAAGTACATACTGAGTTACATGTTTTTATTTTGGAAGAACATCGGGAATTTGAATACATAGTATTAGAGTGAAAAAATTATTTTTTGATTCTAAAGAATTTTATGGAAGCATATTGATCTACTATAAATAAGGGTTGAATGAAACACTTGAAATATATAGATTGAATCCATAGAACCAGTGGGAATCTGGGTATTCAAGGAGATCACAGTGTGACACTATGACTATAGTGAGAAGTTGTTAAAATAATTATTTAGAAAAGTATAAAATTGTATACATAGTGGTACTTTGTGTATGTGTGATAATCACTAACCAATATAGTTATAATTTGATTATAGTGGAGAATCTATGACTGGGTCAAATAACCAATCATGGAAATGAGTGATCCCTTGAGTTGAATCATATAAAAATACCATGTTTTATCCTTCTTTTATTTACTTACATTAAATCTGGTATGATTTATTAGTATAACATAAATTGATCCATTTATTTCAATTAGAAACTATGGTTCACAACCAAATTGGTTTAGAAGATTAAAGTATAATTTATATTTGGTAAAAATTATTAAACACCTGATTCACCCCCCCCCCCCCATGTTTATGGACCAATCCTAAGGGGGATTTACATGGGTGAGGTCAATATTTATTTCAAAATCTTGTTGATGTTAGGAATAGTGGTGACCTCTCTCCATGTGGATTTAGATTTATTAGTATTTTTTGAATTATTATCGATCTTGGGGTCACATTATGTATCAGATATATTGTAACGCCCCGACCCCAGTTACCCAGAGTCGGTGCATTACTTCGTAACATTGGCATGATCACAAGAAAGATCAAATCTCGAAAGACCGATTGGTTTAGTAGCCTTGGAAACACTAGATATATTCATAAGTTTTACATTACATCATAAAATGAAAAACTACTACAACAACATAATGTTTCCACAGTCCACACTATAATCCCCTCATAATATCCCTGCAGGTCATTCATAACTTACATCTTCACTTCCTGGGAAAAATAAAACATAGAAAAGGGGTGATCTCAAATGCCCAGTAAGGATAACAATATAGCGGAAACATTCATAAATAAGAATAAACATTTAAGGCAATGTATAACTAAAACATAAGCCTTTTAAACATGAACTTTCAACATGGTATGGCATAAATAAAATGAAATAATGTCATTTACTTATTCACATGGATATTCTACTAATCGAATAATCACATGCAAAAATCAATAACCACTTTCATAATGTTGGAATGCATAATGCTAAACGTTAATTTCTTTGTCTAGGCCTCATCCCAAGACCTAGGGGTTACTTCTAACCGGAACCCAACTCGGAGTGCCTCTAATAACCGGACACCAACCCGGAGTGCCTCTAATAACCGGACACCAACCCGGAGTGCCTCTAATAACCGGACACCAACCCGGAGGGCATACTTTTACCAGTCCCTAACCTGGAGGGCTTACTTTAACCAGTCCCCAACCTGGAGGGCTTACTTTTACCGGTCCCCAACCCGGAACATACTTGTTTAGCACATTCATCTGAAGAAAAGTTTGAAATATAACATAAACATTCGGATTAAAACTAGCATACGAAATGTCAATAGTTTCACCATAAACTATGAATGGTATAAAATAGCACATCCACAGTCAAACATATCACAAAACCTTCAATACAATATAGAAGTTTTGTATTATAATAAATCAACTTCAAATAAGCGTAAAATCCATTAAAGGATGTTGACATAGATGAAATCAAAACACTTTTTAGAGAAATATCTCTTTCTATTTTTGAAATCATTTAAGAGCCATATAAAATAAAACATTTTCTTGAAAATATTCTTGTAAGCTTGTAAGGAAATATTTGACGATTTTATAACGGCGGAAAATAACCGCACCCTCCGTATAAGTTAAAAAAAACATTCTTATCGTAATTCTGTCGAAAAGGTTAAAAAGGACCTTGTTTTGAAAATGACGGAAAGATTCCTTTATAAACCTCTTACAAAAAGTCAAACAAGGGTATAAATTAATTTAACCCATATTCTTGTAAATAATAAATATGTTTTGAAATACATTTCGAAGAAACATGGATGTGGATGATAAAGAAATCCCAGTAGATTATTACGTATAAACAACCTCGGATAATGAAGAGATTGTGAAATAACCCTTACCTTGTACTTTTCCTTGGTTGGGGTAGGTTAACCTCCTGTATAATGGTGAAATAATTGTTATTAAATTATACAAGAATCATATACATTAATATGATATCATATATGATCTTTTAATATTGATTTGATAATAATATCTTAGTATTAACGCCGTTTCGGGTGTTAACTTACTCATTTTCTTTTATATGTTTTGTTACATAAGTCATGTTTGTTGTATCTTATTCATATCCAGAATGATATCAAGTCCTTAAACATCATTTTTAAATCATTAAATGATAATTATACTTGAATGGATACGATGGAGAATGAATCTCATCGCGTTCGTGGAGACGGTAGTCCGTACGTACGCACGAACGCTACTTCCATTTAATTTTTATTTTAAAAGAATCGAATCCAAATGATACATAGGTATATTACTATTCCAGTATAATATAATATTTTATATATGTTACTTAAGTTCATTAACACCATCCTTTATACGTTCCATGTGTGGTATGAACGAGTCATATCATTTTAAGGGGGCGGTAGTCCGCACTTCCTCAAATGAAATTATCGTATGTATATACAACATGAAACGAATAATGGTATGAAATAAAATGGAATTACAGAAGCTTATATATAAAATATATATCATTAATATCATATTTAATTACAGTTCCATCATAATGGCCACCATGAGAGGCGGTAAGATGTTTTTGAACAATCATCGTTTCGTGAGGCGTTAGTTTTCCATCCACAGAAACATTATGTTCATCATCCATTAGATGGAGTTGTGTGTATGTGTAGTTTGAATCCTTCTTATAACAACATCCTAGTATACTGAGGATACTGGTGTTGTTACAAAAGAGAGGAAATAAAAAGATTTTGGGGGTTGAAGAAGCAAAATAAATGAAAATAATTTAAGAGAAATCGTTACCTTTAATTTAGGTAACTCACTTTGGTTGGATCCAAAGGACTTCTTGAAATGCTTTCTGCCTAAGGGGAAGCTTCAAGGAGGAGTATAGGGATGTGGGGAGCTTAGTTGGGCAGAGTTTGGACGAGCCAAGTGGCTTGAGAGGTGTGAGGAAATGAGAAGGAGGAGTGCCCCTTTTATAAGAGGGGTGAGGGGCACCTTTGGAAAAGCTAGAAATATTAATTTATAATAAATTCATATTCGGTTTCCAAAGGCTCAAAAGTTGACTATTCAAAGGATGAGGTGGGGATAGGTCGAAAACAACTCATCCAATATAATTTAGACAGGTTTGGGTACTTATATTAACCTTATCTTTAAGTATTAACTCTAAGTTAATTAGTTTCACTTTTACAATGTCTCTTTGTATTTTTATATAATATGGTTAATAAACTTACTAAATACATCCAAGAGACCCCCAAGTGGTCCATTAATGATTAACCTATCATAATATAAGTCTCTTGGCCGAACCTTAGATTTTTAGGAATTTAATATCAATTAATAATATAATATTTGTTTTAAGAACTCTTTTATGTCAATTTTGAAACTATTCATTAGTTGATTTTTGTGAAACTCATAACAGATTGATTACTTCGAAAAAATTAAATTAAATCAATCCTAATATATCATATTATCCTAGAAAATTAGTTTAATTCATTAAAAGTTTCATATTATATTTATTTGGGTATTTATAATATCAATTATTGTATTTTTTCACTATTATAGTAATTACCGCATCATCGTTGTGTCATAAATAAAATAAATTATTTAATGTCTAAAAATTATAAATAAAATATCATTATGTAGAAAATCTTTTTATCTTTCTAATGAATATTTATAATCGAAAATCCAACATTTATAGACCTATTTAAAAATTGTTCTTCTAAAAGATGTAAGCTTATGCCATTTTTATTTTTATTTTAACTTTATTAATATAATGTGTCATTATCACTTACAAGTGGATCCATGGGGTCCCAAAATAGACCCAAAGATGCCCATGGTCGACCATGTATCAACCAATAGAGTTAAGACACGTTTTAGGGTAATTTAGTATTATTATAATATTATTTTTTTACCCTTATTTACCGGATTTACCCTTAACCATGGTAAATAAAATATTTACCGCAGTAATTATTCAAAATGTCTAAAAATAAAAGTTACCTATTTACACAATTTGAACATCCTGATTCTAAATATGGAATCCATTTTCCTAAATTCAAAACACAGAAGTGGCAGAAATTAATTTAAAATTAATTCCCGCTGTCAAAACAAAAAGCGTGTTTTTAAGAGATAATAACTATCAAAAGATTGACACTTATTTATGTTCGGTTTAATTGTAAAATTATGTCCAATGACAAACATTAAATTGAATGGTAAAAATATATTCTAAATATACTTTAAAACCACTCAAATTCATAATTTATCAATATTATTTATTTTGATTAAAAAAGTTGTTTTTAATTAAAATTTAGTAATTTTCACTATTCATCAAAATACAAAAGTTATCCGAAAAGTACCAAAATTTCACCCTAAGCTATAATTGATATTCCGAATTCAAAAATGATGTCTATTTTACAAAATTCCAAACATATAAGTTGCATTAATTAATTTTATAATTAATTCCCGCTGTCAGAACAAATAGCGTGTTTTTAAGAAACAATTTATATCAAAAGATTGGCAATTGTTTATGTCCATTTTCAATGTTAAATTAATTCTAATGACCACCATTGGATAAAATGGTAAAAATATGTTCTAATTATACTTTAAAACCACTAAATAGTATAATTTATCACAATTAATTATTTTGATTAAAAAAGTTGTTTTAAGTATTTTTCACTATTCATAAAAAATTGGAAGTTCTCAGAAAGTTACAAAAAATTCAACTTAGGATAATTTCGATATTACAAATACAAAAATGAAGTCCATTTGAAATATAAAATTTCTATAATTTTAAAAGGTGGTTATTACTATTCATAACGGCTACTTTGATTAGTCGCGGTGTTTTAGAACTCGAAGTTGCGTACAATGCAGGCTATTGCATTATTCAATGAGAAGCGTATCGTGGGAGCTCGGGGTGTTACATATATTTACTCATCATACCTTTCTATCTCATTTTTATTATACCATGATTGATACCGCTTTATTACATTTTTTTAGTATTATTTCCCTTGTGAGATATTTATTATTATTTTACTAGTGTCATTCCTTGTTTTTTTGTTTTATATTCAAAAGGTGTTAAATTACTAAGTTTGGATATCCAATTTGTCACTATTTCATACTAGACTATTAATATGAATTTCTTGTTTTTTATTTATTTTTAGAGGGAAAAATATTTCCCAAATGTATGTTTATTCCCTCAAAACTTGTTTGTGTCATATGGAAATTGGTAAGGCACGTAAGACCTTATTTTATGCTAGATCGAGTGATGTGGTAGGTTTTTTTAGTTAGATTTGTTATATTTAGAGGCTATATAATGATCCAAAGGAACTTTGGAGGTTATTTATTAAACCTCTATATTTTTTAAGGGATTATTTTCCTTTGATGTTGTTGAATGATCCATGTTCTAAAAATATCAAGGAAGAGGAGTGTAGTATTCATCCTATTGAGAGAAATAAAAGGGAGTTATTAGAGATATGTCTATAATTATATAATCCATCACATTGAATTTAGTTATTATTTTCCATGTGATTACTTATATTGTTATGTTATCCATGGATATATTCCTTGCCTTTTCCTTTAGTTATAGAATATTTAATTAGTTTTCCTCATTTTTGAGGGAGAGCTATCTAGATTCCTAATTTGATAGAGTTATATTGTTTTTATCTAAAATTATCTCTAATGTTTTAGTTATTCCATCTTCTATCCTTCTCATTTTTAGTGACTAGAATTAATTTTATTAGAACGGGACCCAACCAAGGCATTGGTGATTAGAATTATCAGTGATAATGAGCTATATGCATGTTGTATAGTCTCTTGATTAGAATCCAAAATAACTAGGTTCAAAATTGGTAAAGGGATATATTTTTTGAGTTACTATATTACCCAGTATAGTAACAGCACTATTCACCCAATTTGGGACTACGAGCCACAGAATTGGGTCTTTGAAACATAGTGCCTTTGAGCCACCATTTCCATTTAATCCACAAGGCCACCAGGACACCATAGAGTAAAAGGTTTTGTAGAGTGACAAGAGATTAGTGTAGGAAATCAGGTAGGGAGTGTAACTTGGTTTCAAGCAGCATTGAGGATTGGAAAAACTCAAAAGAGTGATAGGTGTGTTAGCACCTATCAACTGGGCCACTAACCTATTCATACAGAGGGTTGATCTTCCACAACATTTTAAATGGAAGCATAGAATTATGGTTTATAGTATAAATGGAGACACATTGTGTGAATGTTTATGACTAGATAGGTGAAGAAACATATCTTAGTAGCCATCATGGCATGAAGACATGCATACATTAATTGGTGGGAACCTCTAAAGAGATATGGGTGCAATGGAACCTATCATCTATCCCTCTACCAAAATATGGGTTAAATATGTGTTCTATACCATGTATTCATAATGGGGTAGTGCAATGAAATGGTTGATGGTAAGTGGTGTCATAGTGAGATTGTTGGAATCATAATGCGAAGTTTGGATGATCTGTTTGGGCCTTTAGGTCACAGTTCCTTTGGGATATCTAATTATAATGGGACTTTAAGACACTAGGAATTTAGTTCATGTGAGGGTTACCTATAAACCCTATTGAAAATATATATTTATTTTTTAATAAAAAGGGGTTGTTACCCCCTACCTATTAAAAAAATCACTATCAGTGGATACCAAAATGGGCTTGAATTCATCAATTCAAGTTTGATCTATATATTTTAAACATGTTTAAAAGGAATTTTTATAATATTGTGTACTTTTATTTTTTTAATTTAATTTTTATGAACATGTATGGGTTTTATTATAACTGAAAATTATTTTTGAGTATCGATGTAGTTTATAAACATAGAAAATATTTCATTTTTTAAATAAGTACATCATTTCATATAAAATATATTTTATATTATTCTCATAGATTTCCTCAAAGTTCATAAGCTTATTTTCTAACTCTTAGGCATTACCACATAATATATATTCATTAATATCATTTCTTAAAGTAGTCTCTCAGTGAGACTCCAAAAATCACACTATAAACAGAGCCATACTTCTCTAGATGATGAAAAATAACCGAGATTTTTAATTTATCACCAATGATTAATGAATCATCTTATGTAAAATTTAGATAAATAAAAATATAATATATTTTATTTTATTTTAATATGTAAAATAAAAATAAAGTCCAATTATTTCATACTTATACATTCATCCCATTCTTTTTTATTATTTTCATCTATAATTATAACCATATTACTAATATAAGCCTCCTTACACACAACCTAACATAAGAGTCAAGTAGTGGGAGTATAATTTATTGATCTACATATCATTATACTTAAATAAATAATTTTGTGTATCAACTATTTTATTTTAAATTACAAGTATGTACCCAAAAAAATTTAAATGCATCATATCCCATCCTTCATTTATGATATGGGTATAGAGTCCTTTCTACATCTTACTTATTTTTTGAACTCTTTTACTATATTTATAAAGTAACATATATGAATGTTACTACTTAATTAATGACATGTAAAATAAATTAAAATCACATAATTTTTTAATAAAATTATACTCCTCACATTATAAAATGAAATAATTTCACGTCTTTAGGGAGATAGAGTTTCTAAATAATGTTGGTGGATAAGGATTGACATTTTCTTTAGCATGTATCAAGTACCTAGTAGATAGTGTTGTTTAGAAATATCATTACACCTTTCCCAAAAGCATTCAAAATGTAATCATTTAAAATATATTTTGGTCTAAATACACCATTAAAAAATTACTATTTTAACACTTGATCTAATGGGAAAAGAATATAAAGTAAAATTGTATATAACCATTATCTCATGGGAATTTTTTTATTGTTTATAAATTTTAATTTTATATTAGTGTTTTAAGAAATATGGAATGAATTTATAAAATTTAAAAAAAAATTATGTTGTTATGGAGATTATTTTATAATATATGTGAAATAAAGTTGGAAAATTTTTCAAAGGTGTAATTTAGAATTATTATGACAGTTTATTTAATTGATTATCATTTTATTCTAAAATTGGATGTATGAAATGTTATCAACTAAATTGTTTTGATTGAGTAAAAATAAATTTCATAAAATATATTTGATGAAATGTAAAATTATTTCACATGATTCTATGATATTAGTATTTTTTACTAAAATTATGATAATTTTTTTGGGAAGTATGAAATGAAAAAAAACATTGAAATATATTATATAAATTTACTAATTGTAATGTTATGAGTTTGGTAATATTAATATTTAATTATTTATTGAATTTTTTATTGTCTTAATATAAATTAAAATGATTCATTCTTATCATGAATTTTATAATTATAGTCAATTTTGTTGATTTAAATAAAATCATTTTATTTTTCATAAAATGGATAGAAGTTTTATATAATATACTAATCAAAACATTACCTATTTTAAATTTAGATTTGATATAAAAAAAATTATATTTCATATGACAATGTTTCAAATAGATTAATTAAACACTTACCTTGTTATAATTATATTATAATATCTTTTTTATGTTAAGAAGAAGTTTTCTACCATATAGAAAAGTTGGATTTCAAAAAAACTATTATGTTTGGTATCAAAATTGATATAAAAATCAATCCCAGAAAGATCGTGATTGAAATAAAAGCAGTGGAAAAGTGAATTTTATATTTGATCATATTTTGTTTATTCATAATCAAGAGAAAAAATATATGACAATAAAATATAAAAATTGTATGAGTACACATGATGCAGCTAATGAAAATGACAATGTTGGGAGAGTAAAAAAATAATGGATGGTGCAAGGACTCCTTTATATCTGGCATGTAGTAAAATGAAAAGGCAATAATTTTTAATGAAATTATATCATAGGAAAACCATGTATGGAATTTACAATATTGGTATCGGTTACCTTCTTACCTTTTTTAAGGACTTACTTCATAATGATGTAGATGTTCCATTAATTTATTATATAGAATAGAATATAATTTATTATTTTGGATTTTCGACTAATAAAATTCAGGATTTATTGAAATATTTCAACCTATTTTAGGAGTAAACTACAACCTAAATGATGGTAAAATGTTTGGTATATATCAATGGAAGATAAATTAACATATAACACCATATACTATCCCATAAAAAGTAATGTGGAAATTTACATTAATTATAAATCTTTAAAACCTTTACATGTCTGATAAAATTTTAAAAAATATGTGATGAAATAGTGTTGAGATAATTAAGGATAATGATGATTTGGTTCTTCCTAAAGTTGAATAATTATAGTATAAATTTGTTTCGTAATCCTAATTTTTTATCTGAGGTATGTAATATTAGGTTGGTTCTACCATGTGACGGTTTTAATCTATTTGGTCGTATGTTTACTTCATATAGAGTAGGGACATTTTTTATCCACTTAGATAACCTTCCTCCATGGATGTGTATGAAAATATAATTTTATTTATTGATTATACTCATATCTAGACCATATGATCCTATAAATGATATATATGAAAAGTTTCATCCTTTAATAAAATATTTGAAGTGGCTTTGGAATGTGGGTTTATGCACATATGATGCTTCTTTGAAGACATGTTTCATATGTGTTTTGGGCTTATGTGGGTGATAAATGATTTTTACTCTTATGTAATTATGTCTAGATAAAGAACAAAATTTAAACTATCCTATCATATATGTAATAATAATAAAAGATCTATAAGTCCTAAATATCATCATAGTTTCATTTTATTATACATTGATGATTATTTCCAATAAATCCTCCATACATGAAAACTACTCAACTTTTTGGTAATAATATTGAGACTAAGAAGAAATCTCCATGTTTGTGAGGAAAATATTTTCTTAATGAATTTCAAGATGTCAATTTTTTATTTGAGAAATTTTAGTTGAAATATATAAAGTGGAATAATGTTTCCACTAAATCCAATTACAATTGGAGGAAGAAAAATATCCTATTTTATTTCCCTTATTGGTAAAAAAATATATTAAATCATTATTTATACATAATTAAAATTTAGAAAAATATATTTGAAAATTTTCTTTCAATCCATATTAATTTCAACGGGAAGACTAAAGGTGATTTATGATATCTTAATGACTTGTTTTATTAGGGTATAAAACATTAACTAAATCTCGAGTTTATTAGTAAACATAAATGGAAACATCTATGTGATTCCTATATGATGAAAAATTCAATGAAGAAACAATTTCTATATGTATTATAGACTATCAAAGATCGTTATTTTTATTTAAAAAATATATCAAAATGGTTCAATAAGATATAGGTGAAGTTGAAATCAATAAAAACTAATGAATGGTACATTTTTTTAATGAATTGATTCGAATATAAATTCATCATTTATTATCCAATAATGTAAGGGTGGAAAATATTTAATTATTATACTTTTATAGATATCATTAATCTAAATGGTTTTCTAACTTTTTCTTAAAAAAATGTAGGAAGGGATTCCATTAATTATGTGTGAGTTAGAGAAAAAAAATCCTCCATCTTTTTTTACTTGCAAGTAGCATCTAACTATTCATATTCTAATAGAAGTACTTGTTAGGGACCCATTTATTTTCATTTAATGTATTCTATTGAAATAAATATGTACATAATGATGTATTAAGTTATTTATAGGATTTATTCCAAAGTTTCCATTATGAATGGTTATTTATCTTAAGAATGTATGGATTTATATTTAACGTATCTAGTTGATGTGAGCATGATATGTAATTTGACAATGATGAGTGAAGATGAGAAGTATCAAAAAATTGATCCCACTTTTCCATCACTTCACTATATATGGTAAATTTATAGACTATATAATATAGATACATTGATCCATCAAGATTGAAAGATGGCACATTACCCAGTATTGTTTAACCGTTGTTTGTTGGATGACTATATAAACTGTGTAATTTGAACTTGTATATATTATCTCATCCTATATAATTTTACATATATATCAATCTTTTACAATATTTTTATCTATGTGATGTAAAAAAATTATAAGTAGAATTAATTATGCATTACTTTTGAGAAAGAGAGAGACTATGTTTTGAAAAGAGCTTCATGATTTTTTGAAATAAAAGGTACAACCATTAATTTTATAAAATAAAAAATAAATATTAATTTAATTTCAACATTACTTTATATTTTAAGTATTTAATTTACCATTTGATGATTTATTTAAATAAATAACAGTGATTCCTTTTATTCTAAATATTTTTTTTATGAATGAAAATATGTACTGGTCAATGGCTATAAATTTTTTATAACTAGTTGAGGGTTAAATATGAAGATAGAAAATTATAGAATTTTGTTAACTGCAGTGATTGACTATTGTAATAGTGTGTCAAATAGCCATAATTCATATGAAAATGTGTCTTATTATATATTTTTTGATAAAATATTAATATTGAATTATTATTCCCACATTCGAGTCATTATGATGAAATAAAAGTGGTTTGATTCAATGATGTTATAGGGTTCATTTACTGATGAGTGTGATTTTGAACATATTTACATGAGTCACATCCTAGATATAAATGAGCCATATATTTTGGAATCCATGGTGAAACAATTGTTTTATGGGAAAGATACATTAAAAAATAATTTTATGTTATTATTCAAGTAATCCAAAGATATATTTTTGATGATAGTGGGACTGAGATTTACTCCATCATTTCCCCCATTAATCTTAACCAATATATTTCATATGATGACCCAAATACTTGAATTATCATAGTTGAAAGTGAAATAGAAGTAGTGAGGTTTAATACAAAGAAATAATAATATGTGTTGTTCATTCATTTATTTTAGATCAACATGGGTACTAGTAGGTTAGTACAATTAAAATCACTTTAATTTGGTTTGGTTTGATTTATCTTGGGAGGGTTCACATTTTTTCATGTTGGTTTTAGTTTGGAAGGGTAAGTGTTATTTTTTTTGGTTTGTTTTGGTTGAATTTAATTAGATTTTTATATCCTCCATTCGATTTGGTTTTATTTATTTCATTTCAATTCAATTCATTTAAATTTATTTAATTTATTTTTCTTTGGTTTGGTTCCTTTGATTTCATGTTGGTTTTGCTTGGACTGGACTAAAATAAACCAACCCAAATCTAGAAAAAAATGACCTGACCAAAATGTGAGAAAAATATCTAAATTAACCTAACCCAAAAATGATAACTCAAATGTTAAAAAATTAAAAAAATTAAAAAAAAAATACCAAATGAGCCAACCCAAAATGAAACAAATTTCCAAATTAACTAAGTCATATTCAACCAAATATTCAAATAACCAAATCACCTAACCTAAAATGAACCAAAATGACCAAATCAGATTGAACCAAATGACCTAACCCAAAAATTATCAAAATAAACCAAATGAACTAAACCAAAAATTACCAAACTATCTAACCCAAAAGTAAAAAAATGAACAAAAGGACAATTGACCTATCCTAAAATGAATCAAATAACCAAATCCAAAAATAATAAAAGATCAAATGGTCAAATGACATAATGAACAAATGAATAAATTAATCGAATGACCAAAGTACATAACCCAAAAATAACCAAATGATAAAATGAACAAATGAACAAATCAACTTACCCAAAAATAACTAAATTTCCAAACTCAAAAATGACAAAATGACCTAATAACCAAATGATCAAAAGACTAAATTACTAAATGATCAAATTAACTAACCCAAAAATAACCAAATGATCTTAAAATGAAAAAATAACCAAATTAACAAAATAATAGATAACAAAATCACTAAACATAACTAGATCAATAAAAACAAACATAACTCTATTTGACTGCACCAAAAGTGAAATAAACTAAAATAAGTCTAACAAATCAAAAAAAATATGGCATATATAACTAAATCAAACCACCTTAAATATAACCAAACTAGACCAAACATACTAGAACTAAGATTAATTTATTAAAAATGAACCAAAATGAACTAAACTAGATAAACATGATTATATATTATATACCATAATTGGTATGAATTAGTTATAGTTTGTAACCTCTTTTTCAATGTTTAAATTTCCAATTAATATGGAATAATTGTTTCATTCCACCTATTATGACTTTTTTATTATTTCCCATTAGTTGTGGTTTTATAAAAGATGTACATTTTATTCCTTTAAATAATATAAATAATATTGAAGAAATATGCAAGATAATTTCCAAAAATAATCAACAAATAATACACATGGGAATGTATCATATGGTACCTGTAGTGAGTATAGTAATTATAATGTATTTCAGTAATACAACATTAATATTCATTTTTTTATTAATTTTTAAATTTATTTCAATTACAATATTATAGAGAAAATTATTCTTCAAGGATACTATTGACATTAGTGAGAAGCATAACCAATCAATTGGGGATGGAACTAGAGGTACTCGAAGAACCATCTATACCAGGCCTCACTTAGATCATCCAACACATTTCTCATATAGTACACTTTCTCATACCATTATTATATTAATTGAAATATCTCATCACCAATAAAATCATGTAAGTGTGTGATCACTTCCCATAGGATTATCATGATTTATAGGTTGGGAAAAGGGTTGAATTGGGATTTTCAACGCTTAGATGAGATATATAGCTACAAAATAGTGGATTAAACTGATTATGATAATTATATATGCCAATATATAGAAGATATAGAGCATACCTTGAACCATGTTGGGTGTTTTTTGGTCAAAACCCTTCATCACTTGAATCTTCCCATAGCTTTATCCTCTATCTCCCTAAGCTTGGATAAGAGAAATTGTAGGTGGAGGTGGTGTAATGGTATCATAGATTCATCTACCTATATATCATATAGGTGCATTTCCATATTCTCTAGAAAACCCACCTCTGGAATGGCTAGTCTGACTACTATGGGGAGGCCCCTGATCATGTGGTTGCCTCTGACATGGAGGTACATCCAATATACCACCCTACCTACCCTCTATTTCTTATCAATTTGAGAAATCCTGATCTATATCGCCTCATCCTACATATGGGAGGAATAACCTATCTCACTTGTGTTTAGATCCACTATATAACTCCCTCATCATTGAACATATATAATGGGATTGGGCATTCATGTCCCTCTAATGTCTTGACCCCACCACCTATCATCATTTGGAAACATCTGATGACTCTCCTCCTATAAATCTATTACAAATCTATCTCATAAAAGAAACTATCAATCATTAGAACCCTCTCCAAAACTCTGATATAAGTGGGGATAAAAAGAGGAACAATCCCAACTAATACCTCTCTATGGATTCCATGATCAAACTTCCATGATCAAAGGAATCTATCATGAACCATTTCTAGAGAGTTCCTTATGAGGTCAGTAAATCTCAATGAGTACTCTACTAAAAACATGTTATCCTATTATTGTACTAAGAGAACCATGACTCTTATAATCCATAGTGTCACTAGATAGTACAACTATCGAAAGTGGAACTCAAATTCATAATATGGTATTGTAGCCTCATCATGATATTGCATGATCAAGATCTACCATGGATCACTTCACCCAGGAAAATACTTAACACCAAAACTTCCATCAAATCAGTATGTATTTTGAGCAAGAGGAAGACCCATATCATTACCACAATCCAGTCCTTTATGGATTAAGCATTAGGATCTCCTCAAAACCTTTGTGGTAACTTATATTAAAACTCATGTAATGTACTCAATATATATGTATCCTCAACCAACTTAACTAGGATCATTAGCTTGTTAGTTAAAGGGGGTTAGACCCCTAAAATATGGGTGGAAGGTATACTCATTACACAATAGGTGGAGGAACTTCTCCCTACTCACCTAGTTGGTATATCTCAGGATCATGTCCCTTGATGGAGGCCTAGTTTCTTAGATGATCAATGATGATGATATTTAACATTGACATGGGTAAATTACAACCCAATCCCAAAATCATGCTTGGATCACTTTGAGTCAGCATCTTATGTTCCTCAAGATAAACCCATAGTTATTAAAAGAATATCTACATGAGCTTACATAAGAAGGACATGGGAATCAATGAACATGAATTATATGATTCATGTACAATCCAATCTATACCCTAAAACTAATAAATTAATTTTATATCTAAATTAATTTATTATTAGATTCAGGGTGAAAGGATATGTCGACCATAATTCTTTCATAGGGTTCTCTGGTTTTCTAACCAAACTCAAATCCCTTAAACATTCTTTCCTAATATTTCCTAATACAAACCTCATAGGACTCATAAATCCAAACTTTATACAAAAATAGAGACCCACTATGATACAAACCTAACAATATTTTACCCACTAAGGCAATTCTTTGGATGATGGTAATCCATGTGTACCACTTAAATCCCACCTCTAATAAGCTAGTGGATGGTGAATTACACTAAGAAGTCATATCACACATATGAGATGCCTTATCCAAAGTACTTACATATGTCCACATATCTCCTGAAAAGAATATAATAATATAAAAATAAATATAATAACTAGTTATAGTATAAAACACATACAAAAAATACTATACATCTGCATAGTTTGTTGAATGAAATAGCAGGTAAAATAAGGGAAAAACTATGATCCCAATATCCCAAGTAAATACCAACCTAAAAAATATGAAATAGGGTAATTACATAACTCACTATATCCCAAAATGAACACTTTCAATGGTATTACCCATTAAATAATACTATGATACTTATCTGGTGGCCTTGTGCCCACTGTGATCTCTACGGAACTATCTATCGTCTATATAGGACACAACACATATAGATAAAATTACCACGAAAGGGTGATTATATACAAATCCAATAGGAAACCTTAGAATCATTTTAGGGTAAAATATAACATTATTCAACTCATAACCCATGAATATAAAGGATAATGTGTGAAAACCTAGATGCATGAGGATCAAGCACCGCAATCAACCCAAAGAGCTTAAACAACCTAGTTTCACAAAACCCACATCACCTATTAGGATATATATTAGGGGATCAATACCTATATAAGGTATTTTTCTAGTCAAGGGAGTACTATACCTTATGTAGGACATTTTACTTTTTGATAAAATCACATTGAATGATGGAGTACTAAATTCATGGATGTAAAACATATTCCCGATCTGTGGGGGGTTCCTAACACCATCAGTTGTATAGGGGACCCATACCTTGTCAGGTATAAGAGAGTATTATTGCTATGAAAATACTGTATATATCATGCTGTGAATATATATAGGAGTATCTAACCTCATAAAGTGTGATGTATTCATGTACCCTATCATTAGCATATAACCAAGGGAGTATTGAACCTTTGTATTCACTCCAATCATCTCACCAAAACCCAGTCATCAACCCTATAGATCTGAAGAATTTAGTACACCCATATAACCTCAAAAACATACTATAATATCTCAAAGGATCACACAATTTTGTTTTACATGAAAAACATTTGGGATAATATATTTACTTACATTAAATAGACACATAATTAAAAGGTTTTGAAAATCACCTTAAAAGGTAAACATCTGGCTATGTAGAAACCCTCAGGGCATGAAATGTAGAGTGAAAATAAGGGGGTCATACCTCAAGGGGCCTAAGTCCATGATACATGTCACACCTGAACCTTTATTTTCTTATTATTTTAATTATTTATTTCTCTTATTTCTATCCTCGAGTTTTGGGTCCTTTTTTGAGATTTTTTGAAAAAACAATATTTTTTTCTATTACACAATTTTTGAACTATTAGTATAAACTATTATGAAACCATAAATGTGTTCCATTAGTGTTAACATAGCTATTTTGAATTATTATCACATGGTTTTCCCAAGTGTGTGACCAAACCATGTGTTTTTTCAATGTCAAACTAGTAAGGCTCACACATTTGGAATGTGATTTTTCATACCATATGGCTAAAATATGTGAAGTTTCAAGGTAACTAAAAAGTATAAATTATAATTCTTCCCATCTATAATTTTAACCCAAATCCCTCCTTGTCCCCCCACTCAACTCATGCATCTTGACTACCTATCCCCCTTGGTTCCCCTCTCCTCTATTGATGATTCTATAATGTTTTTTCATGTTTTAAGGTCGGTTTCTTGAGGTAATATCCTCTTTCTTCCTTATTGACCCTCCTTTAATTCTTATCTCTTATTTTCCAGTCCATGAAATGTCACGGTGAACTAGGGTTATATGTACCTTAGTTTTTAATAAGTGGTTTTGATTTTTTTAGGGCCCTTGAGGGTTTCTATTATCTTTCTATACTTTCTTGGACCTTGTTTATGTGGGTTAACATCACCATTTGATTAAGTGGTGAGATTAAATGTAAGTGAACCATGATTAGGACTTTAATTTTAAAGACATTATTTCTTGATAATTTATAACTTTATATTTTAATTTTAATAATTATACCCACTAGTTTATTTTATAAAAGTTTGGATCAGGTTAGAATTACATTTATTAAGAATAACTTTATTTTAAAACTACATATTTAATTTTTTTTCCAAATCCCTTACACACCAAATTTTTAATGAAATGCCTAGTTGGATATTTGAATTTTGTCTCCCCATCTATTATGGGTTGTTCAGTTTCAAAATTAAATCAAAATTTCTTATCATCTTGAATGTGTTATTAGATTATTAAAAGTGTATAACTACCTCGAAAAGGTTGAGATTTCATGATGGTTATATGATTTAGTTTATTAAGCCTTTTGAGTAACTCATTTTATTAAAAAAATATTCTTAAATCCTAGTTGGTACCTTATAAATATGTTTCTTTACAAAATGTTATCCCTTAAAACATTTCCCATTATAATACACCAAATTTATTGAAATGATATTTGATTTATCATTTTGTAAATGATTCCCAATTAAGGGAACATTAGTTTGTGATTGTGCTCTAGTTAGTATCCCTATAGTTAGAGTATTATTTACTTAGATATTTTCTCCTAGGTTGTGCTAGGTAGGGAAATATTAAGAGCTAGGGTATATTATTATCATCCAATACTAGTTCTTTCTATATAGTGATTTTTAGATGTGTTTAGGTGTTCCCCTGGGCTCCTAGGTGCCCATGATTTTTGAGTTTTCATTATTTTTATATTGGAATGTGTCACTATTCCTAATATATATTTAGTTTTTTATGATCTTGTATCAAATATCTTATTTCAAAACATTCTTTCCTAGATATTTTATTTTAAATTAGGCTCGTGAAATCCTTTTATTTTCTCTATTTAAATTCCTTATCTCCCATAAAAAAGGTTTTTTAAATAAAATTTATTTTTCTTTGTTTTAAAAAGTAAAAGAAAAACTCACTTTATACATATTTTCAAGATTTCATGAATTGGATTTATTTTTAAAGGTTACACATGGGGTGTGATGAGGACACCTAATGGACATATTTTTATCATGCCTATCATATTATAGGTTTAGTTTATTCTTCCAAGATGAGGTAGTTTCTTATTTAATTCTTATTTTAGGTTAGTGGAGATGGAAAGTGGGGTCACTTTTCTTATACTCAGATATTTGTATAAGTTGGTTGTTCTCTTTTATTTATTTTGGTTTCTTTGATGTACTAGACACCTTATCCTCCTGGTATTTTATTTGTTTACCCCTTTTTCTGTATCGATTCTATTACTTTTTAATGTTTTATGTTGGCATTAGCTTGTGATGATTTTTTTTATTGATTTTTTTTATTCTCAAACATGGTGTTTTTTTCTTATTTGTTAGTTGGTTTTGAATTTATTTTGTAACTACCTATGTCATTTCTTGACCTTTCAACATATGGAAGGGTCATATGGAATTCCTAGGTGAGAATTTTTGTTTTTTTGTTTATTCAATGGGTGAAACCATTCCCTATAGTTCCTACTAGATTCTCGAGAACTTTCCCCTTGTCAAGGATTATTGGGAATTCTCCTCAAGTCATGTCATGGATTGGATCTATTACCCAAATTATGGGTATCCTAGGTTGGTTCACGACACCACATATAGGGTATCATGTGGAATCATGTGTTCTTATCACATGTTTCATGTTTTTTAAGCCTGACTTGGGTTTATTTCCCTACCCGACCACATGATAGATCTATACCAATGATATATTTTACCCATTGGGTCAAGATATGACTCATTTTCCACCTACTAGGGTAGATATACAAAGAGCCTCCTAGGATGGGTCAATTTAGAATGCCCGACCCATCTAAGACACTAAATCCATAAACAAAGAAATCCAAGGTGTAGAGTCAACCTATCTAGTCAACCCACCCCACCCGACTCAAGGCTGGTATGAGCCTTTACTGGAATTCAAGTAAAAAAATATAATAATAATAATCTCTTCCAATGACCATGTAGTGGGTGGGAATATACTGGATCCTGATCTACCCAATGGTCGGGATTGAGCTCCAATTTCCCCTTCTGCACAAACTCCAGACACCCTAGGATTATGGAGTCACCACCCCAACTTTGTTATCAAGACACTTTCTATACCTGGATGAGTTTCCACTATCACACCATCAATTAATCACTCATCATGTGAATCCACCTCATCAAATCCACTATCTCAAGATACTCCATTACTGATATCTTCCAATTATCTATAACACACCTCACACCTTATTCCATCATCCCCACCAACCACCTAGTGGGATGGTGGCCATAATATGTTTGATTCATGAGGGGAAAATATAATTGTTTTAATAAATAGGTAGAGAGGGAGGATTTTATGGTTTTCAATGGAAACAACAATGGAAATGTTTCAGTTTTTCAAATGACTTCCTCAAGTTACCAGTGAAGGTTTGTTTGATTCTTCTACGGCTATCAATCTATATGAGGATTTCTCAGTGGATGTTCTAAATTTTGTTTCTAGTTTGGTTTTGTTCTTTTTTGGTTATGGTGGCATCCATGAGTGTTTTTCAAAATGGTTTCATGTCAATTATATTTTTTTTGATGAGGTGAGTTTGCTCTGTATTAGTAGCTTGGTTGTTTCTGGTTCACTAGGGGATGATGATAACATGGTGCGAATTTTTTATGATTATGAATAAATATGATGGTCTCCAGTGACTGGTGTGTTGTTCTAATAGTGATGATGACAATGGTGATTGGATGGTGATGTTGAAGGTGGTGACTCATTGTGATGATGGCTTTAAATGGGACTTCAGCTGACGTGGGTGAATCCAAGATCATGATCTTCTCAGTTTTTATTTTTCAAATGTATTTTTTGAATTTTGAACTTTGAAATTGGGATTCCTTTGATTTTGGCTCACACTTCATGTATTGGTTACCAATCGACCATAAAGTAGCTTTTAGAAAATAAAATAAAAATTAAATTTGCAGTCAGTAAAATATTTTTCAAAATATTCCAAAGGATTAATAAAATATATATGGTTTCTATTCTATGTTCAATCATAAATAAAAAAATTATTAATCACTAATTAGTACCCCTCTAGTACTATTACACTATTTTAAAATGTTATAAAACTAAAATAACTCTTTCTAAGAAAAATTATAGACCGCTCATGGAAGAAAATTTTATCCCCTCTTATTTATTAGTTCTAAGACTTTTCTAATTCCCTTTTCAATCTGGTATAACCATTTCATAATGTCATATTTGGTATACCCTTATGTATTTAAAAATGTGTTGATTACAGTTTTTTATAAATTTTCCTTGATATTCATGATGTTAAGAAACATTCTAGGATACAAATTCTTCCAATTATGAAGTTTAAATAAAATTAACCTATTTTTAAAACCTACTATCAAAATGTTTATAGAGAATGTTTTATTTAAAACATTGACAATAGACTTTACCTTATCATGTAATTATACGATTATTAATAGAGAAGGTAAAAAACATCATTTTATTTCCCATCAGATGTTTCATTTCTGATTGTTATTTGAAGTAGTTGCGGTAAAAATCATTGATGTACAAGGAATATAGTCTTCATACTATGTTTCAGAATAAGTAAGAATGTACCTCCTTCACATTTAATGTGTGCATAAATGGAAAATATCATATTTCATGATAAAACCATATCATAGGAAATGATATACATAAGATGATATCATATCATATGATATATTGATATCATATAGCATCATATGATGATTCTTTTATCTTATACTTTATGATATGATTGTCTTATGATACTGCATGCATGGGGTGTGGGTGCATACATCTAAGTATTATCTTCTATATAATTTATTTAATTTATAATAAATGAGATGGTTCATTTTTGGAATGTGTTATCCCAATTAGGTTAAATACCCTGGGAGTGGGGGTGATTCAGGGTATGAAAGATTAAAACTTATACCCCTTTGGATCTTTTCTAGTTGTTAAAAAAACTATTTTCTTTCCCTTTCCCATAGAAATGTATGACCAGAATGAAATCATGCCCGAGACACAGAAATTTTACTTGGTTCACCTTCACAGGGAAACATCTATGGAGTGTACAATGGGAATGTGTTGATTGTACCAAATTCACTAAGGATCACTGCCAAGAATGGTGGTTCAGGAAATATCTTGTTTATACCCAAGCTCGCTGACTATACAAGGTTTAGGGTCTACTCACTGCATTCCCAAGGGTCACTCCCTATGTCTCTTTCTCTAGCCCACTACCGGTGGAAAGGATCACCATCTTCCTCTTCCTTCTCTCATTGATCTTGGAAGGGATTAACCCACATTTTATGGACATGTAGGTCCCGTAATTATATGTAATGAATACATCCTTAGTTTTATATGGATTCTCTATTGAAGAACCACTTTCATCTAATAGATGAATATCACTTTACCACAGATGTAGCGGGCAATGCCTTCTGAATAACTTTCACAATGCACAATGCCTTTGTGAAGTTTCTCTTTCATAAAGCTCAAATATCCTTCATAAATAACCTAACTTTTCTCAAATCTCACTTAGCCTTCATGAAGCACACCTTTTTGAAAATCTCAACTTGCCTTTGTGAAGCTCCTTTCTTTCATGAAACTTACTTATCATTCATGAATTCCTTTACTTTCACAATGCTCAGAACATTCGATTAGCTTTTGACTTCATGAATTTCTTCTCATGAACCTCAGTCGTGAACCACCCTTCACGAACTACCCTTTGCAAACCATCCTTTGAAAACCACCTTCGCAATTCTAAAGCCTTAAGATTTTCGTTAAGTCTCGCTGGTTTTTTGAAGGGGATATAGGCTCATTTATAAGTGATTCCACTTATTCTAGAACCTTCTAGCCACATCATCTCCATTTCACGTTACTCCAACTTTTCCACCATGATACTCCCTTTTTCATGAAGCTCCATGTAAATTTCCCATTTTTGATGCTTCTCTTAATCGCAGAGATCATTGTCAAAACTTCCCACCACTGCGATGCTCATCACCTTCTCCATTCACAATGCTCATCATACTCATGGAACTCATCGTAGGAATATTACCACATTCATGAAACACCCTTTGTGAAAACCACTATTCCCAAAATTCATGCATTTTCCATATTTTAATAAGGTCTTTGAGGTGCCCACTGTGCCTTTGAGCCATGTATTGAAAGAAATAATGCTTGATGGGTAGGTTAGCCCTTGGGGGGGCTATGGTCTGCTTTTTCGACCATTGTGTGTGGTGTGTGTTTTTAATGTAATTGTACCCCCAATAACTTAATATATATAATTAGGTCTTCAAGGAAATCCACTTTTTTATTCTATCCAAACTCCAAAATTTTGGACACCAAAATTTTGGCAACAACTGGAAAACAGTGTCACCTTGTGTATGCAATTTTATGTACCACTTACATGGAATCCATTCCTCTATCTTGGATATTTTTCAATATTCCTAGTCAATAATCTCTATATAGTTTCACAACATAAATTGGAAACCTTATTTTTTAAAAAACACAATCAACCCAAAAATGATGCAATGTTACCTTGAGGGATTTTTTTCCAACAAAATGAAACATGTTCATTGAAGTTTTAAATGAATGAAACTCTAATGGGATATAATGTATGGGTGCTATGAGATGAAGCCTGATATGATTGATATGGTAAATTCTTTTTATTTAATAAAGAGAATCAGAGATGGATATCCAATATATGAGATCCATTCTATTGGAATACCCTAGCTGAATTCAAGATTCAGGATGATCTATTCTTCCTAAATCATTATTCATAACACATTGAACATCACATATCCCCTTTAATGTATGGGAGTTATCATAATATAATTGGGGATCCAAAGGTGGGAAGAAATTATCTTATGTTTTCTACTATATTAATCTTCACCAAATTTACCCCATTCAAAATGAAGATAGAGGCAATCATGTTTTAGGTACATTAATGCCTATGGTGTTATTTTTTTCATGCACATGGATTCATTGATGATATATAATCCATTTTATGGGTTTATTTTCACTGCTTATGATCATTAGATTACCCCCCTAAACCCATCAATGGTATCAACACCCTTTTCTTTAAGGAATCATCATGTGATTCTACTATCTCTTTGAATAATTTAATATCATAAAGCATTCGGTATGTATCACCAAATAAGATAAATTATTTTACTTATTTTTTTCATATTAATATTTTATGAATGACATATATATTAAAGCATGGTAATGAAAAAACCCATTAATTTGTTCAATATCAATGGTTATGATATACAATATCATAATCCATCATTAAACTAGGTTTTTATAAAAAAATAGAGCATCAAATCATAAATACAATATCAGATCTATCATAAAATTCGATAATACCTTTATGATAGATATATTCATGCTCAATAATACCAATCATCGCTATAATAAAATCACCTAATATCAATGGTTTAAACCGCCACTATATGGTTCTGTGATGGTTTCATAAAATCGCCTCTAAAACTGATGTTGGTATCCAATAAACGGTGGTTACTTATATTTAGAAGTTTTTTTGGGGGAATTTTCATAGACACCATATTTATCAAAGGTTTTTTTGGTTTTAGAAGTGGGTTTAAGCAAGAAAATATGATAAGGATTTAGCAGCGGTTAATACCGCCGATAAATTTTTTTCCTTTTTCTGCATGTAAACCACCACTAAAACTAATAAAACTGCTGCTAAATAAATTTGAGTCATTTTTTAGTAGAGGTTTTAACTGCCATAAATAAAAAACTATCAAAATATAAATTCAATTTAAACCACTTTTAAAAATGTTCCATGTTTAGCAGTAGTTTAAACCGCCGCAATATGTTGATTTACAAATAAAGATCGGATGAAAATTCTACAGCCCTAGTACCCTAAGAAAATACATATATAGAGAACATATAACCCATTGTGTGTGCACATAAAATATAATCATCACTAAATATTTCTCAGAAAACTATATTTCACATTATAAAAACACACCACGGCTCAAAAACAAAGAAAACACAAAAAAGGTAAACCCTCTATTAAAACCATATTTAGATTACAACACAATGAATAAGATTTTTTCTTAGTGAAAATCGCCCTTAGAATTTTAGAAAACATGTAAAATGCATAAATATCATTTAAAAATAACCAAATTCCATTTATCTATGCCATTTACCAACTTTTACAAGAGAAAAATCCAATCATGGTTCAGTGAAGATGTTCCAAAACAGGTTCTAATACATCATGGTTCCAACTGTGTTCAAAAGGATAATTCCAATTTCGATTGGATCAAATGAAATTTCTCTATTTTTGACACAATATTCTCTCATAATCGATCTATTAAGTCATCTAACATCATCAATGGTGACTATGAGGTATAATATGATGTAATGTTTTGAAAAGAATCAATATAAGTTGAGAAATTATTGAAAGAATTTGGAATATTGAATTTGAATTCTAAATTCAAATTCGATTGAGAAGAAGGTGTTGATACCACTATATAATATTAATAAGAATAAGCAATTACATTTTTAGTTTTCAATGATGTAGAGGTCATAGAGGGAAGATAAATGATATTATTATGGGATGATTTGAAAAAACATTATGTTGTATGGAAGGAAGAGGAAGAAATAGATTTTGTAGTTCAATTATCACAAAAGTTGGAATCTTTAATTTTTAAAAGGGCATAAGAAGAATAAGTGGTTATAGAAACCCTTCAAGTTTTTTTGTAAAGAATAAGAAGAATAAGAATTTTTGTTCATGTTTTGTACATAATAAGTGAATAAGTTTCTTTTTATTGTGAAAGTATATAAGGAAAATAAGAATTTGGAACATCAATGGAAAGTCATAGTCTATACTAGTGAAAGATTTATTATTGTTAGAAAATATATATTTTAAATAATTAGGATGCTAGTATAATGACCTAGTGATATGTTGAAAGAGTGCGGGATTCATTAAAACATTGTTTGGAATCATGTAAAATAAGTTCAAGGATAAAACTTTCTCACTAATACGTATAGGTTGATACTAGTGGATTGTGTAATTTCGGAAGAATCCATATCACACAAAGAATTTTCCTTCTCATTTTTGAGAGGTTAACCTTGTAAATTGGTTGTGACACTTAAGTTGGTGTGTGTCAAAAAATTTTGTAAGAAAATATGATTTTGAGAAGATAGGATGGTAGATCTATTCACCTTAATATGTAGAGAGATAAATAGATAGGGTTTGAAATGTTTTCAATTGGATAAAAAGTCATCAATATTGATTCACACCCTCTGAATGTTTATCATATACCTAATTGGACTGCTAGAATGTTATTGATTGTGGTTCATTGTTATTATTATTCTTTTCTTCAATAGTAGAAAATCATTTATCCACTTTTTATAAACAAAACATGCACACAATAACTTATTATCCTATCATTTTTTTCATTTTCTCCCATATGTATAATCTCTACATATTGTCTATTCAATTTATATGTTGTATCTATCTTAACATCTCTATGGTGTTTATCTATATCCTAAACAACAATAGAAAATTAAATAAGTTAATATTAATATTCAAATATTTAGATTTCTTCAAATTCTTCTAATCATTCCAAAAACCATGGAACAAACTTCACATAAAATAAATAACCATAAAACACATAATTTTAAACATGATTTATATGTTGACCAAAAAATAAATCACACGAATGATATCAACTGTATCTTATCCTCACTCCTTCCACCATGGTCTCAACAATTTTCATTAAAGAACTTGGGCTAAAAAAATTACATAACAATTATATAAGTATAAAACAATATATTATAGAATTCATCCATATAAATATAAGTATTAAAAAGTATATGTAAAAGTATAAACATAACACAATATCTATATAAAAAATTATAAATTTATATATATTATGGTGTATATATTTGTGAAAGTAATTATTCATATTAAAAAACCAAAATAAAACCCTAATTAGAATCCAAAATAACACCCATTATCAACAAAAGTACATTTACAACCCATGAATAATAAAAAAAATACTATAAGTGAACATTCAAACACTAATTAACACCCAAAAAACTAGAAATAATTTTTAAAATAGTTAAACATATTAATAATCACATACCTTTTCTCTAAAATTGTACAGATAAGGTGGGAGTTGGGTTTAAAATTTGAATTTTTGAAGGGAGAGTCAATGGTTGGACTACAGGGTGATATCTAGAATGATACTTTTTGGTGTAGAAATAGTATGTTGGTGGAATGGGGAGAGATTAGATGGTTGAAACCATCAGAGTCCATGGGAATGTGGGAGGCCATGGAAGGCTTTGAGAGGAAGAATGAATAAGGATGTGTATCATGAATGATGATGTAAAGTGATTGATTTCAAATAAGGATTTGATGCAACTTAAGGGGATGATAGAACATAAATGATGAAAGGTTTTTGGGTCCTACAGAATATAAGTAACAATGATGTGAATGAGAAACATCCACATGTATTGGATTTAAGTAAAAAATAATAATGCCTAAAGATTTAAAAATGGGGAGAAAATTTATAACCATAATGATTGAAAATTACCTTTTGGGATTCCAAAAAGAATAAAATTCCACTCAGGTATTACTATACTGGATTAGGAAAAGGATTTTTTTATGTTAAAATAAAATATAATATGTTTTCACTAAATATCATGAAGACCATTGCAAGATAGTTATTCTAATCATATTCAATCCTATACTTCTAAGAATGGGTGACTATCACTATAGCCTTGAAAGGTTTTCAGCCTCTTTAAACATGGGAAATCATGAAAATGTTAGCTCATGAAAATGTTATGTGAATACTCTGTGCCACACGTGATACATGAACAAACCCTCACTTTCCATATATTTTCAAAATATCAAAAATAGTTCTCATTATTGTCTGATGATGAACACTATTCATCACCCTATCTATATACGACTCTACTTCCTACTACCGGGACCTATAAGACAATTATATTGAAAATTAAATAATTTTTTATATTTATATTTAAACTTAAAACCAATAAATATTTGTGAAATAAATGATTTTTTAAATTGTTTGATTTACCTACTCACCACCTGTCATCGATGAAATACCACTGGGGACAGATCGGGTCGTCTTTAGATATAAATTAATCAACATTGTCTTTAAAGAGGATATATGAGCCCCATGTTCCTGAATTTTGTTTTACATATAAATAAACTCTATCTGAGCATATAGGGGTAGGGGTGACTACAACCAAGAATAAATGCAGATGCAATCCCCAGTGGTCAGCCAAAGACCTCATATGGTAACGGTCCCAAACCCATCCCACGCACTCAACCATGATGCTTTTTCCCAAGGAATTTACAAACTAGGTCATCCTAGGAGACTGAGTAGGAATGTACAGGATTGGCATCCCATAGTTCTTTAATTTTTACCTATAAATAAAATATCAGTCATATTAGAATCAATATATATTAACATAGTGAAAACTGATAATAAGTTATTATAATGAAAAATGAATTCATACCTTAACTTCTTTGGCAGGCTCATTAACAAAACTCCCATAATATTTTTTATGAACATCCAACCACACTTCTATTCGGGATGCATGGTGCCCTAAACTCTATGAAAGCATTAAAAAAATATAAATCGACAATTTAATATATTAAATAGATAATATTTTATTATAATATTTATACTAATGAAAATATTACCAGAGTGGATCAGGTTCTAGAAAAACTATTTGACCCCATAGTGTGAGGGATGAGTTTCTTAGCCCGGCTAGATGAATTATTCCTTGAAATATCCTAAAATAAATAAAATATAATTTAATAGTAATTTATGAAATGTCGTATCCTTTTCATATACATTTATAAATAAAAAATTAGATAAATATAATAATATTTATTTAAATACCATGTGCTTCTCATCATGATGCCTATCAACAAAAACTTTTCATTGCTCTCTAGGTACCCAATTGGGTACCTTATCATACATTTTTTGGGCACTCAACAAAGTATCATTGACTTTGTTCTATAATATCCATTTAAAATATTTCCATTTCGTACCCAAATTTTCCAATGTCCACTTTCGTGCTAGCATATCAACAATGGTAAAGTGGAAAAACATATTTACATAGATATTCATAATGAAAATATAATAATTTAATAACATAATGATATTCAATTACACCATAATGTATTAAAATTTCCTTTATTTCTGAATAAAATAGTTAATTTTTTCAAGATAAAGGCATATGCCTCCAATCATCACACATAATAGAAAGGGTAACTGGCTCCACCACCAGATAGCCTAGAATCTGGCCATGTAATCCCATAGAGTCATCTATATGGAAACCATAGGAATTAAATGGGACAAATATCTTTAGTCGAGTAAAATTCCATACATTTTAACTTTTCATATTTTTCTATATAGTAGCATTGTTTCCATATTTTATGAAAAAACTGTTTGTAGTATAAAAAATTTATTAAATTTATTCATATTAAAATTTTTACCTATAATAGTCACCCTCCAATATCCTCATGAAGAACTAGGAGTGGTGTCCTGCTCCCTCACTGTTGAGGCCCCTAAATATGAAGGCGTCAATTTAGCTGTTGATGGGATACTGATGCAGGGTGTGAGAGATGGTACAGGGGAAAGTAGATGGTATCTTAGATGCTGTAGGGAAGGAGACAGATAGATCTTCATCTATCGGTGTGGTCGATGGAACATCGACTGAGAGTCGACTGGAATCAGTATAACACTTCCTCATTGGTATTCCTATCATTTAATCAAATAAAATTAATTTTATAACATATATTTCAAAAAAATCATGTAGAAAAAAATAAATGATAACATATGGACAATAATAAGAAACAAAATATACATAAAACTAATAATTAATGACTACACAAATGATATAATGGGCTGATAAATGAATATATAACTATACATACAATCATTTTCTCCTTCAATCATGTCAGTTTCCTAATCCATCATTACTTCATCAACTTTATCTAACCTTACAAGACTAATGTTTTCAATATCATGATATAAAAATAAGTTCACTTCTTGTTATTGATGATATTCAATATCAAAGGTCAAATATTCCACTTGATCACCTATATCATACAAGTCTCCTTATTTTACATGAACAACTACACTCTACCCTTCATCCATGACATGTTTCACATAATATACCATTTTTACTTGCGACGATAAGATATATCGATCATGTACTTTATTTTAACCAATATCCATCAATTGAGAAAAGTTTACAAAAGTACATTGCAAAGAATCTATTTTAACACCCCTGATAATATCCACCCAATTGCATTTGAATAAAACAACTAAAAAATGAATGCAGTAGTTTAATTCGATAATATTAGTCAACTTTACCTAGTATCCCACTTCAGAAAACATCAATATGTTACTATTTTTTGTTTCCAAACCCTATTTTTGATTGATTGTATGGAATCTAAAGCCATTCATGTGGTAAGAAACAAGCTTTCTAGCTTATTTTAGAGGACCTCAAGCAAGAAAGATCAAATCTTCTAACAAATCTACTCAAGTATCAGTATTAATGATCCAAAAAAGGTAATATACATTATTATATTTAAAAAATATATGTATCAATATAATATCCATATTTATTGAAATATTTATGAACTTAAACGTACTACAAACCATTACAAAAGCTCTTTATTAATAGATTTTATTATATCTTTATCATTTTGTGTTCATCCTCTCATCCATATCATTGTTTTTATCTTCAAATATTCAATAAATGGATCAAAAATTTCACTATTTAGTAGCACATATTTATGCGCCTATAATAATTCTATTTTTATTAGTATAACCTTTCAGTTCCTCCCAACTGTTAGGCCAATAGTAGGAAATATTTTGGATTTTACATGTATTTTAAATTGATTCAATGTGTCATCAACACATCCAACTCTATTGAATCTTGTCTCAATATCATCCAAATATCTAGAAAAAAATTTCAGGCACTCCTCCATCAAATAGCCTTCAAAAATAGAGTCTTCAGGTTGAGATTTATTTTTCACGTATGATTTCAAATGCCCAAAATATCTATAAAATAAAAATTAAAAAAACATAATTATGTATTTAATAAAGTTCCAATAATTGTTTACTGGAATGAAAAAAAAAATAAACTACCTCTCAATTGGATACATCTATCGATAATGTATGAGGCCTCCTAATTTAGCATCCTCAACCAAAAGCATTGTTAAATGCATCATGAGAGTAAAAAATGTCAGAAGAAAGATCATATCCATTGCACAAATCGTCAATAAAAATCTCTCCTAAAGGTTTTCAAGATCAAATGGATATAGAATTTTCTCACATAGTTGTCTGAAAGATGTGCATACTTGGAGTACAATAATAGTAACCTTTTCAAGTAAAAATGTACACAATGACAATGGTAGTAACTTCTATAACAAAATATATGAATTGTGGCTTTTAAATCCATATAACATACAATTATTTAAGTCAAAATACCTTGATATGTTACTCTCATACCCATATGATACCTTCAAATGTTTTAAAATTCAAAGGAATGTATCATAATCCCTATTTTTCATTGAAAATTTTACCGGAGCATACTTTCCATTATCATCTGGCTAGAGATCACACTTTATGTTCATTGCTTGTTAGTATTTCCGAGCATTGATACAATCTTTCAACTTTCCATGATCTTTAATAAATGTAAAGATCAAATTATCAAAAAAAATCTTCTCAATATGAATCCCATCAGGATTATTCCTCAACAAATTAAATTCCCAATACAAAAGTTTGAAGAATATACTTTTATTCTTCAATTGTTTCATTCTGATTTTACTTGAAGATTAACTTTGAAGATGTTTCCCAAAATAATTAAAAAGATGAACCTTCCCAAATTCTATTACAATATTTCCAAGTTGTTCCAATATTTCAAAACTAGTTAACAACTTTGGAGGGGGTCTATGATTAATGAACCCATTGAATTTTGACTTGTTCATCTGAAATCTAGGATATGCATCAAAAGATCCTTGATGACACAAGAAGAACCATTTTTTACTATGAGGTATCCGTTCGAGATCAAAATCAATGTAACAAATAGGACAGTCCAATTCTGTGTAAGTGTTCCAACCAGCTAAATTTCTAAGTCCAGGAAGTCACTAATGGTCCACATTAGAGCAGATTGAATTTTAAACATTGTTCTAGAAGATGCATCATATGTCTCAACACCAATGCTCCATAACTTCTGTAATTCTTAAATTAAAGGCTACATGTATACATCAATATCATTTCTATGAATTTGTTTTCCAAGAATAATCATCAAAATGATAAAAGGAATTTTTTTGCATACACATCCATGGAGGTAGATTATAAGGGATCAAAATAACCATCAAAATGATATAACTGGTACTCAAAGTCCCTAAAGGGTTGAATCCATCGGCATCCAATCCCAATTACACATTCCTAGGATCAGATGAGAAATTTTTATGTGATGAATCAAATTTCTTCAACGATTATACATCTATTAGATGTCACATTAACCCATAATTGTTATTATGTATAGAATTCCACTTCATGTTTTTGGTAGTTTTTGATGAAATGAATAACCTTTTCCATCGAGGATTTAAAGGAAAGTAACACAAAACCTTTTTAGGTGTGTTCATTTTCTTCTTCTTCATGGTAGTATGTTGATTTAGACTTCCAACATCACCCATTGACTACCATCTAGAAGAAGAACATTTTTTCAATCCTTCCTGTTTGAATACTCTCCCCAATAAAGCATACAATCATTGAAACACACATGTATTTTTGTATAATTCAGACCAAGAATGTTAATAACTTTTTTCAAATCCTAAAAAGACTCAGGTATCTTTTCTTCAAGAAATGCATCGTGCAACAATTCCAATATGATGAACATCACCTTATTTCTAATTCCACAAAAGAATTTTATATGGTAAAACTTTAGCAGAAAAGAGTATTTTGGATATTTCAAACATCCACTATAAAACACTTGATTTCCATCATCAATTAAACCAAGAAATGTATATGTCTACTCAGTGAAGTTATCTCTTAAATTAGTCTCTACAGAATCAAGAGGGGGATCCAATGATATGTTACAATCTTGATCTGGTTGTCCTACAATATCAACAACATTTTCTGTCATGTTTCTATTTGTAGCACCCTCAACTGGTTGTTCTGATATGTTTTGATGTTTATGTTGGTGTCTTTTAATTCCTAATGAATAATTTATAAGGTTTTTCATTTCATTTTCCATTTTTGACAAATTTGGTACCTCATTCTTTGGATTGACATCAGAGTTCAACCTTTCTATAACATTTGATTCTATGTACCAAATCCAACACAAATATTGAGTAGGTAATTTCTTCAATATCATGTGTTCTTAAACTTCATCTCTCTTCAACCATATTCTAAATTTAAATTTAGTACATAGAGGTATTATTCTCTCATCAACAGATCGATTGGAAATTGAAAAATCAAAAAACTCCTCCAAACCCCTATCATATTGAGGTGTGTTCCTCAATAATGTGATCCAACTTTTATCCATATATATCACAGTGTGCCTACAAATTATTAAAAAAATTAAAACACATAACTATTACTAAATAAGAAAATATATTCATATATACTAGTTGAAATAAATATGAATATGTTAAATAAGGTTTTTATTTTATAAATACATATGGTAAATAATGAATCATTTTAAAAAGGATAATTGAAATCCATAAAGTCTAGTTGTGAGTAAAATAATGTGTAAAAGAGTTAAATTTTTCATTTAAAAAATCCTTAAAAACCCAAGAAGAAAAATTCATGTTGAAATCCATTTTTAATAAAAATATTCTTTTAAAAATCATTGAAAATTATCACAATCCAATGTCAATTATTTATTAGAGGACCAACATGATTCTCAAAACTGTTATGCTATTATCATGAGACTCTTTTTATTTAATGGATACATTTTGTAACATTATTTTAATTGAGTGAATTAGTGGATTGATAATGACAAAGGATGTGTTATTAAAATTTTATCTCATTTATGTATATCTATGATTTTTTTTATCTTATTTATTTTAATTTTATAAATTTCCTTTTCATGTATGGATGAATACACCATTGACCTTATCATTGGCTGGTGGTAGTGAATAGAGAGATAATTAATGGTTCGGTATTATGTGGGAAACATTACTACTCTGATGATGGTTTCAAAGTGATCAATGATGTTTATTATGAATCAATTAACATCATTGATTCCAACATTGAAAATTATGTTGAGAATGATCATGAATTCATGGGACATGCTAATGAGGCTTTCAACTGAGAAATGAACCGCTCTGAAGATGACGACATGAGTTCATGAAATAAATGTAATTCTAATAATCTTGTAACTATAATGAGGAACCATGTACCACCAACATAATGTTCCTTAGACAAAGTGAAATAAAAAGTTTGACTATATCCATTTCTCACTTGCTACTTCAGAAAATTGAAACTCTTTCACATAAGATATATTCATCCAATACAAAACAGAACTAGCGTAAGTGAAAAGGATTAATGATGAATAACTAATTAGATATATTCTTATTGATTATAATTGTTAGGTAAAACCAATTTCTCTCCTCCAATATACATTTAAATATATAGAACCACATAACCCATAAGAGTTGAGATTATTCATCCAATCACCTCTTCTTCTTATCAAATCATTTATGGAAACTGAATAACATAAAAATACAAATAATATATATATTTGGAAAGAAATAATAATTTAATGAATTATACCCCATTTAATCTAAGAAAATATATTAGAAACAATAATCAGTAGGCTGAACATATCAAGATCCACCCCAACTCCTTATAGAACCAACCTGCAATGTATAAATTAATGTATAAAAAATCCAAATAGTACCTTAGTGGGAGGGGTGTATCAGTATCTTGGATCGGTACAGGCGGTGAGGGGCTAGGTCAGGACTGGTGGTGAGGGGATGTGAGGTGCTAGGTCAGGACTGGAAGAGAGGGGATGTGTGCAGCTAGGTCAGGAATAACAGTGATGGGTAGTGAGGGTCGGGATCGGTGGTGAGAGGCGATGAGGGTTGGGACTCATAGGGATTTGGGGTTCATAGGGGTTGGTGGGGTCGAGGTGGGGGTTTTGGGGGGGTTGGGGAGAAGTTTCAGGTTTTTTAGAAAACTAAAAGGTTTAGCAGTAGTTTTTAATAAACTAATTCTAATTTATTTTAAAAAAATAGTGGTGGCTTAATAAACCACTGCTAAAGTCTAATTATGGTGTAGTTCATTTATAATGATTTGAAGTTATATCATAGAATATGATTGGTACACGGGTAGATTCAATCTTGTATCAGTCATAGTTTATGACTAATAGTAAGATTATCAGTCATAAAATATGAAATAGTGAAAAAACTTAAAAATTAATATTTTGATAAATTTACTCATGGTTTATAAATTTTTTATAAATTATAAGTGCTTGTAGTTATAAAATGGGATTTTTTTCTATTCCTATATAAAATTTAAAAAAATTATATATTTTTCTCTTATTTTTAAAATAAATTAAGTGTTTATTTATTAGTTTATTCCCATAGAATATTCATAATTATAAATTTCTTATGAATTATTTATATTTTGTTTTTTTAATTTATTAACAAAATTTATTATAAAAGATAGTTCCATGTATTAAATTCTTGGTATGAAATCATAAGATTTAGTTTTCATCAACCTTGACCTCATTTTTTATTAGAGTTCTAATCTTGAAAATAGTTGTTGAATATAGTTTGTGAATATTAGGTTTTAAAGTTATTATGAATTGGATTCACTATTGAGTATAGTCTCCTCAGGGAGATGGACTTTGGGTCAAACAACCCACTAGCCTAGAGGTTTATGCCTTTTTCTAGAAAGGTGATGGGTTGGATATCTGTATCTCCAGGCTTAATCTTGTAGATATTATCAATATTATATAACTCTAAGAATTTACATGAAGATTTTATAAACCTAGATAATGAGATGAAATTGGGTTTGTATGAATTCATTTTTATTTTACTTTTGGGTGAGCAATATAAATTTATGGGTCGTGTAAAGATTTACACATTAATGTGGTGTTAACAAAATAATTTTGTGGATGAAATGGGGATTCAAAACTAAATCATTATAAGAATACATACACAATGCAGTAAAACATGAGATAATAAATATTTTGTGATATTAAATGGGTTTAATATCCATGTGGTGTATATTAAATTGGCGATACTTTTAAAAGAAACCCGCTATAACACTATGTGTGATATTCCTTCCAAAGTAGTACACGTACGACCTTGATCATTCAACCAATTAGTTTCTGCTAAGGTATGGTTTCCATGGATTATATTATATAAGGCATGGTGGAAATGTAAATTCCTAAATTTTAGGAAATATAATCATACTATGAGTTTTTTGTGACACATAGCTAGGAAACCATAAAATTTAAGTTAAAATAGGAATAGAGTTGAGTGAATATATGTGATATATTTGGTTAAATAGTTTATTTTATAAACTATCCATGAATCATAAAAATTATGATTAGGATGATCATATAACTAGATAATTAAATGAATAGATGAAAAGTAAAGTGGACAAAAATCATAGTGAAATACGGATATTGGATCACTAAATGGATGTGGTGTATGGGGTCCTCATTATTAGTGGAAGAAAATTCATTAAAAGTTCTTAAAAAAAATATATAAAACATGATACTCCCCCATATATATATTTTTTTATATTATATATTACATTATGGTAATCATTTTGAGACCCCTTATAGGTATGAACTATATAATATATCAAAATTGGAGTGTAATGTTGGGAAGTGTTCTCAGAGAGAATAATTTTAAGCATCTGAATATGAATATTATAGAGTTCAATTTCACCAACTTTGGATCATGGGTCTTAAAATATTGGGTGTTCACACACATTTGAGCAAATAAACACAAAAATAAAAGATATAAGAAAATTAAAAACGGATGAAGTGGATCTTTGTGTAGACAATGGATAAAGATTTTCAACATTAGAAGTCAACACTTATAATCTAAATTTAACGAGATAATTAGCTATAGAGTTGGATAACTATTACTATGATTCCATTACAAACAAAAATTTTATTTTTGAATCTTATTTGGACAATAAATTATTTTCATTCACTATTAAGAACAAGAGTTATTATATATATAAATGATATTTTTTATTTCATTGGGTATATAATAAAGAGTTTAAATATTATAGATATGTATAATCCATCTATAACATTCAGAATAAGATAATCATAGTTGATTCTAATCCCACCTACATTGGGCATTGTCTCATTGAATATATAAACAATAAACACATCCAAAAACTCTATTGATGTTTATTTTTATAAATTTTCAACTATGAATAGTTTGAAAATTATGAATCTTGTGTATTATAAAAAATTAAAAAATCATGTTTTAGTGGAAAAGGCGAAATAACTATTGTACTTTTGGATGGACCAATGAGTAATCATGAAATTTGTGGTTTTAAGTACTTAAATTCTATTATTGATGACTTTATTCAGTATAATTTTTTTTTGTTGATGAGACATAAGTATGAAACATTTGGAAATTATGTGTTTTAAAATTAAGTACAAAATCTATTGGGAAAAGTATTAATATTCTACAACCAGATGGGGCAGGTGAATACTTGAGATAAGAATTCACTGTTAATTTGAGGGATTATATAATTGTTCCTCAAATCACTCCTCTTGAAACACCATAGTGGAATAGTGCATCTGAGAAGATTAATCATACAATATTAGACATAATTTGTTCTTTGAATAATCATTGTGACCTTCCTATTTCATTGTTAAGTTATGCTTTAGAGAATGATGCATTAATGCATAACTATATTCCATCAAAAGCATTCACGAAGACACCATATAATATATAGACTTTAAAACACCCCATTATATATATTATTGGGATTTGGAGTTGTGAAGCACTCATATGATGATTAACTTCTGACAATCTAAGATCCAAGTAATAAAAATTATTTTTTATTAGTTATATAAAGGAAAATATGGGTTATTATTTCTATAGTTCTATTGAACACAAAGTGTTTTTGTCCTAATTTTTTTTTAATTGAGATACAACACATGTATAGAGTAGTAAGTGGGGTGAAATATGAGCTTGAATAAGTTAAAAACCAGTAAAAAGGAATCTTTCCTGAGATAAATTTTGATCCTATTATATAAATATTTCTGGAAGAATAATTGAATCAGGTTACACTAGAAGCTTCAAGGTCTGGTAGGGTTTGTCAAGATCCCAAGAGATATAGATTTATTCTAGAAAATTGTGATGAAGTAATTTTCATAAATGATGAACCAACTATATATTAGGAGTCCATATAGATTTATAATTTTGAGAAATGGTAAAATGGAATGGAATCTAAAATAGTTTTATATACACTAACCAAGTTTTGAACATTGTGGATGCACCTAAATGGGTAAGCCTCATAGGGTGAGAGTGGGTTTTTCAAGAATACTGACATTTATAGTATATTAAAAACTTAACAAGCATGCATGGTTGTGAAAGATTTTAATAAAATTCATAGTATTGACTATGAAAAATATTTTTCACCTATTGAAATGATAGTCTATTCAGATATTTCTTATCTTAGAAGCTCAATTTGATTACGATATATATCAAATGGATGTAAAAAATAATAACTTTCTTTAATGGTAATTTAGTCAAGGATGTATATATAATACATCCTAGAGGTTTTAAAGTGCCAAATGAATCTTCTAATATATGAAAGTTACAATGTTCCATTTATTGATTGAAGTGAGCTTCCCAAAAGTTGGAATATCTCATTTGATGATATAATAAAAGAGTTTGGTTTCATAAAAAACATGGATGATTCTTATGTATATAAGAATATTAAAGGGTGTGTGTTGGTGTTTCATATACCCTATTTGTATGAAATAAACTTATCTGAAATGACATCCCATTTTTACATTTTATACAGATTTGGTTGGGAAAATGATTATATAAAAAAGACATGGCTAAAGTAGCTTGCATACTAAGTATGATAATCTATTAAGATAGATAAAAAAGGAACGTTTATACTATGTCCGGACACATACATTGGTAAATTTCTAAAGAGGTTTAGTATTGAAAAATACAAAATGTAGTATTTACCAATGTTACATGGAACAACTCATAGGAAGATTTAGGATCCTTCTGTGGAGTTATAAAGGATGGATAGAATTATTTGTGTATCTACCATAGGCTTTATCATTTGTTACATATTTTGAACTTAACTTGATGTCATATATTATATTATAATTAAAATTAGATACCAATCCAATCCTAGAAAGGTTCATTGGATTACTATTAAGAATATCCTTAAGTACTTGAGAAAAATTAAGTGTATGTTCTTGATATTTGGATGAGAGGATGAACTTTTTATAAAGGGTTACATTGATACGAGTTTCTAATCTGATAGAAATAATGTGAAATACAATTCTAGTTTCATGTTTTTCCTAAATATTGAAGCTATTATTTGGAATATTTATAAATAAGATCTTATGGTATTATTGACAATTGATATGGAGTACATCGCTACATCATATGATGCAATGGAATCTGTTTGGATCAGGAAGTTCATTTATTATCTAGAGGTGGTTCCTAGTAATTAGGGAGTGATCAAGAGTTTCTATGAAAATAATAGATCAATCATACATGCTATGGAACCTCAGTCACACCAATGGACCAAATACATCCTTCTTGAGAGGGGTGATGTTAAGAAATTTCTGGTGGCTGAAGATGATATTGTACTAGATATATTTATGAAATCATTATCACAAAAAAATCATCAGGGTTGTTTAGAGTCTCTTATTATATGATAAATAAGAAATTAATGTAATATTTAAATAATTTTTCATGTATTTATAATAAATACAACCTTTATTTATCATGCATTCCTATGTGCAGCAATTTAATTTACATAAACATTATAACAATAATATCCCCTCTAAGTATGACTTTGAGTTTTCCATAATAGATGATCATTGAAAAGAGTTATGGGTTTCTATAATATGTTAATATTAGAATGAGTAGTGGAATCATTATAAAATAAGTGGATACTTATTATTGGGACTAACTTTCCAAGTATATCCCATGGAATATCATACATTCATCGATATATTTAAGAGTGTATTCTTATTATAAATTATTTTAACCTAAGGTTCATGAGATACCAAGAATTATAAATTTGATACTTTGATTAATTTCTTACACAATCCATTGTTTCTTATCTAATTAGGGGTGGATTTGGATTTTTTTTAATCATTTAATCTATTGGATCTCAACCTGTATGGGATTTTTTTATTCATATGACGAGAAAAGATGGGTGTCCCATAATTTAATTAGACAAAGTAAATGCATGGGTATACTTAGTTGAGTCACGAATAATGTTTTCAACTACTTGGATGAGGTACATGTGATTTTCTATCCCACTAGATAAATGACATTTGATGTATTCATCAACCAAGTTGGTCTTTTTTAAAGAATCAAGAAAGTATGATATGGACAATACTTTATTGACATTGTTCCATGTCTATTTTCACATGATGTTATGGGTAAAGGGGTAATATAGGTATACATATGATTTACATGATATATCTTATGGTGGATATGTTCATATAGATATATGAGTATGTTTGATAGACATGACACTAGTCACATTAGTATCTTGATTGGTACTAGAGTTTTTCTAATGGCCTCAATTTACTAACATCTATAAAATGTGGATTTCATATTTTTTGTCAATATTGCTAAGGCCTACAGGGTCATGCAATTAGACCTTTCAATAAGGATTACATTTTAGACAAAATTTCTATTCCAAAATGAATAGAGTTTGATAAATCATATCTAAAAGAGATTCAGATGGATTTCTAAAGATTTGTGAGGTTTTAGATTAAATCATTTTAGTATTTAGTAGAAGTGGTAGATTGTTGGATATTCACATAAAATGGTGAATATTATATTTTATGATATACCTAGATTTTAGGAAATTATATTCATGAGATTTATATCATATATCCTTTGATATAATGATATTATATTCTTACATATTATATTAATTTTATCCTATATCATATGATACAATTATCTTATGATACCACATGCATGGGATGCAAGTGAATGTATTTGGATTCAATGTCCCCTATGGTTTCTTTGATTAATGATCCATGAGGTGGTTCATTTATATAATTTCACACATTCATTAAAGTGTTAAATGAATTAAAATCCATTGGGATTTAATGTATTAGTTCCACGAGATGGAATCTGATATGATCAATATAGTTTATTCTCTTAATTTAATGAAGAGAATCATAGATGGATATATAAAGGATGATATACCTTTTGTTGGCATACTGAGGTTTCATGGAATCTAGTTGAATCTCTCTTCATCTTAAAATAAACATTCATTAGATAGTGAAGGATATGTCACCCCTTTGGTGTAAAAAATCCCCCATGATATGATTGGTGATCCTAATGCTTGTGCACCACCTTCTGAGGCAGGAAGCTTATGTTTGTTACTTCAATGATCTTCATCAAATGTACTCCATCCCAAGGAATACATTGATATTCATGTTTCAAGTATGTTCATGTCCAATTTTCTATTCATTTTTATGTGTGTTGATTCATTATATATATATATATATATAAACAATTATTTGGGTTTATTTCCACTATTGATGATCAATAAATGGTCCCTATAAACCCAATACTTTATACACAAGTCTCCTTAACCTTCCCTTAATGTTATACCCTAAAAAATTATTATATAAATCTATTTATTATACCAAGAAATATATCTATTAAAAATAAATCATTCATTTTGTGTGTGTTATACACTATAACACCTATATCCCATAAAAATACAACTCTTTAATAAGGGAATATAAATAAGAATTAATATTATCATAAGACTATTCTAGTCATGAAATAAGTAATAGCATAATGTATTTTAACTTAATGTATGGCCATGGTGGTAAATTAAAATTTACCTATATTATCGACCATGTTTTGTGATTATTTATCTATAAAATAGGGGAATCAATTTCATCTATATAACACAACACAAAATTTTCATCACTTGTTCTAAAATTAATGATATTTGATGTAAATTCTCTACAAATAAGGATCATATATTGGATTTAAAAGTTTACCATCATGAATTATTCTATATATATACCATGGAAATTGACTTATAGTCTCAAATATTACATATAATCATCAAAATATAGGAATTGTGGGGAAGTACCATAAAAATTTTAACAGCCTATATTTATTTTTATTTTATCAAGATGCATCTTACTTGACACATTTATATATAGATCCATACAATTTTTAAAATAATATGTAGTTGTTAGGACATGCTTTTATTTCTTTATATCCATTACCCATATATCATAACATTAATTTAGCTTCACATGTTCAATAAGAACAATAATTGTTTTCTATAATCGTGTCCTTTAATAGAGAAATAATCTCTGTGATGCTAGAATCACTCCATCCATTTTCATATTTCAAGTTATATAATTTTATCATTACTTATAGCTTTATATATTCCATATAACCATCATAAAGTGATATATCTTTACATTTCATCAATTTATTATACATTTTTAGAAAATGAATAAATTTATCTTCAACCACCATTTTTATTCCATTAATGATATCTACATCATCTATACACTTGGACCAATATCAGATGATTCATAAAAAAAATACATTCCACTTGCTAGATACATTTACTTCTTCCATGTGTTTCAACTGATATTTATAACTATCATAAATTCCATAATATATCAAGTGTTTTTTTAATTATGTTGAACCAATTTTCTTTTAATAACATTAATTTAGGCATAGAAATGTGATTCAAGAAAGATCGTTCAAATAGTCTGATGAAAAATTTATCTTTTTATCATTGTCCTCAAACTCTCTAATCATTCAATTAACATACATTAATTTTTAATTCATATTTATTCTATTTCATTTAGAAATTAAATAAAATATAAAACTTATATATATATAACTAACATTAAATTATTTAAATAATTAAATTACATATATAAAAATACACATGAAAAAATATAACTTGTTTATATATAAATTAAACACACACACATATATATATATATAATAAATAGAATATATATGTATCATGTGTGCATGTGTAAATAGAAAATAAATACATATATAAATATATATTTACACAAACATATATATCAATATAAGTTTTCATATATAAATATATGAGTAGATTTATTTTGTGTGTGTCTGCGTAATATATATATATATATAACCATAGATATATACTGAAAAATATATATTTTAGAAGCAAAATATACATTTGTGTGTGTGTGTTTCATATTTAAAATTGTTATATAGATAATATAAATACATAAATATTATGAACATATATATATATTATAGCTCCTCAAACTCACCCTAGTAGATTTGGTGCTAAAAACAAATATTTTAATTTCCCACTTTGATACCAAGTGAGACGACATAATATAAACTTTCATATATTTCACATTAATTCCATAATTTGAACATTAAATCTAATAAATACTCACACTATCCTAGAACCAATTGGTTTAATTTATTTTAATATTATATATATATAACTATTACTTCACATATTTGTGAATATTTCTTCATAATTATACCATTCTATACTTACATATATATAACTCATATGTTATACTCGTCTTTATAATATGTGGAATATAAAACATAATAAGGGGTGATCTCAAACAATAAATAAGTGTAAAACATGTCAATATTTCATTAGTAGTTAGATCATAAGTATGTGAGAAAACATGACCATAAGAGTAATGTATTATGACAAAGAATATAGAAAAATAATAGTTGTTTATAAGGCATTATAGAAGGACATGTATTCTCAAATGATCAAATATATACCATGGAATAAGATTGAAAAATCGTGTTAAAATAATCATGATCCGTGGATAATAACATAGGAATGTAATATAGAAATGTGGTATAAAAATAAGAATAGGAAATCAAAACATTATAAACATAGCTAGCTGAATCATTTCCACACTCAATCTTGTGAACATAGATAATTATATCATGCCCATTCTCAATCTTTTAAACATAGTTAACTGCATAATTTCCATGATCAATATTCTAAACATAAATAACTACATCATATCTACACTCAATCTTGTAAACATAGATAACTACATTGTGTCCATTCTTAATCTTGTGAACATAGCTAACTACATTATATCTATTCTCAATCTTGTTAACATAGCTAACTATATAGTTTCCATGACATCTTGTGAAATATATTAATTCATCATGTTTATGCTCAATCTTATAAACATGGATAATTTCATCATTTTCATACTAAATCCTATGCACATAGCTAACTTAGTCATTTCCACACTCAAACTTGTGAACATAGCTAACTACACCATGTCCATGATCTATCTTTTGAACATAGTTAACTACATAATTTCCTTGCTCAATATCATTATCATATGAGATGTAAAACCTTAACCATGAAGAGATCACTTTTTGTATGAGTTTTATTTTATGTTAATGATTTTTATTGGTAGTCAATTGTGGTCAATGAAATAGTAATATTTCATTAAAGACAATATATTAAATAAGTTAGAATGAAAAAAATTTCTATTTGTGAAGTTTTCAAGATATCCAAGATTAATATTAAAGTGAATATAGCTTGTATGAATAGATGAAGATGAATTCCATCAAGTATTATTATCTTAAGGAAGTTATTTTTAAGACTATGAGTTTATAAGTTTATAAATTTTTGAACTATTTGTAAATTCAGAAGACATGTGCCACTAATTTCTTTGACATGACACATTTTTTATAATAATAAAGAATAAAGATGGTTCATTCAATGGTGTTTCTTGATTGTATTATTATTTAAGAAGTTTAGGGAGATTAATTTAAGAAGTCCACGAAATATTTCATTATTGCATGAGGACCATGAAAATTTTCGAAGTGTTTAATGATGATCATATAAGAAATTATTTTTCTTAAGGAGTTATATGAAGGCCATGTAAATTAATATTATTTAACATGAAGAAATATTGAATAGTAAATTGGGATTATATGTCTTATAATTTGAGCGTTTTTAATTATTATATGATGAAATATTACATTAGATATTTTATAAGTTTATTTGGTAAAAAAATTGGCCATCCAATCTAACTATCTAGTCTATATCAACCATGAATTTATGAGAGAAAGGAAAAATTCAACCATTCATGCGAGATATATAATCCATTCAATATGGAGGAAAGAATGTAGGGATTGAAAAGTACCTACAGGTACCACACATGGTGTGTTTGAGGGAAATGGTGTGTGTATAGTGCATGTAGGTTGCCTGGGTTAACTGTGTAAGTATTTGATGTGGACCATGCAGGGAATTTGTACAGTGTATCTAGGTTTCGACCCCAGTTTCATGGCTCAATGAAATGATCAAATGGATTTAGCTATGAATCTCTCTCCAAAAAATGAAAGTTTGATGTGGGATCAGAATACATTGTGTAATTTTTCTCCACTTAGATGATATGAACATAATGTGTATGTCTGATCTTCATTAATATGATGATCTATTGAGCTACATGGCTTTATATTCGACATCCCATAGCCCTATATGGAATCCTTCTATGTCAATCATCTCTAGAAAACAAAAAAAAATATTGATGGTGTTGATATCTCATCATATTGAGATATTGGGCACTATACAGATCACCATGCATGCATGATACACTTTTCATTCAATCGGGGGTTCAAGGAAAATACATTGGCTGAATGAACATGTAGTTATAAGAGGCTATTATCACATCTATATTACATGGATGAGTTCATTCTTGTTAAAAGATAATGATCATGTGATTATTCTTTTAGGAACATGAGGTCTCATGGAATTAGAAAAGATATCATTATTTTTAGCATCAAGTAAAAAATAAAAATAAGGAAACCTGCATAAAGAATTTTTTAATGTTGAGATCTTCAATTATATTATAAAATTTGAATAGATATGGTATATTTTGTGGGAGGATGATTCAGTGAATCTTATAAATGCAAGGTAGTTGTAATGCCTATAAATATTAAAGAATCTAAGCTGAGAGAGTTGATTATGCTCATGTTATATACAATAACCTTCATTTTTATAAATAAATAGTGTATAATTGTGCTTTCTGTTACATTAAGGATAAGATAGAACCATGATCCTTTACACTATGTAAATAGGAGAGTTTCTCACTAATCTATAATTCAAGGAAGAATTGTAGGCCTTTGACTTTTGTAAAACACACTCAAATATATTTTTGTGAAGAACCTATTCCTTGATGCTCTTTTCTTGTGTAGAGAAGAACAATTACATGTTCATTTGATTAATTAACTCTCACTATGTTATGTGAAGTTATAAAACTGTTCCATGAGATTAAAATCTTTATGAAGTTTAGATCCTATGTGAAAATAAAGAGGCAGTCACATGATATACTAACTCAATGGTTCTTTGTTTTAGAACCAAATAGTGAAATACTTAAGATATTAAAAAGGTGTTATATTATAGGATAGTGTGTGAATAAATAAGGTTTTCATGAAGTTAGTTGTGTGAAGAATCATAGGCATCTAATATCTATACTGGTTTATGAAAATATAATAGTGCATGTATCCATAAAGGAGTACATGACATTCATATACATACTAACGGATGCTATAACTTTTTAAAAAAATGAATTTTAGATATCTAAAATAGAATTAAATATAACATAAAAATAATAATACAAATACATGAATATACTAGGGTTCCATACACCATGAACTATGCACTACTTTCATGAAGTACATATGATCTAATTGGGTTGATAATTCAAGAAGAGAATAGTATGAGTTTGTGAAATATCACTCTTGTATGAAATAATTATTAAAGTGAGGTGTGATTCAGTTGGATAAATATTTATTAATCCAATAAAATAAAGAAAAACTGATACTACATTAATTTTTGATATTGTATCAAAGAAGAATAAGTAATTTTGATGATGTTGAGATGAATATTCTTCTTTCATATAATCGTAAAGGAAGTTTTTTATTCAATAAAGTGAAGAAAAATTATTGTACATATCTTTTTTCATAGAAATATGTTTAAGAATATATAGTAGCTTTCAATTTACTACTGTGAATAAGAATAAGAAGAGTCTCTTGCCTAGTGTTATGCAAGTAACAAGTAAAGAAGTTAGTGGGAAAAAATTTCATTGTGACATCCAATAGAAGTCTCATCTGGAGGAATACTTTATTGGTGTTACAAAGTACCTTAATAAGAATTTTAATACTACCTTTAGAGTTATTATAAATAACTAGTAAGGGGATATAAAATAAAAACTGTCAATTGACTCTAGTGTGATGAAATTCAATGGTTATTCACAACTTACTATAACCACATTAAACGATTGTTTTCAAGTGGTTGTGTGGGGTTGTATTATTTTCACACCATGAAAAGGACTAGATAATATTATTGAGTAATGAAAATTGTAAAAATATCATGTGACATATTTATCTATATTCATATACTTTCATATAATAGGTCAAAGAGAATAATAAAATCAAGATCCTAATAGTTCTAAGAGGTAAGAGGGATAAAATTTATAATTGGTGAAAAAGTTTCCAAAACTAATTCACCCCCAGTGTTTATTATATTCTATTTGTTCTTATAAATTGGTATCAAAGATAAGGTTCACCTATATTTAATTATATACATTTTAGTTATTCTCTTTTGAATATTTGAGTTTATTTCCTATATAAACAATGGAGTTTAGTTTTTGTGAAGATTCAGTTATCTGTGGGCATAATTCTTTTACAACTAATACCATGATGAATAAGAGAAATAAAGAGAAGAGAAAGAAGATGGAGAAATCCATATTTTCTAAAGAATAGAAAGTATCAATATCCCTATGTCTTGTTAATAATAAAGACATATCAGGCTTATAAAGTAAATATTAGGTGTAATGTCCCTGCATTTCAACAAGATAAGTTTTCCTTTTAGTTTTGGTTAAACCCAGAAACCATGCCTAAGGTATGGTTTGCTCATTTCAGGAAATGTGGTAGTAGAGGTTTCAAAGGCTGGCTACATTCCAAATTTATGGAATTTACCAGATACATATCATGTAATTGAAATACACTATATATATTAGATACACAACATGTAAGGGTTTGTCTAGTCCCTCTGCACATCGTGAACTATTTTTTTCCTAGGTGGAAGAAACCCGAACTATACATGATGAGTAAATATTACATGCACTATAAATACCCAAGAATGTTTTTAAAATGGGTAAGGGGTCATTTAAGAATATCCATCTTTTTCTCCCACACAAAAGAGGAGTCGTATGAAATACCTCCTCCATACCTAATCTATGGATACCCCTTCCACCTCTATTGGGACTCAATTTTCATCATCATTGGGTGTATTGAATTTGTCTCAGTAATATATCCACTCCTCTTCCTTATTTTTAAATTTTATTTTCCTACCTCTTGCACTATTTTGGTGCAATATCCTTTGCCCAATTTTTAGGTAATTGATATATTCTTCCATTTTATCCCTTTTTAGCTTAATTAAAGGTCCAACATAGGATGATGAGAGTGTTATGGGGCTAAGGTAGGTGGTCTAGTTATTTCCCTTAAGTTTCATTGATTTTGTATCATGTTTTAGGTTATACACATCATACTTTATGAATTTGGCTTCATAATGTCTAATTAAAGTAAATTTAATGTTTTCTATTGTATCGAGGGACCCTAGTTACATGTGAAAAAACGTCATTGGAACTTTCCCTTGATGATAGAAACCCCTATGGGTGTTCCCATCCTTAAAAGTCCAAGGTTCCCTTGCCTTAATTTTTTAAACCAACTTTTGATGTGTGTGTCTTTTACCTTGTAATCAAAATTTTTTAAACATGGAGTGAGATAAGGAAAAATTATATGTTGTGTGTTGGGCCATTATGCTTGTGACATATCTTTAATTGCTTAATTAAATGAATTGGAAAACCTTGAATACAGTGTTATTAATTTCATTATTATTAAATTTCATGAGTTTTTTATAACACAAACTTATTTCATAGTGAGTCGTGAGTGATACTTGGGATTCCATTTATGGATTTCCATGGATGGGATCATCATGCTTTATTATTAGAATGTGTTAATAAATGATAAATATGCAAGGAGTGATACTTTTTATGCCTTGGATGGGCTTTCCATGAATTTTCCTTGCCTTTGTATGAGCGATAATAGTTCCCTAGGGTAGAAACCATGGACGGTCTTGGTGGATAGATGGATATACTGGTATATGAGTTATACTCAGTCCCCTATGTGAGATACCAAGGATTGGCTTAGAGGGTTCTTTATTTTTCTTCACACCATGCTAAGAGTGATACTTGGGATTACATTTATAGATCACCTTAGATAGACTCCTGTGACATTGAGAATTTATTATGCTCATAGTGCAATACTTGGGTTCCATGATATAGTTCTCCTTGGATGGGCCCAAGATTCTTATTAATTAAATTTAAGAGATTTTCTTTTTATATAAATAGAAGAATGGTATTTTATTCAATTAAAGGGTACCTCAGTCAAACCAAATCACATGCTTTAGGATGGTCTACCTCTTGATACAAAATTTTTTATAACCCATTATTAATCCATATCATACTTTTATAGGTTCACCTTTATTCAAAGGCATACGTATTTGTATAAAGTAGGTAGTGTCGATCAGGTATCCCATGAGGAACCTGGTCTGATGTGTTTATTTATTTATTACCTTCCTTTTATTATTATTGGAACACTTCTTATTTCATATGCATGGACTGGATTGATATAGACACCATTAGTGGTTTCCTATTAAGTATATCTCACACCATTCTTAGTCCTCCATTGGTAACCAAGAAGACTTCATGATTGTAGTTATAAATAAAGTGAACTGTCAGACTTCTAATGCTTGATTTACGGTACTAGGTTGGAGAATGGGAGTAGAGGATTGAGCCTATGCTTATGATACTAGTAGTGGTAGTTTTTTGTCCTTTTAATTTTTTTGGTATAGCATGTGGTATATGTTGGTTTCCCTTGTATCCTGTGTACTTCATTTTTTATAGCTACATTCCATTATCATCATCATAATTTTTGTATCTATTTATGATTATGCTTTCTCTTATTTATTTATCTAGAATAATTTATTATTCCTATTTGGATTCTTCTTGTTTATTATTTATTCTATTGTTTCTATATATTTCTTACCATTATGATCCACTCTTACTCATGAGATCATAATATTCCCATGAACACACACTAGGCCATCACTGCTAGTCGGTCCCTCTGGCGTATGGAGAGGCATGCTTGAGGTCATGTGGCCCACCATCTTGAGGCACTATTGCGTGGCTTCTAGGGTAGGATGCTACAAAGTGGTATTAGAGCCCTTTTTCCTTTGTTTTACAGTTTGCGTATTATACAAGAGACTAGTATGTATTGTAAATTGGAAATGATTGGATTCTTGGGAGTACTTGACCCATTTATAGGGGAAACCCAAATTACTATGGTTGGGTTATTTCTATTTTGGTTTTTTCCTGTTATAGTTATACTGATTTTGCTATTGGGTGATGAAAATGTTATGTGACGTTACTATTATTATTATGGGTTCCTTTTACCATAGACTGGTATAGAAATGAGGTAACATATCTTGCATCATATTAGGTACATGAGGATTTACATGTCATGCATTATTTCATTCCATGTTTATATTTCTTTTCAAATTGTCTATATTAAATGTGTTTTTTGTGAGTGAATTAATTTTTATATATTGAAATGTGCTAACATTTCTTGTAGGGATAAAATAATTGGATTGATTAAAGTGCCTACATCAATCTAAACGGTTTTTCCCCACATATGTTGATGATAATGCCTTAATTAACCAATTATGCCACTTTTGATCCATAAACCACTGGTTATACGAGCTAAAATATTATTGGTTTTTATTGAGGAATACCATTATAAATTATTGATGTGGTACTATCATAAATTTATAATGGTAGTTCTTTCAATAAAATCAGTACACATGACCTGTTACATCCTCAAATAGGATGTAGAGTTCATGTCGTAGTTACTTGATGTACCAATTCTGATCCATAAAGAGTATTATTGAAGCATGTTCGATTGTTTCCTATCAACCGTTCAAGGTTCCAGTGCTCTTCTAATCTGAAAAGCAGTACTCGAGTCGAATCCTCGATGATGGTACTTTTTAATAGTCGATTGTTTTTAATTGATTGTATTTTGATTGGGGGTAAGTTTTCAAAGATTAAATGAAGTGATTAATGTTTGGTGTTTGATTTAAAATTATGATAAAGATTGGGGTGAGTTCATTATTAGGAATTTAATCTTGTGATATCCTTGAGATTTTCTTTATATTGTATTAAATTAACAACCACTTCATAAGATGACGTTGATTGGAATTCCTAACTGTTAAGGATTTAATACAAGATTTAACATAACTTAGGGTTCTAATCTCAATTAGTACATGTTGATGTTAGTGTATTTATGGTTCTAATAATCCATGGAAACTACACAGTAAACAAAACAATTCACTAATCTATGACATGTTAAGTCTAACATACACAATGTTAATTTGAAGAATATCCATTGAGAAAATACTCTCAATCACTTAACAACTCTAAATTTTGACTCACACTAATGAGATATTTACTCAACAATTGAGATGATTAGTAATCTAATTTATTATATTTATGATGATGAATTAATAATAGAAAAAATTAAAAGGATAATAAATGATTTTTACGTCGAACACACACACAAATGGTGAAGAGAATTAAATATGGACTTTCTATTGAATGAGAAATCAAAATAGAAAATGGATTTTAACTTGGTTAAAACTATTTTAAGAACATTGTTATTACAAAACATGGGTTGGATTATATTTTGATATAATGAGAAAGAAACATGTATTAAAATATAATTTCAAAACAAACAATTGTAAGATTACAGACAAAGAAGAACACAAAAGTAAATGAAAAGAAGAAAAGAGGAATGGTATCTCAAGTTGAAACTTGAGTATGGGAGATCCTCCCAAGCCTTTGGAAAATCCTTGTTCATGAAAACCTGTCCTCCTTTTCTCAAAAATTCCAACTCATTTCAAGGAGAAGAGGTGGATGTATTTATAGCCCAATAGTGGTGGACTATTTGCATTCCAAATCTGCCCCTCCAATTGGATTGAATATTGGACCATCCAGACAGAATAATTTTAAATATATTATTCATACAAGTTTTAGATATAAATGTTTTATGTATACTATGAAAATTTGGAGGAAATTTTACTTAAGGATCCAAATTTATGGTAGTTTTATTAAAAAATGATAATTTTTCCATTTCAATCCATAATTTTTCAATGCTAAAATGTGAATGGGTTTTTAAATAGGAAGATGCTATAAAATCCAAAAACTTTCTTCAAAAACATCATCCACCTATATCTCATATTTTCCACTAAAAAATTTTAGCTCGAATAGATGCCTCTATCAGGAGAAATGTCAATATTGGTGTGATAATTTCATTTCCTAGACAGAAAGGTGGGGAAGATTTTATTGAATCATTTAGGCCCATTTTTAGTGGAGGTGGGCCTTGTAATTTTTACCCAATATAAATGGTATTGTACCCTTAAAATTGGTGGAGAATAAACAATTTTTGACTTCTAGATTGAGCCCAGTAATTCAATAGTTATGGCTGGTCCATTTTCTTCACAGATTCTGTGGGCCTTCTTGTCTGGTTCATATGACCCTTCAAATGGAAGAATTGGACAATGATTCCTTCTATTGATATTTTGAAAAATGAATAAGGAATACTAAAAAAGAAGTTCCATTCAATTTTAATAATAAGGTTGATGGTTACAATTAAAATAGTAAACTGACTTAATTGGACTACTTCAAATAATACTCAAAAATATATTTAGTATTAAAACATGAGTATCTCACACCAATTATGCACTTTCACATGAAATTTATTAATAGTAGTATACAAAAAGGTATTAATAAATAAATAAAATCAACTCTTTAATACTTAATCTTGTTCATGTCCTCATGTGCAACAAAAAACATAACTAAATCATTCTCACTCGCCAACAAATATTAAAATTTTATTGTACGCAATTAGGGGAGGTTTAGACCATTTCACTCATCCATATTGAATTCCACCAAAAATTGTTACAGAAATAATATTCCAAAAACAACTCATTTTTCATGCTCAAATTTAGAAATAGAAAATGTAGGCACTCAAAACTCACTCTTCTCAAGATGATAAAAATTTATTTCTAGAGGTTCACTCATTCGCCAACCAAAAGTGAAAATATTAGAGTTTGAAAGAGATCTTAGATTCCATTCCCTATCCAAAAGTGCACAAGAATCAAGAGGTCTTTTTTAAGGGATTTTTTTGTGTCTATGGTATGGTATGAATATAATGTCCATGAGAGGGGATAAGAGGGGTAAAATATCAGCAAGGTTAAAATAATTCACAAGTTTTTGGAAATGAAACATGGAAGAAAATATAAAAACATATTTAAAAGGGAATGATTGTGTGAAAAAAGAACCAAGAGAGGATGAAAAATTGAAGGGGGTGAAAAGATGAAATATTTTCAAAACACAAAACTTCTCCCAATAACATAAGAACATATAATGCAAATGTTTTTTATTTTATTTTCTTTTCTTTTTTTTCTTTTATTTAGAAAGTTAAAATTGAAAAAAAATCTCACACTCATCTCTAAACCCATGTTTTATCTCCTCATGACACTAATTATAATAGTTATAACAAGATCAAAGGTTGAGAAAAAGTTATTTTTTAACCACTCAAGACACAACCCATTTTTTATGTTTTTTTTATTTTTTTCAATTTTTTTGACCACTTTTCAATAACATTTACAAAATTACATAAATAAAAATACATTCCCCAAAACTCACTGAATGAAAACCTATCCCCTAAACTAAAATGGATATTTTCCATATAACATATGATAACACGTTGAAAAAAAAGGCACCAAAAAATGAAATCCATCCCCCCTCCCCACACACACATAAATCTCAATAAATATTGCAGTGTAAATCCATGTAGATGTTGGGTGGGATAAGGTATTGGGCTTGAAATTTGGCTATAAAAGAAAAGGTTTTAATAGGATCATAGAGGATTTCAAAAGAAGGATTAATGTAAGGGTAATGGGAGGATATTTGGCTATTTTGATTCTCATGAGGTTCAGAAAATGCCTCTATCATATTAATGCACAATAAAATTAGAAAATTCAACTCGAAGGTCTACAAACTCAAGACTCACAATCGGGGTGAAAATACACATTTTAAACAGATGGTCAAAGGTGGCCTTGGCATGAATGATAATGTTGTTCCTCATGGTTGGGGAAAATAATTTTCCAGATACAAAATTGAGCATTCAAAATCTGTTGGTTTTGAAAAAGGATTATTTATCCAAAGTCATGATGAAAATATAAAATTTTTTAGATGAAAACATGTCTTTTTGACTCCCCAAAATGGTTGGAAAAAATTTCAAAAGTACATGGTGAGTAAGTATAACACTTTTTGTTTTTTTCTATTTTTTTAGTTTTTTTTAAATTTTTTATAGTGTTTTTTAAAATACACACCCATGCAAAAGAGAAAGAGAAAAAATAAATAGTTTGATAAAAGAAGAGGTAAAAAATGAAAGAGTAAGAGAAAAATAGAGATATAGAGTTAAAGGGAAATAGGTTACCCCTATTTTGGATTTGGTGGGTCATCATCTCCATCCAGTGGTGGGTCAACTGTAGAATTTGTAGAACTGATGGAATTTGATGTGGTTCCTGAGATGTGTTTCATATCATAGTGATGTTTTAACTAATGTCTCTTAACTGTGGATGTCCTTTTGGAAGATGGTTCTTGGACAAGTACTGCACCAAATGGGTAAATATGAGAAACAATAAAAGGACCTTCCCAATGAGAATTAAGCTTACCTGGGTGTAGCCAAAATCAAGAGTTTAAGAGAAATACCTTTTCACCTTCATGGAATACCTTTCTCAGGATGTGTTTTTCTTGGTGTAACTTAGCCTTTTCTTTTTACAGATTGGAATTCTCATAGGAATCAAGTCTAAGCTCCTCTAATTTAGTCAAATGCAACAATATATCTTCAACAGATTTTTCACAATCAAAATTATAAGTTTTCAAATCCAAAAATGACTTATGTTGTATTTCAACTATAAAATGACATGATTTACCAAAAACTATCCTAAAATGAGATATCCCAATTTTTTTATAGGATGTTTGATAAGCCCAAAGTGCTTCACCAAATCTCTCAGGATAGTCTTTTTAGGTGGTCTTAAGAATTCTCTCAAGCACTCTTTTCACTTCTCTATTATAAAGTTAAGTCATGCCATTTATTTGGGAGTGATATGCAGTTGATTTTTTATGTACAACATCATTATTTTTCAAAATAGAATTCATGGTTCTATTACAAAAAAGGGTTTCAAACTCACTGATCAAGGCATGTGGAGTTCCAAATCTATGGAAGATTTGGGTTTTTAGGAACTCACAAACATCATGTGAATAATCCTTTCTAGTGGGTTTGGCCTCAACCCACCTATAAACATAATCGAACACAAGAAGAATGTATGTGAATCCATTGGAAGGTGGGAATGGTCCCATGAAATTGATTCCCAAACATTGAAGATCTCACAGAAAATTAAATACTTTTGGGGAATTTCATTTTTTCTTGAAATTATGCCAAACTTTTGGAAAGTGGGACATGATTGATAGAACTCTTGTGAGTCCATAAAGAGTGAAGTCTATAAGAATCTAGAGTTTAGGACCAATAGAGAGGTCTTTGTTGTCCAAAGTGGTCACCACCAGGCATTAAGTGACAAAATTCCAATATGATGGAATGTTCATCTTCATCGACACATCTCTTAACTACCGTGTTAGATTGGTTTTCTAATGTTTATTATCTTCCAAAAAATAGAATTTTGAATCACTTTTCAGCTTTTGTTTTTGATCATTTGAAAAAAATTCAGGAAAAATACCAGCAACCAAGTAGTTTACAATTGGGACATACCATGGTAACTTTGGAGTGATATATGAGAGGTTCTAATTTGGAAATTTAAAATGAGAAAAAATAGAAATTCTAATCAGGTTATCAGCCAATGGGTTTTCTTTTCATGGTTTATCATTGATTTCAAGTTCAAACTCTTGGAGCATTAGGATCCATTTATTATCCTAGGTTTCGAATCACTTTTCTTGAGTAACAACTTTATAGTAGTTTGGTCTATAAAGATGATGATTTTGGAAACTAAGAGATAGGGATGTAATTTATCTAAGGTAAAAACCACTATTAAAAGTTTTTTTCAGTCACAGTGTAGTAATATTGAGTTTCTTCCAATATTTTTGAGTCATAATAGAGGACATGAGGAATATTTTCTCTTCTTTAACTAAGAACAGACCCAACAGCTCTTTTAGAAGTATCACACATCAACTCAAAGGGTAAGAACCAATCTGGGGGATGGATTATCGGGGTTGATGTAAGAGCAGTTTTGAGTTCAGTAAAGCCTCTCTTGAAAACCTCATCAAAATGGAAAGTGACATCATTTTGGAGAAACTGAGTGAGTGGGATAGAAGTCCTACTAATGTTATGTATGAATCACTAATAGAAACCGGCATGACCAAGGAATGAATGGATGTGTCAAACTTTTGTGGGTTCATAAAGAGATTGGATCACCTCAATTTAGGAAGGATCGACTTGAATACCATCTTTTGGAATTATATGCCAAAGAAAAATCTCATTTTCAACCATGAAGTGACATTTTTCAAAATTTAACACAAGTTTACACTTGAAACACTTTTTAAGGACTAAAGATAGTGAATTCAAGAAAGATTCAAATGACTCTCCATAAATGGAAAAGTCATCAATGAATACTTCCATACAATGTTCAATGAATTCAGAAAATATACTCATCATACACCTATGGAATGTTTCATAAGTATTACAAAGTCCAAAAGGCATTCTTATATATGAAAATGTTCCAAAGGGGCATGTGAAAGTTGTCTTTTTTTGGTCCTGAGGTGTGATTGGGATTTGGAAGTAGCTGGTGTATCCACCAAGAAAGCGATAGTGTGACTCTATAGCTAATCGGTCTAGCATTTGATTAAGGAATGGAAGAGGGTAGTGATCTTATTTTGTTTCAACATTCACTTTCCTATAGTCAATTCACACATTCCATTTGTTATTTAGTTGAGTTGTTACTACCTCCCCATGTTCATTTGTGATAACAGTTATCCCACACTTCTTAGGTACAACTAAAATTAGACTAGCCCATTCACTATCAGAAATTGGGTCGATAATACCAGCTTGAAGAACCTTGGTGATCTCTTCCCTAACTACCTCAAGTAAGAGTGAATTAAGTCTTCTTTGTGGTTTTTTAATTGGTTTGGATGATTACTCAATATGGATGTGATGTATACAAAGGGAAGGTTTTATTCCATATATGCCATCAAGGGTCCAAACTAAGGCCTTTTTTTCCTATAACACTTGAACAAGTTTTAACTCCTCAGTTTCAGTAAGTTAAGTAGATATAATTATAGGATAAAAGTAATAATGGAAAAAGAATGCATATTTCAGGTGTTTAGGAAGAGATTTCATATTAGTATCTTCTTTCATTTGTGGTTTAGACAACTCAGCAATGTAGGAAGGGAATTCAGTTGGTTTTGATTCTTTTTCCTTTAATACTATCCAAGGTGGGGTAGTAGAGATCAGAGTTGATGTGGGATTCAAGAGAGTTTCCAAGATCCTCTAGATTGATAGATTCTATGAATGAGAGTTCCACGTCAACTTCACTATTTATAACTTGGTTAATCATGGTGAAAATTTCAAAAGATCTTCTCTCATTAGAATAAGATGAAAATAATGTAATGGGGTTCAATTGACTCTCAGAAGTGTCCTTAGAAGCATGGATTGAGAATGTAATGTGATCCTCAAATGGGTATCGCAAGGCTTGGAAAATGTTGAACTTGACCAGTTGGTCACCAAATTTCATGGATAAGATTCTTTAATGGACATCAATCCTAGTTCTCTCTTTCCATAGTAATGGTATTCCTATAATTAATGGATATTGAGAAGATTTCATCTCACCTTCCATGTCAAGAACATAGAAGTCAATGTGGAATATAGGATCATTCACATGAACAAGGATATCCTCGATTATACCCTCAGTACTAGCAATGCTTAGATTGGCCAAATGAATGACAACACCCATTGGATGTATGGGACCTAGACAAAGTTTGTAGAAGATGGATTTTGGAATGACATTAATTTAGGATCATAGTTCTATGAGTGCATCATCCCAGTTGGAACTTCCAATTTGGCATGGAACTGTAAAGTTCCCTAGATCTTTTCACTTTATGGGAATAGACTATTGGGTAGAAACATTTTTCAAGGTCCTAAGTTGCCTATTATGAGTGCACAATTCCTTAATAAACTTGGCATACTTGGGAATTTTTTTATGGAATCTAAGAGGGGAATGTTGACTTCAACACATCTAAACATGTTGAACATTTCAAGATCAGGATCAAAGGACTTCCTTGGATTTGAAATGTCTTAAGTAATAGGAATTGGGTTCCTATGTGGAATGGAAGCAGGTGAGGGAATGTCTTTAGGTTCCTTTTCTAATTAATTTTTCTTTTCATTTTCTAGTTAAAAATTTAAAAGGGTATTTTGAGGACTCATCATGAGGAATAGAAAATTTCTATCATGATCTAAGTGCAATTTCACTTAAATTACACTTGGGTTTGGGTAATGGTTGATCTGGGAGTTGGGAATAATTTTATTGTTGTTTCTAGCTCAGGTGGGATGCAAGTTGACCAAATTGGGTTTCAATATTTTTAAGGTTGAAATGGTTGAAGGAGGAAAGATCTTCTACTATACTTTCCCATGGTTTCTTGGAATAAGATTCTTGTCCCGAATTGGTATTTCCCTGATTTTGGTTCTTGGGAAAGCGATTGTATTGGTTTGGGAATTGGGAAGGCTCATTAGGATAGTGGAATCCAAGAAGAATAAGTAGAGGGTTGATACTTTGAGGTTGGGGAACAAAAGGGTAAGGTTGTTGGAAGTTACTAACACCTTGACCATATTGGAATTGGTTTGTGTTTTGAGGAGGGAATTTAGGGGGATGAGAAATGGGATTACCATACCTCAAGCCTTGGTTGAAGGTAGAAGATAAGGACTTAGAGTGGGGTTGGTTGAAGTTTCTAATGAACTGACCTGGTTGTTGAGGGTTAGTGTTCCTCTGAGCATATGCTGCATTGAGCTCCATTGGTCGGAATAAATCAGATGGATCTTCTTGAAGTTGTGGACATGTGTTAGTTAGATGAGATGGGGAGTGGTAGATTCCACAGTTCTTTATAGGTCCAAGTAACATATATTTTATAGAAGATGAGGTTGGGGATTTGGCAGACACATATAGTTGTCGCACAAGACCTGTAAGTTCACTGATCCACTCTTTCATCTTGTTTGTCTCTATCAATTGGCTATCATGGGATTGCTTTACTTGAGAATGTGCTCCAATATGGAATTGTTGTGTGTTTGTATCCATGTTTCTTATGAGATCTCTTTCAGTTGTTGGACTTTTATCAATAAGAGCACTGCCACTTGAGGGTTAGTGTTCCTCTGAGCATATGCTGCATTGAGCTCCATTGGTCGGAATAAATCAGATGGATCTTCTTGAAGTTGTGGAAATGTGTTAGTTAGATGAGATGGGGAGCGGTAGATTCCACAGTTCTTTATAGGTCCAAGTAACATATATTTTATAGAAGATGAGGTTGGGGATTTGGCAGACACATATAGTTGTCGCACAAGACCTGTAAGTTCACTGATCCACTCTTTCATCTTGTTTGTCTCTATCAATTGGCTATCATGGGATTGCTTTACTTGAGAATGTGCTCCAGTATGGAATTGTTGTGTGTTTGTATCCATGTTTCTTATGAGATCTCTTTCAGTTGTTGGACTTTTATCAATAAGAGCACTGCCACTTACGGCATCAATGAGAGTTTTTACTATAGACAATAACCCCTCATAGAAGTATTAGATCAAGAGTTAGTCAGGGATTTGGTGGTGTGGGAAGGTTGCCATAAGCTTTTTGAACCTCTCACAGTATTCATGGAGTATCTCGTTTGGGAATTGTCGGATACCACTTATTTCCTTTTGGATAGAATAAATATGAGAAATAGGAAATAATTTTTCTATGAAAAGTTGCTTCATGTCATTCCATTTGGTTATGGAACCAGTAGGGAGGTAGTAAATCCATGACTTTGTAGTGTCATCTAGGGAGAAAGGGAATGCTCAGAGTTTGATTTGTTCCTTAAAAACCCTTGAGACTTCATGGTAGAGCACACCACTTGGAACTCTTTAAGATGAAGATGCATATCCTCACTGGGCTAGCCCATAGAAATGAGTTTGAAGATGAATCAAACTCAATTTTAGTTCGAATTCAGCCTCTATGTTTTGATATTTAATACCAAGGGGTTGGTAATTCATATCAAGGGCATAAAATTCTTTAAGTGTTTGTTCCCTAGGATTAGCCATATCTAATTCAATTGGTTGTATGAGTACTGGTCCTTAAATTATTTTATTATCCCTAATGTTCCTCCTAAGTTGGAGAATATTTTTCTCAATTTTAGGGTCAAGGAAATCTGAGGTATTTTTTGGGAGGATATGGGGTATTCGTGTATATTTTTAAAGAAAGAGGAAGATGGTTGTTTCTTTGTGTGTTTTTTTAATTTTTTTTTTAATTTTTTTTTATATAATAACCAAAAAATAATGACTATTTAATGTACCATCACCAACAACAGCGTCGTTTGAATCATGGCTGATTGTCTCTTATCAACCTTTCAAGGTCTTGGTGCTCTACTAATGTGTATAGCTGTACTCAGGTCGAATCCTTAGTGATGATACTTTTTAATAATTGATTGTATTTGGATTGGGGGTTTGTTTTCTGAGCTTAAATGAAGTGATTAATGGCTGGTGTTTGATTGAACAATTTGATAAAGATTGGGGTGAGTTCATTATTAGGTATTTAAGCTTGTGATATCCTTGATCTCTGTTTTATATTGGATTAAATTAACACCCACTTCACAAGATGACATTGATTGGAATTCCTAAGTGTTAAGGCTTTAATCCAAGACTTAACATAACTTAGGGTTCTAATATAAATCATTAAATGTTTATGGTATTGTAATTATGGTTTCAATAATCCATTAAAACCACATGTTAAATAAAATATGTCATTAATCCATGACATGTTAAGTCCAACATACACAATGTTAATTTGAAGAATATTCATCAAACAAATACTCTCAATCACTTAAAAACCCTAAATTTTGACTCACACCAATGAGATATTTACTCCAAAATTGATATTATTAGTAATCTAGTTTATTATATTTAGGATGATGAATTAATTAGAGAAGAAAAAGAAAGGGATAAGAAAAGAGTTGTGCACCGAACACACACACAAACGGTGAAGAGAATTAAATATGGACTTTCGATTGAATGAGAATGAAAAATTTAAAATGGGTTTTAACTTGGTTTAAACTATTTTAATAAAATTAATATTAAAAAACATGGTGTAGATTATATTAAGTTATAATTAGAAAGAAACATGTATTAAAACAGAATTACAAAACAAACACTTACAAGATTACAAACGAAGAATAACACAAAAGTAAATGAAAAGAAGCAAGGAGGAATGGTATATAAAGTTGAAACTTGAGTATTGTTGATCCTTCTAAGACTTTTGTAGATACTTGTTCATGACAAACTATCCTTCTTTACTCTGAAATTTCAACCCTTGCATGGAGAAGAGGGGGATGTATTTATATCCTAATGGTGGTGGACTATTTGCATTCCCAATTTCCCCCTCCAATTGGATAGAATATTGGACCATCCAAATAGTAGAATCTTGGAATATCATATTCTTACAAGTTGTATATATACATGTTTTATCTATACTATGAAAATTTATATGCCATTGGACTTAAGGATCCAAAGTTATGGTGGTTTTATTAAAAAATGTTAATCTTTCCATTTCAATCATGACTTTTTCAAGAACAAAATGTGAATGGGTTATTGAATAGAAATATTCCCTTAAAATCCTAAAAAATTCTTTAAAAAAGTCATCCACCGATATATTTTATTTCACACTAAATAATATCAGATCTAATATAGGTATCTATCCGTATAAATGTCAATATTATTGTGCTAATATTATTTTCTAGACAGAATAGTGGGGTAGACTTCAGTGAATCATTTGGGACCCTTTTTAGTGGATTTGGGCCTCAATATTTTTACCCTACATGAATGGTATTATCCCCCTACGTTTGGTAGAGAATAAATAATTTTTTACTTCTAATTTTATCCCAGTAATTCAATCTTCATAGCTGGTCCATTTTCTTCATAGATTCTATGGGCCTTATTGTGTGTTCTATATGACCCTTCAAATGGTAGAATTGGACAATGATTCCTTATATTTATATGTTTTAAATTGAATAAGGAATCCTGAAAAACAATAACCATGCAATATGGATAATAAGGGTGAGATTTATAATTAAAATAGTAAACTAATCAATTAAACTACTTCAAATAATGCTCAAAAATTATATTTAGTATTAAAACATGAGTATCTCATACCAATTGTGTACTTTTACATGAAATTTACTAAAGTGAGTATACAAAAAGGTATGAATAAATTAATATCATCAATGTTCTTTTATAATTTGGGAATGGTGATGCATTTAACTAGATTAAGATATCTATATCTATATAAATAAGAATGAACATCAATAAATTAAGGCTTTAAAATGAAATGGTTACTAATAAATGGTGATTCTAATTAAAAAGTAATGGCCTTATTCCTCTATAACTAAAATTGACACTACATAAACCAGAAACTCTATTGTGTGGTATGAGACCTTTACCTAGACCAAAACTTAGTTGTGGGTAGTATACAGTGTCTCTTAAGACCTTCATGATCTTTCTTATCACCTAGGCCTAGATTTGGGAGTAGGCTGAGAGGTGTGACTCATTATAAGAGGGATATAAACCTATCCTCATCTATTTCCCCTATTTTCCATATACTTTAAATCTTATCTGAGGTGTGTATTTGGAAATTGTAGATCTATGCCTCCTTAACATCCTTGAGTCATATGCCATGAAGGTGGAGATGACCATACTCCATAGGTGGTGGGGATTGATCCATCGGTATTACTTTTTGTATTTCCACCTAAGGAATCTCCTATTGATCTTAAACTAGGTTTTGATTCCTATTTTCATGCATTCTATATAGGGAGCTCCCTGACCTTCCCCTACTACGGAAGAGTTGGTGTCGAAATTCTAGCAGTAGCATCCTCACAGTTTTTCAGGGGATGTCATCCCACGGGCTACTAACTCTTGGATAGAGGTCATGTTATCAATCTCCAAGCAACTAGATATTCCTCCAGAGAAGAGGGTTAATCTCACTACATATATGCTCCATGACTCCACCAAGCATTTGTGGGATGTTATCACCCAGGTTGTTCATCATGAGGTTATGCTCTGGGAAGACTTATAGATAGCCTTCATTGAATACTTCCTTATATAGATTCTAAGAACAAACTATTCTAGAGAGTTTATGCATCTTCCATAGAGTTCCATGTCTGTGATGGAGTACTAAACTCATTTTACTGAGCTTCAGTGCTTCATACCAAATCTTATCAGTGATGAGATGAATATTGAGAGATGGTTTGTGGATTGGATTGTGTATGCCATCCGATTGTAGGTGAACATGTTCAAATTTAACATTATTTCTAATATCATGGACCAGGACCTCACAAAATAAAAAAAAACCTAAGGGATGTAAGAAATTTGATCTAGGGAAGTCCAACATCTAGGAAGGGTGATGGATTTTCTAGTGGTGGGATGTGTCATTTAGAGGGTGAATGTGGGGAAATTTCCATCCATATTACATGAACCAACAACAATGTGGTGTGAAAATAGTGTGGTTGGATAGGGTATAAGAATCTCCAGTGCCTGAGGAACCCGGTCAAGTGTTGATCTTATAGGAGGATGGGTCACCTACAATGTTTCTCTCGAACATTTACTCTTCTATCTAGTGATAAGAGATTGATACCGACATAGATTTTAGGTACTGTATTAGTAGCTCCAAATCAAGAAAATATTTGTTCTACTATTGTATGATCTATTCAAGGAGGTGGTTGTGGCCATGGTATAAAAACATCATTGATTTAGCACCAGTAGAGCGGACCTGCCTGAGTTATTCAGGTTGCATCTCATGGTTTAGATTTAGGCCATCTTTATGTAGTTCATCCTACACCAGAGAAGCAGAGTCCGGGGACTTCTACAGTATGAGGTACTATTTTAGTATCCTCTACTTTATTTTATTCCTTATTTTATATGGGTGCATCCCACTTCTTTATATCTAAGGCGATTATGGAAATTTTGGGCCTAAAGATGGAGTATTGTTTTGGTGTTATGACTCTCAAATTTCCATTGGGGGTTCAATCATAGAGTGTGCGCCAGTGAAAGGGTTTCCCCCTTTAGATAGGTGGGTACTAATTATTGTGGAATTTATTTTACCTCGAGATGACTAGCTTGGACATCATTCTGGATATAGACTGGCTAGTGCCTTATCGTGCCTATGTTGATTTCTATCACCAGAGGGTGATGTTTACATCACCCTAGGGTAGAATTTATATTCATAAGTGGGAGTGGGATATCTAAGAGAGTCAATATAGACCCAAGAATCATGGGATGGGAAGAGTTACATCCAAGATGGCTAGTATCTATATGAGAGATCAGGAAATGCGTCTTATAGAATTCCCTCCTATGATAGATTGATTCATGGATGTCTTCCAGGATGACTTATCTAGTTTACCTCTTGTAATAGAGGTGTATTTCACCATTTATCTAGTTCTATGTGTGGCACCAGTGTCCATTCCCCCATATAGGATGGAAATAACTGAGCGTTTATAACTCAATGAGTAGTTGGAAGACTTGGAATTAAATGGTTTTATACGACCTGGTACCACGATGTGGGGTTCAACTGTCCTTTTCTTTAAAATATAAGATGGTACCCTTAGGTTTTTAATGGATTACAAATAGATGAACCATCTTAAAATGAAGAACTGGTATCTATTCCCTCATATAGATGACCTCTTAGAAAAACTCTAAGAAGAAATATTTTTCTCTAAGATCAATTTGTGGTCGGGCTACTATTAGGGATGTGTGAGGCCATCAGAAATCCAATGTACAACATTCTTAAGTAGATATGGATTATATTATTATTTTTTTATTTCATTTATCCTTAACAATTCAATATAAGTATTTATGGATTTTATGAATTTGGTTTTCCACCCATACCTAGATTCATTTGTGGTAGTCTTTATAGATGACATCTAGGTGTATTCTCACTATATACATGACCATAAAAACCATATTGAGATCATTATGAATACACAAAGAGAGTATCATCAATTTTCTAAGATTAGAAAATGAAACTTTTGGTTTGATAAGGTTCATTTCTTGGGATATTTCATAGGAAAGCGTATCAGTTGACCTAGAGAAGGAGAGCATTGTGGTTCCTTCGAAGCAGCCCAAGAATTTTTTTGACATATGCAGTTTATTTAGGATGGTTGGCTATTATAAGTGATTAATTTAGGACTTCTCATGAATATAATATTCATTTAAGGTCTTGACTAAAAATATTTTGAATTTATTTTAGTCTGAATCTTGTGAGACGGCCTCTCAGGAGTTTAAAGGGAGACAGAATTTACTTTCAATCCTAATTCTGCCAGAGCCGGGCATAATATATATTGTTTACTATAATGATTTAGAGATTAGTCTGTGAGAAGTTATAATGCATATATATCAATTTTTAGAATACTGGTTCTATAAGTTGAGGTCTCATGAGTGGAATTACCCTACACATGACCTCGATCTAGAAGTTGTGGTTAATGCTTTACATCATTGGAGGATTTATCAATTTGGTGAGCAGTTCATTGTTTAAATAGATCAAAAAAGTATAAAATAAATCTATACCTAGTGATACTTGAATCTGAGGTAGCATAGGTGAGTTTAGTAACTTCAGTCGCTCAACTTAGAGCTTGCTTATACACCCAGTAAGGTGAATTAAGTATCTAATGCCCTGAGCTGGAAGACTTAGAGATAGGTCATCTTGGAGGCTAGTAGTGAGTGTCAGTTGATGGATCTATTTTTTGATATGCACCTAGAGGTTCAGGAATGCCATGGGAAAAATTTTTTATAATATTTAATGGTCACATACACACTTCTAGAGAAGGTGTGGATGAGATAGCTTTCATACCCTGATGGACTCTTCTTGAGAGAGAATGTCTCAGGTGAGGACCTACATCCTAGTTGGTTTATCAATGAGGATGATATTTTTCACTTCTGGGGACATGTCTAGGTTACTTTAGATAAATGGAAAGAGATGATGTGATAATATCACATATTTATTTGCACAGTTCACCCTGGTCTTACCAAGATGTAAAGACATATATATCATCAGTATTGGTGGCTGGGTATGAAGAGTCTGATTTTAGATTTCATCATAAGGTGTTCCACCTATCAGTAAGTGGAAGGTAGATCATTATAGGTCTGTTAGACTTCTATATGTTCTTAGGTAGAAATTGAACAACATCGCTATAGATTTTTTTATGGGTTTTATGAGATCCCCTCAAGGTAGTGATGCAGTATGGGTGATCTTTGATTGGTTGACCAAGGTCGCATACTTCTTACCAATCTGAGAGTCCTTATCAGTTGATGATCATGGAATGATTTATATCTGTGACATTGTGTTCCTTCATGGTTTTTTCCATTCAATTGTATTAAACCAAGATTCCTGCTTTACATCATGGTTCTGTTAGGGGATATAGAGGTCATTGGGTCCAAAGGTGCTCTTGAGTACAGCGTATCACCTACAGACTGAGGGGTTGTCCAAGAAGATGATATGGGAGTTAAAGGATATACTCTAGGAATGCATCCTTGACATTGAATGTTCATGGGAGAAACATATACCTATCATTGATTTTTTCTATAATAGTTTATTTTATGAAATGATTCATATGGATCCCTATGAGGACCTTTATGGTAGGTTGTTCTGTTCACACCAGTGCCGGTTTTAGGTAGGACAGTTAGAAATACTGGTTTCACATCTTGTTCAGCAGAATTTATAGAAATTATATATGATTCATAAATGTATGGATATAGGTCATTCTAGGAATAATTATTATACCAATCATCACCATCAACCTCTATATTTCAAGGTGTAACATCGGGTCTTTCTATAATTTTCAACTATATTGGGTCACAGATGAATTTAGATACTCAGAAATCTATCACCACATTATTTTTGACCTTTTGATATCATGGATGGAGTTAATATGGTAGCCTATCAGTTGTTGTTACCTCATAGGTACCATGCTATGAATGAAATATTCTATGTATTGTAACTTCACTAGTATCATTCTAACACATCTCATTCATTTGATTTGGTGGATATTGATCTAGTGGTAGATACTTACTTTGAGGAGAATCTAATTCATATCATTAACCGGAGCACAAAGTCTCTTTGGGTTAGGTTAGTTCCTCTAGTATGGGTGTTATTAAGGAATGGATGTTTATAGTATGAGACTTGGGAGAGAGAGGTTGATGTATGAGATTAGTGGTCAGAAATTTTCTTATATGACACTTTACTGCCCTCAGAAATGAAAATCAGGGATGAGTTTTTTTAATAAGGGGATGTTGTAACATCCTGGATTTTCATCAAGGTATGTTTTCTTCTTAGTTTTGGTTAAACCCAAAAACTTCACCTAAGTTCTGGTCGGATCATTTTAGGAAAGTTGGTATAAAAGGTGTCACAGGATAGCTACAAGCCAAATACACTATGTATACTCGATACATGGCATGTGATTGAAATACACAGTGTGTATTAGATACACAACATGTAAGGGTTTGGCCAAGGCCCTTGCTCATTGTGAACTGGGATTTTCCTGAGGGGAAGAAACCCAAGCTTTATAGATCATGTAAATATTACACATCGTGTAAATACCAAAGTGTGTTTTTTTAATGGGAAGGGGATCATTTTAATAGATCCCTATTTTCCTCCTACATAGAAGAGGAGCTACACATGATACCTCTTTTATGGCTAATCTAGGGATCTCTCTTCCTCCTCTGTCTAGATGCCATTTTCATCACCGTTGGGTGTGTTTGATTCTTCTAGATAAGATCTGCAATCCTTTTCCTTATATTCCTAGTTTATCTTCCAACCTATTATGTTATTTTGGTGTGATCTCATTTTCCCTATTTTCAGGGAATTCATCTATTCTTATGTTTTCTCCCATTCCATCTCAATTCAAAGTTTGATACTGGATGAAGAGAGTGTTATGAGGATAAGGTAGTTGGTTTAGTTCTTTCCCCTAAGTTTCTTTTATTTTTCATCATGTGTTGTGTTTCGTGTGCTAAACTTTCAAGTGTCACATTTGTAATTTCTAATTGGATTAAATTAAATATTTTATATTATATAAAGGGACCCTACTTACCTTTTATGTAATGACGTTGGGTGTTTTCCTTGACGTGATCCACCACTATGGTTGTTCCCTTCATTAAAAGGCCTAGGTTCTATTACCTTAATCTAATAAACCACTTTTTTAGGTGTTTGTGTGTGTTTTCCCTTGTAATAAATACTTTTTAAATGTGAAGTGATCTAATGAAAATTGATAATCCATGTGTTATGAATTTATTCTTATTCCATAGCTTGAATTTCTTAATTGAATTAATTTTCCAACCTTGAATAAATTTTTATAAATTGTATTCCTATTAAATGTTAAGATCTATTGATAGCTAAAAATTCTATCATAGTGAGCCATGAGCAATACATGGGATTCCATTTATGGATATCCATGGATGGGATCATCATGATTTATTATTAAATTGTGTTAATGAATGATAAATATGCTTTTAATTATACTTAGTCTTCCTTGGATGGTCTTTCCATGTGTTTTACTTAACATCGCATTAGCGGTACCAGTTCCCTAGGGGAGACACCGTGGATGGGCTTGGTGGCTAGATGGTTATATCAGGTCATGAGTAATACTCAGTACTCTATGTGAGATACTAGGTATGGGATCTAAGGGTTTTTTATTTGTCTTCGCACCATTCCAGTAGTGATAAATGGGATTCCATTTATGGATTTCCTTGGATGGACTCCTATGACATTGAGAATTTATTGTGCTCCAAGTATGATACTTGAGTTCCTTGATATATTTTTCCTTGGATAGGCCTAGGATGCCACTTAATTAAATTCAATAGATTCTATTTTTATATAAATTCAATAATTATAATTTATTCAATCAAAGGATGCATCTACAAATCCAAATCACATGCTTGGGGATGGTCCACATCTTGATACATTATTTATAATAACCCATTATTACTCTATATCATAATTTTACAGGTTTACCATGGTTTTGATACATCTGGCTTAGTCCAAACAAGGTGGTGTTGGTTGGGTATCCCATAAGGAACTCAGTCTAATGTTTTTATTTATTTATTGATTTCATTTATTATTATTGGCACACTACACATTTTATATGAACATACTAGATTGATCTAGACACCTTTAGTGGTGGCCAACTGAGTATATCTCACATCCTTCTTGGGATTCCCTTAGTACCCAAGAAGACTTCATGATTTTAGGTATAGATAAAAAGAATCATCCAAATTCCAATGCATGATTTCTAATACTAGGTTGGAGAAAGAGAGTATATTATTGATCCTATGCTTGTGATTCTAGTAGTTGATGTTTTTGGTCCTTTTTTATTTTTTGATATAGAATGTGGTATATTCATTTTTCCCCTATATCTTGTGTGCCTAATTTTGTATTGCTACATGACATGATCATCATCGTAAGTTTTTCATCTATTTATAATTTATCTTCTTCTTTTTTATTAATCTTGGGTAATTTATTATTCTTGATCTGCTACTATTTTTTTATTACTACATTCTCTATTTCCATATATTACATAACTCTATGATCTACTCTAACTCATGGGGGAATAGTCTCCCCATGGACACACTCTAGTCCTTCATTGTTATTCATCATCCTATTCCATATGGGGAGGTGCACTTGAGGTTTTATTTCCCACTATCATGGGGCACCGCTACATGGATTTTGGGGTGGGACGCTAAATCAGGTGACTTAAATTTCCACTAAGGATATGTATAGTATCCCTACCTCAATTTCATCAAGAGTTTCAAGTTATCTAGAGGTACGTGTTGGTACTTATCAAAAATATCCAGAATATAATTCAAGAACTAGTGACAGTGATAACATATCAATTGAATTTTTAATTGATGCATTAAAGAATACGATTCTTGTTTATCCTAAAAATTAGTCTCTATTATCTATGGGATATTTAAAATTATTCAGGAAGCTATAACTCATATTGAGTATAATTTAGAATAAATTGATAAGGATTTACAATAAAAAATTCTAGAATGTAAAAATCTCTCTAAGAAAGTTGGATCCTTTGGAGAAGAAAGTATGGATCTTGATATAAGTTCCTCGCAGTTTGAATATAAATGGATCAATGAAGTGGAAGATATATAGGGAGAAAATAATACTCTTGAATATCTGATCCATTCACATGAATAAAATTTGAAAAATATAATTGATTTTAATGATTTGAAATTAGAAGAAAAAATCAAGAAGATTAAAGAACTTTACTATTTATTACAAAACAAATTTATGCTACATGAAGAGTAAATTAAAGGAATAAAGAAGGTTTGTGATGAGAATATGATTATGATTGAGGATAAGAAAAACATCCTCAATATGTGGTGTTAGGAAATGGAATATAATTTGCCTAATATTGATAAGATACATATTGATTATTCACTAAAGAAGGTGAAAATTGATACTACTTCTCAATGATCAATGGAGGATTCCAAGGTTAAAAGACCTATAATATATAATAAGAAGATCATGATATCATTCAATGATATATCTCGAGTAGCTGTGAAGAAAGAGGTACTATCCATATTATCTTGTAATAATATTTCTAAATCTATTTTCATAAATAGTGAAAGTTTGAATAAAAACTGAATAAGTATAGATGAAGGAATATGATGAGAAGTATACTACCATGAATAGAGTGGATATGAAAAAGAATGTGGAATCTAGTTCACAAAAAAATTCACAAAAAAATTGTAAATAAGATCCAAAAATATTATATAGAAGAAATAAGAAGATCAAGGTTTCTGTCTCAATGTTGGTGCTACAATAGATTCTATCATTCTAGATTGGATTTTTGGTAAAATCCTCTAAATGAAAAAGAACAAAGGGAGCTCATATCTAGGGATAAAAATCCATATATAAAAAAGAAACATCTAGTGGTTAATAAAAATTTGAAAACTTCCAACATATTTAGAAATTTTAAAATATATTTGATGTATACAATAAAAGTAGTCAGAGGATAGTACATTCTCATCTTAACATGTATAAAATGTTATGATAAAAGAAGACCATAGAATTTAGTGAAGATAGAGGAAGAAACCATGGGTAATAAATAAAAAAATTAAACAAAAAATTTCCAAATAATATTTCAATAATGTAAGATGATATTATATTGGATTCTAAATACAAGAAGTTTAAGAAGATTTTATTAACTAAAATAATTTATAAGAAGAAAGAAACTCTAAAGAAACCATGTGGACTATCCAAACTTTCTACCAATGTTCCTAATGATTTATTAGTAATCTGGATATAATATTTGGAGATAATGAGAAAAATGGAAGAAGTTTATGTTAATGATATTGAAAAGGGAATATAAAATGTTCCACAAGAAGAAGATAATTGTTTTTGTGTTAGGTGAAACATATATAGTCACACTTCAAGATATTGTTCTATAATATTTCGAGCATATGAAGAATTATTTAAGAAGTTGAAATTTCACCAGGTGATATAGGTTATTTAAAATATGTTAAATAATGAATGTTCACACAAAAATAAATTGAATAACTGATAATATCCACACAGACTCAATCAGTATTAAAGATCAGATATATAAGTCTAAAGAGTAAAGGAAATGGAGAAACTTGATTGAGAAAACCATCTTAACATTTCTGTTCACATTGATGAAGAAAGGAATATCTACCTTATTCCCTTAATAATTGTGTATTGTATTTGTACATATAATGTAGGGAATTTAAGGTGAATCAATTTATCATGGGAATAACTTTATAAGTAGTGACTGTTACAATTCTTGACAGAAAAGCTGAAGAATTCATCATCCTTGAATGATTCATCAATTGGTATTCAATTAAAAATATGATATAGGGTCATCTTTAATGAATTTGAAGAATGTGATATCATATCCTAGAAAATAATGATAAAAAATATATCATATTTTTTTGATAATATATTTTGTATCCTGAAGAACAAGTATTGAAGAAGATCATCCTTAGTGAAGTGATGGAAGTTTTCAAATCTCAATAGTCACATTTTAAAGATCTATATTGGTGTATTATATAAACTGGTACACGTTAGAATCCATTAATAAAGATATTAAACATTATAAATATGTTTGGGAGTGTTTACCTTAAGGGGAGAAAAATTAATAAATCTAAATTTGTTGCCAGAATCATTATTTTAATTGGAATTAAATCTGATTATTCTAGAAATTTCTTATATATCATGTCATTGGAAAAGGTATAATTTTTATAATCTCTTATCCTTGGTTATTAAAGATAATAAACTTAATACAAATGGGGTAATTTAATTAATCAATGAAATAAGAAAAGTGAAAATATGGAAGTTCTCTTAGGCCACTTATCCTACTTCTTTCACATGAATATTTTTTATTTGTTTTTTATAGTGGGTGTGGGGGTTTTAGGTTGATCTTTCATACAAAAGTTTGATATCTCATTTATGTATCTTCATCCTGGAATAAAAGTGTATAACCCTTAGAGAAAAGTATAGGATTTCTCTTTTCATGTGGTATCAATATCAGTTGTTAAATGACAGCTTTGTTTTCTAAGTCAAATAGTCTTGTTTTCTACACCGAGCATGGCCCATGTAAACTTAGAGTGAAATGATGGGTGGTATATTTCTTAAGTATGAACTAATTCCATTTTCCCATGAAATTTGTATTTATTTTCAATAAGGGGGAGATAAATTGAAATAATGTTTTAGAAAAGTAAAGGGGTGAGACTCATATTTACATATTCAGTTGGAAAGTTTGAAGGTATTTTGAACAAATACAAAGGGGGGTTGAAGAGCCCATTTTTTGTATGAGTTGTATTTATTGTCAATATTTTTTATTGGTTTTCAGTGGTATTCAATGAAATAGTAATATTTAATTGATTTCAATATGTTGAAGAAGTTATAAAGAAAGAAGTTTTTAGAATTAAAATATCCAAGATATCAAAGATTGGTATCAAAGTGAATATAGACTGGATTAATGGATGCATTGGTGAAAAATAAATTACTAAAGTCTTATTATCTTAACTATGTTCTTTTTAATACTTTGATTTTATAATTCTGATGATTTTTGAACTGTTCTTAAGTTCAGAAGACATTTTTCACTTTGTTCTTTAACATGAAACATTTTTTACAACAATTAAGAAGGAAGATGAATCATGTAATGGTGTTTCTGGATTGGATGATACTTAAGGATGTTGAAGGCGATGAATTTAAGAAGCTCATGCTATATTTATTTATTTCATGAGGACCATGAAATTTTTTGAATATTTTAATGAATATCATGAAAGATCTTATTTTTTATAAAGATTTATATGAAGTCCATTAAAATAAAAATTATTTATCTTAAATAATTATTGAAGATGAAATTGGGAATTTATGTCTTAGAATTTGAGTGTTAGGAGTTATTATATGACATAATATTACACTAGATATTTTCTAAGTGTATTTGTAAAATCATTTACTAGCCAATACAACTATCTATGCTAGCTAAACCATGTATTTATGGGATCAAGGATATATTCAATCATAAATGGGAGCCATCTAATCCAGCTAGCATGGCAGAAAGAGAGAAGATATTACAAAACTCTCCTAGGAAGCAAGCATGGAATGTGAATAGGGAAACAATAGGCATATAGTGCCGGTAAGGTACCCGAGTAGACCATGAAGGGGAGTGGTGCAGCCCATGTAGGGCGTGTGTGAGGTGTATCCTGGTGCTGACCCTAGTTCCATGGCTTAAAGCGATGATGGACCAACTTTATTTATTAAACTCTCCCCAAAAAAACACAAGTTCAATGTGGGATGAGAACACATTGTGTTATGTTCCTATTCTAAAATGATATCAATATAACATGACCATATGATCTTAATTGATATAACAATCTACCGAGATCTGTGACATTATCTTTAACCTCCCACAGCCCTCGACGGTATCCTTCAATTTTGATCATCTTTGGCAGCCAAACCAAGATTTATGGTGTTGATCTCTCATCATATTGAGGCATTGAGCACCATAAAGACATTATTACATAGATTATTTAGTGCTTATAAAAGGATAGGATCATTCAATTATTATCACAAGCATGTGAGGTATCGTCTCGTAAGAAAAGACATTATTATTTTTAGGTTCAAGTGAAGACTAAAAATAAGGAAACCCATGTTCAGAATATTTGAATGATGAGATATTTAGTGACATTAAAATCTTTGAATTGACATGACATATTTTTTAGTAGGATGATTTAGTGAATAAAAAAATCAAAGTTGGGATATTTCCTATAAATATTTGAGCATCCAATCCAAGGGAGTTATTTTCGCTCATGTTATATCTAAGAACTCTCGTTTTTCTAAAAAAATGGCATCTATCCATGATCCATGTTATGAAGAGAAGTAGATATAATCAATATCCTCTTGGATACATGAAGAGAGAAGTTTTGTACTCATTTATAGTGTGAGGAAGAACTGCAGGTCTTATATTTGTGTGAAACCCACTCAAAGAGATTTTATAAATAATCTATTCTATGAATCTATCTTCTTGTGGTAAGAAGTGAGATTCTATATGAATTTGAGTAATTCACTCCCACTAAGTTACCTGAAGTTATAGAAGTGTTTTATGAGCTTAAAATATTTAGGAATTTTAGATCTTGTGCATGAAGAAGGAGGCAGTCCTATGATATACTAATGTGAATGTCCTTTTCATGTGAACTGGACAGTACAAGACTTAGGATCTTGCAAAGGTGTCATATAATAGGATAGTGTGTACATATACTGGGTTTTCATAAAATTACTTGCATGAAGAATATTAAACATATAATATCTATATTGGTTTGTGCGATGATGATAGTGTAAGTGTCTATGATTTATTATATTCAATTCATATGAACAATAGGAGATATTGAGACTGTTTGAAATAGAAGAATTTGAAATACCTGAAAAAACATGAAGATGGCACAAAAATAATAATACAAATACATGAATTATCTAGGTTTCCACATTTAATAAGCCATGCATTATATACATGAAGTACATATGATAGAATTGGGTTTACATTTAAAGAATATAGTAGTCTAACTTTGTGAAATATCATTCTTGCATGAAATAATATTGAAATTTCGTTGCAATTTAGTTACATAAATATTTACTTCACTTGGAAGAACAAAATATAACTGATACTACATTCACTATCAATATTTTATAGAATAATAATAAGTAATTATGAAAATGTGGATATGGACATTCATTATTTAGAAAATCACGAATGAATTTTTTGATTTAGGAAAAAGATAAAGAAAGTAATGTGCATATATGTTTGCATAAGAAGAAGTAGAAAAAGATAGTGTAGATTTTAGTTTACTTCTTTAAATAATAAGAATAGTTTTTTTCTAATGTTGTGGAAGTAACAAGTGAAGAATTTGGTGGAAGAAAAAAAAATTATCATTGTGACATCCAATAGAAGTCTCATCTAGTAGAAGCCTCTATTGGTGTTACAAAGTACCTTAACAAGAATGTGAAGACTGTCATTAGAGGTAGTATAAAGAACCATCCAAGATCTATAAAATAATAAATTTCAATTGATTCTAGTGAGACATAAGTGAATAGTTATTCTATTATTATTATAAATATGTTAAATGATTTTTTTTCTAGTGGTTGTGTGGTGTTGGATTGTTTCTAAACCATGTTAAGGATTAACTACTCTTTTTGAGTTGTGAAACTTATAAAAATATGGTATTACATATCTATATTATTTAATATAATTTAATATTATAATGTAATGATAATAATATAATTAATATCATAATAGTTCAAATGGGTAAACTGGATAAAAGTTATAAATGGTGGAAAATTTCACAACACATATTCACCCCCCTCTCTTAGTGTTGAGTATATCTTGAAGTGATCCTCTCAAAATAATGTATTGGAGGAATATATAGGACTCCACCCATATCATATTGATAATTCATATTATTTTTTTCCACATAAAATCCATCATATATTTTATCATGAAGAACCCATGGAATGGAAATGGGTTTCATAACATTTCTGAATGGTATCAAAAAAAATGACTTTAAGATTTAGATCGGTTGATACCCAAAATTCAATCACCAAAAAGGATTATTTCATAAGGTAATTTAGAGGGTTATTATTTATATATTACTCCAAATGAGATGGATATTTTGGATATAAAGATGATAATTTAAGAAAAAATAAAAAAAAATGGGATTTCATAAAACATTTTTAACATTATCATGAAAAGAAGAAGTTACATGTGACTTTCAAAAGTTAATTTAGAGATGTTAAAATGAAAAATATTTTCAAACTCTATTTTTAATGGAATATAAATAATGTATCCTTAAAAAATAAATAAAGTTATTCTATAGGAAATGTGGAGTATAAGATAAAATATACAAAAGTGTAAGAAAATGTGTTTTAAAAATACCTTTATTGAAACCCACATTATTAGAATAATAATAATTATTTATTTTGAAAATATGTGAAGATAAATATAAATATAATAATAAATAATACATATTTATATTTTAATATAAGAAATAAGATCATTGGTTGTAATTAATAATATATGCATGGGAGGAAATTAGTTTTTAAATAGGATGAGAATTATTATTAACAACTTTATAATTTTATGTGAAAAAAATAATCATGGAAGAAGATTTAAAATTTTAATTTTCACCAAATAGGAATATAAATTACTATATAATATTTATTAATGTGGAAAAAAACAATCATTGAAGCAATAATTTAAATAATAAACATTATAACTAAAAGAAAGTATATTTGGGTTAAGAAAATCCCTTATGGGCATCATAATTCAGGAAGTAAAGAAATTTTAAAAAGGTTTTATGTGTTTGAAATGTAAATAACTATAAAATAAATATAATATATAATATAATACAATCATATGCTGAATTTTTCTAACTTATAATAATTGATTTCAAGAAGAAATAGTATAACCCAATGGAATTATATTTAGTTAAGAAACACCCTTACAACTTGGGAATATTTTGGATTAAAACAAAATGAGAGATAGAACCGGATATGGATTTGTAAATATATTAAATTTAATTTAAAGTGTGATAAAAATGTATCCATGGGTATTATATGCAACACAAAAATAAAAAAAGTTTTGAATATCAAACATATCTCACTGAAGAGAAATTATGATGAGAAAAACTCTTACCTTAAATCACAGATTCCATGAAAGTGATTTAAAACCCAATATAATAAAAATAAATATCTTAATAAAAAAAATTATAATATTGTTCATTTATATTACCTTTACCATGGTTTAATTATAATAATTCATTACACCTTTATTATTTAGTTATTGTTTATTTTCATTATTGGATCTTAATAACCTTGATTTTTTCATAATAAAAATATCAATCCTTGTTCTTTTATAAATGTTCATAATTCTTATATTATTGAATGTAATTGAATATAAGGTCCCTAACTATTTATAAATTTCAAATAAAATTACATGAGTGTTTTATTTTTAATTTTGGAAGTTGAAATTGGTGATGAGCCAGTTTCGGGTAATTTAATAATATCAACATATTACATTATAATGATAGTTAATTTTTGTAAAACACATTAAAAACCATATTAATGAAATATATCACTCCATATTATCATATATAATCATCAAATATATATTATAATGAATCATTTAAGTTGGTGATGAAAAATTAAAAATTTTGTTTATGGAGGTGGTAGTCTGCACATAACATGAGTGACACTTTCATTTTATAAAAATAGGATTATTAATAAAATACCTAATTTATCTTCATAGAATCATAATTTTGTCTCAAATATAATATTTATTCATTAAATACACTCTTATTCCCATCCGTGCAAGGTGGTGATGAAAAAAACACGTCATCTATGGAGGTGGTGGCCCCACATAACACGGGAAACATTTTCATTTTATTAATGAATGGGAATGTGATAGAAAATGGTTATTCAATCAACATAATAAAAATATATTATAATTATGATACTTATATAATTATTTTATCATGGTTATAAAATATTGAGGGATATAAAATAATAAATAATATAAAATAAATGGAAAATGAGTGATTATATGTTTTTACCTTACTCAGGAAAAATCCTTGAGCCTTCCTAGAGCGATCTTCTGGTGTGACTGGATAATCTAGAAATTGGTAGATAGAGTTAGGGGTGATTTTTGTATAATTTTTTTTAGATAAATGTATTGTGATGTGATTAAAATTGGGGTGGTGAAAGTCTCTTTTTATAAGTGAGAGGGGTGGTACTTTTGTAAATATTTGTAACTTTATATTAAAGGCATGTCACTTTCAAAGTCAAGTGGATCCAATATTGAAAAATAATGGATAGAGGAGTATTATTTTCTCATACACCTCTAATACACACAAATATGGGATAATTTTAAGATATTTTATTCATTTTACCCTTAATTTAACTTTCTACTATAATTTACCTTTATCATTATAACTCGCTTTTTAACCTTGGTAACATATTTTTATGACTAGAAATGAAATTGACCTTACTAAATAATTTTGAAATAATAATTCAAAATAAAAAAAAAATACATTTTATAATATTAACATTATAAAAGTGATAAAAATAATAATTCTAAAATAATAAATGTATAACGTATAAAAAAATTCATAGAAAAATATAACTTGGGTTACAAAATGTCAAACATAGGTTTATAAATTAATATTTATATTTTTAAATGAATAATTTTACTCATAAAATAATTTTTTAGTAAATAAAAAGGTTTCAAAAAATTTAAGACATTCTTATATCATATTGATGTTAAAAAAATCATGGTTTTTGTAAAATCGGAATTTTTTCACTATTCACCCTAAAATTTAACCTTTTAAGGAAAACCCCCAAAAAAATCACCCAAAGATAATTTTTATATGTTTAATCCAAAAATGAAATAAATTTTGTCTAAATAATTTTCTAAATATGATAAATATACTTTTTTAATGGAAACATAAAATATAATGAAAAACTTTTTTATAGGAAAATGACTTATTCAAATATTAACTATTCTTATTCTTTTTTTATATCAATTACTAATTAAATTAGTGCTAATATATAATTCATATAGATAATATATTTTATAATAATTTAACCTTAATATATTAAGTTTATTTAAATATAAATTTGTAGTGTATAAAAAAAATTAGAAAAATATATTTTTAAACATAAAATTATATTATTAGTTATATAGCTACACTAATTTAATTTTATCAATGAATTAGTATTAAAAATTAAATTTATTTTTATTTATGTTTTGAAAATAGATATTTATAAAATACATGTGATATATAAATAACTTATTACATTGATAATTATCTGTTTATATCATCCTAACTTCAACTTAAAAATCCTTTTAAAACTCCAGCATAAGATTTAATGGTAAGATAAGTGGTAGTGTTTATCACTTGTATAGATTAATCTAGAATTTATATCATATAAATTTATGTGATATTTAACTTCTTACACAAATTATTTCTCTCAATCCACACTTTATGGAGTTTATCTTGGCTTTGTTATAGGGAAAACCCTAGTGATACTACCTACCTTAAAAGCTCAAATAAATGAGCCTCATAAGAAAGACTTTTACTACTTGATTCCATTTATTATTCTATCTATATTTATATCATAATGTGTTTACTTCTATTTATACCCACAAATTTTATGGTTATATTATAATGGTCATATTCAATACTTAAGAATTTATCTTCATAAAATGTATCATGGTTCTGGGTTCATAGTTGCATGTGAAACAAGTTATAGAAATAATATATATTTAATGGGAATTTAATAAAAAATTATTAGGGTGTTTCATTATACCACATAAAATAATTTGATCCTCGCAATTTTAATTACTACTCACTATTGAAAAAAATAACTAAGGGTATGTCTCAAGATATAATTTCTAACTCTCTATCAGGGGTAAGATAATAAAAAACATGTTTTCATTTAAAATAGGCATATATTGAGATTATCAACCATTTTTTCAAATATTAATCCTTATAAATCCATAAGTTATATGAGTTTCAATAGACATACCTTTCAAAACATCATTTTCATAATCCATTTTACAACCAAATACTAAAACCAAAATTATTATGATAATATCCAATAAAATAAAAGTAAATGATTATATGAATATGAAAAATAAATCATAAATTTCTTCTCCAATGATATATTCATTTAAAACAATGATATTATCAGTTAAATTGTGGTATTATTTGATCAACCTATAACACTTTCAGTTTAACCTATGTTGATCATGGTAATAATCCTATTATGTTCTCTAGCCTAATGAGTTATATAATACATAATAAACTTCCATTTAAATCCTTCTTAAAAGTTTATAAATAGAATGTAAATCAAAAAAATCATGTCCTCTAGGAGTGTCAAACCAGGTGTGCAGTTAGACCCACTTATTTTGAACCAAGTTAAGATCAATTTAATACTCAATCAACCTTTTTTGGGGTTATTACCCTTATGTGCATCTATTCTAGAGGATACATCCACTCATTTATATCTATATAGGGATTTTATTTCTAAGAAGACTCACAATATATGATTTATCAAAATTTTAGGATGTTTTACTACAATTAGGCTTATTCCTAAGGCTTTCACTAATGTTCTCTAATCTCAATCCCCAAAAAATAACTAAACTAATTCCTAAAATAACTAAACCCTGCTCTGATACCAACTAGTGTCCCCTATTCGTGCATTCCCTAATTTGGTGAAATAAAGTCCTCTAATTTTAGTATTTGATATAAAGTGAGATTTCCTAAGATAAACTTTTATATATTTCACATTAATTCCATAATTTTAACATTACATCTCACAAATACTCGCACAATCCCAGAATGCTAAATTTTAGTGTCTTTAGAGATTAGAAACATAAAAAATATAATTTTACATATTTATGAACATTTATTAATAATCACACCATACTATACTTTATTCTACACATATCAATTGGTATACTCATATTCATAACCTTTTGAATAGAAAATATAAAAAGAGGTGAGCTCAAACACTCAATAATGGAAAAACATTTCAATATGTCATCAAGGGTTGGATCACAAGCATGTGAGAAAACATGATCATGGGAGATATATCATACTAAAAATAACATTGAATAATAAGATTTTTCTATAAGGAATAATAGAAGTACATGTAATCTCAAATGATCAATCATATATCATGTCATAAGTGTGAATAATCAGGATATACTAATCAAAATAAAAAGATAATAACATAAGAATATAACTTATAAATGTGGTAATTATAGGAAATCATAACATTGTAAACAAATCTATCCACATTGTTTCCCATCTCAATATTGTAAACATAGCTAATCACATCATTTCCATACACAATATTATTAATATATCTAGTTTTATTGTGTCAACATTCAATCTTGTGAACATAGATAACTACATCATGTGCATTCTCAATCTTATAAACATAACTAATCAATTCATGTTCGTTCTAAATCTTGTGAACATAGCTAACCACATCATACTCATGCTCAATATTTTGAACATGGATAATTATATCATTAATTCACTCAATCTTTTGAACATATTTAAGAACATAATTTCCATGATCAATCTTGTGAACATATTTAATTGTATCATATTCATGCTCAATCTTGTGAACATATCTAACCGCATCATGTCAACACTCAACATCATTATAAAATGAGAGATAAAACCTTCACTAATGCATTAGAGGTCTATATAAGAGCCCAAAAATATCATATTGATAATTTATATGCATGTTTTCTATATAAAATACATCATATATCCTATCATGAAGATCCCATGAAGTGAAAATTTCTTTTATAACATGTTTGAATTATTTCACAAAAATGAACTTAATAGTTATATAGTTTGATACCCAAAAATAAATAACCCAAAAGAAGTATTTCAAAAGGTAATTTAGAGGGTGATCCATGAAAAAATACTCCAAATGATAAGGATATTTTGAATACAAATAGAAAAATAGAATTGAAATCATGAAAATTTATTTCATAAAAAAATAACATTACTGTAAAAAATATGAAGATACGATTTATTTTCAAAAGTTTATTTTGAGAAGTTGACATGGAAAAAAATTCAAACACTGTTTGGAAGGGAATCTCAATAATAGATCCTTGGAAAATACATGAAGGTTTTATGAAGAAAATGGGTAGTTGAAGATAAAATATATGATCATGAAAGAAAAATAATTTTAGAAAAAATACATTTATTGAAGCCCATATCATTAAAGGAATAATAAAGCTTCATTTTTAAAAGAGGTGAAAATAAATATAAAAATAATAACAACACATAACCCACACTCATATATCTGGTGCAGAAATCATAAAATTTACATTTCCATCTTTGAAACTGATAATTGAGACCCAGTTTTTTTCATCCAAACCTTACAAAATCAAAAGGAAAAACTAGATCACTTATATTCTTGAGGACCTTTTAGGTTTAGAGTTTTAGATAATTAGGAAAAACTCTTACATAAACAATACACCTTTTTTAAAATGGTAATTTATCCCACTTAACCCTACTTTTATTATTTCACATTAAGTCGTCATCATCATCCATATAAAATTCCTTCTAGACATAATTCATTCAACCTCGTTATTTATAACTAGGGGAAGAGGAAACATAATAAGGGTGAGATAAAATTCTCATTAAGGGTAAACATAATCATTAAAAATTAAAATTAATCAATGATTATAAGAATTGCATATGGGTATGATGGAATAATAAGAGCGCATGAGAAAATCATAAAATAACTAGTACCTATCAATACCCAAATCATCAATCATGAAACATGGAATAAGGCTTTTAAAAAGGAAAGATCCATAAAAATAAATAATCATGATCCATATTATATCAGTCTAGATTAAAGGAAACATCATAAATCCATGGAAAGAATAGATAAAACATGTTGTTATCTTGGAACATTATCACCATAGGACCCTTACAGAACCCTTAAAATTGTAAAAAACATATGCCCAACTTTAGATATAGTTCTATAAAGAAAATAACCATTACCCAATGCATTAGGGTGTTATCCAGGCACACCAATTGTATAAGATATAACAGTCTCACCTAGTGATATCTGAGTTTCCCCATCATATAATCTATAATGAGCTTACCCATCGCTATCTAGCTTGCCTCGTCTTATAAGCTATAATGGGCTCACCTGGAACTATCTGAGCACACCCATCATATATAATTTGCAAGAACCAAAAAATAAATAAAGTACATAAATCTTTAATTTCATCATAAAACTCATAGAAAAAAGATCATTATTCATTTTATAAATTTTTTAACCCATATAAAATAAATATTTTTCATGTCAATCTCTTTGATACATGATGACCCATAGAAAAGAAACTGGTTCCATAAAAATATATTTGAAAAATGGTAAACCCGTGAAAAAGAAATGGGTTCTATAATAATATATTTTAATCAATCTTAATCCATCTAGAGAAATAATGGGGATGGTATTATTACAAAATATCCACATTTGAGAATAAGTAACCAAAAGGGTTATTGATGATGATGAATGGAAATACCATTAAAACGTCATTAAATAAATTTTGAGTAAAATAAACTTTTCATTTTAAAAATAAATTTTTTAAAAACTAAAATTCAAAAAATATTTCAAAAATTATTTTATTTGAGAACAACCTTGGAAACATATATATAATGCTTTAAAATCATTTAAAACATTTCTTTAGGAAAATATAATTTCCATTTTGAAACAAAAATTAAAATATTTTAAAAATCCTTTTATTTCAAAATAATATTGAAAACATATAATGAAAACTTCAAATAAAATAATGGTCATGGTTTTAGAAAATTCTATTTATGTTGTTGACATTAAAAAATACTCCTTTCATATTTTTAGTAAAAGACAAGCAGGCATTGTTTGGAAAATGAAATGAATATTACTTTAAATAAAATTTGTAAAAAAGTAAAATTTGGGTAAAAATTTATTTTATAAATAATTTTTTTAAAGTTAAAACAATTTTTGAAAACATTTTTATAAAATGTGGTTTTGTAATAAAAATGGTTTTCGACTGAAGAGAGAAATAAAGATGATTTTTTTTAAAAAAACATGTTCTCAATTATTTTATTTACCAAAGAGTGGAAAATGGTATTATTACTTGAAAATATTATTAATATCCAAAGGAGAATAAAATTAATGATAATAATTGATAGTTATATCATAATATTTCAACTTTTGAGACTTAATAATAAACAATCCAGATAATCGATGAGATCATCACATAAAACTCCAATCATTTTGGTAACATTGAATAATAAGACCCATTAAAGGATAACATTAAATTAAACATAAAATATAATTAGAATAAATAAATTCATGATATTAAATTTCAAATGGGATGTATATACACCTCATAAAATAAGATAGGTGCATAACAAGACATGAGTGTCAAAGAAGGAAAATTGAGACAAAAATTCCTTAAAATGATCATATCATTGAAGTGGGGATTAATCAATGAATTAATTATGTGTATAAAATGTGAATACACATAATAAATGTAACATCCCAGGTAAATAAAGAATATGACATTTCATATTTATCCATATTTGTGAATAAAATATTTAAATGACTTTAAAGGGGACGCTATGCTCGATGGCGTACCCAACACGCAACAACGAGTTTCTTGGGAATCTTACGTTGCACTCTAATAATAAAATAATATTATTTTAAATGGTAGTTAACATGTAGCCGTTTTAATGGCGGGAGTGGATAGAAATAACTGAAATATGATTATATATGTTTTTAAATGTTTTTACAATTATCCAATAAAGGATAGAGGCTTAAAATACGGAAAGAATTCGATTTTAGGCATATATGCCCTAGTTTTCACTAAAGGTTCACTTATCGCCTTTTGATGGCGAACTGTCATTAAATATAGTTTTGATCACTCTTATACATTCTTTTGGACCTAATAAAACTCTTATTAAGAATCGGGACATCAAATTTTACTTTGTGTAATTTTTTGGTATTTTTCTGATAAAGTTCATTTTTTAATGAATAGTGTAAAATGTTGTGTTTTAATTCAAAACCTCTTTTTAATCTAATTTATTTATATGATTAGATAATATTTTGAATTGTTTTTAAAGTTAAATTAGAAAATATTTTTACCATTTAATCCAATGGTGGTCATTGGAATTAATTTCACTTTGAAATTAGACTTAAACTAGTGTCAATCTTTTGATACTTATTGTTTTATAAAAACACGCTATTTGCTCTGACAGCGGGAATTAATTATTAAATTAATTAATGTGACTAATATGTTTTGAATTTTGTAAAACGGACTTCATTTTTGAATTCAGAATATCAAATATAGCTTAGGGTGAATTTTTGGTAATTTTCTGAAAAACTTCAATTTTTGATGAATAGTGAAACCACTAAGTGGTAATCAAGCAAACTGATTTTTCAGTTAAATGAAATTTTACCACTAATGTGTATTGAATTTTGAAAATCCGACATACATGGTTGTCATTAAGAAGTAAAATGTGGTTCAATGAGATTATAATAATTTTTTTGGTGAATAGTAACTCATTAAGTTCTTAATCGCGATTAGTGGTAATTAGGGTAGTTTAAGGTATAAATAATGCTTTAATAATATAAAATGACCTAGACACATGTCCCAACCCTATTGGTTATGTCATGGCCGACCAAGACAAGCCATGGCCTAACTTGGGGACCCCATGGATCCACTTTTGTTGGTAAATAACATAAAATACTTTTTATTTAATGTTAAAGTGAAAATGACACTAACATAGTATGTTTTACTAAAACAATTTTTAAGTGGGGTTATACAAGTCCAAATTTTGATTATAAATAGTCATTGGAAAGCTAAAAAGATTTCCTATATCATAGTATTTTTTTTTATAATTTTTAGATATTAAAGAAATTAAATTATTTATGACATAATAATGATGCAGCGATGACATCATTATTTGACAATTTAATTAAAATGGAAAGATAATGAAAAATATACAATATACACATGGACAAAACCAGTTGTATGAGTGGATTTCGATGCCTTATCACCTTATCCACGAATTCTATCAATGTGGGACCCTTTAGAACCGAAAAGCATTTTCAAATAATGTAATATTTCATTGCTTTCCAAAAGTGCCCCTCCTCTCCTCTTATAAAAGGCCCCCACCTCTACCTCTTTTCCCACACCCCTCAAGCCTTTGGCTCGGCCAACCCCTGCCCATTTACTCTCTCAACATCCCTCTCCTCATCCTAGAGGATCCCCTTTGGGAAGAATCCTTTCAAAGGAAGCCTTTAGGCTCAAATCAAAAGGAGATTACACTTTTAAAGGTAACTCATTCTCTCTTGTTCATTTGTTTTATTTTGCTTCTCCAAACCTATAATCTCTTTTTATTTACTTCTTTTGTAACAACACCAGTATCTTCAATATACTAGGATGTTGTTACAAGATTTATTTTAGCTACACTCTCACACAACTACATCAAATGGTTAAAGAACATACGGTTTCCGTGGACGGTGAAATTCTGCCTCCCGAAACGATGATTGTTCAATACTCATTTAACACCTTCAAAGGTGGCCATTATGATGTCACTATTTTTATATATGATATATAATATGTTTATGTTTTATTTATGCTTCTGTATTTTTCATTTTTGTCTTACCTTTGTGGCTTCCATTATGGGTATACGCGATATCTTCATTTAAGGAAGTGCGGACTACCGCCCCCTCAAAGTGATTTGATTCGTTAAATACCATATGTGGGATGTATAAAGGATGGAAATATGATATTATATATGATATTATACTGGAATTATAATATACCTTTATATCATTATTATTCCATTCTATAAAATACGAAATAGAAATGAAAGTAGCGTTCATGCGTACGTACGGCTTACCGTCTCCATGAACGGTGCATTTCATTTCTTACCTCTAAATGATTATGTAATGTTATAAATGCATGCATGTACTGGATATATATGAAATATATGATATCTACATAATGAATACAATTCTGGATATAATAAACATTTGGCCACACGAACAACATGTAATTGTAAGAAGACCACTTTCGACTTAAGAACCAAATATCGACAAAACAAATATTATTAACTTAAATGATTACATAATGTTTATGACAAGGTAATAAGTGGTATAAAAGTAATAATGAACTTGAAAAGGGTTCTTAAGGAATTAGAAATTAACTCAAGTTTATTATTCAGGAGATTAAAGAATGATCGAGTCAAGTCGGACCCGAGGTAAGGGATCCTACAACTCTCTTTCTTTTTAAGTACATTCTTTTATGTAATTTCTTTTAAGCTCATCTTTATTATGATTGGGATGTTATTTTATATTACTCCTACTGTAATTTTTATGTTCATGTGATGAGAGACCCTATTCTCTCTCATCAATCCTTTTGGAAGTTATGTGGCGCCGTTAGGCTGCCGAGTTTTCGTAAGGGATTTTTCATCTCACTTTTATCCCCGTGAGATTTATGCTACATTTGCCACAATTTCCTTTGAGTGGTGTATGTACTGCCCATTATTCTACTCTTTGTGTAATATACTTTCGTTTATGAGTATTTACATCAATGATTTATTGCCCTTCTTTCATGGGGTGTATGTTTTGAAAGATACCCAATTCGGTAAGGGAACCTTTCACCCTTCCTCTTTTTAAAAGACTTCTTTTATTGGGTCTTTTAATTTACATATTGTTATGTTGGGATATGTTCTCATATATCCTTAATGATGTAAATTTTGTGTCCAAGTGATGAGATACTCTTTTTATCTCTCATCAACTCATTTTGATGTGACGCCGTTAGGCTGTCAAGGGAACTTCTTAACCCAATTTCGATTTCTTTGGGTTCAACTTGTAGTCATTAAATATGTCATCCATTGAATATGTGTGAATGACCTTTTATTGTTTTACACTTAATATCCACTTATATTGGGTGTCTATATATTTGTCACACATATTTTTTTGAGATTTATTTGTCCTTAATTTAAGGATACCTTCTTTATAAGGTATTTCATCACATTTGACATTTCTATTGAGGGTTCATTGTTGTTATGCACCAATTCACTCTTATATGGTGTATATACTGTCCTTTGGAGTATTATATCATGAATCCTTTTATTCTCATGATATGATAAAGTTCTGACTAAATGTTATTCCTTGATTATTGTATTCAAGTGTCTCTAATTTTGGTAAAACCCCTTTAACCAAAATATCGTTTTAAATGTTTTAATTATTTGTTCTTATTAATATCCATGTTTTCAAAATGGTTTTAAGGATTTATTTATATGGATATTAATGGTTTAAAATGTTAAAAGCTTCAAGGTGGTATGGGACACTTTGATTCAAAAATCTCTTTATTAAATGTTTTAAATGGTTTTGGAAATGGTTTCTTTTTGAATGGATTCATTATTTCAATATCCTAATATGTTATATTGTGATTGAAATGTGGAAATGTTATGTTTCCTTTATTCATGTTTATGTGATACGATTATGTTATGGTTCTTGGGCATTGTTATGAAGAACGGGTGGTTCCGTGATAAACTAAGGGCGGGTGAGCCCGATATAGCTCTCCAATGCATTGGGTAACGCGAAGGAGTGAAACGTTAAGGTTTCTCTGAAGAGATTTAGGGAATATACTGTGATGGGTATTCCAAACGTAACCAAGAGGGTTACTCCCTACATAAGAATGTTATGAATGCCTCAAGTTACCTTTATGTCTTATGATTTCTATGATTTATTCATGGTTTGATGAGGTATGTTAAAGTGCCTTTGTTTTATGGGTAAAGTATGATTTCATTCTTATGTATATATGAACTCATGTTTCCTTTCCATATTTTTATAACTCTTACTGAGCTTTTTATGCTCATCCCAAGTTTTTGAAATATTTTTCACAGGTCAAGGGAAAGGTACATGATGTGATGATAGTGTCAAGGATGTGTCAAGAAAGAATCCGTGTTATATTTTAAATATGTTCCCGTTGATGGGAAGAATGAATGCTGACTTTTATGTAACCACTTTGTTTAAATGTGGAATGTAATGCAAGTTTCATGATCTAATTCTCTAAAACTCTAAACCTGAAAAGATCCTCAATGTGTAATCTTGTAATAACTCAAGATTAAGTAAGGTTTAAGGCTGGTGCCTTATAGTTGGTATCAGAGGTCGGTTTAGATAACTTTAGAGGTTAGGGTATTCTTTAAGCATAAGTGACATTACCATAATGGTTAGAATTTCAGAAAGAGTCCTAATTTTAGATAATGTGAATGAGTAAGTATATCTTAGAGTCTACCTTCCTCATTAGTACATGATGTTTTTGTTGATATACTCACACTGACATTTATGTTTTTAGTGAATGGATGGATCTAGCAGGCACCAAAGTGACAATGGGTTTGAAGGAAACTGTGGTGGTTCTCTGATTATGATACTAGATGAGATAGGGGATTCAATGAGGAATCTCATAGTTGTTCTAAACCAACTATCAAGGATCCATGATCAATCACTTCAACCTTCGTGAGTTCTCTAATGCATCATTTACGAGATGGCCAACTCGATGTGGAAATTCAGGTAATAATTATTAAGGTAACCATTAGGGTTTATATGATCCTTACTTTTTAGGTAATTATGGGTTACTCTATGATATGATGGAAAAGGAAAGGAATGAGATAAACTTGAGGTTAAAATATGTTATGAATATTTTTGAAGATTTTATCTCATTTTGGGGAATGTTTTGAGAATTATATAGTTTTGGAAAAAGGACAACACGCAGACCGTGTGACATCCCGTCGCGTCGGACAAAGCTGCGGGAATCGAACCCACAACCAAAGTGCGACTGGTATTTATCGCCTACCACTGGACTACGTGAAGTCCCTGGTTAGTTTGACTGATTATTTTTGGTTATATGATTTTATGAATTAAGAGTAAGTTGATTTTGGGTTATTTATAAAAATGATTAACCTATCATGGAGGATATGTGATTAGGTTAATTACTTTTCAATACTAGACTTTAGGAGCAACTAATGTTGTTTGGAGATAAATGTTACGATTTAACATGGAAGACTGTGTGACTAAATCCTTCAAATATTTGGGTTTCAATATTATATTAGGTTTACTTTGAAGAATTTTATGGACAAATTGTTTATCGGATGGTCCTCGTTGAACTTTGGGTTTTGTTGGACAAATTTTGGAGATTAAGAATAGATTTTCTTTTTATAAGGGGTTATCCTTTTCTGGATTATCTGATCTTGTACTAAACTTTTTGGTTTTGGCTCTGGTTTAAGCCTAAAGACATAGGATGTACATAGTTCTCTTTTGTGGATTAGGTGATTCTCTAGAAGTTGATTATAGTACTCTTAATGTGAACAAGTCTTCCTAAATACTCGTCTTTTGGAGAAAATATGAGTTTGTGAAAGGAATATAATAAAAGTTGAAAGTCAATATGATAAGTGATTATGTTTCCTTATGAATAAATTCCTCAATAAAAAGTAACTTAAAACAAAAATGTTGTATATTAACTTTTCCTACTGGGGAATCGAATACCGTTTAACCCATCACAAGGATGTGATTTTCTCATTGTTAACTTTCTCCTAAACATGTTTTCTATCACTCTCCATAAGAACGTGACCCTATGTTTTCTCCTCCATGTCCATATTTTCATACTTGGAATCCTAGTATGGGTTAACTCGAGTGACCTTTGTACTTATCTTTCTTTATTTTAAAGTGTTTGTTTTACCGACTTTTGTTCCGATGTGGGACTTTCAAGGATGTTTCCAAGCGCAATTTTAAAATTGCGAGGACGCAATTCCCAAAAGGGGGGAAGGATGTAACATCCCAGGTAAATAAAGAATATGACATTTCATATTTATCCATATTTGTGAATAAAATATTTAAATGACTTTAAAGGGGACGCTATGCTCGATGGCGTACCCAACACGCAACAACGAGTTTCTTGGGAATCTTACGTTGCACTCTAATAATAAAATAATATTATTTTAAATGGTAGTTAACATGTAGCCGTTGTAATGGCGGGAGTGGATAGAAATAACTGAAATATGATTATATATGTTTTTAAATGTTTTTACAATTATCCAATAAAGGATAGAGGCTTAAAATACGGAAAGAATTCGATTTTAGGCATATATGCCCTAGTTTTCACTAAAGGTTCACTTATCGCCTTTTGATGGCGAACTGTCATTAAATATAGTTTTGATCACTCTTATACATTCTTTTGGACCTAATAAAACTCTTATTAAGAATCGGGACATCAAATTTTACTTTGTGTAATTTTTTGGTATTTTTCTGATAAAGTTCATTTTTTAATGAATAGTGTAAAATGTTGTGTTTTAATTCAAAACCTCTTTTTAATCTAATTTATTTATATGATTAGATAATATTTTGAATTGTTTTTAAAGTTAAATTAGAAAATATTTTTACCATTTAATCCAATGGTGGTCATTGGAATTAATTTCACTTTGAAATTAGACTTAAACTAGTGTCAATCTTTTGATACTTATTGTTTTATAAAAACACGCTATTTGCTCTGACAGCGGGAATTAATTATTAAATTAATTAATGTGACTAATATGTTTTGAATTTTGTAAAACGGACTTCATTTTTGAATTCAGAATATCAAATATAGCTTAGGGTGAATTTTTGGTAATTTTCTGAAAAACTTCAATTTTTGATGAATAGTGAAACCACTAAGTGGTAATCAAGCAAACTGATTTTTCAGTTAAATGAAATTTTACCACTAATGTGTATTGAATTTTGAAAATCCGACATACATGGTTGTCATTAAGAAGTAAAATGTGGTTCAATGAGATTATAATAATTTTTTTGGTGAATAGTAACTCATTAAGTTCTTAATCGCGATTAGTGGTAATTAGGGTAGTTTAAGGTATAAATAATGCTTTAATAATATAAAATGACCTAGACACATGTCCCAACCCTATTGGTTATGTCATGGCCGACCAAGACAAGCCATGGCCTAACTTGGGGACCCCATGGATCCACTTTTGTTGGGAAATAACATAAAATACTTTTTATTTAATGTTAAAGTGAAAATGACACTAACATAGTATGTTTTACTAAAACAATTTTTAAGTGGGGTTATACAAGTCCAAATTTTGATTATAAATAGTCATTGGAAAGCTAAAAAGATTTCCTATATCATAGTATTTTTTTTTATAATTTTTAGACATTAAAGAAATTAAATTATTTATGACATAATAATGATGCAGCGATGACATCATTATTTGACAATTTAATTAAAATGGAAAGATAATGAAAAATATACAATATACACATGGACAAAACCAATTGTATGAGTGGATTTCGATGCCTTATCACCTTATCCACGAATTCTATCAATGTGGGACCCTTTAGAACCGAAAAGCATTTTCAAATAATGTAATATTTCATTGCTTTCCAAAAGTGCCCCTCCTCTCCTCTTATAAAAGGCCCCCACCTCTACCTCTTTTCCCACACCCCTCAAGCCTTTGGCTCGGCCAACCCCTGCCCATTTACTCTCTCAACATCCCTCTCCTCATCCTAGAGGATCCCCTTTGGGCAGAATCCTTTCAAAGGAAGCCTTTAGGCTCAAATCAAAAGGAGATTACACTTTTAAAGGTAACTCATTCTCTCTTGTTCATTTGTTTTATTTTGCTTCTCCAAACCTATAATCTCTTTTTATTTACTTCTTTTGTAACAACACCAGTATCTTCAATATACTAGGATGTTGTTACAAGATTTATTTTAGCTACACTCTCACACAACTACATCAAATGGTTAAAGAACATACGGTTTCCGTGGACGGTGAAATTCTGCCTCCCGAAACGATGATTGTTCAATACTCATTTAACACCTTCAAAGGTGGCCATTATGATGTCACTATTTTTATATATGATATATAATATGTTTATGTTTTATTTATGCTTCTGTATTTTTCATTTTTGTCTTACCTTTGTGGCTTCCATTATGGGTATACGCGATATCTTCATTTAAGGAAGTGCGGACTACCGCCCCCTCAAAGTGATTTGATTCGTTAAATACCATATGTGGGATGTATAAAGGATGGAAATATGATATTATATATGATATTATACTGGAATTATAATATACCTTTATATCATTATTATTCCATTCTATAAAATACGAAATAGAAATGAAAGTAGCGTTCATGCGTACGTACGGCTTACCGTCTCCATGAACGGTGCATTTCATTTCTTACCTCTAAATGATTATGTAATGTTATAAATGCATGCATGTACTGGATATATATGAAATATATGATATCTACATAATGAATACAATTCTGGATATAATAAACATTTGGCCACACGAACAACATGTAATTGTAAGAAGACCACTTTCGACTTAAGAACCAAATATCGACAAAACAAATATTATTAACTTAAATGATTACATAATGTTTATGACAAGGTAATAAGTGGTATAAAAGTAATAATGAACTTGAAAAGGGTTCTTAAGGAATTAGAAATTAACTCAAGTTTATTATTCAGGAGATTAAAGAATGATCGAGTCAAGTCGGACCCGAGGTAAGGGATCCTACAACTCTCTTTCTTTTTAAGTACATTCTTTTATGTAATTTCTTTTAAGCTCATATTTATTATGATTGGGATGTTATTTTATATTACTCCTACTGTAATTTTTATGTTCATGTGATGAGAGACCCTATTCTCTCTCATCAATCCTTTTGGAAGTTATGTGGCGCCGTTAGGCTGCCGAGTTTTCGTAAGGGATTTTTCATCTCACTTTTATCCCCGTGAGATTTATGCTACATTTGCCACAATTTCCTTTGAGTGGTGTATGTACTGCCCATTATTCTACTCTTTGTGTAATATACTTTCGTTTATGAGTATTTACATCAATGATTTATTGCCCTTCTTTCATGGGGTGTATGTTTTGAAAGATACCCAATTCGGTAAGGGAACCTTTCACCCTTCCTCTTTTTAAAAGACTTCTTTTATTGGGTCTTTTAATTTACATATTGTTATGTTGGGATATGTTCTCATATATCCTTAATGATGTAAATTTTGTGTCCAAGTGATGAGATACTCTTTTTATCTCTCATCAACTCATTTTGATGTGACGCCGTTAGGCTGTCAAGGGAACTTCTTAACCCAATTTCGATTTCTTTGGGTTCAACTTGTAGTCATTAAATATGTCATCCATTGAATATGTGTGAATGACCTTTTATTGTTTTACACTTAATATCCACTTATATTGGGTGTCTATATATTTGTCACACATATTTTTTTGAGATTTATTTGTCCTTAATTTAAGGATACCTTCTTTATAAGGTATTTCATCACATTTGACATTTCTATTGAGGGTTCATTGTTGTTATGCACCAATTCACTCTTATATGGTGTATATACTGTCCTTTGGAGTATTATATCATGAATCCTTTTATTCTCATGATATGATAAAGTTCTGACTAAATGTTATTCCTTGATTATTGTATTCAAGTGTCTCTAATTTTGGTAAAACCCCTTTAACCAAAATATCGTTTTAAATGTTTTAATTATTTGTTCTTATTAATATCCATGTTTTCAAAATGGTTTTAAGGATTTATTTATATGGATATTAATGGTTTAAAATGTTAAAAGCTTCAAGGTGGTATGGGACACTTTGATTCAAAAATCTCTTTATTAAATGTTTTAAATGGTTTTGGAAATGGTTTCTTTTTGAATGGATTCATTATTTCAATATCCTAATATGTTATATTGTGATTGAAATGTGGAAATGTTATGTTTCCTTTATTCATGTTTATGTGATACGATTATGTTATGGTTCTTGGGCATTGTTATGAAGAACGGGTGGTTCCGTGATAAACTAAGGGCGGGTGAGCCCGATATAGCTCTCCAATGCATTGGGTAACGCGAAGGAGTGAAACGTTAAGGTTTCTCTGAAGAGATTTAGGGAATATACTGTGATGGGTATTCCAAACGTAACCAAGAGGGTTACTCCCTACATAAGAATGTTATGAATGCCTCAAGTTACCTTTATGTCTTATGATTTCTATGATTTATTCATGGTTTGATGAGGTATGTTAAAGTGACTTTGTTTTATGGGTAAAGTATGATTTCATTCTTATGTATATATGAACTCATGTTTCCTTTCCATATTTTTATAACTCTTACTGAGCTTTTTATGCTCATCCCAAGTTTTTGAAATATTTTTCACAGGTCAAGGGAAAGGTACATGATGTGATGATAGTGTCAAGGATGTGTCAAGAAAGAATCCGTGTTATATTTTAAATATGTTCCCGTTGATGGGAAGAATGAATGCTGACTTTTATGTAACCACTTTGTTTAAATGTGGAATGTAATGCAAGTTTCATGATCTAATTCTCTAAAACTCTAAACCTGAAAAGATCCTCAATGTGTAATCTTGTAATAACTCAAGATTAAGTAAGGTTTAAGGCTGGGGCCTTATAATAAATTTTAAATAAAACATTAAATAATGAAATATTATTACACACATAATCTTATCATAACATAATTATTGGAGTCGAATTTTAACCCAGTGAATGGAAATTGAGTTAAAAAATATCATACCTCACACTTCCTTTTAGTTGAACATGATTTAACCTCTTATATAGTGATTATAAACATGTTATTAACTAATTAAATGACCATATTAATGTTTATAATATTATATGTAATCCTTTTACAATATCTTATCACTCATTTGTTAATAATCTTTCATTATTTTTAGTATTTTGGGTATTAATTTCCTTGATTTCTTATTCGTGTTTTGTTATAAACGTTCTAGTTCTTATGCTTATTATATAGTTCCATAATATCAAAAATAATAATCATGAAATAATTATCATTTTTATACATCAATTATATATTTAATTTAAATCATGAAATATGGTTTTGAGAAATGAAGTATGTTATGATCCTGGAGACGGTAGGTCGTCCGTAAGCATGAGTAACGTTTCCATTTTTCAATGATCATTATGGAAAGGAGGTAAGTTATATTTTATCTTTATATAATTATAATAATATAATATATACCATATTATTTCTTTAAATATATTTATATATATCATCCAAATGTTTTGGTGATGAAAAGAGAGTCACATCGCTTCGTGAAGGCGGTAGTCCACATGTACACGAACGATGTTATAATCTTTTTAGTGTAAAAAAATAAAATGATATATTATAATTTAATAATTATAAATATTTAAATACCATCATAATTATTTCATTTATATCACATATATTCATTAAATTTATCTTTATTACCTTCCATATAAAGTGTTAGTGAAAAAACAAATCGCATCGCTTTGCGAGGCGGCAGTCCGCTGTATTCACGAGCGACGTTAGTGTATCCTATATGGAATAGAAAGTAATAAGGTATGTGTGATATAATTACTTAATAGGTATAATTATATTATAAATATAATATATATAATTTACATCCATCATCATATCCAATCGTGATAGGTGGTAATGGATAAAATGAATGACATCGATTCGAGAGGTAGTAGTCTGACGTACACACAAATAATGATTTTGTAACCCATTTGATGGAAGTGAATATTTTTGTAGATAATTACCTTAAAATAAAATATATAATTATATGTAAGATACTGAGGTTTTTATATCAGCATGTTTTAATAATAATTTAAGGATGTGGATGAAGAAATAAAATAAAAATGCTCTTTGAAGTGCATTACTTATTCTTCGGGTATCCTCCTTAGGTTTACACCCAAATCCTTCCTAGGTTGTATTTGTGTCCAAAATAACAATTATAGGATGAGATTTTGGAATTTTTAAAGTTATTTGGGCATGTATTTTCTAAACCAAAAGGTTTTTAATGTTTTAAGAGGAGAGGATAAGGGGTGGCCTTTTATAAGTGAGGTGAGTGAAACACTGGTTATTTTTTAAAGAAACAATTTCAACCATGTTTTTTTCATGTCCCAAGGCACGATTTATGAACCCCTCTAGAAATTTATAAGTTATAATGTCTAAATATTGACATAAAATGGGTTATTGAAAAGTTTTGGGTCATTTTTCACCCTTATCTTTTTAGTCTAACCCCCCGATAAACCCATTTTTACCTTAACTGTGGTAATTAATTTTTATTGTGTTCACTATTAATTTTGGTCAAAAAATTAATTTGAACTTATTATACAATATAAATTATTATTATTCTAAATATGAAATAAATTTTTCCAAATTCAATTCATAGAAGTGGAAAATTTTAATTTAAAATTAATCCCATAGACGCGCCGAAAAAACAGGTTTTCAAATAGAAAATGTTCAACAGTTTGCAAAGTTTTTATATCCAGTTTCAATATGAAATTGATTAAAATGAACTAAATTAGATTATTATATATATATAATTTAAATAATTTTACTTTAAAAAAAATTTAAAATATAATTTATCTTTATAAATAATTTAAACAAAAAGGCATTATTCAATTAAAATTTAGTATTTTTTACTATTCATAAAACAAGTAATATTTTTAGAAAATTATCAAAAATAAACCCTAATAAAATTTTGAAATTATTATTTAAAAAATTAATTTTGTTTTTCAAATAAATTTTCAAAATTTTAAAAAAAATTAAAATAAAACACGTAGACGTGAAGAAAAAACAAGTTTTCTAGAAGTGTATTTTTTCAAGAATAATATGGTTTTATATTAACTCTATGTATAATACTCTATGTATAATAAAAATAATTTTATAAATATTAGTTAAAATTTACTAATATATAATCTATACATTTAATTTAAATAATTATTCATTAGGTATTATTTTAATTAATTGAAATAGAGAAACATTAAGCACTTTAAAACAGTTTTTAGAAGAAGAAGAAAACCCCTTTTTAAACCAAAAAACAAATTTATACTAAAATAAAATATTATGATGTTTCAAATGTAATTAATGTGATTAAATATAAATAAATAATACTTATGCTACTTTAAATCATATTAAAAATAGAATGTTACTTTTAAATTAATTTATTTATTTAAAAGAAATCAGTTTTTTACAAAAAACGGTATTTTTCACTATTCACTAAAAATCAATATTTTCCGAAGAAATCCAAAATTTCCCCCAAAGTAAATTTTTCTATACCTATTTCAAAAATTAATTTCATTTTATCAAATTAATTTTCTAAAATTTCAAAAAATGACTTATAATATTTTTCCTGAAAAGTAATAAAAATCATTTTTTAAGAAAATATTTTTTTGAAGAATAAAATTACTTTACTAAAAATTTATTGATTATTTACTAAAAATTTATCAATAATTTATATTGATTAGGAAATATATATATTTCATAAAATATTTAATATTATTCATATCTTCTAATTTAACAATTATGTTATAACGGTTATATATAATGTGGGTCATTTAAGCTCATTATTGGTTGTTGAATAAGCTATTGAACAAAAAAATATTGGGTCCATGTAATTAAATATATTTATGAGATTAAATTTATTTAAAAAAATCATATCATTAAGTATCAGGGATTTACATTCTCAACTGACTTCAGTTTTTCATTCTGTTTATGCAATTGAACATAATTTTCTTCTTTTAAAATATTAGGGTGATACAAAGATCTTAAGAAATGATGCATATTTAGATCTCAAAATAAGAAAGGATATAATTTTTGGGAGTAAATAATTTAGACATGGAAGAAAAATAGTCTTTAAATATGATTAGAATTATTCTTAATAATGTTATAATTTATTTGAAAGAAATTTATCATGGAATAAGAATTAAAAATGTCATTTTCTTTATATGAGAAGATAAATATATATATATAATAAAATATTAGGGTAGAGGAAACCAATAATTAAAGAAATAAGTTCAAGAAGAAACATTACAACTCTAAGAAAGGATATTTAAGTTAAAAAAATCCCTTACATACATCATAATTCATGAAGAAATATTTGAAAAGGGGTTTATGTGATAGAAATGAAAATCCTTAAAAAACAAAGAAGAAATATAGCATAATTGTCATGACCCAACCCAATAGGACTCAAGCCATAACTACCCCAAGCCCACCTCCATTGGCCAGGGGTGGTGACAAGCAATGAAATGAATAACTAATATGGGAGGCCTTTGATTAATTTATCTATATGAACACACTCAACCATCTCAATGCAGAAGTGCATAGGAATAATAATAAAAATTTGAAAAATATTGAGAATAAACATGCATGTAAAAACCTCTAGGGTGTACACGAGTATGAAAGTGTAAAATGAAAGTTAAAGGTGGGAAATACATGCCCATCCTGAGATATTTTCCAACCTGAAAAAACTAGAAAATTAAATGCTGAGAGAGCCTAGCTCAGAATCTCCAAGATACAACTACCATATGTAGTCCAATGTGCCAGGTATCCCTATGAATCTCTATAATCATTATTGAAATTTCAGTCATCTGCATATGTCACAAAATGTGTGGGAAAATCCCATGTAGGGTGAGTATATAAATACCCAGTAGGATTCCCTGAAACCTAAAGGGGGTAGTAAGATACATGATAGGAAATAGAAAGCTCAACCCAAAGTAAGAGTGTAAAAAGACCCCACAACATGGATACAAATATATGCTCAAACCAAATAATCCCAAACGAGAGAGAAAGGGGATCTCAATATCATAGCCTGGCCCATAAAATAGTGCAATCTATTCCAAGAGATCCATCAATAATTCCCAGCATCTTGTACGTCTATCTAAATAGACATTCAAGTCAAGCCACACCTCGCCACTATGTTGCATAGTCAAGTGGCACAATATCTAGGTAAAGTACCCATTCCTTGGTACAATAGGAGGGTGCCACTCAATAGATAGCTATAGAACCTATGCCTAGTCCTAAAATGAGGGCGCCACTCTGATAATCAGTAGAGGACCCATGCCCAGCAAGATGGAGGGTGCCACTCTAATAGTCTAGGACCCATACCCTGACTTTGTGGGAGGGCTCCACTCATTGGATAAGTAGAGGACCCATGACCTATCCCAGTAAGAGTGTTCCACTCTAATAGTCGACTGAGTACCCATGCCCTACCTATCAGGATGGTGTCTCTCAGATCGTAGATAGAGGACCCATGCCTTGTCCCAACAGGAGGGTTCCCATCTAACAATTGATTGAGGACCCATGCCCTGCCCAACAGGAGTGTTCCACTCAGATAGAAAATAGAGTATCCATTCCCTATCCTAGTAGGATGTTTACACTATGATAATATATAGAGGATACATTCCCTATCTTATAGGAGGGTTCCACTCTATTGATAGGTAGAGGACTCATGCCCTATCCCAATATAAGGGTGACTCTCTAGTGTATCTTGTGATCCTTCCTAATCACTATCATCATCAAGCATCACCTAAATAATTGTCACACCTGAAACATCTCACATCATGTCTAAAAAGCCACTACATAGGGCACCCTTGTGTTCTAAATAGAAAAACTATTAGGATAGTCTACCTACGGGCCAAGATCTAAGTGCAAATGAAGGATATATGAGAGGTAGAAGCTTACATAAAAAGGAAGAAGAGTATATAGAATGTAAGTGGACCCACACAGTATGTGGTCCCATTCCACTGCCTAGTTGTGTCACTACTGGTACACAACTCACTACCCATGTATCCCTATATAGTGTGTAATGGGAATAAACAGTGTGTATCAGCCACTTGGGGTCTTTCTCATGCCCCTGGCCATGTTAGTGTACTATGATACATGGTATTCTCTTATATGGGGTCCCACACATGTCCTTCATGCCATGTCCATTTACCCTGAATTTGTGCCAGTACATGGTATGTACTTGGTCGTGTCCATTCTTGTGTACTCCCTTAGTACATGTCGGGTCACCAGCACATGGGTCACATAGTGTGTGGATGTCCCACAAGGTGTGTGATACTTTCCCCACCCAAAACCCTAACCATTGAATTCAAGGCCTCATACGACATTTATCTCCAACATGGGGTCCCAGAAGAGTCCTTCGGGCTGTATCTATATAAACTAGTTGTTTTCTGGCACACAGCATGTAGCTTTTCATGCATGCGCCTGTGTACTCCTAGAGTACATGTTGGGTCACCAGAATATGGGTCACATAATGTGTAGAGATCCCACATGGTGTGTGATACATTTCTCACTTGAAACCCTAGCCACCACATCCAAGACCCTACATAGTGTGTGTTCTTAAGACTACACGACAAATATTTGGGTTTTCTATAGGAAGATAGATCTTCACCCAGTGCTCTTCATTTAGCTCCTACACTATAGATCTCACCTTTAGGCCACCCAAAAGTTGTGGGGAAGGCCTCCAATAATCTTTTTTTCCATCTTTTGGCCATAAAAATCGGTTTCTATTGGTTCACTCGAAACCTGAACACCCTCACACGTATCCCATGTCACACCATCTCTAATTTAGAAAATCCATAACAAAAGATAAATCACTAAAAACCCTCAAATCATCCAAAATTCATCCTTTATCTTTGATCCATCTATCACATGTGAAACTATCACCATTATAGGGCTTCGATCGGGATTGATCCCACTCATCAATGTCAAGCCATGGCCTCGTAGCTCAAAAGTGAAGAACACAAAGAATGGGTAGGGTAAAATAACCAAAAAATGTGAAAAAATCATTGGTCAAGTTTTATTAGACAATGAATACAATCTAGGATATCCAGGGTGAGAAAAAATTGAATAAACCAATTAAATCCGATGTGTGGACACATGAAGAGGCTCAATTTGCATAGTTCAAAGGAATAATAGATATTTTGCTCAATCTATTTAATCAATTGGGGAAGAATCCAAAAATTGATGAGTCCTACCTCAATTTAGATTGTCTGTCGATAAAGAATGTTCCTTCTAATGAATGAGATAACTCATTGCATTTGTTGTGCCTTGATTCACCTGGATCCATAGTTTCATCATCATCTGACTTTCATTCACCAACTAGAGGTGGAAGGAAATCCTCTCAATGATCTAAGGGTTATGCAGCTAACCCTGGTGATTCTTTATAATGGTGTACTAATAGGAAATTTCTGATTGGGTTAATTAATAAATTAAATGAATTAATTATTTAATTAACCAACTAAACTTACTACCAATGGTTGTTTTATCCAAACACCCCACGCTGACCCCTTTTAGGTTATACCTATGATAAACCTCACATTATGGATTCAACCATGCTCCTTTGTTTCCAAAACACACAAACCAAGGGGATGGTCCATCCATGCAGAGTCCCCTCCTCCTAATCCTAAATCTCCACTATGTTCTCTACAAGATTGGCTCCATCCTTGATGTCCATCTCACCCCAGTAAATAACATACAGGGGGTCATGCACCTATCTCCTTAGCTGCAACACATGGAAGATGTCGTGCACCCACTCTAACTATTGGTGTAAGGAAAGGTGGTATGCAACCTCAACAACCTTATACAATATATTGAATATCCCGATGAACCTTAGAGATATCTTGCCTACCCCATTGAATCTCCACAAACCCTATCATGGGGAGACACTCAAGAAAACATGGTCTCCCTGATCAAACTCCATAGGCCTATGACATCGATCTGCATAATATTTCTACCTACTCTGAACTATTATCATCTTCTCATGGATGACAAGGATCATCTCTGTCGTCGCCAGCATCGTGTCTAGCCCAACAAGAGATGCCTCACTAATCACTATCTAGTACAAGGGTGACCTTCAAGGTCTCCCATAAGGGTCCTCAAAATATTTCATGCTGATAGTAGAGTGAAATCTATTATTATATGCAAACACAACTAATGGAAAGTAATCCTTCTAGCTCCATCCAAATTCTAACATTAAATCCCTCAGCATATCCTCCAATAGTTGGATAGTGTGCTCAATATTCCTATCTGTGTGAGGGGTGGAAGGCAATACTCATCCTCATATAGGTTCCAAATTCCTCCTATAGGCCTCTCTACAACTGTGTTGTGGACTACACATCATGAACGGAGACAATAGTCGAGGGTACCTCATAAAGGTGAACAATCTTCAGTACATACAACAGCCCCAAACTCTCCATCAAACTCTACTCCTTGATAGAAAGGAAGTGTTTCATATTCATGATTTAGTCAACTATCACCCATATAGAGTCATGTAATCTCTCTATACATGGAATACCTATCACAAAGTCCTTGGATATGTTGTCTTATTTCCACTCTGGGTCTCAAGTGGCTATAACAAGCCTATAAAAACCTAGTTCTTATACTTCACCTACTAATAGGTGAGGCACTGAGAGATAAACCTAGCCATTCTCCATCTTTTTTTGGTCCACCAAAACTACTACTGAAGTTCTCTATACATCTACCCCACATTGAGATGTATAGCTAAGGGATAAGTGTGAAAATCTATCATCACCCCCTCTCACATTGTGATTGGGACCACCATATGTCCTCGAAAAAGGATGAAATGATTCCCCTTTAGAAAATACATCTGGTGAATCTTCTAAGGATATACGATCGATTAATACCTCACAGTTGATGTCTCTCGACTAGCACTCTCTCACATGTTGAAGAAGCATAGGAGTTAACACCATCGAATGAAGAAAAAATGCACCCTACTACTCAACCAGGGTGAGCTCTAAGGAAGTCAACTACTTAGACACCTCCTACAGTGAATGAATATGGGACCTCCTACTAAGGGAATATTTTCCCATGTTAGCCTTCCCTAGAGTATAGATTATTTTAAATTCATATTCATATAGGAACTCCAACCAGTGCCTTTGTCTTAGGTTCAAGTCTCTCTATGTAAAGGCATACCTGCGACTCTAATGGTTTGAGTAAAAAAAAGTGCTCTCCTAGAAGGTAGTGCCTCCACATCCTCATAAATAATACTATCACTTACATATCTAGGTCATGAGTTGCATATTTCTACTTGTGGGAGATCAAATTCCTTAACCCATATGTGATAACTATCTATATTTGAAACTACACATAGTTTATCCCAGTTCCTGAGGCATCAAAATACACTACATACTCCACATACTCCTTTAATAGTCTCAAAATAGGATCACTCCTCAGCCTCAGTCTCAAATCCTATAATTCCCTATATAATTTCTTAGTACAAGTAAATGGATACCCTTTATATGTTTGGGTGGTCAAGGAGGCATCAATCCTGGATAAGTGTCCCACAAACCTGTTGTAGTACCCCACCAAGCCAAGAAAACTCCAAACCGCTAACATGATCTTAGGTAGATCTTGATCAAGAACTGCATTGATATTAATCGATTCCATAGCTAATGAATGCTCATAAATGACATTCCTTGGAAATTAAACATCAAGGATCTAAAAAAATCGAGACCTTACAATAAATCTAGTGCTCTCGAATAAAATTTAGGACCATCATCAAGTGCTCTGTATTCACATTCTTTGACCCAGAGTATATGAGTATGTCATTGACTAATACAATAATTAACTATTCTAAGTATGGATAGAACATCCTTTTCATAAAATCTATAAACATAGTGGGGGAATTCATTACACTGAAAGGCATCACCAAGAACTCATAGTGTCCATAGAGACATTGAAATGTCATCATTGAAATATCAACCTCACAAACTCTCAAATTGTGTTAGCTGGACCTGAGTTCAATATTCAAGAACCATCTCATGCCTCAAAACTGATTAAATAGGTTGTTAATCCTCAACAAGGGGTTCTTTTTCTTTATCATTTTCTGGTTTATGTGATGATAATATATGCAAAGTTGTAAGATCCCATTTTCCTTTTTCATGAAAAACATTGGATCTTCCTAGGGGGACACACTGGGTGTGATAAAACTATTCTCTAGATGGTCCTACAACTACAACCACCTCTCTTATAGCTCTATAGGGGCCATATGATATCTCATAGAAGATATCAGGGTAGTCTTGGGATGAAAGACGATTAAAAACTCCATCTCCCACCTCGGGATTAGTCTCAGAACATCCTCAGGGAATAAATCCATAAAATTATCCAAGACTGAAGGAATATATATGACTGAAGAGAATTCTACACCAAGGGCTACACTCTCTAACTGATGCATAATGGGATTAAACCACCTTCTCGCAAAACCAACTCACATGGCCATGATATATCTCTCACCCACAAAGTAGAATCTCGTCTCATCAGTTTTAAGGCACATGACTTCTTTGTGGTGATAGTCAATTTGGACTCAGACTGTGGAAAACCAATCCATACCCAAGATGACGTCATAGGTTTTCTTAGTGATGATCATAAGATCCCATGAGAACCTCTCTCCCCCAAGATATAGGCTCACACTTCCAGATGATAAATGATATATAAGAAGTGTTCCTCGTAGGAACCTCAAGACAAAGCTATTTGGTTAAAGCCTCAACTGGGATCTCTATCTCTAGCATCGGGAGTAAAGAGATGAAGGAATGACTCACACATGTGTCTAATAGTACTAAATAAAGAGTATAATAAACAAAAATTGTAACATCCCCAAATGATAAAGGGTTAAATGGCTAAATGATATGACTCATGTCAACAAGGTGCACCTTCCTTTTCGGGAGCCTACCTAATTAGAACTCCACAGTTAAGCGTGCTTGGCCTGGAGTAGTGATCAGGATGGGTGACCTTCTGGGAAGATTCCCAGGGTGTGTGTGAGTGAGGACAAAGCACACTGGAAAGGACAAGTGTTGGCCTGTGGGTACTGTCATTAGTCAGATGACCCGTTCGGGCACGTGGGTGGACCCTAGGGTGGGCCCCACGTGTCTGCGGGGGCAACTGGGGGTACCTAGTAGGCCAGGACCCGACGGACTTGTTAAGGCGGGGTGGATGTGCTGTCACTGGGACCCGGTTGTCACATTTGGTATCAGAGCGGGAGCCCAGCCTTAAGTGCGCGGTGCACTGTCTGGGTTGAGATGTAGGGCCCACAACGAGGGAGTTGTGCTCTAAAGGGGGGTGATTGTAACATCCCCAAATGATAAAGGGTTAAATGGCTAAATGATATGACTCATGTCAATAAGGTGCACCTTCCTTTTCGGGAGCCTACCTAATTAGAACTCCACAGTTAAGCGTGCTTGGCCTGGAGTAGTGATCAGGATGGGTGACCTTCTGGGAAGATTCCCAGGGTGTGTGTGAGTGAGGACAAAGCACACTGGAAAGGACAAGTGTTGGCCTATGGGTACTGTCATTAGTCAGATGACCCGTTCGGGCACGTGGGTGGACCCTAGGGTGGGCCCCACGTGTCTGCGGGGGCAACTGGGGGTACCTAGTAGGCCAGGACCCGACGGCCTTGTTAAGGCGGGGTGGCTGTGCTGTCACTGGGACCCGGTTGTCACAAAAATCATACCTCTAATCATATCATGTTTCATTAGGTCATAAGTATTTATAGCCTTCAATTTTCCACAGCCCCAGCCGCTAGCTCCTTGAGCATGACGTGGGCCTCCTGGTGTTAGTGTTGGAAGGAGACCGTAGCATTGTCCACCACCCATAGATCCTCCTCCTAGATATCCACCTACTCTTCTACCATCCCCACCTCCCTATGGACCACCCTACCTTATTCTGGGATATCCATGATCATGGGAGCTATCTCTGCCATAGTGGCCCATCTGCTATCTATTTTCCTTCCTTAGCATGCCTGTTCGAGAAATCATGTACCATGTGAACTCACCCTTCACATGCATAGAATCTTACCTCTCCGGGATACCCTGGTCTTATGATCTATACCTAACCACATGCATGAGTATGATCCTATGAAGATCATATGTGTTAAGATCATATCAGTTAGCGCCTGCTAACTACAATAGAAGAATCAACCCTATAACTCCCACTACCATCTCCAGATTCTAGGAATCCCTCTTACAGTAATCTCTCTATCAATGGCACTCAATCCAACACCCTATCATATGTGGAAATGTACAAGATAACTACACTATCATGGGTATCTTTTTGGAGACCCTACTCAAACTTATGTGCTCGAAATTAGCCATCCAAGATCATATTGAGAGGGTACTATGTAAGGTCTATGAGCCTCCCAGAATACTCAACCACTATCATCCCTCCCTAATTTAGCTCTAGTAGCTCCTAAATCAAAACGAAGTGAATGTAGGAGGGGTTGTACTCCTCATAGAATATCTACTGGAATTCATTTCATGAGAGTGTTGAATCATCTTGCATCTGTGTAACTAGACTCCACCAGTGCCCAACTTCTCTACAGAAAAGGCTAGATTCCATCACAACCACCTAAACTATTAGTGTCTAGAAAAGTTGGAAAAAAATAACACCAAATCTATCCAATCTTCTTCTACCTAGGGATCTGGATCACCATAGAAACTCATCAGCCTCTAAATCTGGAACACATGGAGTGTGCTAATTCTGTGCGCATATTAAACCTACTCTGTTGGTATGATATCATGCTTGATAATTGGGGTTGATACTTCATGTCTATATAGAAGAAGGATCTCACAGTATTTACCTTGAACTGAGGACTTTTCACTTATTGGATCGTCTTCATGATCCAAAACTGGTAACCTAGATGGTTTTCATTACAAAGGCATCCTTAAAATTTAATCAAGATGTACTATGGTCTAATGATCATACATTTATATATATAATGGGGATATTAATCAATAAAGAAAGTCAAAAGACTCAATCCTATATGATGCATGTACTGTGGATCCCTTCAACCAATATCTTGGTATGTTAATTCGACAAGCAGGTAGTCAAAGTCCTGGTGAATGGATATGTCGGCTGCCACAAAAACACTGGGTTCTCTATCCTGAAAGCCACACTCAAGAAACATTGACACAGTTACCCTATATCCTAACCAAGTCCTCATACGGTGACTACTCTAAACACCACTCCATGTAATGAACTACTTTGATACCAATTTTTCATGATCCTACCTAATTGGGCTCGATCCGCAACTACCCCAAGACCGCCTCCATAGGCCATAGGGGGCGATAAGCATCAAAAGGAATAACTAATATGGGAAGAATTTTCCAAATATACCTATATGCACACACTCAGCCATCTCAATGAATAAGTTCAAAAGTATAGTAATAATAATAATGTAAAATATGGCAAATAATCATGCATGTAAAATCCTCTATGTTGTATGAGAGTACGATAGTGTAAACTAAAAATTAAAGGGGAAAAATACATGTCCAACCAAAAAGATGTTACAGCCTGAAAAAACTAGGAAAGTAAATGTTGAGATATCCTAGATCTGAATCTCCAAGATCCAACCAATGTACATGTTAAAATACACCAGGTATCCTTGTGCTCCTTTGTAATCATCGTCGACCTATCCATCATCTTCATAAGACACCACACGTGTAGAAAAATTCCATGTAGGAGTGAGTATATACATCACCAGTAGGGCAGCTTGAAATATAAAGGGGGGATAGTAAGATCCATGATAGGAAATAGAAAGCTCTACCCAAAGTAATAGAGCAAAAAAATCCAATGATAAGGGTACAGATATATATATATATATGCGCTCAAACCAATGAATCTAAAATGTGGGAGAAATGGGATCTCCATCTCACAACCCAGCCCATGAAAGAGTGTCATCGATTCCAAGAGTTCTATCATTGATTCCCAGTATGTGGAACATATATCTAAAGATACATCTAAGTTAATACACACCTCTTAATTGTGCCGCTCATTTGAGGGAAACAATCTCTAGGTAGAGGACCCATGCTCTAGTACAATAGAAGGGTGTCACATAGTAGATAGCTATAGGACCCATGCCCTATCCTGATAGGAGGTAGACACTCTAATAATTAGTAAAGTACCCATGCCTAGAAAGTTGGGGGTTTCACTCTAATAGTCAAGGACCATACCCTAACTCTGCATGATGGTTCTACTCAGTGGATAAGTAGAGGTCCCATGAACTGTCTTGGTGGGAGGGTGCCTCTTTAATAGTAGATCGAGGACCCATGCCCTTCCCTGCATGAGTGTTCCACTTGGATAGTAGATAGATGACCCATTTCCTATCCCTATAGAGGGTTTTCACTGTGATATTTGATTGAGTACCCATGCCCTACCCAGTAGGAAGGTTCCACTCAGATAGTAGATAGAGGACACGTGTATTGTCCCAGCATGAGGGTTCCACTTTGATAGTAGATAGAGTACCCATGCCCTGTCTTGAAGGAGGGTTCCACTCTATAGATAGGTATAGGACCCATGCCATGTCCCAGTAGGAGGGTTCCACTCTAGTGTCTCTGGAAATCCAGCCCAATCACTTTCGTCATCGAGTGTCGCTTAAAGAAGCATCACACCTGAAACATCCTACATCGTATCTCAAAATCCACTAGTAAGGGCACCATCAAGTTCTATATAGAAAACCCCTATGAATAGGATACCTATAGGTAGAGATTCAAGTCCAAATGAAGAAGATATGATAGGTAAAATATTTCTTAGAAAGGAAGTAGGGGTATTCAGTGTGTAAGGGTACCCACACAGCATGTGGTCCTACCCCACTACCTAGTCATGTCTCTTCTGCTACATGGATCACTACCCATGTATCCCTACATGGCATGTAAGGGGACTACATGGTGTGTTTCATCCACTCAAGTTTATGCCCATGACCTTATTCATGTCCATGTACTGTGACACATGATGTGTTTTCCCACACAGGGTCACACGTGTGTCTTTTGGGTCATGTACATGTACCCAAGCTATAGGACAGCACACAGAATGTACTTATCCATTCTCATTTGTGTGTACTCCAAAAGTACATGTTGGGTCACTATCACATAGGTCACATGGAATGTGGAGATCCCAAGCAGCATGTGATACTTTTCACACCTAAAACCCTAGCCACCACAACCAGGGCCCTACATGGTGTGTGTTCTCTCAAACGGGTTCCCACACATGTCCTTCGGGCCATGTCTATGTACCCTAGCCATGTGTTGGTACACAGCATGTACCTTACTATGCCCATGTTTGTGTAATTCTAAAGTGCACACTAGGTCACAAGCATATGGGTCACAAAAAATTTGGAGGGCCCACACGACGTGTGATAATTTTCTCTCCAAAAACCATATATATCATAGTCAGGTCCCTACACGGCAATTTTTCTTCGGACTACATGGTGTGTAGATGGGTTTTCTAAAAAAAGTATATCTTCTTTTGGAACTATATATATGGATCCTCCACCATGTATCCCACCTCTAAGATTCCTAAAATCAGTGGGGAATGCTTCTGGTTGTCATTTTCGGCCATTTATTGGCTATAAAATGAGTTTTTATTGGTTTTCTCAAAATCTTGAACACCCTCACACATATCCCATCCCATTCCATTTCTGATTTTGAAAATCTAGAATAACAAATCAATCACCCACAACCCAAAAATCATCCCAAATATGTCCTTGTTCACTGATACATTCAATTCACATGAAAATTTCATGATTCTAAGGATCTAATTAGGCTCGATCCCACACGGTAACAACGAGTCATGCCCATGTATCCTGAAGGAAAAGAATGCAATGAATAGGTGGGATAAAAGCACCAAAACAAAGGTGTAACAATATTTGGCCAAGATTTCTTATCCAGAATATAAAATATAGGATATCCAGGGTGAGAAACAATTGAATAACCCATTTAAATCTAATGTTCGGGCACATATAGAGGCTCAATTAGCACATATTAAAGGAAAAAGAATGATAATGCTCAATATATTTAATAATTTGGGGAATAATCCAAAAATTGATTAGTCCTACCTCAATTTGTATCATCAATCGATGAATAATGCACTTTCAAACAAATGAGAGTAGTTGGTTTATTTGTTGCACCTCAATTTTCCAAGATCTATAGTTTCATCATCATCTAATTCTGATTCACCAATGAGAGGTGGAAGGAAATCCTCTTAATGATCCCAAGGTTATGAGGATAACCTTGGAAATTCTTTACAATGGCGTATTAATATGTGATTTCTATTTAGGTTAATTAATAAATTAATTATTTAATTAACCCACTAAACTTATCGCTAATGGATGTTTTATCTGAACACCATACATTGACCCATTTTATATTTTTCATTAGGTAAAACTTATGTTCTAGATTCAATCATCTAACACTCCAAGACTATACATTATTTTTCATTTAAAATAATTTAATTTTTCTTCCTAGATTTATTTATACAAAACACAAAGTTAAGCTTATATTATATGCAACATAAATTTTATCTTTCTCTATACGAAACACCGAGGTTAGCTTGCATTACACACAATATTGACTTTCCTTGATGTCTTTTGTAACAGGTAAGACCGTGTTTTATCAAAAAAATAATATGTTATTAAAAATATTTTTTTTAATAAGATATAACATACCCAATAAATTTATGGTTATGAATAGTATTAACTAACTTATAAAAATATGTGGTTGAATTCATTGGTTACAAATTAATTAGAAATAAATATAAGAACCAATTGAATATAAAAGGAATTTTTTTTATGAAAAACTATTTTTATCCTCACAAAGTCATTTTATACTAATAAATTAAATTAATTACAATTAGTGAGTGATATTATTATAATATATATATTATATATTAAATAAAATATTTTTTACATTCATCCAATATATTTTATAATAATAATATTAAAAAACCCCAATATTGTGCATAAAAACCTATATTTTTATGAATGCGATTTTAATGAATTTTAATGGTGCACCTAGATTAAATCTTAATTTTAAAAAAAATATTAATTTAATATGAAAAAATAAAATTTATTTTTTAAATAAAAATTTTAAATTATTTTTGAATCAATTTTTGTTATTTTTTTGTAAATATTCATTTTTTTGATGAATAATGAAAAATACTGAATTTTAATTCAAATGTGTTTTTTCATCTAATTATTTGTAAGGTTAAATTAAATTTTTGATTGGTTTTAAATATTAGTTAGATAGATTTTATATCTATTTACCCAATTTATGTTATTTTAATCAATTTCACATTGAAATTGTAAATAAAACTTAGAAAACGTTTAAAGGATTTTACTTTAAAAACCTACATTGTTGTCCCGTCTATGGGAGTAATTTTAAATTTATTTCTACCACTTATGTTATTGGAATTTAGAAAAATAGATTCTATATTTAGAATTATAATAATTTATAATTTATAATAAGTTAAAAAAAAATTGACCAAAAATAGTTGTGAAATTAATTAAAATTAATTACAGTAATTAAGAAGAAATTTAACTTAACAAGGGACTAAACCATAAACTTATGGATAAAAATGACTTATACACTTTTCCAAAATATATTTTATGTTCATATTTATACCATATACTCCATTTTATTGAATTTTTTTATTATTGGGTCCACTTGACATGGGAAAAAGATGGGTGGAATTCCCCTTTCAAAAATTTACAAGAATGTCACTTCTCCTCCACTATAAAAAGGCACTCTCTCCTCCCACTTATTAATACCTATTAATCCCTATGTCTTGCCAAAAATATACTAAAATAATCTCAAAAAAAATATAAAATCAACCTATAAACCTCACCTTGGGCATAAATCCATCCAAGGAATCCCTTTTGGTGAAAACTAAAAGGAGTTATCCAAGTAAAAAGTAACATCCTTCCTCAAGCTCTTTTGTTTTATTTTCATTATACACCCACTAAAATATTATTATTACATGATTACATAATAAAATAGTCATCCTCAATATACTTATTCATTTTTATGTTATTTTTTCAACCTACACTTACACACACTTCCATCTAATAGATAACGAACTTACCGTTTATGTGTACGGTGAACTACCGCCTCACCAAATGATGTCGTTCATTTTGCCTTTACCACATCTTATGGGTTGAAATTATGATGGAAAAATTATTTATATATAATATATATTATATTTATAATGTATTAATTCATCATTAATTCTTTTTTAACACATACCTTTATGCACTCCATTTTTTGGGAATACGATAACATCGTTTGTGGAAATGTGGACTACCGCCTCCTCAAAGCAATATAATTCATTCACACTATACATGGAAAATATAAAGAATGTTTTTAATTAAACATATGTAATATAACTTACACATATATTATATTAATGACATAGTTTCCTTTATGTAAAAATAACATATCATTTTCTTTATTACCCTTTTTACACACTAAAAAGTGATAACGTCGTTCGTGGACTTGTGGACTATTGCCTCCCTAACACAATGTGATTACTTTTACAACACATTAATTATATATATAAGTATAAATTATTAAATAAAATTTTATTTATGATATAATTATCATTCTATAAATATATAGTGTTACTTACCTTCTTTCCATAATGATCACTAAAAAATGGGAATGTTACTCATGCGTACGTACGGCCTACCGTCCCCATAATTTTAATGTTGGTTCATTTTTAATAACCATATTTCATGATTAGTTTTAAAATTATAATTGATATATAAATATTATAATTATTTCATTATTATTATTATTGAGATATTTATATAATGAACCCTTTGACCATAGTTGACCTACCAAATTCATTTTTGATATATAAACTGAATATGGTCAAAACACCTGATGTAAACTTAATTTTTAAGTAGTTGTAAATAATATTGTAATAAGTGAAATAAAAGTAAAGATAAACATGAAAAATATTTTTATTCAAGTAAATAATTAACATAATTTTATTATTCAGGAATATAAAGACATGCATGACAAGTCAGACTCAGGGTAAGGGTTTTCGTCTCAATTTACATTCCATTGAGGGTTATTTGTTACTATACACTAATTCACTTTATTATGAACTATATACTACCCCTTTGTCACTTAATATCATTAATCACTCATAATTCATTGTATTTTATGTTTTATCTTGAATTATCTCACCTAAGGGGTTTATCTTGAAAATTTCCAAGTAGTAAAATATGCATTTGTAATCTTACTTTCTTTTGTGATTGTTAACTTTCTCCTGAGAAAATAAATTTATTGTAATCATTCTTCATTGGATATTTCCTTAAATATCAACATTATTTTGTGATTTATATTATTATTTCCTAAATTGTATACCATATTTACATATGGTGTTCTCTTTGACAGTTATTTGATTAATTGGGGAATTATTGATAATTTTGTATCTTCTATTCAATATGGATAGATTTTGACAGGGAACCTTGCTTTTGAATTAAATATAATATTAGATATGAGGAATTATTTGGACATTAAATTAATGGTTTGGGGACCATTTAATTCAATCCCTATTGGTTGTGGATCATTTAATGCATTCCCCTCAATGCATTAGTAATCTCATGAGATGAATCAGTTGGACAACCCAAAATAGTTTAAATTGTCTTATCTTAACGATAAAGGTATCAGGTTCCTGGGAAACATGAAGTGTAATAATTAATCATTTCATTTATTGATAATTAATTTATTATTATTATCCATTATATTATTGTGTCAATATATCTATGGATGCATTTCATTCTCAGTTTATAGATTAAATGGAATGTGTTTCGGTTTCTCATATTGATATATTGATCATACCTTATCTATTTATTTTAATGACATGTGTTATCAGTTATTTACCTTTCCATGTTGATTTAATCTTATAGATTCATCATTTCATATGCTTTACTTACCCTTACTGAGCATTTGAGTTCACCCTTTTTATGTTTCCTTTCCCCAGGTTATGAAGAAGAAATATTTGAATAATATTTTAAATATGTTGTTCATTTCATTTTATTATGTATCATGTTTTATTTTCTATTTAATATGGGCATCATGTATGTAATTTGGTTTTCCAAAACTAATAAACTATTTGGTCTCTTGGGATTTGAATTTTTTATCTATTTCAATGTAATAAAGTAATGCATCAGCTCTGGGATCTATGGGGTCGGGTCATTCTAGTTGGTATTAGAGAAAGTTTATCAAAAAACTTGGAAACTAGATTTAGAAAAATTATATTAGGTAACATAAACCAAAGATATACTTTGAGGATAATTATATAAGAATATCCTATAATTTTGGTAAGGTGTAGATTATGTGGGTATTCCTAAAAACACATCTATGTATAGATACTATAAGTGGACGTAGTTCTGAAATAGATATACCTAGGGGTAATAACTCTGACAAGATTCATTAGGCCTGACTCGAGCACAACCTGGTACATAAAAACAGTCCTTACTGCACACCTGGTTTGACACTCCTAAGGGATATGCTTAGGTTAATTCACAATTTCTTTACAAACCATTATGAAGTATTTAAAAGTAAATATATCCCCAAAGAAACTACGTTTTTTATTATGATATTGGTTATAAATAAACTTTTCTACTTTTGTTAAGTGTTATTCCATATTTATAATTTAAAAAAGTTCATAATTTTATAATCTAATCTAGTATATTCCTTTTTCTAAAAATGGAACCTAGAAGGAAGAGGTGTATCAATACTTGTGACCAATGTAGAGGTTTCCTTACTAATAAAGTTAATATATCTTGTATTGGAACTCAAAAAGTTATTGATATATTAAGGAATATTAGTCATGTTTTGACACATAACCTTACTTGGATGGATAAACCTATTCCACAATGACATTCTATAATGTTGGATCACTTTATAAGATAGAGGCCCCCATCATTTAGTGGGACTACTAACCCAATGTTAGCTGAGTAATGGGTTATGTCTTTAGAGAATATATTTATGGCATTAGGATGTGGTGAAAAGGAAAAGGTTACACTTGAAGTGTATTGTCTCAAGGGAAATGTAGATCAATGGTGTTTAATGATCTGGAATACTAAAGAGGAAGAAGAAATATAACTCATGGAATGGAAAAATTTTAAGGACGCATTTTTTGAAAAATATTTCCCTCGTGATAAAAATACTGAGTTGAAGAGAAATTTCCTTTCCAAAAAAGTGTAGGACCCGACCAAATCCGGACATCAAATTATTAAATTAAAATTAAATAGGTGTATACGATATAAGGGGTTCTAAAAATGCATGAGTGAATCACTCCCCACAAATTAGATAATAGAAAAAGTGAATAAGGGGATTTCCCCACATGCGATAACTATGTAAAGAATCACCCTGCTAAATTCTTGAAAGGATTCGGAGATTGTTATAAGTGTGTAGAAAATGATCACCAGGAAAAACAATGCAATTGAAAGAAGAAAAACCCTGCTATTCAGTGTTACAACTGCAAGGAGATGGGGCACTATGCAAATGAATTCCCCAACCATAAAGGGAATGTACCTTAGAATAAATTAAGGGATCAAGGTAAAGCATATGTTATTGATAAAACCGAAGTGGAATAATTAATGTGCTTCTATATTTTAATCTAATAAATATGTTTTAAATGTATTTTATTGATGATTTTCTCATTATATAAATTCTGAAATATATAAGGGTAGTACTGTAGTACTTTTTCATTAAATATTTGAGATCATATGTTGAATCGTACCATGAAAAGTAATTCAATATAAATTTTAACTTTTTTGTAAAACACATGTTTTAAGGAAAGATAAGTCATAATATGTTCCTAATATTGAGTTAATTACATTATGATAAATATATTAATGATTTGGATGACCTGAATTGGATAAGTGTTGACTACCTTGTAACTGATTAATGATTTGTCGACATATTTGTTTATTAGTTCATTTATGGAGTTTACAACTCTTTTGGATTTAATAAATATATCCAACAACATGTGTTTTACTTAAGGAATAAATAATAATGCATGTTTTCAATAATGTTTTATGATAAATCTTATTATTACTATATTCTAAGAGAATACATGATGATGGTGTTCACATATTCAGTATGTGATGATTAAAGAGATACTTCATGTTGATTGAAGGCTAATGATAAGTTCATTTTGGAATTTCAGTGACCTTATTTATAAAATTATTGGATCATGACCATTTTTAAAATTTGAACATTTATGACATGGTTTAAGTTGATATTTTAATGAGATTTTAGATATAATGTATTACTTCTCTATATAAACCATCTTGTGCTAAGAAATTATGTAGAAATAGTTCAAGGCACAATCAAAGGATAAGATTATGTTTATGAAATATAAATTAATATTTACTTATATTCAAATAGAGTGAAAGAATTACTCAATTATAAGAAAAATGTTCTTGAAAAAAAAATGTTGTCCTATTATATTCATTATTGATGATATCAATTACCATTTTTATAATAGTGGTTTAAGGTTTGTGGTCATAAAATTTCAACTAAACATGTTCTCTATCACTCTTCATCAAAACTTGATTGTTAGATTTTCCTTCTATATCCATGTTTCCATTTCCCACTTATGTTCTCCTACTAGGGAACCAAGTTACATGACCATTGTATATCCCTTTATCTCTTATTAAGAAGATTCCTTAATAAACCTATTCACTTTGTGGGTTTTTCAAAAATATTTTATTTTCAAATATCTATCCCTTAATTATTGATATCAATTTTTAATTGCGAGGATTCAATTTATTTAAGGTGGGGATAATGTAACACCCCAAGACTTTACAAAATTTTCCATTTTGAATAAATTTAATTTTTGTTCCTAGATTGATTTATACAAAACAACAAGTTAATCTAATTTTTTTAGGAAACGTAAATTTTATATTTCTCTACATGGAACATTGAGTTTATATTGTGTTACACACAAGGCTAACTTTTCTTGATGGCTTGCATAACATGCATGACCAAGTTTTACCGAATAATAATATATTAATAAAAAAATTATTGTTTGATATAATAAGATAAAACCTAAAAATTAAATTGATGGTTATGAATATTATTAACTAAATTATAAAAATATATGGTTTAATTCATTGGTTACAAATTAATTATAAATGAATATAACAACTAATTGAATATTAAGGTAATGTTTTTATAAAAAACTATTTTTATGCTCACAAAGTCATTTTATCCTAATAAATTATATTAATTACAATTAGTGAGTGATATTAATTTAATATATATATATATATTATTTTCAATGAAATATTTTTACATTCATCCAATATATTTGATAAAAATAAGATAACAACAAACCCAATATTACTCATAAAAACATATATTCTTATAAAGGAAATTTTACTACCTTTAAATTGCGCACCTACATTAAATATGAATTCTATCGCATTTATGAATTTAATATGAAAAAATAAACTTTTTTTAAATAAAAATTTTCAAAATTACGTTAGGGTAAATTTTTGATATTTTTCACGGAAGTTTCATTTTTTCATGAATAGTGAAAAATACTGAATTTTAATTCAAAACTCCTTTTTCATATAATTTATTTATAAAGTTAAATTACATTTTTTTATTGGTTTTAAATCTTAATTAGATAAATTGTACATATATTTATCCAATTTAGGTCATTAGAATCAATTTCACATTGAAATTGGATATAAAAACATAGAAAACTTTTGAACGTTTTTACTTTAAACCCCTGTATTGGCATCCCATCTATGGGGTTAATTAAAATTAATTTCTATCAATTATATAATTGGAAATTGAAAAAATGGATTACATATTTTTAATAATTATTATTTATAATTTATAATAATAACAAATTAATTTTTTCCCTAAAATATTAGTGAAAGTAATTAAAATTAATTATAGTGATTAAGAGAAAAATTAACATAAAAAGGGACTAAACCTTAAACTAAAGGCCCAAATTACCTATAAACTTGTACAAAATCCATTTTTTGTTCATATTTCAGCACTATAATCCATTGGATCTAATTATTTATATTATTTTATACACTTAACATGGGAAAAATGTGGGTGAAATTCCCCTTTCAAAAATTTACAAAAATGTCACTCCTCCTCCACTATAAAAAAGAATTCACCTATCCCACTTATTCACACCTCTAAAGCCTTTAAAATTGCTCAAAATATGATAAAATGACCTCTAGAAATTCATAACCTCAACCTAGAATCCTAACCTTGTCCATACATCCATCCAAGTAATCCCTTTGGTGAAAACCACAAGGAGTTACCCAAAGAAGACGTAACATTCTTCCTCAAACTCTTTTGTTTTATTTTCATTATCCACACATAAAATAATATTTTTCAATGATTATATAATAACATAAGTAAAATAAATATACTGATATGTTTTTATGTTAATTTTTCTTCTTAAACTTATATACACTTCCATCTAATGGGTAATGAACTTATTATTTATGTGTATGGTGAACTACCGCCTCACCAAATGATGTAGTTTGTTTTTCCATTACCACCTATCTTGGGTGGGAATTATGATGGAAAAATTATTTATATATTATATTTATTATTTATTTATTATTCTGTGATTATTTAGTAACACATAAATTTATGTACTATATTTTTTGGGAATACGATAACATCGTTTGTGGAAGTGTGGACTACCGCCTCCTCAAAGCGATGTGATTCATTCACACTATACATGGAACGTATAAATATTTGTTTTAATTAAATATATGTAACATAAATGAAAAATATGTAATATTAATGACATAATTACCTTTATGTAAACATAATATACCAAATATTTATTATCCTTTTCACACATTAAAAAGTGATAATGTGTGTTGTGGACGTGTGAACTATTGCCTCCCTAACACAATGTGATTCCTTTTACATAACAAGAATTGTATATATAAGTATATATGATTAAAATAACATGTTATTTATTATATAATTATCATTATGTAATTATATATTTTTAATTACCATCTTCCCATAATAATCACTGAAAAATGGGAACGTTACTCATGCGTATGTACGGCTTATCGTCGCCATGATTGTAACGTTGGTTCATTTTTCATAACCATATTTCATGATTGGTTTTAAAAGTATAATTTATGTAAAAATATGTTAATTATTTCATGATTATTATTATTTATATTTTTATATAATGAACCCTTTGACCATATTTAACCTACCAAAGTCATTTTTGACACATAAACCGAATATGGTCAAAACACCCGATGTAAAATTAATTGTTTAAGTAGTTGTTTACAATATTGTAATAATTGAAATAAAATTAATGATAAACATTAAAAAATTTATAAATAAATCAAATAATTATCATAAGTTTATTATTCATAAATATAAATACATAAGTGACAAGTCTGACTCAAGGAAAGGGTTTTTATCTCAATTTACATTCCATTGAGACTTATTTGTTACTATACATGAATTCACTTTATTGTGGTGTATATACTGACCATTTTTCATTTAATATCATTATTAACTCATAATTCCTGGTATTTTATGTTTTAATTTTAATTATATTACCCATGAGGTTTAGCTTGAATATTTCTAAGTGGTAAAAGTTACCTTTGCAATCTTACATTCTTTTATGGTTGTTAACTTTCTCCTGAGAAAATCACTTTATTGTAATCATTTTTCATTAGATATTTCCTTAAATATCCACATTCTAAAGTGATGGATGTTATTATTTCCTAAACTTTATACCATATTTATATACAGTGTTCACTTTTACAGTTATTTGATTAACTAGGGAATTATTGATAAATATATATCTTCTATTAAATATGGATACATTTTCACAAGGAATGTTGTTTTTGAATTAAATAGATTTTTTGATATATGGGGAATGATTTTGACATGAAATTAATGGGTCAGGGATTGTTTAATGCAAGTCCTATGGTTTGGGGACTGGTTACTACAAGCCCTTTGATGCATCATTAGTCTCATGAGATGAATCTGTTGTCCAAACAAAGATAGTTTAAACTATCTTATCTTGATGGTAAAGGTATCATATGCCTGGGAAACATGAATACCAATATTTAAGAAATGCCTTTATTTAGAATTTATTTATCATTATTATCCATGATATTACTGTGTTAACATATCAATGGATTCATTTCATTCTCAGTTTATAGATTAAATGGCATGTGTTTCAGTTTCTCACCTTGTCATATTGATTATGCCTTATCTGGTTATTTAAATGCAATGTGCTATTAGTAATTTACCTTTAAATTTTATTTAATCTCATAAATTCATTATTTCTTCTTCTTTACTTTCCCTTAGTAATCATCTGAGCTCTCCCGTATTTGGTTTCCTTTCCCCAGGTTATGAAGAATAAATATTTGAATAAGATTTCAAGGATCATATTCATTTATTTTTATTATGTATAATGTTTTAATTTATATTTCCAAATGTAATATGGGTATCATGTATGCAATTTTGTTTTCCAAAACTGTTAAATTGTTCAGTCCCTTGGGATTTAAAGATTGTATTTGTGCCAATATAATAAAGTAATGCATCGGCTCCGAGATTTTTAGTGTTGGGTCATTAAAAATTGTGGTCTCTTATTTTTTATTAAGACTCCATTTAAATTTTAACTCATTTTATTTAATAGATTTTGTTTTTGTGATATAAAATATATTTAATATTTTTATAAAATTAATTTCGGGCACACAGGGCTTTGAAATTGCACATCATCTCAGCACCTGGATCTGAAAATATTTCTAGATATATTACAAAGTGTTAAAAGGAAAAAATAGGGTCTCAATACTAATAAAATAATAGTAAATAATATACCAAACTTATAATAATGGATTTCAATAAGAAACATTATAACTCAATGAAAGGATATTGAGTTAAGAAACTCTTTTAAAACTTTGGTATTTTTTTAAATTGATATTCCATGAGTGATAGAACCAATGGTGGATTTGTAAATCCCTTTAATTACATGCAGTTTATGATAAAAATACATCCCTAGGATTTATATAAACAAAAAAATAAGACAAGTGTTGAATATGAATCATATATCAATAAAGAGACATTGATATATGAAAAACTCTTAACTTAAATATTAGCTTCCATAAAATTGTTTTAACCTCCTATATAATAAACATAAATATATTAATATATCAATTAAGAACACTATTTATATCTATTACCTTTTCCACATTTTAATTATAATCATTCATTATACCTTTATTAATTAGCTATTATTTAATTTTACCATCAGATGTTAGTTACCATGATTGTTTCATTTAAGTTTTGTAATGGTGATATCAATCCTCATTCTTATGTATAAATTAATCATTCTAATTTTAATAAAGGTTCTTTAATGGAATTTTCTTAATGATTTATAAAGTTCCAATATCATTCCATGAGATTTTTTTTTGATTCTGAAGATGAAATCGATGATGGACTTATTTTGGGTAATTTACCGATATCAATGATTTACTTTATAACAATCAATTATTTTTTTAGAGTACTTTAAGAACCATATAAATGACATATATTACTCTTTAATATAATATATATTCATCAAATATATTTTATAACTAGACATGTAAGTCATTTATGAAAAACAAAATACATCGTTCATAGAGGCGATAGATCTCACATAACACGAGCAACGCTTTCATTTTATAATGAATAATATTTTTAATAAAATGACTAATTTATCTTTTTAGGACCTTAAATATTTCATAAATATCATATTTATTCAATAAATTTACTCTTGTAACTATTCGTGTAATGTAGTTATAAAAAAACTCATCCTTGGAGGTGGTAGTCTGCACATAACATGGGTGATGATTTTATTTTTCTAAAGAATGGGAAGGTGGTTGAAAATGGTTATTACAAAAACATAATAAAATTTTAGAATACTTATGATACTGATATAATTATTTAATCATGGTTATAATATATTGTATGAGAACAAATAAGAAATAAAGGAAAAGAAATGGAAAATTAGTGATTATGAGTTTTTACCTTACTCTTCTGGAAAAATCCTTGAGCCTTATTTGAATGATATTTTGGTGATACTAGTACCTATAGAACGTGGAAGAGATATTTTAGGAATTATTTTTACATAATTTGGTCAAGAAAAATGGATTTTTTTGTGAGGATAAGTGGGGTTTAGAAAGTATCCCTTTATAAGTGAGAGGGGTGACACTTTTGTAAATAATAAAAAAAAATATATTAAAGGCATGTCACATTCAAGGGAAAGTGGATCAAATGGTGGAAAATAAAAGATAGGGGGAGATTATTGGTCAATAAACCTCTTATCTAAAAAAATAATGTATCATGTTTGAGATATTTTATATCGTTTACCCTTAATTTAACTTCTTACCAAAATTTACTTTTACCATGCTAACTCATTTTTTTAACTTGGTAAATTATTTTTATGAATAAAAATAAAATTATTCTTATTAAGTAATTTTAAAATATTTATTCCAAATATAAAAACCATTTTATAAGATTAAATTTCTAAAATTGATAAAAATTTAATTCTAAAGTAATAAATGTATAAAGAGTTTTAGAGAAAAGTATAAGTTGGGTTATAAAATGTCAAACAATGGTTATCAAATTGAACTTTATATTTTTAAATGTATGATTTTACATATTAAATGTATTTGTGTTAAATAAGAAGGATTCATAAATTTATAAGTCACGATTATATTTTAAAGACCCTATTTTAACCTTGAAATACTTTGAAATATATCATGAAATATTTTCAGAGCTAGGTGATAAAACGGTGTACAATTCTAAGGCTCGGTGTGCCCAGAATTAATTTTATAAATATATTAAATATATTTTATATCTCACGCCCATGATTTATTAAATAAAATGGGATAAATATTAAATGGATTCTCGGATCAAAAATCTCATACCGTAGTTTAATTTGGAACTTGAGTTTTACCCTAGACGTCACCTAAAATGGGTCGGCATAGGGTGTTCAGATAAAATGGCCATGAGAGGTAAGTTTAGTGGGTTAATTAAATAATTAATTCAATTAATTTATTAACTAACCTAAATAGAAATTTCCTATTAATACAACATTATAATGAATTTCCAGTATTTTTTATCATAACCCTATGATCATTGAGAGGATTTTCTTCCACCTTTAATTGGTGAATCAGAATCAGATGACGATGAAACTACGGATGCAGGAAAATCAAATAATAGTGAATGCAATCACCTATCTCATTCATTGGAAAGTGCGTTCTTAATTGACGAATGATCAAAATTTATTTAGGAATTTCAATTTGAATATTTTTCCCCAATTTATTATATATATTGAGCATGATCATTCTATTTCCTTTTATTTATGCTCATTGAGCATTTGCATGTGCCCACGCATCGGATTTAAATAGTTTATTCAATCATTTCTCACCCTGGATATCCCCAATTGTATTAATTGTCTAAGAATGATTTTCCAATGATTTTCACACCTTTTTTAATGATTTTACCCCACCCTTTATTCACATTCTACTCTTTTGGGATATGGGGACAAGGCTCAATGTTGTCAAGCGGGATCGAGCCCGATCGAACCCCCAAAATCACGACGGTTTCGCATGTGATGAATGGATCGGTGATCAAGGAGATATTATGGATTATTTATGAGTTTTGGATGATTGATTTGTTATTCTGGAATCCAAATCGGATATGGTGCAGCTTAGGATATGTGTAAGGGTGTTCGATTTTCAAGAAAACCAATGGAAACCCATTTTCTGGCCAACAAACGGCCAAAAACAACAATTAGAGGCCTTCCACACCGACTTCGGGCAACCTAGAGGCACGATACTCAGTAATGGATCTAGATATAGAGAACCAAAATTAGATCTGCCTTTATTTATAAAACCTAAATACATGTTTTGTAGTCGGAAGAACACACATCGTGTAGGGCCCTGGCTATGGTGGCTAGGGTTTTGGGTGGGAAAAGTATCACATGCCGTGTGGGACCTCCACATGCCATGTGACCCATGTGCTAGTGACTCAGTGAGTACCCTATGAGTAAATGGTCATGGGCATGGCCAGGTACATGACTTGAACCAACACAGGGATAGGGTACATGGACACAGCCTAAAGGACACGGGTGGGACCCTGTGCGGAAGAACACGTCATGTATCGTAGTACCCAGACACATCCAACGGCACGGGAAGGACCCCAAGTGTCTCATACATGTCATTTAGTCCCCTTACATGCCTTGTAGATCTTCATGGATAGTTATCTATGTACCTACAGGGACATGTCTAGGTAGCGGAGTGGGACCACATAACGTGTGGGTCGCCTTACACATCATGTACATTTACTTACATTTTAAGGAAACTTCTACCTCTCATATCCACTACATTTGTACTCGGATCTTGACCAACAGGTATCCTATCTTGGGTGTTTTTTTGCATAGAATGTGATGGTTCCCTCTATATTATCTTTTGATATATGATAAAATATATTCCAGTTATGACGCATTTTTAGGCAATGCTCGATGACGTCAGTGATCAAGTAGGATCTCTAGAGACACTAGAGTTCCACCATCCTACTAGGATAGGGCATTGGTCCCCAACCTATCTATAGAGTGGAACCCTTCTATGGCCACGGTGTTCTCTAGGAAATTTCAATTCTAGGAATTCAAAGTATGAGAAATAAAGCACATGGGATAATGGAACTTGAATGAAACCCGCTTGATTGAAGATGTCATGACAAAGGGATTATATTACATGGTAAGAATTCGTATGAGGTGACATATCATTGCGACATCAACTTCTTTATCTTGGGTGCCTCGACCAGTTGCTAGATTGTAATCTTGTACTTTAGGCAAGCTCACCTAATGCCAATGAGAAATAGGCCTAGAGGTTCACACACTAAGTGTATCCAGTATCTCCATTAAATAATTTATTATTTAATAAGTCAAATAAATATTATTCCCAGTTGTGGTTTAATAATTATTCAAGTATGTATGATCGCATTTATTTCATCACTAGTTATTTAAGAGAATATGTTGTGGATGGAATATTTATTTATCAGTGAATAATTCAGTTATATTTATTTAATAAATAAATAGTCATTATTCAAGGCCTGATAAATATTGAGGAGAATTGGTAGACCAAGTTATGGGTCCAGTGAGAAATTATATTAAATATTATTTGGATAAATAATATTTAAATATAACATGCAAGTTCAGTACATGTCATGGAAATAATAGCATTACAGTTATTATTTGACATGGGGTTTTATATGGAATAATAAAATAAGTAACTTTACTTGTTCTAATTATTTATTATTACTTGGTGAATTAAATTACCCGTTATGTTATTATTCTCTAATCTTCCAAGGGGTAATTCCACCGGCTAACCAATGGTTGTGTGCACAACATCCTTGGAGAAAATCTCTAGAGCCTAGAGAAATCTTCCCTCTCCAAGAATGATCTCAATAATGAGATAGATCCTCCTCTACCAGATCTAAGAGAATGATTTGTAAGAAATTTTCAAGATTATCAAAGGTGGACATCGCAAGCGCATGGATATTTTGTGCTAGCACCCATAGACTCCTTCGATGACATCCGGAGATATGTAGAGCATGTGTGAATCACCACTAGAGGATTCTTATCCTTGGATTATACATCGTAACAAAGTTAAACCTCAAACCCATGGTCGAACACATCAATGAAGAAAGAATCACCTTGGAGGTAATTCTTTTATTTAATTTAATTAATTATAAACAAAATATTTCGATCCTCTCTTCTTGGTTCTGGGTTCCCTAATTTTTCTATTATCTTTGATTTAATTCTATGGATACTAGAATTTATCATTATATTGAACCCAAATTAATCATCGATCATGGAAATTTGCAATATTGGGTACACATCCCTTTTATGCTTCTTCTGTGCCCGAAACCTATAGGTGCGACCTAAAATGGGTCGGCTTAGGGCATTTGGATAAAACAGTCATCTACAGTAAGTTATGTGGGTTAATTAAATAGTTAATTTAATTAATTTATTAATTAATCTAAATATAAATGGCCTATTAATACATTATTATGAAGAATCTCCAAGTTTATCTGCATAACCTTGGATCGTTGAGAGGATTTCTTTCCACCTCTCATTGGAAAATCATAATCAAAAGAGGATAAAACTCTAGATCTAGGCAAATCAAGGTGTAGAAAATGCAAAAACTTCTATCATTCATTGGAGAATGTGTTCTTCATTGATGGGAAATCCAAATTGTGGTAGGAATCATCATTTTTTGGATTCTTACCCAGTTTATTAAATATATTGACCATGATCATTTTTTTCCCTTTGATCTGTGCTAATTGAGCCTCAATATATTCCCACGCGTCATATTTTAATGGTTTATTCAATTTTTTCTCACCCTAGATAATCCTAATTGTATATGTTGGTCATGAAAGCTTGGTAAATGATTGTTAACCCATTTTTATTTTTTCCCCCATCCATTCTTCATATTCTTCACCTTTAGGATACAGGTTCATGCCTCAAAATTTTCGAGTGGGATCGAGCCCAGTCGGACCCCCAGAATCATGATATTTTCACATGTAATGAATAAATCAATGATCAAAAAATTTTGGGGATGATTTGTGGGTTTTTAGTGATTTATTTGTTGTTATAGAATCCAAATAAGATATGGTTCGGCACGAGATACGTATGAGGGCGTTCGAGTTCCATGAAAACCAATAGAAACCCATTTTTCAGCCAATGGATAGCTGAAAATGATGATCAGAGTCTTTCCCTTCTGATTTTGGGTAGCCTAGAGGTGAGATCCATGATGGGGGAGTTAGATCTGGAGCACCTGAAGTAGATCTAACTTTCTGCAAAAAATCTGACTACACATCATGTAGTCTGAATAAAACACATCGTGTAGGTCCATAGCTATGGAGGATAGGGTTTTAGGTGAGAAAAGTATCACATGCCACGTGGGACCTCCACACATCGTGTGACCCATGTTTTGGTGACCCGACATGTAATTTGGGAGTACATGAGAATGGGCATGGCCAGGTATATGCTGTGTAACAGCACATGGACAGGGTAAATGGACATGGCCTGAAGGTCATGGGAGGAACACCGTGTGGGAGAACACATCGTGTATCGTAGTACAGGTACATGGGCCAAGTTACAAGGATACTGATAGAGGCACAGGTAGGACTCTGAGTGGGTGAGACATGTCATGTAGTCCCCTTACATTCCATGTAGGGATACATGGTCAGTGATCCATATACCGAAAGGGACATGGCCAGGCAGCAGAGTGGTACTGCATGCTATGTGGGTCCCCTTACACATCATGCACCCCTAATTCCTTTTTAAGTAAGCTTATAACTCTCGTATATCCTTCGTTTGGACTTGGATATTGGACTTTGGATTACCTACCCTAAGTGTTTTTTCACATAGAATGTGATGATTCCCTCCTAGTGGATTTTGAGATTCAATGTAAGATATTCTAGGTGTGACGCTTCTTTAGGAAATGATCAACAATGATAGTGATCATACAGGATTTCTAGAGACACTAAAGTGACACCCTCCTACTAGGATAGGTCATGGGTTCTATACCTATCAATAGAGTGGAACTCTACTGTAACACAAGGCATGGGTCCTCTATCTTCTATCAGAGTCGCACCCTCCTGCTGGGATAGGGCATGTGTACTCTATCTTCTATCTGAGTGGAACCCTCCTAATGGGTGGGGAATGGATCCTCGATTGACTATCAGAGTGGAACTCTTCTACTAGGATAGGTCATGGGTCCTCTATCATTTATCCGAGTGTCACCCTTCTGTTGGGTAGGGCATAGGTCCTTGATTAACTATTAGAGTGGAACCCTCCAGCTGGTTAGGCATGGATCATATACCAATTATCAGAGCAGCACCCCCTTGTAGGGACATGGCATGGGTCCTCTATGTATCCACTGAGTTTCACCCTACTGTGTAGTTAGGGTATGGGTCCTCAACTATTATAGTGGCCTCCCCTAGGTGACTAGGCATGGGTCCTCTACCAATTATCAGAGGGGGACCCTCAATACGGGATAGGGAATGGTTCATATAACTATGTTTGTATGAGGAAATGGTTACTCTACCCAAATATTATGCCCCTTAACTATGTTTCATAGTGGTGAAGTTTGTATTGACTTGGATGTCTCTTCAGACAGACACGCGAGATATTGGACATCATTGATGGACCTCTTGGAACTGATGGAACTCTTTCAGGGGCTAAACTGTGAGACGAAGATCACATTTCTCTCTCATTTTGAATTATTTGGTTTGAGAATATATATATATATATATATATATATATATATATATCCATTTCATTGGATTTTTATACTCTCTTACTTTGGGTTGAGCTATCTATTTCCTATCGTGTCTCTTGTTTTTCCCCCTTCATCTTTTAGGGAATCCTACTGAGTAAGTATATACTCACCCCTGCATGGGTTTTTCCCATACGTGTCATGTCTTATGCAGATGATGGAAAGGTCAGCGGTGATTATAGTGGAGTATAGGGATATCTAGTTCATTTTACCATATATGGTGGTCGGAGATTATAGATTTGGAGTTGGTAACTCTTAGCATTTATGTTTCCAGTTTTGTTAGGTTGGTAAATCTTTCTGGTTGGGCGTGTATTTTTCCCCTTTACTTTTTAGTTTACACTATCGTACTCTCATACACCCTATAGGTTTTTACATGCATGGTTATTATCTATATTTTTTATCTTTTTATTGTTATTATTCTACGGATTTTCATTGAGATGGTCAAGTATATGTGTACAGGTACATTAGGCAAAGGCCTCCCATATTAGTTATGTATTTTAGTTCTTTTCACCACCCCTTGGCCTATAAAGGCGGGCTTAAGGTAGTTGCAGCTTGAGCCCCGTTGGGTTAGGTCATGACATATATTATAATGATGTCATAAAATATGTTATATTTGTAAAATCTGTATTTTTTAACTATTCACCCTAAAATTTATCCTTTTTAGAAAAATCCCAACAAAATCACCCTGAACTAATTTTAATATGATAAATCCAAAAAATACATCCATTTTTTCAAAATAATTTTCTAAATATGAATAATTTAATTTTTAAATGGAAACATAAAATATAATGAAAATATATTTTTATAGGAAAATGACTTTTTCAAATGTTAATTGTTCTTATTATTATTTTATATAAATTAATAATTAAAGTAAAGTTAATCTATTATTCATATGAATAATATATTTTATCATCATTTAACCATAATAAATTTATTTTCTTAAAATAAAAATACATAGTGCGTAAAAATATAATTTTTAGAAAAATATATTTTTAATCCTAAAATGATTTTATTAGTTTTTTAGCTACACTAATTGAATTTTATTAATGAATTAGTATTAAAAAATAATTTTTTTTCTTTAAAATTTGAAATGATAAATTTCTAAAATACATGTTTTACATAAATAACTTATTACATTAATAATTACATGTTTATATCATCCTAACTTCTACTTATAAATCCCCTAAAAACTTCAATGTAAGGTCTAAGGGTGATATAAGTGGTTGCGGTTTTCATGGGTGGTGAATCAACTATCATGGATCTTGTAGTGATTTTAATGATCTTGAACTTATTCTAAAAATGATTTCACTCAAGATTCACTTGATGGAGTTTGTTTTGGGTTTGGTAAAGGGAAAACCCTATTGATATTACCTCTCTTCAAAGCTCATATAAATGAGTCTCATGAGGAATACTTATACTACTTGATTTCATTGCTTCTTATTTCTATATAGATCTCATAATGCGGTTACTTATATTTATACCCACCAATTTAGTGGTTATATTATAATGATAATATCCAATACTTAAAATTTTATCTTAATAAAATGAATCACAGTTCTCCATGGTTCAGTGTTGTGTGTGAAATAATTTATTCAAAATAATATTAATTTAATGAGAAATTAATACTAAAATCTTAGGTTATTGCATATATATATATATATTATATGGAAGATATATTAAAATTACATAAAATAGTAAATAGTGTGTGTGTGTGTGTGTGCATGCGTGTACATACACATACACATGTATACATACTACAACCAAAATAAATATATACACATATATAAAAAATGTTCATATATATATATACAAACACATTTTGATTTATAAATGTATTTATATATGAATTTTAGTTATTGTATCTATCTTTCTATATATATAAACAGACTCGCCCATATAATACAACCGAAATACATATATACATACGTCTATAAATCAAACTGTTATGTACGTAAGTAGTGTTGGAAAATAATAAGGCAGACTGAGAAGATAGTGGGTTTTTTTAATCTTGATGCATGAATGAGATTCACTATCCAAAAGGGCTTTATCCATCCCCACTTGTCGGTGTATGGTTTTCGGTGGAAATTTCCCTTGAAGATTTCACAAAGATGTTGGGAATATCAAACACAAAATTCTAATATCCCCATAGTACTGATGTTGGGAGAATATATCTAGATAATTTTAGATTACAAAGATTGATATAAACAATCTCAACATAAAACTTATTTATAAATTAAAACTAGTGTGATTCAAACTGATTCAATCTCACCATTTCGATCAAAAGAAACATTGATATGATTGATTCGATCGAAACAAGGTAACCTTTATAGAGAGTCAGCTGATCAGATTTTGAATTTTGAAATCTCATCATCAAGGAGAATCTCACTATTAGTCAATTTTAAAAAAAAATACTTTGTTTTGTTTATATATATATAATATATATAATAAAACATTTTACTAAAAATATTTTAAAATAATTTTTGGAATATTTACTTTTTATGAAAAATTTACTATTAACAAAGCCTCTATTTATAATGGAAATGCCTTGGGAATAAAAATCCGAAAACAAATAAGGATTATCAAAACCAAAAAATCGTTCCCTCCAATTATTTTAAAAAACTCCCTCATTTTCAAATGGGGTCACCCTTTTTAAATAAATAAAAAACATAACAATCCCCCACATTTATTTATTAAATATTAAATATTTATATCATTATATGTAATAAAGGTATATTTCAATTTAAACCATTACGTAGTATCAATATATCAAAGTACTATCAGATTTACAATTTTTAAAAACATTAAACTTGTTAATATTTATGATAAACTAAATATTTCATACATACAGTGATCTTTTCATCCAACATCTCATTTTGTAGTACTTTTATATCCATGTTCTTATATCCTTTTCATGAACTATCTAAGGAGTAAACCCATTAACTCTTGTAAGAATCAACACCACTTCTAAGTTCACCTATGAAAAATATTACAATGTGTTTATATTATTAGTATACATAACTCATTGAGTCTTAATATTTTTATAAGATTTTATAACTCAACATCTAATCATAATGGATGATATGGACACCATGTAGTTTGAGTTATAATTTTCAATATCAAAATAATCATCTTTATGGCTTTTTTTACCTATTAATCACTTTTATTAAGATCTACCTTAATAAAGGTTTGGGTTTCTATTATAAAAATAATTTATTTTATGGGTTTTAACCCCATAGCTTTATTATTTGTATGAATGATCAATCTCAGCATATATTTTTTAAATGGATCTACAAATTTTTTACATGATATCATAAAGAGAATTGTTATGGAATCATCTGGTAAAAATTATCTCACATAACCGTGTCTCAAACTTATATGTATAGACTTTACATTGTACAATAAAACATATACATTTGATAAAGATTTTTCACTATCATAATTGATATAGATAAGAGGAATTATACTTGGCCATAATCTAATATTCGATAATAGATTCTAAATCTATTCAATTTCCTTTCCACGTGTCATTAAGGTGATAAAATCTGACTCTATGGTCGAATGTGAAATAAATGATTATTTATTATTCCCCAAGAAACAACACAACCTCCAAGAATAAACAACCATACAAATGTGGATTGAGTATCACCAATACTGGTAATCCAACTCACATTGGTGTATCCATATAATACAGCTAGGTAATCATTATAGTATAAACTTAAATCTTTAGTCTTTCTCGAGTATCCAAAGATTCTCATTATACATTTCCAATGATCCATTTCAGGATTACTAGTATATCTAATCATTTTACATATCATAAAATAAATATCAAGTCTATTACAATGCATAACATATGTTAAAGAACCAATTTTACTAGCATACTCTAGTTTTTCTATGGCTCTGCTCATATTCATAAATAGTTTAACACTAAATCAAATGGAATATTCACATCCTTGAAACCCATATGATCAGTTTTATTTAACATTTTTTTTATGGAATTAGAATAACTTAAATAATAACCCCAATAAGTTTTCTAACTTTAATAGCTATAATAGTATCAACTATTACAAGATCATTCATTTTAATCATAAAGGATAAACGATTCTTTGTCTCAATTACACCAACCATATTTTTCTGAAAATTAACATACCATCTACATATAGACACATGATAACTCTATATTCTTTTTTAAACTTTGAATAAACACAATTATCTGAATTATTATGTGTAAATATATTAAATAAAATAATAGAATATATTTTTTCATGCCATTACTTCAGATCTTATTTAAGGCCATAAATATATTTAACTAGTTTACATAATTTCTTTTCATTACCTTGTAAAACAAACCCTTCCGATTGTTCCATGTAAATATCTTCATTTAAATATTTATTTAAAAATAGTTTTTGACATCCATTATATAAACATACAAAATATTAATTGAAGATAATGCAAACAAAATACTTATTTAAGTAATTCAAGATATAGGATCATGAGTATCAGAATAATAAATACCTCCTTTTTTTGAAATCATTTACAGCCAATCTTGCTTTAAAATCTTGAATGTTACCATTGGAATCAAACATCTTTTTGAAAACTCATTTACAACAAATAAGTTTTGAACCTATTGGTAAATCCATAATGACTCAAGTATTATTCCCCATAATGGAATCCATTTCATCGGTAATTGCTTCTTTCTAGAAAGAAACATATCTAGAAATCAAAACTTCTTTATATGTATTTAGGTCGTCTTCTATAGTCAATACCATAGGATACTTTTTTGAAAGATGATTATTTTAATATCCTTCAATAAGAAAAACTATGGATTCAGGAGAAATAAAATATAAGTGTAGATGTTTCTTCTTTCTAAGTCTTGTACTCTATTTAGGTTCAACTCAATAATCATCATTATTCTCTACTATTGTATTTGAACTAGATGGAGTACAAGATGTATGGGTATAGTTAATAACCTCCTCCATATCATATTTATAAAATTTATTTTCAAAAAAATCTACATCCCTTGATTCAAAAATGTAATTTTCTCCCAAATCCATAACTCTATATTCTTTTCTATTTTCTGTATATCTAAGAAAAACACCTTTAATCGCTCTATGATCAATTTTAGTTCTTTTAGGATCAAGAACTCTATAGTAAGATAAACACCCCCACACTTTTAAATATAAAAGATTAGGTCTTCTACCTTTCCAAAATTTATAATTGGATAACTTAGTTTTCCTAGAAGAAATCTTATTTTAAATATAACATACAACCAATAAAGCTTCTCCAAATCAATTTAATGGTAACTTAGATTTATTAATCATGAAATTTACCATTTCTACTAATGTAAGACTTTTTCCTTTCAGCTAATCCATTTTTATAAGGTGTATAAGGAGCATTAATTTGATGAATTATACCATTTTATTCACATGACTCTTTAAATTAATTCATAAATTATTCACCACCTTTATCTAAGCATAATAATTTAATCATTTTGTTTAATTGGTTTTTAGTTCCAACTTTATACATCTTAAACATATTAAAGGTTTAATATTTTTTTCTAAGAAGATGTATATATAAATATATACTAGAGTCATCAACAAAAGTAATGAAATACATTTTTCTTCAGGGAGTTAACAACCCATTTAATTAAAAAATATCAAAATGTATTAATTTTAATATATCAAAAATTCTCTTGACAATTTGAAATGGATTTTTTAACTATTTTATATTCTACAAAGCTTTCGCATTTATTAAATTCATTTCCAAATTTGATTAATTTTAAATTCTTCATAATATATAATGAATTATAATTAAAATTTTCCAAAAAATCATGCCATAAATTAGAGGTCTCAATCAATTAAATAGAAAATTCAATCATATTATTAATAGACGGTTGATACATGAAATCATTTGAGTACCCCTTCCCAATAAGCATGCCTCCCTTTGATGATATAACCTTGTCGAATTTGAATAAAATCAGAAATCCCTTCATACATAGAATAACAATAGAGACTAAACTCTTTCAAAACTCAATTACATATAACACATTTAGAAGAGTTGACTTATTTCTAGAAGTAAAGTCTAGTTATACACTTCCTTGATCAGCGACATTAATTCACACATTATTTCCAAGGTTACTTCCTTCATAATATTACTTTCATTAAATGTTTTGAACATTGAAATATCTTTGCACACATGCATTGCTTCTCCAGAATCAAGAAACTATATCATCTTTATTGAATTCATATTAAATTTGGATATCTACGCAAATAGATTTTCCTCAGTCAACGTATTTACAGTGGGTATGTTTACTTTCTTTTAATAGAGACATTACCTTTTAAAATTCCCTGATTTTCCAGAGACAAATAATTTTCCTATCTTTATAAAAGGATTTTATTTCTTTTTGAATTCTTGACATTTCTTCTATACATGTAAGGAAGTGTTCGGTGGTGACTTTACCTCAATAATTTTAACCTTGGTATCAAATTGTGAAGCCCACATCTCTCAACATGGATTTTTCTTCATTATAAAAAAGTTTTTTGTAATTTTTCTAAGGAAATATCCTCACTCTTTTTAATGAGTGATTTAACAAAGTCTTTCTACAAAGGTGAAAATTTATAAATAATTTACCAACTTGGAAATTTTCTGGTATATTAATTTTAAGAGAAAGAAGCTTGTTTGTTATAACTTGGAGATCCTGAACTTTCCCCAATACTGACATGTTATCAACCATGTTGAAGTTAATATACCTAGTAATAAAAAATTTACTGGTACCTTCTTCCTCAGCTTTGTACTTGAATTTTAGTGCATCTCATATCTCTCAAGAAGACTTCATTTGGAAAAAATATTCATAACACTAGTTGAAAATATGCTTTTAGAAACTGCCAAAATCCATCGCTAAAGGCCTATAGTAGCCACCTAGCGCCTACCAAAGGGTGGATGCTTTAGGCCAGTTGATGTTTCATATAGCATCCGCCAATCAGCGGTCGCTATAGGCAAGGTCGAGAAGATCTATAGAAACCGCCAATCAACGCCTCTATAGATGGTATGGAGTTATGCTTTAGCAGTCATTGTTTGGCGGCTTCTATAGCCTAGTTCAACATTAGCTAAAGAGACCGCCAAATGGTGGTTGCTACAGCCCAACTCGGCATGACCTATAGCAACCACCAAATGGCCATCGCAATATGTTTTTTTATTTTTTTAAAAAGATCATAGAAACATTTTAAAACCCACTATTTCAAAAGTAAAAATAAAAAACCAAAATATCTAAACCACAAGCACAAAAATATCTTTGTATCATCATCTTCCAATCTCCACATCCATCTTCGAATAAAACTACATGAAAAAATTTAATAAAATAATTAGTTCATAAAAAAAATATCTCACCTAATAATTGAAATGAAATAAAATATTTCAATTAAATCTTAGTGCAACATATCAAAATTATTTAATTTAAAAAATATATTAATAATTTATGATCATGTTTTAAAAATTTAAAACCACTTATTTTATCATTCTGAGCAGACCACATGTCCAATTGATGTGTCAACTACTTTCACATGTAAATAAAATAATAAGTCAATTTTCCTATGATTTCATGTCATTATTATATCATTTTTTATGCATCTAATGGTTAAATGCACGTTTTGGTGTTTTATGACACTAAAAGTGTGTTGTCCATCATCTCAGTCAAACGGAACCTCTGATGGAGGTACTATCTGCTCGAAAATTTTACAATTCACTCCATAGTTGTTTTCTTCTGATTTCACAGCATTCTAAGGTCATTCCACCATTTTTGTCCCCAAAATGCGCCTTTTAAAAGGGCATCAAATATTCAAAAAAACTACATATTAAATCGTTCCACATAGTCCTAACATTTGATTGGCATTCTGTCTACTCTTACATGTCACAAATAATAATAAGATGGTTTTTCTATGATTTAAAATCATTCACAGGTTGTTTGCTATGTATTTGGTTGTTAAATGCTTGTTTTGGTGTTTTATGACACTAGAAGTTTGTTTTTGGTCCTCCTAGGAAAATTCCTGCTTGGATTGACATTGTGTCTACTTGACCATTTTATATTTCACTCCAAAAAAATTTTCATTTGATTTAAATGCATTTAGTGGTCGTTTGGCTCGTTTTTATCCCCGGACGCACCTTTTTAAAGGGGCATCGAATCTTTAAAAACCACATATTCATTTGTTCCACATAGACCACACATCGGATTGATATAATGTCTGCTCTTACACATCAGGAAAAATAATAAAATGTATTTCATATGATTTCAAGTCATTGTAAGTTATTTTTCTATGTATATGACTATTAAACAAATGTTTAGGTGTTTTAAGATGCTAAAAGTGTGTTTTCCATCTTCCCATGAAAACTCCAAATCAGATTGACATTTCGTCTACTTGACCATTTCACAATTCAGACTACGATTGTTATCGCTTTATTTCATGGAATTCATATATTGTTCAGTTGGTTTGACCCATGAACACACCTTTTTAAAGGGTGTCAAATCTTTAAAAACCACACATTTAGTTGTTCCAAGAAAACCGCATTCCCGTTTGATGTTTCATCTCCTATTACACATCACGAATACTAAAAATATGGTTGTACTATGATTTCATGTCATTATAAGGTCATTTTCAATGGATCTGACCATTAAATGTCTATTTTGGTGTTTTATGACATTAAAAGTGTGTTTTTTATCATCACAGTCAAATAAAACCTCTGATAGATTTACCATATGCTCAAACATTTAAAAATTCACTTCACAATTGTCATAATTTGATTTAATGGCATTCAGAGGTTGTTTGGTTGGTTTTGACCACCAGAATCACCTTTTTAAAGGGCTTCAAATCTTTAAAAATCACATATTCAGTCCTACCGCACATACTGCACATCTTATTGATGTTTTTTCAACTCATGAAGATAAAAAATATTAATAATATGGTTTTACTTTGATTACAAGTCATTTTGAGATTGTTTTTTATGGATCTGATCATTAAACACGAGTTTTAATGTTTTATGTCACTAAAATTGTGTTTTCATTCCTCATAGAAAAATGCTAGCTCAGATTGAAGTTTCATCTAATTGACCATTTCAAAATTTACTATATAGTTTTTGTCGTCTGATTTCATGACATTTAGAGGTTGTTCGGCTGGTTTTGACCCATGAACACACCTTTTTCAAGAACATAAAATCTTTAAAAACATTATATTCAGTCATTTCAAGCAGACCACATGTCTGATTGACTCCGATGGATGTACTGTTTACTTGACCATTTTGAAATTCACTCTATAGTTTTTTTCGTCTAATTTTATGGCATTCTGAGGTCATTCGTCTGGTTTTGACCCCTAGACGTGCTTTTTTTAAAGGGAGCCAAATCTTTAAAAACCACATATTTAGTCGTTTTATGTGGACCACACATCTAATTGATATTTCATCAACTCTTAAACATCATGAATAATAATAAGATATTTTTCTTGAGGTTTCAAGTCATTATGAGTTCATTAGTTATTGATCTGATCGTTAAATACATGTTTTAGTGTTTTATGACAATAGAAGTGGTTTTTCAATTATCTCAGTCAAATGATACCTATGATTGACATTCCATATACTCTTTTATTTTATAATTTACTCTACAATTGTTTTTTTCTGATTTAATGGAATAATTTGGTTGGTTTTTACCACTAGACACATCGTTTTAAAGGGCGTCAAACCTTTAAAAAACATATATTCGGTAGTTTTGGGTAGACCACACATCTGAATGATGTTATTCTTACTCACACACATCAAGAATAATAATAATATGTTTTTATTATGATTTTAAGTCATTTTATGGTCATTTTCTATATATATGTTCGTTAAACGCACATTTTGGTGTTTTATGACACTAAAATTGTGTTTTTCTTCATCTCGGACAAACAGAACCTATGATTGATGTACCGTCTGCTTGACCATTTTAAAATTTACTCTATAGTTGTTGTCATCTGATTTCACTACATTCAAAGGTTGTTTATTTTGTTTTTACATCCCACATAATTTTAAAGGGCGTCAAATCTTTAAAAACCACATATTAAGTCATTATAAGAAGACCTCATGTCTGATTGACAAGTCATATCCTCATACACATCATAAATAATAATAAGATGTCTTTACTATGATTTAAAGTCATTATGAGGATTTTTATATGGATTTTACCATTAAAAGTGTGTTTTGAGTTGAGGGTAAATGATGATATGGATGTGCAGGAGTAATCTAATACTAGAAGTGATAGTTTTGTTGAGGATGCAAGCAGTCAGAATGTGGTTGTTCAGAGGATGGATTATGATGGATAGGGGGATGAATTGGTTGTTCAAGAAGGTCAGGCTCGGTCCTCATCATGTATTCTAAAGAGCTAGGGATTTGTTGAGGTTGGGTGGAATGTTAAGAGGCTTGTAGGGTCTTAGATTCAAGAACAACCTATGCTTGAGAAATCATGGGAAACATCATTATTATCATAATATGTTAGTAATATTAATGGGGCTTGGGTTGATTCTATGGATGAGGGGTTGGATGCATAAAGGGATTCTCCAATCACATTATTTGAAGTGAAGGGGTTCTTCATCATCTCTGGGATGGTCAATCTGACTTTGAACATGTTATGCAGGAGGATGTTGATCTTCAACTATCACAAGAGAAAAGGATGGTATTTTCAATGGATTAAAAAGGAAAGAAAAAATTAAATGCAGAGGACCTGGCTAGATTTAAGGCCTATAAGCCTATGAGATCTGACACTGGATTCATTTTATCTTTTCTTAAAGATCACCCTGGATTTGGATTTGAAATTTACACATCCTCAATCTTCCAGTAGGTGTACACAAATTTTTATAATTTCAATTTTCATGAACTAATTTCAATATATGTACACATATTCAAGAAAATATAACCTTGAATTTTTCAAGGTGATAGATTCATCAACACATCTCTACCACTTGTTATATCCAATGAATTAGATTAATTATTACATAGGTTTAGGCTTGGGTATTGCAAAAATCACAAGTACCTTACCCATTGATAATATCACCCGCATCATATTTGGGTATTTAAAATGGTAGTATCCTTGTTTGTTCCATTCTCTATCCCTATGATTGGAAGAAAAAATAAATCCAAAAAACATAAATATCAACAAGGGATTACAATTTCCATTGAGTAATGGTCCAAAGAAAGAAAAAAACACATAAAAGTCCACAAATAAAAAAAATCTTTAATTTCCTAATAGGGAGGTAAAGGTAACATTTGATGCACCCATGCCCAAAATAAATAATCACTTCATATGATCTTTATATAAAATCACTTAAGACAAAAATAGAGAAACCATAAAATTAAACATAAATAAAGATAAATCTTAATAAATTGAAGTGTAATGTAATATATCATGATTAACAATCAAGTAAACTTTAAAAGAATGAATCAAATAACAAGAATTAAAATAATAAAACACAAAAAGGTTTAAATAGAACTAATGGCTTGGGAATAATTATTAATTCCTAATTCATGTATGTTATTAAAATGGTAATGTAAATTATTTCATGCATGAGGATCATCCTCATCTGGATCACCAATCTCAGTGAGATATCCACCAACTATATCTAGAGCCTAAAATATATATAAATATTATGTATCTAAATAATATCAATAAAATTCAATATGATTATGATTTATTTTCTTTTTTACATGTGGAACCACTTGTGTACCATCAACAGGATGTTGCATTGTCACTTCATCGATACTTGTTGACATTTGTGATAATCTCTCCTCATACTCTGCATGTAACTACTGAAACCATTCATTTGTACAATGTTTCATAGCCCGCATGGAAGCATCTATCTCAGTTTGTGTGTGCATCCCTGCATATCTACATGCACCCATCGCCTATGCTCTGAAAATTGTATGTCATGGGACACTAGTTTCATAAGTCAAAGAAATGGCCATGACCGGCATGCCCCACGATATGCTGAAATATCTCATCTATGCACACGATACTATGACGTTACTCCTCTGACAACTCTACTAACTCAACATCAAACTAAGCCTGTAGCATATATTTAAGAACCCATATCTTCTTTTCAGGTATGGATCTTGATTTCTAGTGTTTTTGAGAAAAAGAGGAGTTTCTGGAAATTTAAGGCATACACACCGTGTACTTAGGAGTACACATCGTGTACCTGGTTGTCGTAGGTAGTCGTGTACTGGCTGTGTAACGGCAGAGTACATGACCATGTGGGGTGACCTAGAGACCACCTAAAGTAGGGCCCGATAAAGGAATACACATTTCGTGTACTTTTAAAGAACACGTCGTGTTTTTTTATTTTTATTTGATAAATCGGACTGGGGTCGCGTCTCGTTCACATAAAACACTTCTTCTAACATCGTCTCATCCAATAGTGACCGAAGATTTCGATTCTTCTCCGAGCCCCCGATCGACCATCTGTTCTTTGAATCGAACTTTTCAGATTGCTTTGGAATCGCATAGGTGAGTTCTTCCTTCTTATAGAGCCACTTCTCTTGATTTCTCCTCTTGTGTGAGATATTCAAGGATAAGCATTTTTTATTTTTTGTAGATCTATGACATTCTAAGCCGATTCAAGGGCCGAAGTTTGAGAGTGTTCTTTGTTCAACGTCAAAGTAGGTGGTTTGTGTATTTATGTAGATCGTCTTTGAATTATATGTGAAAAAATGCATAATACCCTAGTTCAGGGTATTGTATATTTAGGTAATTTAACCCTTTAATGCCTGTTATGCCATAATTTCTTGAGTTAGGGTTCTTGTTTGAGAATAGGGATTAATTACCTTGAAATGGATGTGTTTTCCCATGTTTGAATTGATATTGGTTGTTGGGTCTAATTTTTCACATTAGGCTGCTCTATTATCCATGACTAGTGCTGTTAGGATGGGGTTATATTATCTAACTTACTTGTGCCATTCTTTGTAGTTGTTTATCTAAGTAGTATATTGTGATTTACTTTGGATTCTCGATATCATTTGGGCACGATTGAATTACACAGGGCTGTGGGAACCTGGTGTAGTTAGAACATAGGAGAAATGGATGCTGAGGGCTTTCCCATAGTATTTGTTATACTTTCACATTGCAAGACCATAGGGGGGGTGGATGTGAGTGCTCCCTCATAGTGTTTGTAGTTCCATGTTGCAATACCACAAGGGGAATTGGACGTTGAGTGCTTCCCCATAGTGTCTGTAGTTTACCATTACAAGACCATAGGGGGAATTGGCGATGAGTGCTTACTCAAAGAGTCTTTGTTAAGATGAACCATAGGGGTTAGACTGTGAGAACTTCCCAGAGTATTTCTTGAGTTTGTTTGGTTGTTACTTAATAAATGTAAATTAATGTAGTTGAAACTGTAGGATTATTTACTTTTGAGTACTTCCTTGTTTATTACTTCATTTTGCATATTGTCTGCCATATATATATTCACTAACAGTTAGGTACAGATCTTTGGGTGGTTTCCTACTGGGATTCATCTCACACCCAGTTTAGGTCATCCTTTGGTCCCTAATAGATTATATTGTTTTAGTTATAGACAAGGGAAATCACCCTTCTACTTCAAGTACTTGATTGTTGTGGTGCTAGAGAGCATGTTACCAAACTAAGGCTTGCGATGCTGCTAGATTTATTTACTATTTTTACATTCTACTTTGGTTTAGTACAGTATTCCAGCATTATGACTTGTTTGGTTGCTTTCCTAGACATATGTGACATGAATCATTTATATATGTGCTTCAGTTGTGTATCTACTTGCAGTATTCCACTGTTTACTATTTCATGTTATTATTACTGCTTCTTCTAATGTTATTTGTTTATTTCCACTATGTTACTCTTCCAATGAGGGAATAGTTTCCCCACTATCACACCCAAGGCCCTCACTACTAGTTAGAATCCTCTAGCATTCAGGGAAATGCACTTGAGGCCTTGTGAACAACCAGGTACAAGGCACCTCTAGGAGGAACCTAGAACCGAGATGTTACAATATACATAATAAATTAATGAACAAATATGAATAAGTTATATGAAATAAAAATACATTTTTTTCTAAAAAATTTGCTCGCTATAACACTGGCAACATCGGGATCACCCTCCCAATGAGTCCTCACTCATATCAACATATGATCGGTAGGCTCACCTCACTGGTGTAACTATAATAAAGGGGTCCACCAGATACATATTTATATTCTTCTTATACTAAAAAAAAATTAATATATGAATGGATAATGAATTCTAAACCAACATCATGTTTGAGCTATGACATGTGTCGATTACTAAGTCTGGAAGGTGTGCCTTGCATCACCCGATTAAATGAATGATGAGCATGCTCAGTCTACATTCAACATATTCAGTTAATGTACATATGAAAAATTAGCCTTTTATAGATTAAAATCAATAAATTTTACCATTGTCACCTCACTCAACCAAAATGAAACCAAATCCCACCACTGCACAGGAAGAATGCCCATAGGGACTCACTATAAAACGTATGCCACAGCTGCAAATGGTATCTAGTGATCTATCTTCCCCCTTCCCTTGTAATCCTTCCATAATTTTTACTATTTGGAAAAACATAATACCCAAAACACATCTGGACAAGATGTCAAATTATCCTATTAAAAAAATAATCAGTAGCTATGATAATAATAAAAACAATGTCATGAAAAATTAAACATTGAATTTACCTGAACCTCCCTCAATAATCTATCAATTTTTACATGGGGGAAAGAAATACAATGATGAGTCATGAGAGGTAATCTGTGTAGGTCCCATATCATATTCCCAAACTAATGAATCAATACACTTACACCTTCTCAAACTGAATGAAAGTTGTCATCAAATAACACATCCAATCGGGCTCTAGAGTTCTAGGATCAAACCCCTCTACCAGGACCCCTATGTATGCTCAGTGATGCACAAGATCCTGATAAAAAGAAATTCATAATGCAAGTACAATATAACTAAATTTTTAATTAAAATTTAGAAACAGTTATGGAAATATACTTATAGAAAATTATAATAAATTAATTTAAAAAATTGAAAACATACACACTGATAACAGCAGGTGAACCACTTAGACAACCCTATGATATAACTACATTAATAAAAATATATACAGTTAAATCGAGCAATTTTAATACATATAATTCATAAATATTTTTACAAACATTAACTAGGAAAAAAATTAAAATATTTCACTAATCATTCAATTCTATTGTATCTCCTTCAATTTTCTCTCTGGCCCATTGTATATCTTCTTCACATACAGCTACATTTGTCTGGTCAAGTGTTTGATCAGGAAAGGTGACAACATCTGGTTCCTCTCTATCAATCAGAAAAACCCCTCTTCTAGACATTTTCATCACAACTTTCAAATTAGAATCAATGTCGACAAAGTAAACTAGATCTTCCTTTGATGTCAGTATAATGGGCTCATTTATTACTCAAACATATTTATATAGAATATTTTTTATGTTTATTGACATAAATTGGAAGTGATAAACTTTTTTTCCATGAATAGGATTGACCCAATCACACCTTAAAAATATTTTTTGTTAATCCACAACCATAAATAACCTCAATAATATCCCACAGCAATCCATAATAATAACCTTAATAAATATATGTACAACCAACACCAATATTCTGTGTGGCTTGATTCACATAAACATCACTAATATAGAATTAGAATCTGTTAGAATCCAAAGACTTGTAGCGATGAGCTATAATAAACAGGTCATCATCTAGTTGGTTGAGTTCATCACTCACAATATGAGTACTTAAATCACACATCTTTTGAACTATAAATTTCATATAATTCAATGGAATAAGTATTGTAAAAATATAACTCATTTTCACTATAAAAATATTCAATTAATTATTTATACATACACGAGCCTTGAACCACTCATGAAATGTGTTGAAATGATGTTTTTGGATTTGATGGTCAGTTTCACAGGGCCTTTTATGTTTCTACTTAGCGATAAGAATCCTAAATCACAACACAATAAAATTTAAGTAATAAAATAAATATAAAACATATTACATAATAGATCAACTATGAAACTTATAATATCAATGGCATAATTGATGGAGTGATTAACAACACATGTTGATGAGCTTGAACCTACTCATCATTGTGCATATTAAACATTATCCCTTCTCAAATTGGACCCTCATCATTCTGGGAGGGTTTATCTAATGTTGTTTCAACCTCATCAATATATGAAGCACAAAAATTAGTACACTCATCCATTAATTATCCCTTGTAAATTGAAGCTTCTGGACAAGATTTATTGCGCACATACCATTTCAATGTATTTAAGTATCTCTCTATTGGATACATCCACCTGAATTGCACGAGACCGCCAGCAATGACTTCATTAGTTAAATGAACTATCAAGTGGACCATGACATCAAAAAAAATTGGCATAAATTTTTTGTTTAGGTGATATAGTTCCATCACAATATTATCCTGATAATTTTTCAAATAACTCGTGTGATGATTCCTTAAATGGAGCTATCTGAAAAAATTAGAAACTTCAATCAACAGCTCAACAAATTGGGTAGGTAAGCAATTATGAATTTCTGTTGGGATTAACTGTTAAAGTAGAATATGATTATTGTGACTTTTCAACCCCTATAATGGCATGCTATTCATATTGAAAATCTTGAAAATATTAGAGAAATAACCATCTGGTACCTTAACAAACTTCAATATTAATAGAAATGTTTGTTTCTCTTTTTTACTCATTTTTTACTATGCAGCAGGCATGTATGCTCGATTACCATCACCTAGATGTAAATGTAAAGGTTTTCTCAATACCATTTCTTACAAACCACGTCAAGCATTGGAACTATCTTTAGATTTCCCCTTGACACCTAAAATGGTGAACGGTATATTATCACATACATTTTTTTCAATGTGCATTACATCAAAATTATGTCTTAAAATATTATATTCCCAATAAGGAAACTTGAAAAAAATATTATGTTTCTTCCAATTATGATTGCACCGTCTATTTGAAGTAGGAATAGAAGGAAATTTAGGAGCTAATAAATCTTGAAAACCATACATCGTATGGATGTTTTCTTGATCTATTTGTGCACAGATTTGAACCCCATACATAATTTGTGGTGATGGGTCATGCTCTTTATTCCCATTGAACGACATGTTGTATTTTTTAAACTTATACAATGGATAAAGAAATAATATGTGACCAAGATATTCCCACTTTCTATAATGCTTAATCCATGTATATTTCTTACTTTTATTAAAATAAGGGCAGTAGAATTATCCTTTTGTACTCCAACCTGATAAGTTAGCATATGTTGGGAAGACATTAATTTTCCATAACAAATAATCCAAAAGTCTAAACATTTCATTAGTTTTCAAGTCAAAATTCATTACATAATCTACCCAAAATTCTTATATCTCATCAATAAAAGGTTTCATATAAACATCGATTTTTTTGTCAGGTCTTCTCAGTCCATAAATTAGAGTCAAAAGTAACAAAAATGGTTGCTTCATACATACCCATGGGGGAAGGTTGTATGGAACCAACACCATTGGTCACTTACTATGTGTCGCACCAAACATGGACCTAAATAGGTTAAAACCATCTACTGCCAAACCTAGTCAAACATTACGATCATCTCGGGAAAAGTATGGGTGTCTTTGATCAAACTCTTTCCATGCCAAATAATCTTCCGGGTGAGTTAATTTATCAACCTCTTTGTATATCTCTGAATTAATAGTCATCAATTTAGAAAATTTAGCTGACATCAAGAATTTATTTAGTCTCGGTTTCAGTGGTAAATAAAGTATCTACTTAGCGTTAACTTGTTTCCCTTGATTCAAGACTCTACTAGAAAGAATCTAACTACCTTGATTAATCTCATTGGCCTTCCACCTGAATGAATAATAAATAGTACAAGTATTTAATTGTGCATTATCTTTTCTAAAAAACATACAGTTATTATGGAATGCATCAATGGTATCATATATAAAATCAAGGCCATCGGTCAACTTGCGATCTTGATAGAATGACTCTCAAATCTTCTCTCTAACTAGAAGTACCTTCTTCAACAAATCCAACAGCATGTCGAATGAGGTGTTTGTCAACTGATTCAAGGCTTCAGCTGTAACAATTCAATGATGAATAAAAATTTACTAAACTTAGTACATCCCTGATATAATTTAATATGCACATATTTAAGAATATCAAAAAAATTAATGCTTATCCATTTGCAGAAGGACGGGGATTACTCCATCCAATGTCATAATTCATCAAATTATTGTCTTTGTATTGAAACTGATGCATCATATCATTGAGAATTATGTTCATTGGATTAACAGTTCTCAAATAAACATCCATATGAATACTTTCTGATTGGTGACATGAAATAGACTCTTCTACATGATGTGTCCATGTCTTATAGTTTTTCAAAACCCCATTCAAGAATAGATGTTCTCTAACATTATCTCGTTTGAAGAGATGTCTATTTTCACATTTTTTGCATGGACAACTAATCAAATCACTTTGAAATCCTATGGTGAAATCCATAAATCACTTAGTCCCATCATAATATTTAGCAAAAAAACCTATCTGAAATATCAATCTATCTCTTATCCATATATGTATTTAATATAAATCATATAATTGAAATAACTTATTTAAATTCTAAAAAAACATATCATTAAAACTTATGAACCAATGAGTTACAAGCTATTTTTAAGTAAAAATAAATGAAAGAAAATAAAGCAATATTGGAGAATATATTTGAATATAAATTATTTACATTTCAAGAAGATAATAGTTTCTATTTGTCTAAAGAATAAATGCTTAATAAAAATTATATTAACAGTAGAGGCATGCATGCTTTTATTAAAAAAACTATCATAGATGTGTGAATAGGATAGCTACCTCATCCCTATCTATTATTTTAAAGTTAATTGATGATGCACCTATCAGCCTCACATCTATTGAGATTTATTGTCCCATTATACTTGTTCAGAATAAGAATATTAAATTTTATGGAAAGTAATGTAATTTTATCATGGTGTCCCTATAAAAAAATAATTTTAACAAAGTGAATGTATTAAAGTCTATAAAAGATATTTAGGATAATCTTGAGAATATCCATGAAGAAAATGTTAATGTACAAAATTCAAACTAAAAATATAGAGTGATATGTTTGAATATGTGAAAATGGATAATGACAGAACCATTTATGAATTTTTAAAAAAATTTCATTGAAATTACATAAAACATAAAAATATTTCGAGAAAAAATAGAGGACACCACAATGTTGAAAAATCCATTATGGTTTGTTCTTCAAAGATTTGATATTAATGTTTCCTCATTTAAAGAAATAGATTTGAGTCTACTCTATCAAGATGAACTAAAAAGTACACATGATACATATGAGATAAGAAATACCCTTCATTTAAGAAGAAGTTCAAATAATAGAATGGCATTTCATTCAAGAAAATGAGAAAACATAAACTAAAGTATAAGAAAGAATATTTTACAAGTAACTCTAAATATGATGAAGAATAAGATAAAGTGTATTAAAAAATTACATCTCTCATATCAAAAAATTTCGAAAAAAGAAGGATGAAGAAACAAAGGTAAACATTCTTTCAAAATCTTCAACTGTTGTAAAATTAGAAAATTTTAATTTAACTATCCAATGAATAAAAATATTGAAAATATATATGATGAGAAAGAATATTCTTCTCAAAAAAGTAAATGGGGTAAATATTTTTGAGATAATAAATCTTTTGATGAAAAAATAAAAAATTCCTAACTATAAGAGAAGTAATTTTTTGAGTAAATAAAATGATGAAAACTCTACAAAAATTAGTGATTTAGAGGAATATGTTATTGTTGAAAATCATAGATCCTTCTTGGATCATGTTAAAAATACTGAACCAAAAATAACATATCCTAACAAAACATTACAAAAATAAGAAAAAAATAATTCTAGGAATATATATCATATGGGGAAACATCGATATCATCTAAGTCCCATCTATTCAGACACCTTAACTAATTACTGATCTTTAATTACTACTTAATTATATGAAGTGATTCTCATAAATAAAAATACAATAACATATATTATCAGTGGTAAAAATTTTGATAAAAATTAATAGGCTCAGAAGAATGTGTAGGATTCATGATAGGAAACCTTTAAAATTTTATAATGATAAAAAACACCATGATTTTGGGGTTTCAATGCCGCATCATTCTAATAAATAATATCATCAACATTACTACTAGATTTCCACTTTCAGTTATTCATAATATTTTATTTCATACATCTATTCATTATAAACATAAAATAATAATATTTAATGATTTGTTTATAATATAAAGGCACAACACATCCCTTTCCGTACATTCATCTTCTTTTATTTTATATTCATTATATTGATTCCTATTAATTACCCAGTGAATAAAAAATCTTGATAACATAAACATGTAAACCAAAATAAGAGGATAGGTATTGAATTCCAAACCTGAATAGATCTGACATGTTTCACTATTAGGGGAAAATATATAAAATGATGTATATTATGGAAACATACCAGAAAGGCTTGAGCCAAATAAAAAAGCAGAATGACATAGAAGGAAAGGATTGGGAAGACTTGATGGATTCATAAATATGACTTATAATGATTAAAAATAATTTTGTTTTAATGGGAAAAAATAATGTAGTTTCTTTGATGAACTTTCTATAATAATTAACCTTTTTCGACAATTTTTTTCCCACATTAATTTCAGTTTGAAATTTTTTTTTCTCGAATGATCCAAATAAACCTCAAATGTATCATGTAATCAATGATTCATTTAAATATTTTCATAAATGTTTTAAACCCATTTTTTATAATTTTTATTCCATTTATTTTCATTAAAAACATGGAAGAACATAAGTAGATAAATTAGAATCCTGGAGAAACCCTCTTCCCTTACATAACAAGCTCACACTGTATAAGGGTATATGGTAACTACCCTTATGTAACTTTAATGAGATGAAACCTACACAAGAATTGTGATATCAATTAAACCCATAAGTTTTCTTAATACTACCCCATATACATCATAAAATCAATTCTACACTTATATAGCTAATGGAAACAACCAAATAACAGTACGAGGAATAAATAGTATATTTAAATTTCACCATTGTCTCCACCAAGGCATAGTGAAGGTGCCTTAAAAATTGTGATCATTTAAGCTGAAGACGACAACGTAACGTTGTGATTTATATTTCTCATATTTCTCTTATTATTAGATTACCCACACCATAACAAAACTATATGCCCAACACTGTGGATGTTTCCCCTATCTGGATTTATATAGCTGGGATCTCTAGATAAAAATCCTTCTAAAATAACCTCCCTAGTAGTTTCCCTTCTTGTGGAATACCCAACACCTCAATAACACTCCAAACCTCACAAACCCTTTCAAAACGACTTCAAACCCCCAAAAAAACTCAACAAAAGGATTTTAAAAATCTGGTCCCTTATATATACAAGTTAGAAGAATCGTCAAGTAGTGATGTGAAAGCAGAACATGAGGCATATATCATCATCAAAATTACCAAATCAAGAAATATATTTCACAATTAATGAAGTGAGTTGAGAATATATAATAATCTTAAGTATGTTTACTACTAAAATAATTTCATTGTAAAATACTAATGTGGAGAACTTACCTGGAGGGGACTCGACTGCAGGTAAAGAGGGGAGACCAGATTGGGGATCCATGATGGGGTGTGGGGGATCGATGACAGGGGCTTGATGGCAGGGCTTAACCAGGGCGGGAGGGTTTGATGGGGGTGGGAAGGCTCGACAGATGTGGGAGGGATCGATGTTGGGTCGTGATGGGGCCAAGAGGGTTCGACGGTGCTGCATGAAGGTGGGGGGTGAGGGTCGCAGGGTCGTGGGTTTGTGGGGTCGTGGGAGGGTTGCGGGGTCACAGGAGGATGAACGATAGGGGGGAGAAAAAATTAGGGTGGAGATTTAAAAAGTACAGTGGTCACCTGAAAACACCATCCATGAAAATGTAAATTTATACTACTATAAAGAAAATTTGATGATGTGTTGAGAATATTTCCTCAACACAAAACCCCATTATCTTCATGTTTTTCCCCTTTGTCTGAATGTATTCAAATTGAGTCTCGTCAATAGGTGGGATATCAGGATTCGGAGAAGGCTCATTGGGAATGGGAGGAATTTTTTGTTCCAAAATGTAAAAAAATACTATAAGAATGAACTTCATCGTTTCTTGTCATCGAGAGAAGTTTTTGTCATCGAAACACTCAAGCTTCACCATGTCTTGGTTCATGGAATTAGAATTCATATTCTAGATTATGTCTGGTTCAAACTCTTTTTATTGTTGGAAAATAAGAAGGCGGGTAAAGAAGATGGTAGATTTTTTAAATCTTGATGTGTGAATGAAATTCACTATCCAAAAGGGTTTTATACTCCCTCACTTGTTGGTGTAGGGTTTTTTTATGAAAATTTCCCTTTAGGATTTCACCAAGATGTTGAGAATGTCAAAAACTAAATTCTGGCAGCCCCATAGCGTCGATGTTGGGAGAATATATTTAGAGAATTTCGGATTTAATAAATTGATCTAAATGATCTTGACATCCCACTTATTTATAGATTAAAACCCACGTGATTCACACCAAGTCAATCTCATTGTTTCAATCAAAAGACGCTTGGATTAAATCTAAACAAGGGAGCCTTTGGAGGGATGTAACCAATTGGATTTCGAATTTTGAAATCCAATTTTCATGACTAATATCCCTATTAGTCAATTTTATAAAATATATTATATTGTTTTTGTTCTGTTTTTTATGTATATAATATATATATATATAATAAAACATTTTACTATAAAAATATTTTAAAAAATACTTTCAATATCATTTTGGCATATGTATTTTTTATGGAAAATTTATTATTCTGAAAGCATTTATTTATAGGGGAAAGATCTTGAAAATAAAAACCCCCCAACCAATGTAGGATTTTCAAAATCAAATCAAAATGTGTGTGCACGTGCGTAAAGGAAGAATAATTACTTTCAATTCACATATCTTAGATTTTATTGAGAAAAAACATAGGTTTGGAGGAGCATGGCGACACAAATAAGCTATTTGGAAGCACTTTGGGTCACATAAACATAAACTGAAGGAAGAAGAACCACATTATGTTGTAATGAAAAAATCAAGACATGATGGGAAGGTTTCTCTTATGATTTTTATGTATAGACCATACCTAAGATGGTATTAGGCCCATGAAACTGCCACAAAAAATGGGTTTTCACAGCGCCACCCTTTAACTATGCTAAAAAAATGCTGATAAAGGGGGTACCTTTATCAGTGATAAAAAAATGTTGATAAAGGGTACTTTTAACATCACTAAAAATGATGTAAAAAGTACCCATTTATCAGCACTTTTTTAACACTGATAAAGATACCCCCTTTATTAGTACTTTTTTAGTGTTGTTAAAGGGACCCCTTTATCAGCACTTTTTTAGTAGTTTTGTTAAAGGGGGTCTTTATTAGTGTTTTTTTTACTATCACTGATAAAGGGTATATTTCAAAAAAAAATAAAAATAATATGTTAATATATTAATATATTTATATTGATATAAATATAATATATGTTCTTTTAAATATGTTTTAGATAAGTATAAATAGACATTTACACTTAGAATCTAAGATATTTAGTGAAAATGGAATATAAAATAATTAACAAAATATTATTAATTAATAAATTTATAATTATTATTGAGTAATAGTACACAAAAATCCAAAAAGTAATAAAAGATCTTAAATTAGTTGACAACATAACTCGAACTTCAAAAGACCATAACTTTTAATCTGGGTGTTTTTTTGAGCTCTACCACATATCAAATCATATCTTGCGACGATAACTACACCCATGGTGACATAGCTAAAACTTTTTCACATTTTTTTTAGCCCCAAAAAGATCTCAAAGTCCTCCAAAACTGAGTTTTTAGTTGGGATACCCAAATTTTTTAACATTCGATAGAATTTTAGCCTCGTTTAAGGAGGCCTTTTTCCCTTTATCAGTGGGAAATTAATTTATTCCTAGATATTACATTATTATTTATATTATGGATTTGAAATTTTATTGTCTTTCATAATTTATTATTATTTATAATCAAATATATGACAATATATACATATTTTTTATATATTCACACATAAAAAATTAATTTTATAAATAAATAATTAAATGTATTTACATATAAAATGTATTTCTCAATATATAAAACTTATTTAGATAAAAAATAATATCCATTTTATTTAAAATACAGATATATGAGTATTTATATACCTATATAATGTGTGTGTGTATTTGTTTGTATCTATATTAACAAACTGATATATATTATCTATATATTCTAATATATGTATATACACATTAATATATAATATATGTAAATATATATAAATATATATAAATATGTATAATTATGCTTACAGATACACATATATAATATATTTGGGGGGGTTTCCGACGTTTTCTATGGTCGGCACACACATCATCTTTGGCAACACGTTGCTTGTGGCCCCGTATTCCCACTTTCCAAAGGCGGGCAGCATCTAGCGCCTTTCTAAGGATATTTGCTCCTTGATCAAAATAGAATGATGGGATGTATATTTCTCCTTCCATGTATTCCTCCTCAAAACTTGTCACCTAGTTTGAGTCTCCCTAATATATTTGAGTCGTGGTTCGTGAATCTTGTTCTTGGTACCATATCTTTGTGGATGTCAGTTAATTACACTGCATCTATTAGGAAATTCCAAGGGATCTTGATAGGGCAGTAACCTTCAGTCAGAGTAGATGGTAACATCAGGCATATCGAGGCATCTTGGGATGTTAGAGCATTGGTACACCTGAATTCTTCCTCATTAGAGGGCTTATCAAGGGCATAGAAACCTGTGGCGTCCCACATCGATCATAGGGTATCTTATGCCAGAGGCATATCTCTAAGGTTTTTATCAGCTTCCCATGTTTAACACGGGGTATTCCATGATTTTAACATCTAGTGGAGATGGTTATGCTAAAGGCATAGTTTCTGAGGTTTTCCTCAGACATCCCAGGTTCAACATGGGGTAGGCCATGAGTTTAATGTCTTGTAGAGATAGAATGAGAGTGATCAGAATGCCCCATGGAGACTGATCAGATTAGTACTTCCCTAAGAGGGAGAACCTGGAATGTTTCTTGGATGGATGGATCGAAACACCCAAAAAGAGCATACCCAGGGTGGCGTGTCCCAAAAATGGAAGATGTCACACCGTGAGGGTGGATCCCAGAAAGGGAGCACCATATGGATGGATCAGAATTCCCAAAAAGAGCAGACCTAGGGTGGTGTGTCCCAATAAGGGAATATGTCACACCGTGAGGGTGTATCCCAAAAAGGGATCATAATATTGATGGATTAGAATGCCCAAAAAGAGTAGACCCAGGGTGGTGTGTCCCCAAAAGCGAAGATGTCACACTGTGAGGGTGTATCCCAAAAAGGGAGCACCAGATGGATGGATCAGGACATCCAAAAAGAGTAGACCCATGTGATGTGTCCCCAAAAGGGAATATAGCACACCGTGAGTGTGTATCCCAAAAAGGGAGCACCAGATGGGTGTATCAGAATGCTTAAAAAGAGCAGACCTAGTGTGGTGTGTCCCAAAAAGGAAAGATGTCACACCGTGAAGGTTGATTTGGACACCACTGAGGGCGGATCAGGGTGGTGGAACCCAAATAGGGGAATGCAAAGGGTTACCGTTGGATGGTATTAAACCTATAGAAGGCCTCTTACGTACCTTTTATAGCATCCTATCTTTTTATCACATAAACTTTCATTACATTTTACAAAACCGAGGATCTTTAAGGTTTAGTGTCTTGGAAACCAGGAACTTAAAACATGAAAACATAAAACATTATTCTTAAACACTTGAAAGGGTTCTCCTTCTGTTCATCCTAGGTTCATTACTGCATCTCATAACCAAGGGACATACATCAAAAGAAAGGGTGAGCAGAAGGCCCAGTAAGGGAAACAAGGGGAAACATTTAACATGTGAACTTGAGATACATCAACAATGTCATGAAAAAGAACTTTAAGGCATGAGAAAGAAATCATGAGGCATATCATAATAAAAATAAAGTATTTAATAACTTGAAGATGTGGCTAAAACATCTAATATTGACAATCATTTCTGTTTCACCAAGGTCCATCCCCAAGGTGTCATTAAAAATTACCAAGGTTATTCACCAAGGCATCCATAAAAATGGTCATCTCTAGAGATTAAGTCTTTACCCAATGAATTGGAGCGCTATCAGAGAGCACCCTTAAATTTGTCTTTATTATCATGTGAGCCACATATATCATCATCAAAAATTTCATAAACAACCCATATAGCATAAAAGAAATGGGTTTCATTTCATAGTCGTCACATTTTAAAAAAACTGCTTTAAAGACGTGATCCTTATGTCACTTTAAACCCACGGAAAAAGGAAAGTGGGTCTCATGTATGTAAATCCCAGATTTAAAATAGAACATTTTGATATATATGTGAATACCCCTGTAGAAGAAAGATCTTTGAGTATTCACTTAATAAAATAAAATAATTTAAAAAAAAGACATTTTGAGATGAAAATTCTGCAGCATAACGGTTATGATACATGGTTTTAAAAAACATTGAAAAGAGAGGGGACATGGGTCACCCAATCATAAATGATACATAAAATAGTAGGGGAATATAATATAAATGATTTAAGAACATGGTAATGAAATTTGAATGATATACCATATGAAACGAATAACTTGAAAGGAATACAAAAAAATAAGATTTCTCTTATGAGAATTCGACAGCCTAACGGCGTCACTTAAAACTTCCAAAAATGGATTGACGAGATCAAATAGGGTCTTTCATCATATGAACATAAATGATAATTGTGATAGATATAGATATAATACACCAACATAATAAAAAGGAACTTGAAAGACTTGACCAGAAAATAGAACTTGAAAATGAGAAGGGTGAACGAATCCCTTAAAAATTCGGCAGCCTAACAGCGCCACTTAAACTTCAAAAAAATAAATTGACGAGATAAAATAGGGTCTCTCGTCATATGAACATAAAATATCAGTATGATAGATATATATATCATACCCCAACATAATAAAAAGTAACTTGAAAGACTTGACATGAAAATAGATCTTGAAAACGAGAAGGGTGAAAGAACACCTTAAAAATTCGACAGCCTAACGGCGTCAATTAAACATCAAAAAAATAAATTGAAGAGATAAAATAGGGCCTCTCATAATATGAACATAAAATATCATTATGATATATATAGATATCATACCCCAACATAAAAAAGAACCTGAAAGACTTGACAAGAAAATAGAACTTGAAAATGAGAAGGGTGAAAGAATCCGTTACAAAAATTTCGGCAGCCTAACGGCGCCACTTAAACATTCATAAAACGAAATGATGAGAGTAAGAGGGTTTCTCTCATCATATGAACATGAAAAAGGCATTAAGAGGAATATAAAATAACATCCTCCAACATAAGAACATGGATCATTAAAGAAATGACTTAAAAGAGAGTATTTGAAAAGAAAGAGAGAGTTTGGATCCCTTACCTTAAAACGTAACTCTTAAAACTCAAAGGTTGGGACCTTGAGGGCTTGGGGGCACCTTGGGAGGACTCCTTGGGAGGTAATGAGACCAGAGATTCGTTGGGGGAGATTTGGGACTCGAATGGATGAGAGGATGGCTTGGTGTTTATAGGGAAAGTGAGGGGACAAGGCATTAATGGTCAAGGGACACCTCATTGGTGGTTTTGGAAAAACCATGGGCTTGCCCATGGTATTTTCCCATGGTATTGGACACTTGGGACACCTCATACCTTATATTACTATTAATAAGTCGAACATATTGATTACATACTTAATACATCATTTAATGATGTCATTAAACACCCGTAACTTAAAGACTATATTTTCACTATTCATCGAAAATTCAACTTTCTCAGAAAAAATCCCAAAATTTCACCTTAACAAAATATCGATGCTCTGATTTCAAAAATGAACTCAATTTTATAAAAATATTTTTCTAAATATTTTTAATTTAATTTTTAAATAAATACACTATTCATCAAAAATTCATTTTTTCATAAAAATCCCCAAAAATTACCTTAACATAATATTGATGCTTTGAGTTCAAAAATGAAATCCATTTTATAAAAATAATTTTCTAAATATTTTTAATTTAATTTTTAATTAAAAAACACTATTCACCTGAAAAAACTAATACTTGACTAATAATTTATGAAACCGTTATTTAACCATTTTATTGAATCACATTACTTAATCAAGGTGCCTAGATTATATTAATACTTTTTTAAGTGAGATTACTAATCCATTTGGTCACATTACTAATCCTAAGCATAAAATCACTATTCATAATTTACTATTCATCAAAAATTAAGTTGATCTTATTAGACTCTAAATTTCGTACTGAACATAATTGTAGAAGACCATTTTTTAAAAATCATTACACATTTTTAATTATTTAAGGTTTACATAAACATTTTTAAAATATCCTTTCTCTAAAATTCATCAAAAATACGCATACTATATTTATCCGGACATTTGAAAATTCATAAACTTCATCATAAGAAGAAATCAAAATTTTTATTTAAAACAAATGATTACACAAGGCAGTTATGGTCTCCTTACATAGCCCCTTATCACACCAGCATAGGACCTAAGTGTAAGGTGTGCTAAGGTGAGAGAATCTGAGGGAGGCTCGGCCAACATCGCACGAGTGGTAATTTCTATCAGTTTGAACTTCTCACGAAGGCGATTCCGTTCTAGCTTCACACGATGAAGTTCGGATTGGGTTTGGTCTAGAGAAAAGCCCAGTGGTGCTACCTCCTTCCCAAGTTCCGTTAGATGGGATTCTATTGGCCCGAGACTACTGGATGAGGCCATCGAATCTTCTTTCTATATTAATTAACCAAGATCACTTGTATTTAGAGACAATAATCGAAATGTTTAGTTTTCAGCGGTTATATTGACCAATGCTCATATAACAGTCAAAACCCAACGGTCTCATTTTAATTATACTCATGTTATCAAATGAAACAGTTTTGTTGAGTATAAAAAATAAAATAACACACAAAATTAGGAAACAATATTTATTCAAAATTTTGGGTCGTTACAATCTTCCCCCCTTAAGAAATTGTGTCCTCGCAATTTTTAAAATTGGGTTTTGAAATTTCATTGAAAGTCCCACATCGGAAAAGGAGTCAGTAAAACTATTACTTTAAAAAGAAGAAAGGGAAGTACAAAGGTCTCCTGAGTTAACCCACATTCCATGTAGGAAAACATGGACATGGAGGAGAAAACAAAGGGTAAAGTTCTGAGGGAGGGTGATAGAAAACATGATTAGGAGAAAGTTAACCACGAGAAAATCACAAACTTATGATGTGTGTAAACGGTCTTTGATTACCTAGTAGGAAACGTAAACCAACAATGTTTTTGTTTTACGTTCCTTTTCATAATTTTGAGGAATTCATTTACTACATAGAACAAAAACATAACGAAATATACCTACCTTCAAGTAGAGTTTCATCCTTTAATAAGTTTCTACCAAAACTAATCTTTTCTCCAAATGATGAGCATTCAAAAACACTTGGTCTCATCAAAACACAAGAATCGTCTTCTTGAGAGTCACGTAATCCACAAAAGATTAACTATCAATTTCTTCTATCTTTAAACATTATCCCAAAAAGAGAAAGGGTAAGATAAAACAACTCTTCAAAAAGAAATAATCCCATAGGAAGGGAAACTACTTTTAAATCTTCAAAGTTCCATGGTACTACCCAAAGTTCATCATAAACCATTCCATAAATAACTATCCTTAAAATTCCTCAAAATAAACCAAACTAAGATTGAAACTCAAATACAAGAAGGATTTGATAACATAGTCTAAACTTTATCGTTTATCTCCAAACAACATCAACCACTCCTAACATCCTATAACAGAAGTAACTAACCTAAACATATTTTCTTCAAGATAAGTTAATCATTTCCATAAGTAACCTAAATATAAGTTCACCTTAAATTCATTGATTCTTAAAAATATAAGTCAACCTTTACTCCTCAAAGAAAATACCGTAGTAATCTATTTACCTTGATCATATAGGGTTCCTAAAATATTGAACGTCTTCCAAAATAATAATCATCTTTTAATCCCCTAATCACCCTTTTTTTAAGAAGAACAGCTTCACTACATCAACATGTGGTACATAACAATAGATGTTTTCCTTAATGATATAAAATCATCTTAGGTAGTGACTCGATGATCTTAGAAAACATAAAAGATATGCTCATAGAACACGAACTAAAATACAACATGACATAGACAATTATTGCGAAGAAGTTACATGTACTTCAGTCATCATGATCCATCTCAGCCTAGGACTTGCATTGTTCCCTTATCCTCAAAGATTGTTGATTCTCATCATGCTTCACATCCATTACAAGAGAAAATTTCCTTGGATAATGTCTAACTTTTCCACATTTACGACATCTAAATGTATAAGGTACATTAGATCGAACCTTATCTCCATTCATCACATTATCCATTTTTTTAAAGCAATTGGATACTTTATGCCCTATCTTCCCACACGTAAAACATTTCCCGGTTCCTTTGTGACATTCTCCTTGGTGCCTCTTCCCACACTTTTTGCAAAAAATAAATTGGGTCTTCTTTCCCTTATCAACTTTATCATATGAACATCCTTGAGACTTTTTATTCTTCTTTCTTGATGAATTTGGGCATTCAACTAGGTACTAATTATTAATTGTGATTTTTGATAGCTGGTTTGGCATAATCACAATATGTTCAAATTGATCTTTTGTCATCTCTGTCACATTAATAGGGAAACCTTCACATTTCCTATCACATTGGGTGTTGGGACATGTTCTTCTATTTCCCGCCATTAACTAATAAAAGAAAGAATAATTAGGGGCTTAAATACTTAGCCAATAATCATGAAAAGGAAACTTTAAGCATAGAAGGATAAACTTGTAAAAGAAAAGTATATCCTAACTTGTGATCCCCTAGGTTCCAAACTAGGTTATCCATGATCATATATGCTTATGTGAATCCTTATTTTATTTTATCTTTGTTCCTTTAATAATGGTTCATACTAAGCTTATGAATTTACCAAATCATATCCCCCGAGAGTGTTGTAACCAAAAGTACTGCAAGTCCCGATGTCGTGTACCAGTTCCCGTTCGAGTATAGCTCAAAGTGGTGTTTTTGAGTTTTTCCCCTATGTACATTTGTGCCAGAGCCACATCTACCAGCTCGTATCCAGATAGGGATGTATTTGTTTGGCAACCCCTTACTCAATAATCACCAAAATACCAGAAAGATTTCCTATATTTAAACTTTTCTATAGGGTTCTTCCTAGAGTTTTAATATCCTAATTTCCACAAATAACTAAACCATCCTCTGATACCAACTATAGCATCCCGCCTTTTTATCACATAAACTTTCATTACATTTTACAAAACCGGGGATCTTTAAGGTTTAGTGTCTTGGAAACCAGGAACTTAAAACATGAAAACATAAAAAATTCTTCTTAAATACTTGAAAGGCTTCTCCTTATATTCATCCTAGGTTCATTATTGCATCTCATAACCTGGGGACATATATCAAAAGAAAGGGTGAGCAGAAGGCCCAGTAAGGGAAACAAGGGGAAACATTTAACATGTGAACTTGAGATACATCAATAATGTCATGAAAAAGAACTTTAAGGCATGAGAAAGAAATCATGAGGCATATCATAATAAAAATAATGTATTTCATAACTTGAAGATGTGTCTAAAACATCTAATATTGACAATCATTTCCATTTCACCAAGGTTTATCCCCAAGGTGTCATTAAAAATTACCAAGGTTATTCACCAAGGCGTCGTTAAAAATGGTCATCTCTAGAGATTAAGTCTTTACCCAATGCATTGGAGCGCTATCAGGACGCACCCTTAAATTTGTCTTTATTATAATGTGAGCCACATATATCATCATCAAAAATTTCATAAAAACCCATATAGCATAAAATAAATGGGTTTCATTTCATAGTCATCACATTTTAAAAAAACTGCTTTAAAGACGTGATCCTTATGTCACTTTAAACCCACGGAAAAAGGAAAGTGGGTCTCATGTATGTAAATCCCAGAATTAAAATAGAACATTTTGATATATATGTGAATACCCCTATAGAAGAAAGATCTTTTAGTATTCACTTAATAAAATAAAATAATTTTAAAAAAAAGACATTTTAAGATGAAAATTATGCACCATAACGGCTATGATACATGGTTTTAGAAAACATTGAAAAGAGAGGGGACATGGGTCACCCACTCATAAATGATACATAAAAAAGTAGGGGAATATAATATAAAGGATTTAAGAATATGGTAATGAAATTTTAATTATATACCATATGAAACGAAGAACTTGAAAGGAAGACAAAAAAATAAGATTTCTCTTATGAGAATTCGGCAGCCTAACAGCGTCACTTAAAACTTTCAAAAATGGATTGACGAGATCAAATAGGGTCTCTCATCATATGAACATAAATGATCAGTATGATAGATATAGAGATCATACCCCAACATAATAAAAAGTAACTTGAAAGACTTGACCAGAAAATAGAACTTGAAAATGAGAAGGGTGAACGAATCCCTTAAAAATTCGGCAGCCTAACGGCGTCACTTAAACTTCAAAAAAATGAATTCACGAGATCAAATAGGGTCTCTAATCATATGAACATAAAAGATCAGTATGATAGATATAGAGATCATACCCCAACATAATAAAAAGGAACTTGAAAGACTTGACAAGAAAATAGAACTTGAAAATGAGAAGGGTGAAAGAATCCGTTACAAAAATTTCGGCAGCCTAACGGTGCCACTTAAACATTCATAAAACGAAATGATGAGTGTAAGAGGGGATCTCTCATCATATAAACATGAAAAGGGTAGTAAGAGGAGTATAAAAGAACATCCTCTTGTATAAGAACATGGAGCATAAAATAAATGACTTAAAAGAGAGTATTTGAAAAGAAAAGAGAGTTTGGATCCCTTACCTTAACACGTAACTCTTAAAACTCAAAGGTTGGGACCTTGAGGGCTTGGGGAACCTTGGGAGGACTCCTTGGGAGGTAATGAGACCATATCTTTGTTGGGGAAGAGTTGAGAGTCGAATGGATGAGAGGATGGCTTGGTATTTATAGGGAAAGTGAGGGGACAAAGCATTAATGGCCAAGGGACACCTCATTGGTGGTTTTGGCAAAACCATGGGCTTGCCCATGATATTTGCTCATAGTATTGGCCACTTGGGACACCTCATACCTTATCTTACTATTCATAAGTTGACCATTTTGATTACATACTTAATACATCATTTAATGATGTCATTAAACACCCGTAACTTAAAGACTGTATTTTCACTATTCATCGAAAATTCAACTTTCTTATAAAAATCCCAAAATTTCACCTTAACCAAATATCAATGCTCTGATTTCAAAAATAAACTCCATTTTATAAAAATATTTTCTAAATATTTTTAATTTAATTTTTAAATAAATACACTATTCACCGAAAATTCATTTTTTTCAGAAAAATCCCCAAAAATTACCTTAACATAATATTGATGCTCTGAGTTCAAAAATGAAATCCATTTTATAAAATTAATTTTCTAAATATTTTTAATTTAATTTTTAATTAAAAAACACTATTCACCTGAAAAAACTAATACTTAACTAATAATTTATGAAACCGTTATTTAACCATTTTATTGAATCACATTACTTAATCAAGGTGCCTAGATTATATTAATACTTTTTTAAGTGAGATTACTAATCCATTTGGTCACATTACTAATCCTAAGAATAAAATCACTATTCATAATTTACTATTCATCAAAAATTAAGTTGATCTTATTAGACTCTAAATTTCTTACTGAACATAATTGTAGAAGACCATTTTTTAAAAATCATTACACATTTTTAATTATTTAAGGTTTACATAAACATTTTTAAAATATCCTTTCTCTAAAATTCATCAAAAATATGCATACTATATTTATCCAGACATTTGAAAATTCATAAACTTCATCATAAGAAGAAATCAAAATTTTTATTTAAAAAAAAGGATTACACAAGGCAGTTACGGTCTCCTTATATAGTCCCTTATCACACCAGCATAGGACCTAAGTGTAAGGTGTGCTAAGGTGAGAGAATCCAAGGGAGGTTTGGCCAACATCACACGAGTGGTAATTTCTATCAGTTTGAACTTCTCGCGAAGGCGATTCCGTTCTAGCTTCACATGATGAAGTTCGGCTTGGGTTTGGTCCAGAGCAAAGCCCAGTGGTGCTACCTCCTTCCCAAGTTCCATTAGATGGGATTTGATTGGCCCGAGACTACTGGATGAGGCCATCAAATCTTCTTTCTATATTAATTAACCAAGATCACTTGTATTTAGAGACAATAATTGAAACGTTTAGTTTCCAGCGGTCATATTGACCAATGGTCATATAACAGTCAAAACCCAACGGTCTCATTTTAATTATACTCATGTTATCAAATGAAACAGTTTTGTTGAGTATAAAAAATAAAATAACACACAAAATTAGGAAACAAGATTTATTCAAAATTTCGGGTCGTTACACCTTGCATAGAAGATAGGGATCAAAACCCATATAGTTCGAAGGGGTGGTTTGGGGATTACACATGGTTAACTACCCTTCACAAGAGGGGCAGTATTGGTTGGGTGATATGGATGTGTGGAGATTAAGCATGGTTAGATGTCTGGGTGCTGCTAGAAGCAGCGATGAAGTGGATGGCATGATTTCACCAAGATGTGGCGGCTCGGGTAAGAATCAGGATGGATGATGGAGGATTTGAATGAAGTCGGTGAAATGAAAGTGGTGAAACCAACGTGAAGATGATGGTGTTGGGATTGAACCTTAAGGATACTTCTTACATATCCTCATGGTTATCAAAGTCCACGTAGTTTGGTGGGGTGATGGGACACCTTAGAAGGTGGCTCATGAGAATAGAGCATATGGATCGGGACCCGAACGAAGTGGAACCATGGGTTAAGGTGTGATCTTCCCAAAACACAAGGGCTCAAGGGAGAAACCAAAATGGGACATGAGTGATGGGATTGAACCTCATGGAGGCTTCCTTCGTATCCTTGTAGCGGAGAATCAAAGTCCACGTAGTTCTGAAAATGAGGCATAGAATCGGGGTGTGCACAAAGGACAGCGACCCGGAGACATGTTGGGACTTACACATGGTTAGCATCCCAAATGGATTGATCAAAACACCTCAGGGAGGCGGATCTGGGTGATGTGTCCCAAAAAGGTAAGATGACACATCAAGAGGGTACATCCCTAGAAGGGAACACTAGAGTTTATTGTTGGTTGGTATTGAATCTGAAAGAGGCTTCCTACATACCTGAAAGGGATCAAAATCCACATAGTTCAGAGATACAGTTTAACGTCATGTGGGAAGAATAGTGAACTGACGTGAATGACCGAGACAGATGGGTGATGGTCTTGATCTTCAGAGAGGCTTCCTACGTACCATGTGTAGAAGACAGGGATCAAAGTCCACATAGTTCGATAAAGAGGGGCATGGGGCTTACACATGGTTAGCGACCCAAAGTCAGGTCGGGGCTTACCTGTGGTTAGCATCCCAATGAGGATGTCATTGTTGATGCTACACTCTAAGCTCACGTGAATCATACTCGGTGTGAGAAAGAATGAGAAACAACAAAGAAAATAGACATGTTGCAGAAGGCATATGCACGAGGAATGGTGAATGGGGCTTACGCATGGAAGCTGCTCGGATGCCACTAAAGAGTGGCAATGACAGATGGGGTTTACGTGTGGAAGCTACCCGAGTGTCACTAAGGAGCAGCAATGGTGGATGGGGCATATGCGTGGAAGCTGTCTGGATGCCGCTAAGGAGCGGCAATGATGGATGGGGATTACGCGTGGAAGCTGCATGTGATATCCTCCACATTCTAGATCATGAGGGCATCCCATGTTCATTACAAGGGGTAAGGATTTAGTTTAACATCATGTGAATGGACGAGTTGTGTGGGGCTTATGCAATGAGTTGTTCGGGTGCTGCTACGGAGCGGTAATGATGGATGGGGCTTACACATGGAAGTTGCCCGTGATATCCTCCTCATGTCAGGTCATGAGGGCATCTCATGTTCATTGCAAGGGGTAAGGATTTAGTTAACGTCATGTGAATGGAAGAGTTGTGCAGGGCTTATGCAATGAGTTGTCTGTGATGTCTTCCTCATGTCAGGCCATGAGGGCATCTCGACTTGAAGATGGGTTGGGGGGTATGGTCGGGACTTACACGTGATGAGGAGGCCCAAAGTGTTGTTTTTTATTCGTCTTGTGATAAGGCATCTTATGCTTGATGCATAAGGCATCATATTCTTGGCTGATAGGGTATGCTACAGTTTAAAGTTATGTAGTGTGGACTGTTGGCATCTCATGCTTAGCGCATGAGGCATCTCTTATTTAGAACAAGAGGCATCATGTGTTTGTCATATAGGGTGTACTACAGTTTAAAGTCGTGAAGTGAGAACTATTAGGCATAAGGCACCTAGCAATGGATGGTGTGAGACTTACGCAATAGCATCCCTTTCTGGTTCAACCCGGCATAGAAGCCAGGTGATGGGGGTTTGAGGAGTTGCATGAGGAATTTCTCGACTCAAGGCACTCAGGGGATCCAAGATGAGGATCTCAACTCACGACATTGGAAAGGGACCAAGAGAAATATGTCGACTCAAGGTGGTTCAAGGAGTTTGGAGAAGTATCTCAAATCATGATATTCCATAGGTGCAAGTGGAGGTGCGCATAAGGGTGCAAGGTAAAATAGGCGACTCTACCCAAAAAGTTCGCGGTGCGACTCTCCATTTTTCATGGGGGTCAGTGACGATGGCGAAGGGATTGGGCTGGAGGGTCGGGATCAGAAGTCGACAATGATCCCAAGCGGGAGTGGGGGGGCGCAGCCCCCGCGGTACGGACTAGTGGGCATAGGCCTGTATACTACTACGCGTAAGATGAGCTACGCGCGGGATAGGTTGCGCGCAAGATCGGGCACAATGGCACTGTTGCGCATAAGATTGGGGTCGTGTGGCACTGTTGCGCGCAAGATTGATGTTTTGGGGGCAAGATTGAAAGTTTTGTGCGTAAGATTGAAATCCTGCACGCACGAAGAGATCTTGCTCGTACGTGGCTTAGGCAGAAAAGAGGTTGCGCAAGGATCAATCCATTGTGGGCCCACGTGATGGCGGACCCATATGGGACCAATCGTGCAAGATCTCACATGGAGGGTTTCATTCTTCCACGCAGGTGTAGAAGAGGTGGTCTTATGGTCAGCAAAGCGGCGGCCGACCTTCAGAGACTTACCTTGAGGGGGTGGGGGTGCACTTGTATTTATAGGCAAAACCTTGAGTGGGGGTGCGTAAGATTCTGAGTGCCGAAGAGATCTTTCGTGCGACCTGCGGCAGGTGCGCGCCCAAAGGGGTGTTTGACGTCACATTGGGCGCATAAGAGTCTTGCACACGGATGCCAATCTTGCACGCACATCTCAAAACATGTGCTCACCTTCCTTAGCCATTTTCCCTGGACTTTGTGGAACATTCCCGACATACGTCGCATTGGATGCGTTAGAATAATGTATGCGGGTGTCAATCTTGCACACGCATCTCGAAACTTGTGTGCACCTTAGCCATTTTTTGGGTGGCTCGGGTGGAAGATGACATCACATTGGGCACATAAAAGGTTTGTGCGACGGGTTGCGCACATGATTTTGTTGTTGCCCACAAGATTTCATTCTTGCGCGCAAAACACCAAATCTTGTGTGCAAAACTTCCATTCTTGCGTGCAAAACCATTCTTTCCCCAAGATCGCCTTAGTTGACAATTTTCAGCAGCTTGACTTCAAATGACCATAACTTCTAATCCATAACTCTGTTCGGACTCTACGACTAGTCAAATCGAAACCTTCGAAACAAGCTACGCTATGAGATCATGTCTGAAAGCATTCGGTGAATCTTGTGGACACGTTTTATGGCACCAACAGTGTGTGTGTGCACGCGCGTATATTGTATATATGTATTTATTTATTTATAAACAAACACAAAGAACATATTTTATAAATGTATTTAAAACTGATCTTATAAATATATATTAATATACGAATAAATATATAAATATATAAATATAACTATATATGTATTTATATATAAATATTAATATAATATATGAATATATATATATATTCACATATATATATATGTATGTGAATAAATATAACTATATATATATATCATTAAATGAAGAACTTAATAAGATGGGTAAGTGATAAAAGTCTAGGCGCGCAGGGGGAGAGGTCTCGAATTCAAAACTAAGCAGAGGCAGGGGTGCGCGCGGGTGGGGTGGGAGGCGCTAGCACTGCTAAAGGGTGGGGGTGTGGGGCTGGGGCGCATAGGCGCTGTTGAAAGGGGGTAAAACCTTTTGATTTGCGGATTTTTTTTAAAAAAAAAATTAACTTTTATCATCCCTTTTTTTAGCGCTGATAAAAGGGTCTTTTATTAGTATTTTTTTAGCGCTCATAAAAAAGACTCCTTTTTAATAGTGTATCGATTATCAGTACTTGTTTAGCACTGATAAAGGTTTATTTTAGTTATAAAACCATGTTTTGTGATTGTGTGATCTTCATTCAATATGTTTTCAACATTCTCTCCATTCTAATAAATACGGGTCACATGCTTCTTGGAAATCCAAACTCTTCCACGGAATTTAAATGATATCATAAATGGTAAAGTTAATTCAATAAATATTTTAAACCAATACATGTTCAAAAATGAAAATTTGAGCTTCTTGTTAGAATTAACACAATTAATTCAATATCAAATAAATTGCATGGGATGGGATCATTGGTGCGTTAAAGTTACTTAGCTAAATATTCAATACATGCACTTATCAAAACATGAGATCTGTACTCAATAAAGTAAAAAAAAAAAAAAAAATCTATCAACGCTTCATATACAAAATCTCAAACTGAATTTTCATGATTAAAATTGGGGATGATGACAATAATCATTAATTGGATACTAGACACTATATGATCGGTCTAAAAAAAACTATGATAATGATTAATCAGTATTTTATAGGGCTACAATAGTGAATTTAAATCATCACATAAAGTTCAGGTATTAATATTGTAATATCTTACCACAAAATCCAGTTAAATTAATTATTTTTAATTTATTAACTATATATTTTTAAATGTCAGTAAAATCATAAAATATATTCATTTATTATGACTTCATTTCATATATAAGTTCTACAAATTAATTGAACTCAATATTATCAATTCATAACTTAATATTTTTTAGAAAAAATAAAATTTATTTATTTATTTATTTTGAGATCATAAATTTTGGATTTAAGGATTAACTTGAAATATTTGAAATTAGAAATGGGTATTTAATTCAAAATATAATAGGATAGGACATAGATAATGGGTTTAAAAAATAAACACTGATTTTTGGATCCAATCATTCTGTCACATTTACAGACTTGATGCTGATTATTTTTTCCAATATATATAGCAGTTCAACAACTTACCTTTTGTGGGTGGGTGGGGGGGGTGCCCTAGAAGTGAGGGGCCACCTGCCCTTTTCTCTCATGCTCCATCCAGCTGGATCCATCCATGGAATGAGTGTGAGAAGTAAAAATGGTATCTTTTTTTGGGTGGCACACAGGCATGACGTGTGGGTTGGTGATTCCCCACATCGATTAATGCAGCCAGCTGTGGCTGTTTGCCGCCTTCCCCAGCGGCCTTTGTTTCAGTGCCTGCACGCGTTGGATCTCTTAATACAGTAGCAATTTGGGCAATTTTTTGGGATCGGGTTGTTTTCATATTTATTTTAATTTTATTGGTTTAGTTTTTTAGTTTTTTTTTATGTGGGGCAAAATCGTCACGCTCATCTCAGATCATCAATTCATTTAACACCCTTGCGGTATTTTTTTTAGTTCGTTATATATATATATATAACAAAATAAAAAATATTATTTAAAATATTGCTTCTTTTTAAATTTTTTTTTTTTTTTGCTTTGTTTATATATATATATATAACCAAATTTTAAACAGTTTCAAATACTGACTTTTATTTAGTCGGAATTACCAAAACCTCACCGATGACACATTTTTATGGAGGAGGAGACCTTTACATCCCTTAAGAATTCTCATGTGGGATGAATACACTTTTCATCAATCTAATAATAATATATTAAAAATAATAATAATACATAAATAATAACATATTATTAAAAATGCAACTAATAAAAATAGATTACCATTAATATAAATAATAAATAAAATTACAAATAAAAAAGTAATAATATATTTAATATAATTAATATAATTAAAAAACAATATGACAAATAATAATTAATAATTAATAATATTATTGTTAATTGATAATACTTTTTTTTAAAGGTAGGGTCAAAGGCAGATTAAACAGTAAAAAAATAGGGAAAACGAGAGATGGGGTCAGACATAGCAATACTGCCCTTATCGATAAAACAGTCAAAGTCCTAACTTTTTTCTAATCTCACCCTCAGTCATACATTACTCATCGCGCGTAACATTCGAATTAGTTCATCTACGCCCACATACGTCCTCAACCTTTGGGATGCCTCATGACCAACCACTACTACAAATACTGTCATTAGCGACCGCCAAAAGTGGTTGCTAATGGTTATTAGAGACCGCCTTCCGGCCGCCTATGGCGGACGTAGTTGGCCCGACGCTGAAGGCCGTTAGCGACTGCCATAGACCCCATCCAGAGTATCAACAACGACTGCTTGGCGGTCGCTGATGATCCAACAAAACAGATTAGGGAGCGACCGCCATAGGCGGCCGCTGATTTGGAATTTTATTTTTTTTAAAAAAATACAGATTGATTGCTCAAAACCAAGAAAAACCAAAAAAACAACTCCAAACAGCAGAAACAACACATCCTCAAAAACAAGAAATGAAAAACATACATCCTCACAAATCCTCCAACGATCCAAACACCTCCAAATCCATTCCAATCTTCTATCCCAATAAACCTACAATAAGATACAAAAGAAACAACTAAACAAAGCAAACACAAATTGATCATATTTTTTCGGTTAATATATATATATATATAGAGAGAGAGAGAATAATCAAAACAATTTATATATTGTTACCAACAGAAATCACCATAGATACCAAAATTGTAACGTCTCAGGCCCGGCCAGCCACCCGAACAGTACCGAACGAGTCGGGTGTTACTACCTTAGGCGCACCTCCCCGAACGCCAAAGGCTGCCGACTACCAGCGAGGGTCTGTTAGGTATAGTGGGGAGACTATACCCTCTCGGAGGATCTTAGTAAGGGTACTGGTCCAAGTATAACAGTAAAGATGCAGAGGAAAGAAAGACTCAGCAGACTCGAACCAAACCCGCAGAGCAGAAGCATAATCAATATAGATAAACAGCGGAAGCAGTAAATGAAACAACAGCAGCGGAAACAAACACAACAGCATGCTAAGAACATGTAACTACAACTGAACAGTACAACATGCATCCAAAGCAAATAATACACAACTAAATATAAAAAGGGCGCCAATGGCTAACCAACAGTAGCTACAATAAGCATGTCAATACAGAAAGTAAACAAAATAAAGCAACCCAGCTAGGCATGACCTCAAGGTCGATACCATCTCCATGCAATAACTAACGCTGCCCAGCTCCTGAAGCTGACATCTTTCCTACACGTAAATCCATAAAGTCTACATGCGTCCCGAAGGGCCCGTGTAGGGTGTGAGACAAATCTCAGTAGGATACCACCCGACGGTGCGTACCAAATATATGTGTTTAAGCAGTCATGCATTTACAAGGAAAGCAGTAAACAGTACAGTGCACAAGTAAACACAAACTCCACTGGTGCTCAACAGCCACCAAGGAGCGTCACCTGCTTCGGCCAACGCCGGAATCTCTGTCGTGTAACCCGGCACCACGTGCCACCTGACACCTCGTGTCTCAACTACCGACGTCCCGAAGGCATGCCCAAAATAGTAACCCGGCACCATGTGCCTCCTGACACTTCGTGTCTCAAGTACCGACGTCCCGAAGGCACGCCCAAAATAGTAACCCCGCACCATGTGCCTCCTGACACTTCGTGTCTCAAGTACCGACGTCCCGAAGGCACGCCCAAAATAGTAACCTGGCACCATTTGCCTCCTGACACCTCGTGTCTCAAGCACCGACGTCCCGAAGGCACGCCCAAAATAGTAACCCGACACCATGTGCCTCCTGACACCTCGTGTCTTAAGTACCGACGTCCCGACGGCACGCCCAAAATAGTAACCCGACACCATGTGCCTCCTGACACCTCGTGTCTCAAGTACCGACGTCCCGAAGGTACGCCCATTTCCTGAAGGCTTCTCACCTCCCACGTGACTTTCTATGGCAAGCACCCCCAACCAAAATACCTAACTGCAACTACGGGGGCCTCTACCCAAATGAGTGGTCAAAACCACCTCATCACGAAGTATCTCTGTGTGCACACTACTCAAAGTCCCGGTGAGCGGTAATCACCCAAAATAGTCATAAGCCACCAAAACATCTGACACATCGTGTCCCTGCGACCATGTCGCTCAAGTCCGATGGCCTCGCCATCCAAGTAACCCGGGCCATGCCCAACCTGACAGTCACACTGTCTTAATCCGACGTCCATGACGCCCAATCCCGTGGTCAAAACCACCCAAAGTAACCCGGGCAAAGCCCTAACCTGTGATTAGCATCACTCAAGCGTAACCGGACCAAGCCCAACACAACCCAACAGCAGATGCAATTCAGCAATTGCATATATAACATATGTAAACATAAAACATAACCAGACAAAACAAACTAAACAGTTGAATTGCACCCTACCAGGTGCTGTCCCATACCAGCACTGAGGTCTTAAATGCCTCTAACAATTTATAACAGGCTTTAACAAATTAAACTAAACAGTTTATAACAATCACATTTCAATTAAAACCATTTTGGCGTTCCCCGGCCAAAATGCCCCGATGAGCAACGACCCCTCACCCGGCCCTGCTCACGCAAACTGGTAACCGGGCATACCCAAAAGCATCCCAGAGGTCCCATAAGCATTACAGTACGAAAAAGCTGATAAAACGGGTCCCGCTCAAAATACCCGAAAACACGCCAAAGGCCGCGTTACCCAAACAACCACGAAAACACAAAACGAAGTATGCACCACCTACCTGAGACTCGCACGATGCTACTCCTCCGATAACATCCGCCAATTCGGTCTAAAACGCGGTAAATCTACAAAAGATTCAAAACCGCTCAAAGGGCTATAACTCGTTCTAGAACGAAAATCAGACAAAACGACCAAAGAGGAATCAAGGCCTTACCAAGGGGGTTCCAACGCATCCAACCGAGATCGGATCGGAGTTCGGACGAAGAACCGGGAAGCAAATGAAGATCCGACCGACTTGGTTCGCTAAACCCGGCCAAAATATTGAGGTTCTGCCTCAATACGAGGCTACTGCCCGTTTTGAGCAAAAAAAAGAAAGTACACGGCGTGTACTTTGGGACTACACGCCGTGTATGGTTCATTTAACTGTTCATAAGACGGAAAGGTCCCGCCGACTTACTTTCCGTACTTGCCAACATGAGTACACGGCGTGTACCTCTGGGTACACGGCGTGTACCGGGTTCCTCTTCTCTTCCTCGCCGACATGCACACACGCCATGTATATCCCTCATACACGGCTAGACTACACGACATGTCCAAAGGGAACACGACATGTCCCTGGTTCTTACCCGGCCAACGACCTACACGCCATGTATGGCCTCACACGGTCGGGGGTCTATATGGCGTGTTCAAAACTACACATCGTGTAGTAAGAAACTACTACACGGTCATCACACGACATGTACTCGGTGAGCACACAGCCGGTCACTCGCCTACACACACACGGCGTGTACTTAAAGCACACGGCGTGTAGTCTGGAAATTTTCAGAAACTTCCCATTAAATCCAGTTTCCTCAGAAATCTGTCAAAAAAATTCAAACTGGGTCGGGATTTTGACCCGTTCTGAAAACTCGGGTTCTTACAAACTCCCCACCTTAACGTAGCTCGTCCCCGAGCTACCAAACAAAACCTGGAGACAGCACCGAACACGCCCATCCCAGTTAAACAACCTGGACTACCCCAGTCCCAAGGTTCTGGCTAAATTCCTCAAGGGGCTCCCCAGCTTAGGAATTGTCTACTCGGTCTCAACCAACAAAATTTAAAGCAAACAGGGTTTACTAACCTGTTTTCCGGATGCATAGTCCTCCCGTGACGCATCGTCACCCCTGCACCTCGTTGGTGCTTCTGTGTCGCTTCCGACACCCAACGTAACCCGCACCGCATCGGTGTCCGCCTCTGCGAGGTCCTGGTGCCTAGCACCTCAAATAACCCGCATCCACGATGCCCCGATGCCCACGACACCTCAAGTAACCCGCATCCACGATGCCTCGATGCCCACGACACCTCAAGTAACCCGCATCCACGATGCCCCGATGCCCACGACACCTCAAGTAACCCGCATCCGTGATGCCTCGATGCCCACGACACCTCATACATACATATATATCACGCACCCGATATGGTGCCAACCCACTGACTAGCATCTAGTTAGTCCACAAAGATCCTGTGCACCTCGTGCACTCAAAACAGACATACCTCTACAGGTCATGCCAAAAAGGAAACATGGAGATCACGGCCACACCGCGGTGTACCTCTAATAGTCACCGGCTCACCGGCCTGCTCAGCCTCTGGAAGCTCCACGGCGTGCACCTGCCCTGAAACACGGCTGCCTGTCGCCTAAACTCCCGATGCTGCTCTAGTCACTGGCCACTGACCCCTCAGTTGGGTCCCACCGTCTCTGTCACGACCTCCGCGCACAGCTGAACCTCGACTACCCTCTCCGGGTACCAAACCTGAACCAACTCCAGACGCTACAGTCTGTCCCGGCCCCTGCCTGCCGGCTATCTGAGAAGGCTGCCTGCAAAACCTCTTCAAATGCCCGTCCTGTCCACATGCCCGGCACTCCTTCGGAGGCCTATCGCATTGTGCCCGAACATGTCCAGGCTGTCCACACTGGAAGCAAATCACCGAAGAACTCCCACGTGGTGGTCTAGCTGAATCCCCGGCCTGACTGCCCTGCTGGAACTCATCCTGTCCACGCTTCCTACTGTCTGAACCATTACCCGAAGCTGTCGTCCTGCCCAAGTGAGATTTCTCCCTTTCATTGCCCTCGACTATGAGTTCCTGATTCACCGCTTTGGAGAAAGAACCCAGCCGGAAGATATTCACCTGGATCCGAATGGCATGTCGTAAGCCATCCTCGAAGCGCCTCACCCTAGCTGCGTCGTCGCTCACCATACCCGGTGAAAAACGGGACAACTCTGTGAAGGTAGCTGCGTAGTCCATAAATGACATATCTCCCTGCTGAAGACTCAAGAACTCCCGAGCTCTCTCTGCCCTCAACGTCTCTGGGTAGAAGTGCTCAAAGAACCTGCCCTCGAAGTCCTTCCAAGCCAGTCCCTCGTGCCTACGAGCCTGTACCTGTACATCCCACCAACGCTTCACCGGTCCTCTAAGCATGTACGTCGCCAGCTTGACCCTCCGCTCTGGAGGCATTTCAAGCTGCTCGAAAATCATCTGCATGCTCTCTATCCAGTTCTCAGCCGCCTGCGGACCACCCTCACCCTGAAAAAGCGGCGGGTGCTGCGACTGGAACTCCCGCATCAGATACGCCATAGAAGGCTCTGTAACCTGCGCGCCTCTGTCAATCCCCTGCAAGACACGTACCAGGCTAGCTCGGAGCTGCTCGTCAAGCCACGACCCGAACGATGCCAAACCCGGCAGCTGTCCTGCCTGCACTGGATCCCGAACCTGTTCCTGTCCCTGAGCCTATACCTGCGGCTCGTGTTCAGCCTGTACCGAAGTCTGACCCTGGTCCTATAGCACTGTATCATCTCCTGCCTGACGCTCCATCGAGCCGTGAAGGAGTAACCCGCTGAATACCATAAATGGTCAGACAACCCATATATATAACAATATATTCTACACAGATAATGAAAGCAGTAAAAGACAGTGCATAACAACTACCCTTACTCCCCCTCACCGCAACCCATGCCTCACGGCATCCCGGACTCACAGCCTCCTTACCTGCCCTCAACAGAGCCAAGTATCACAAGTACCTCGGGCCATGCCCATCCCGACAACTCACGTTGCCTCAAACCGACGACCGAGTCGCCCAATCCCGACAGTTACACTGCCTCACCCATAGTACCTGCCTGCTCTCATAAGAGACAGACCCAATTATCCTGCAGCATGCAATTCTACAAAATATAAAGCATGACATACACATTTTCACAACTAGCAGTTCTATCAAGAATTTCACCAACTCACATTTTAAAGCTTATAAATCATGGAATTTGATATTTCATTCACATGGCATTATCACTTCACAAAGCATACGTGCAATTATGAAATTGAAATACCCTAAAATGTGCATATCAAAAGCCAAGAAACCAGCCTTGCCATACCGGGCCAAGGTCTAATTCTCCCTTACCATTTTGGGTCAAGGGTCACATATCAAAATCACAAACATCACACATCAAGTGAGCCACTGAGGTGGAAATCATATAAACTGTAATCTGAGAAAAAGCAAACAGAAATTCCCACCCATGACAACTAGGTCCATCCCTCGTACCTGGGGCTGCAGGCACCCAAGCACAAGCTAGAAACCCAGTCCCTGTAACAAACTATCTCCAGTCTACCATATCCCAAATAGTAAAACCAGCAGAAAGAAACGATAAGCCTCAAACTCATTAGTAGCCAGAAAAACGCTGCTACTAAATCCCTGTCATGAACTCCTTTGATACCACTTTGTAACGTCCCAGGCCTGGCCAACCACCCGAACAGTGCCGAACGGGTCGGGTGTTACTACCTTAGGCGCACCTCCCCGAACGTCAAAGGCTGCCGACTAGCAGTGAGAGTTTGTTAGGTATAGTGGGGAGGCTATACCCTCTTGGAGGATCTTAATAAGGGTACTGGTCCAAGTATAACAATAAATATGCAGAGGAAAGAAAGACTCAGTAGACTCGAACCAGACCCGCAGAGCGGAAGCATAATCAATACAGATAAACAACGGAAGCAGTAAGTGAAACAACAACAGTGGAAATAAACACAACAACATGCTAAGAACATGTAACTACAACTGAACAATACAACATGCATCCAAAGCAGGTAATACACAACTAAATATAAAAAGGGAGCCAATGGCTAACCAACAGTAGCTACAATAAGCATGCCAATACAGAAAGTAAACAAAACAAAGCAACCCATCTAGGCATGACCTCAAGGTCGATACCATCTTCATGCAATAACTAACGCAGCCCAGCTCCTGAAGCTGACATCTTTTCTGCACGTAAATCCATAAAGTCTACACGCGTCCCGAAGGGCTTGTGTAGGGTGTGAGACAAATCTCAATAGGATACCACCCAGCGGTGCGTACCAAATATATGTGTTTAAGCAGTCATGCATTTACAAGGAAAGCAGTAAACAGTATAGTGCACAAGTAAACACAAACTCCACTGGTGCTCAACAACCACCAAGGAGTGTCACCTGCTTCAGCCAACGCTGGAATCTCTGTCATGTAACCCGGCACCACGTGCCACCTGACATCTCGTGTCTCAAGTACCAACGTCCCGAAGGCATGCCCAAAATAGTAACCCGACACCATGTGCCTCCTGACACCTCGTGTCTCAAGTATCGACGTCCCGAAGGCACGCCCAAAATAGTAACCCGGCACCATGTGCCTCCTGACACCTCGTGTTCAAGTACCAACGTCCCGAAGGCACACCCAAAATAGTAACCCAGCACCTTGTGCCTCCTGACACCTCGTGTCTCAAGTACCGACGTCCCGAAGGCATGCCCATTTCCGGAAGGCTCCTCACCTCCCACGTGGCTTTCTATGGCAAGAACCCCCAACCAAAATACCTAACCGCAACTACGGGGGCCTCTACCCAAACGAGTGGTTAAAACCACCTCATCACGGAGTATCTCTGTGTGCACACTACTCAAAGTCCCGGTGAATGGTAATCACCCAAAATAGTCCGAAGCCACCAAAAACATCTGACACCTCGTGTCCCTGCGACCATGTCGCTCAAGTCTGATGGCCTCGCCATCCAAGTAACCCGGGCCATGCCCAACCTGATAGTCACACTGCCTCAATCCGACGTCCATGACGCCCAATCTCGTGGTCAAAACCACCCAAAGTAACCCGGGCAAAGCCCCAACCTGTGATTAGCATCACTCAAGCGTAACCGGGCCAAGCCCAACACAACCCAAAGGGTCCAACAGATGCAATTCAGCAATTGCATATATAACATATGTAAACAGAAAACATAACCAGGCAAAACAAACTAAACAGTTGAATTGCACCCTACCAGGTGCTGTCCCATACCAGCACTGAGGTCTTAAATGCCTCTAACAATTTATAACAGGCTTTAAAAAATTAAACTAAATAGTTTATAACAATCATATTTCAATTAAAACCATTTTGGCGTTCCCCGGCAAAAATGCCCTGATGAGCAACGACCCCTCACCCGGCCCTACTCACGCAAACTGGTAACCGGGCATACCCAAAATCATCCCAGAGGTCCCATAAGCATTACAGTACGAAAAAGCAGATAAAACGGGTCCTGCTCAAAATACCTGAAAACACGCCAAAGGCCGCGTTACCCAAACAACCATGAAAACACAAAATAAAGTATGCACCACCTACCTGAGACTCGCACGATGCTACTCCTCCGGTAACACCCACCAATTCGGTCTAAAATGCGGTAAATCTACAAAAGATTCAAAACCGCTCAAAGGGATATAACTCGTTCTAGAATGAAAATCAGACAAAATGACCAAAGAGGAATCAAGGCCTTACCAAGGGGGTTCCAATGCATCCAACCGAGATCGGATCGGAGTTTGGACGAAGAACCGGGAATCAAATGAAGATCCGACCGACTTGGTTCGCTAAACCCGGCCAAAATATTGAGGTTCTGCCTCAATACAAGGCTACTGCCCGTTTTGAGAAAAAAAAGAAAGTACACGGTGTGTACTTTGGGACTACACGCTGTGTATGGTTCATTTAACTGTTCATAAGACGGAAAGGTCCCGCCGACTTACTTTCTGTACTTGCCGACATGAGTACACGGCGTGTACCTCTGGGAACACGGCGTGTACCGGGTTCCTCTTCTCTTCCTTACCGACATACACACACGCCATGTATATCCCTCATACATGGTTAGACTACACGGTGTGTCCAAAGGGAACACGGCATGTCCCTGGTTCTTACCTGGCCAACGGCCTACACGCCATGTATGGCCTCACACGGTCGGGGGTCTATACGGCCTGTTCAAAACTACACGTCGTGTAGTAAGAAACTAATACACGGTCATCACACGGCATGTACTCGGTGAGCACACAGCCGGTCACTCGCCTACACATACACGGTGTGTACTTAAAGCACACGACATGTAGTCTGGAAATTTCTAGAAACTTCCCATTAAATCCAGTTTCCTCAGAAACCTGTCAAAAAAATTCAAACGGGGTCGGGATTTTGACCCGTTCAGAAAACTCGGGTTCTTACAAACTCCCCACCTTAACGTAGCTCATCCCCGAGCTACCAAACAAAACCTAGAGATGGCACCGAACACGCCCATCCCAGTTAAACAACTTGGACTACCCCGGTCCCAAGGTTCTAGCTAAATTCCTCAAGGGGCTCCCCACCTTAGGAATTGCCTACTCGGTCTCAACCAACAAAATTTAAAGCAAACAGGGTTAACTAACCTGTTTTCCGGATGCATAGTCCTCCCGTGATGCATCGTCACCCCTGCACCTCGTTGGTGCTTCTGTGTCGCTTTCGACACCCAACGTAACCCGCACATCATTGGTGTCCGCCTCTGCGAGGTACTGGTGCCTAGCACCTCAAGTAACCCACATCCACGATGCCCCGATGCCCACGACACCTCAAGTAACCCACATCCACGATGCCCCGATGCCCACAACACCTCAAGTAACCCGCATCCACGATGCCCCGATGCCCACGACACCTCAAGTAACCTGCATCCATGATGCCCCGATGCCCACAACACCTCATACATACATACATAGATATATATATATATATATATATATCACACACCCGATATGGTGCCAACCCACTGACTAGCATCTAGTCAGTCCACAAAGATCCTGTGCACCTCGTGCACTCAAAACAGACATACCTCTATAGGTCATGCCAAAAAGGAAACATGGAGATCACGGCCACACCGCGGTGTACCTCTAATAGTCACCGGCTCACCGGCCTGCTCAGCCTCTGGCAGCTCCACGGCATGCACCTGCCCTGAAACACGGCTGCCTGTCGCCTGACCTCCCGATGCTGCTCTAGTCACTGGCCACTGACCCCTCAGCTGGGTCCCACCATCTCTGTCACGACCTCCGCGCACAGCTGAACCTCGACTACCCTCTCCGGGTACCGAACCTGAACCAACTCCAGACGCTACAGTCTGTCCCGGCCCCTGCCTGCCGGCTATCTGAGAAGGCTGCCTGCAAAAACTCTCCAAATGCCCGTCCTGTCCACATGCCCGGCACTCCTTCGGAGGCCTATCGCATTGTGCCCGAACATGTCCCGGCTGTCCACACTGGAAGCAAATCACCGAAGAACTCCCACGTGGTGGTCTAGCTGAATCCCCGGCCTGACTGCCCTGCTGGAACTCATCCCATCCACGCTTCCTGCTGTCTGAACCATTACCCGAAGCTGCCGTCCTGCCCAAGCGAGATTTCTCCCTTTCATTACCCTCGGCTATGAGTGCCTGATTCAACGATTTGGAGAAAGAACCCAGCCGAAAGATATTCACCTGGATCCGAATGGCATGTCGTAAGCTATCCTCGAAGCGCCTCACCCTAGCTGCATCGTCGCTCACCATACCCGGTGCAAAACAGGACAACTCTGTGAAGGTATATGCATAGTCCATAAAGGACATATCTCCCTGCTGAAGACTCAAGAACTCCCGAGCTCTCTCTGCCCTCAACGTCTCTGGGTAGAAGTGCTCAAAGAACCTGCCCTCGAAGTCCTTCCAAGCCAGCCCCTCGTGCCTACGAGCCTGTACCTGTACATCCCACCAATGCTTTGCCGACCCTCTAAGCATGTACGTCGCAAGCTTGACCCTCCGCCCTAGAGGCGTTTCGAGCTGCTCGAAACTCATCTACATGCTCTCTATCCAGTTCTCAGTCGCCTGCGGACCACCCTCACCCTGAAAAAGCGGCGGGTGCTATGACTGGAACTCCCCCATCAGATACGCCATAGAAGGCTCTGTACCCTGTGCGCCTCTGTCAATACCCTACAAGACACGTACCAGGCTAGCTCGGAGCTTCTCGTCAAGCCACGACCCGAACGATGCCAAACCCGACTGCTGTCCTGCCTGCACTGGATCCTGAACCTGTTCCTGTCCCTGAGCCTATACCTGCGGCTCGTGCTCAGCCCGTACCGAAGTCTAACCCTGGTCCTGCAGCACTGTATCATCTCCTGCCTGACGCTCCATCGAGCCGTGAAGGAGTAACCCGCTGAATACCATAAATGGTCAGACAACCCATATATATATAACAATATATTATACATAGATAATGAAAACAGTATAAGGCAGTGCATAACAACTACCCTTACTCCCCCTCACCGCAACCCATGCCTCACGACATCCTGGCCTCACGAACTCCTTACCCGCCCTCAACAGATCCAAGTATCACAAGTACCTCGGGCCATGCCCATCCCGACAACTCACGTTGCCTCAAACCGACGACCGAGTCACCCAATCCTGATAGTTACACTGCCTCACCCATAGTACCTGCCTGCTCTCATAAGAGTCAGACCAAATTATCCTGCAGCATGCAATTTTACAAAATATAAAGCATGACATACACATTTGCACAACTAGCAGTTCTATCAGGAATTTCACCAACTCACATTTTAAAGATTATAAAGCATGACATTTGATATTTCATTCACATGGCATTATCACTTCACAAAGCATACGTGCAATTATGAAATTGAAATACCCTAAAATGTGCCTATCAAAAGCCAAGAAACCAGCCTTGCCATACCGGGCCAAGGTCTAATTCTCCCTTACCATTTCGGGTCAAGGGTCACATATCAAAATCAGGAACATCACACATCAAGTGAGCCACTAAGGTGGAAATCATATAAACTGTAATCTGAGAAAAAGCAAACAGCAATTCCCACCCATGGAAAATAGGTCCATCCCTCGTACCTGGGGCTGTAGGAACCCAAGCACAAGCTAGAAACCCAGTCCCTGTAACAAACTATCTCCAGTCTACCATATCCCAAATAGTAAAACCAGCAGAAAGAAACGAGAAGCCTCAAACTCATTAGTAGCCAGAAAAACGATGCTACTAAATCCCTGTCACGAACTCCTTTGATACCACTTTGTAACGTCCCAGGCCCGGCCAGCCACTCGAACAGTGCCGAACAGGTCGGGTGTTACTACCTTAGGCGCACCTCCCCGAACACGAAAGGCTGCCAACTAACAGTGAGAGTTTGTTAGGTATAGTGGGGAGGCTATACCCTCTCGGAGGATCTTAATAAGGGTACTGGTCCAAGTATAACAGTAAAGATGCAGAGGAAAGAAAGACTCAGCAGACTCGAACCAGACCCACAGAGCGGAAGCATAATCAATATTGATAAACAACGGAAGCAGTAAATGAAACAACAGCAGTGGAAATAAACACAACAACATGCTAAGAACATGTAACTACAACTGAACAATACAACATGCATCCAAAGCAGGTAATATACAACTAAATATAAAAAGGGCGCCAATGGCTAACCAACAGTAGCTACAATAAGCATGCCAATACAGAAAGTAAACAAAACAAAGCAACCCAGCTAGGCATGACCTCAAGGTCGATACCATCTTCATGCAATAACTAACGTAGCCCAGCTCCTGAAGCTGACCTCTTTTCTGCATGTAAATCCATAAAGTCTACACGCGTCCCGAAGGGCTTGTGTAGGGTGTGAGACAAATCTCAGTAGGATACCACCCAGCGGTGCGTACCAAATATATGTGTTTAAGCAGTCATGCGTTTACAAGGAAAACAGTAAACAATATAGTGCACAAGTAAACACAAACTCCACTGGTGCTCAACAGCCACCAAGGAGTGTCACCTGCTTCGGCCAATGCCGGAATCTCTGTCGTGTAACCCGAAACCACGTGCCACCTGACACCTCGTGTCTCAAGTACCGACGTCCCGAAGGCACGCAGAAAATAGTAACCCGGCACCATGTGCCTCCTGACACCTCGTGTCTCAAGTACCGACTTCCTGAAGGCACGCCCAAAATAGTAACCTGGCACTATGTGCCTCCTGACACCTCGTGTCTCAAGTACCGACGTCCTGAAGGCACACCCAAAATAGTAACCCAGCACCATGTGCCTCCTGACACCTCGTGTCTCAAGTACCGACGTCCTGAAGGCACGCCCATTTCCTGAAGGCTCCTCACCTCCCACGTGGCTTTCTATGGCAAGAACCCCCAACCAAAATACCTAACCGCAACTACGGGGTCCTCTACCCAAACGAGTGGTCAAAACCACCTCATCACGGAGTATCTCTATGTTCACACTACTCAAAGTCCCGGTGAGCGGTAATCACCCAAAATAGTCCTAAGCCACCAAAACATCTGACACCTCGTGTCCCTGCGACCATGTCGCTCAAGTCTGATGGCCTCACCATCCAAGTAACCCGGGCAATGCCCAACCTGACAGTCACACTACCTCAATCCGACGTCCATGACGCCCAATCCCATGGTCAAAACCACCCAAAGTAACACGGGCAAAGCCCCAACCTGTGATTAGCATCACTCAAGCGTAACCGGGCCAAGCCCAACACAACCCAAAGGGTCCAACAGATGCAATTCAGTAATTGCATATATAACATATGTAAACGGAAAACATAACCAGGAAAAACAAACTAAATAGTTGAATTTCACCCTACCAGGTGTTGTCCCATACCAGCACTGAGGTCTTAAATGCCTTTAACAATTTATAACAGGCTTTAACAAATTAAACTAAACAGTTTATAACAATCATATTTCAATTAAAACCATTTTGGCGTTCCCTAGCCAAAATGCCCTGATGATCAACGACCCCTCACCCGGCCCTGCTCACGCAAACTGGTAACCGGGCATACCCAAAAGCATCCCAGAGGTCCCATAAGCATTATAGTACGAAAAAGAAGATAAAACGGGTCCCGCTCAAAATACCTGAAAACGCGCCAAAGGCCGCGTTACCCAAACAACCAAGAAAACACGAAATGAAGTATGCACCACCTACCTGAGACTCGCACGATGCTACTCCTTCGGTAACACCCGCCAATTCGGTCTAAAACGCGGTAAATCTACAAAAGATTCAAAACTGCTCAAAGGGATATAACTCATTCTAGAACGAAAATCAGACAAAACTGCCAAAGAGGAATCAAGGCCTTACCGAGGGGGTTCCAACACATCCAACTGAGATCGGATCAGAGTTCAGACGAAGAACCGGGAAGCAAATGAAGATACAGCCGACTTAGTTCGCTAAACCTGGCTAAAATATTGAGGTTCTGCCTCAATACAAGGCTACTGCCCATTTTGAGAAAAAAAAGAAAGTACATGGCATGTACTTTGGGACTACACGCCGTGTATGGTTCATTTAACTTTTTATAAGACGGAAAGGTCCCACTGACTTACTTTTCGTACTTGCCGACATGAGTACATGGCGTGTACCGGGTTCCTCTTCTATTCCTCACCAACATACACACACGCCATGTATATCCCTCATACACGGCTAGACTACACGGCATGTCGAAAGGGAACACAACGTGTCCCTGGTTCTTACCCGACCAACGGCCTACACGCCATTTATGGCCTCACACGGTCGGGGGTCTACACGGCGTGTTCAAAACTACACGCCGTGTAATAAGAAACTACTACATGGTTATCACACGACATGTACTCAGTGAGCACACAGCTGGTCACTCGCCTACACATACACGGCGTGTACTTAAAGTACACGACGTGTAGTCTGAAAATTTCCAGAAACTTCCCATTAAATCGAGTTTTGTCAAAAACCTGTCAAAAAAATTCAAACAGGGTCGGGATTTTGACCCGTTCTGAAAACCTGGGTTCTTACAAAAATGAATCAAAACTAATCTGAAATATCTTTTTACAGCACTTATTAGTTAAACAATGACTATTAGAAGTAGTAAATCCAGTTTACCATATAGCGACCAATCAAAGCAATTCAGATATCTGATCCATGTACCGATACTTCTTGTAGATTATAAATGACTTCAATATCATTGTTCTAAGATTTCATTTCAATCAGAGCTCGTTTGGTCTGTTTTAACCCCTACACACATGATTTTCTCATTATTACAAAAATGATAATAGATGTCAAAATGAACTTTTAATTATATCGATCAATCCGCGCTTCAGATTGACGTGCAGTTGATTCCAATAGATTACATATGATTTGAGAATTGTTCTTGTAACTTTTCACGTCAATCAAAAGTCGTTTGCGCGTTTTGACCCCCTCACGGGAGATGTGTCATTCTAATAACACTAAACAATGTTACTCATTGTTTTTAATCATACTGGGCGACACAAGCATTCAATGGATGCGGCGTTGATTCCAACAGATCCAAAATGCTTCGATAATTTTTCTCCCATGATTTCATGCCAATCCAAGTGCATTAGGTTGGTATTGACATCTTTTACGTGATTTATCACTTAACTCCAAATCTGAGCGGCAATCAACACTTTTGATCATACCAAGCAATTCAGGTATCTGATCCACATACCGATGCTTCCTGTAGATTATAAATGACTTAAATATCATTTTCCTAAGATTTCATGTCAATCGAAGCTTGTTTGATAGGTTTTTAGATGTTTCATAAAGCAATGTATCCTCACTATCTTTCCCTGTGAGGGTATGCTCCTCATCTGTCTGTATTTTACCTTTAGAAAGAGTTTTCAGGACCACAACAATATAGTACTCTTCACAACCAACCTGCTCTTCATTTGCTTTTCCTTCATTAAAATAATAAAGCACTCTATAGATATTGTGAGTAATCACTTGTGCTTTTAATGTTTCATGTGGTGTTTGAGCATTGTGTGTCAAAACACCCACATACCCGTTGGGGATGATCTCTTGGAGCTTTAGCCAGTGCTGAGTTTTATCAGTGCTAAAAAAAACTGATAAAGGGGTAACATTTATCAATGCTAGCTAAAAGCGTTGATAAAGATAACTTTTATCAGCACTCAAAATGCTGATAAAAGTGAACCGTTTATCAGTGTATTTTTTAGCGCTAATAAATGTTTGTCTTTATCATTGTTTTTCTTAGCATTGATAATAAATTTTAATAAAAAATATTATTAATATATATAAAATTATCATATTTATATTAAAAAATTAATATTTATTTACATACATTCATTAAAAAATGTATGTATATAATTAATATAAATACGATATGTTAGATATATATATATTTTAATAATTCAAACAATTATATAAATATAAATGATGCATTGTTAATTTGTGATATTTAATCTTATATATTTATATCAATGTTTGTGTGCATATATGTATATGCATTATGTTGTGTGTGTGTATATAGATATTGTACAAATGTATGTATGCGTATGTGTGTGTGTGTATATATATATACAACATGTGTACATGTGTATGTGTGACATGTACTTAAATAGTTAATTATAAAATTATAAATATATATAATGTTCTGGCACAGGTAGTTGGCGGAAAGGGTGGCTGGTTAATGCAAACACGATGAATTGATGGATCCTCACTCATAGGCGGGGGTGTGACTCTACGATGACATTTTCTCGCGACATCACTACAATCACCAATGACAGAACATGCAAACCCGCTCAACGTTGGGTGGTGTTTTGACAGACACAATGATAGAGAAGCCTCTCGACACCCAACGATTGATGGTGGGTTTGATTATAGGTGTGACTTGGGCTTCTTTGGTCATATATGAACATTGAGTTGATGACTAGCGTTTGTGCGGGGATTGCGTAACGCAAGGCATGGGTGCCCGTTTGTTGAAGGTTTGTTCGTTAGGTCCGACCATCAGTGTCATGCAGTGTTTGTGGCGAGTGTGCAACGAATGGGGGGATTCCTTCGACAATGATGCTAGGTATGCATTGGATGCAACTGATGATGTTGATAGGGCTATAGAAGGTAGCTGCTGCTGTATTGCACAAGTGCAACTGACAAGGTGTCCTAGTGCAGGTGAGATCTAGTGCTAGTGCCGATGTACGACATACACAGGTGACAGAGAGATGGCATCAGCGTGCTGGGGTTGGTGGTCGTTTGAGGGGGAGACGTCTTATCCTTTGCAGATTGGTACCCCGATCCCACTGACAGTAGTGACAACAACAACGTGCAACAACTGTTGAAAGGCTATAGCGTAGGTGATTTGGATGACGACCAGTGATGAAGGGTGCTGACGATGTTTGTGATTGATGCCGAGATTGGTGAACCCCTGTTCGACAACGGAGGTAGTGGTCCGGCGGGCGTCTATGGCAGTGCTTCATGGCATCCAACAAGTTGATGGTGGGAATTGGTTTGGTAGTGTTGGCGCGGGGACCACACAATGTAGGCATAGTGGGGGCCTGACCATTAGAAGATTACTAGAGAGGCCTGATCAGTGGTATCAACTCATACAATGGTTCTTGGTGACATTGTCATTGGGTCAGGGTGTGCAACAATGGTTTTTTTCGGGAATCTTGAGCGGTTATTGGTGGCTCTGGATGCTGGCGAGTTTCGACTCTCACGAAGACCGTCAGTGGTATGAGACGTCGATAGGTGTAATGGCCTATGATTTAAGAACTAGATTTTTTCCTTCAAGTACAAACCCTTTTAATTTTTCCCAGTTGAACCCTTTATTGAGGTTATCGTTTGTATTAAATCTGAAACCGCACCTTTAGACCGATTGGTTTGTTTTCTAGAAGAATGATACAAGGGGTGAGGGTTGGGTGCATGCCAAGTACACGATGTGTATTTGGCTAGGCAGTCCCTTTCATATCGTGTAGATGGTTTTTTTTTCAAGGGAAGGCCCCCAAACATTACATAACATGTAAAGCATTTACACTTTGTGTAAATGTCGGGAAATGTTTTAATGGGGTAGAACCCTATTCTTTTTCCTCACCCCTCTTTTCCTTCTTTCTCTCCCACGCACAGGAGGTCCACCGGTTGAGCTCCCTTGAATCCCTAAGTTAGGTTCTTGGATATCTCTCTGATCCAGACTCTGATTCGAGATTCGTCAGTCATGTTGGATAGTCACCGATAAGCTCTTTGTTCATCTTGCGCCTTTCTCCATTTCTCATCTCATCGATGGAGTTATTTTGATACAGGTTCATATGCTATATTTTAAGGGCATTGATTTGTTCTTCCATTTTCATCTGATACAGGTCAAACTAAGGTCCGATACTGGATGAGGAGAGTGCTACAACCATAATGTAGGTGGTCTATGACTTTTCCCTAAAAGTCCCGTCATTCATAAACTGTCATCTTTGTGTGCATGCCGGTTTCACTAGGCATTGCCTATTAAATTCATATTTCATGCTTATAATCATAGAACTCATGTTCCAGAGCCCATTATATACATTTTCCTCATATCATTGAAGGTTATGACCTCAACACCGACCACCCCAAGTAGGGCGTTTCATTGTTTATGCCTTAAGTGGCTTGTTATGACTATCTGTGCCACCGTTCAAGTGCACTTGGACTCGACCTTGATAAGGTAAGTGTTTTAAATTAATTAATGAATTATTAAATGCAATTATATTATAGATATCACTTTACCTAGACTTTTATAATAATTTTAATTGGCTGCATGTCACGATTTACCTTGTTATGCTTAATAAAAGGAAATGGAATGAACCTGCTAAATGAGTATAATTAATTAAACCGGTTGCATATCCTTAGTCCGCCTTGTCATGATTATGAAAGGTAAATGAAGGAACCTAATAAATGATTAAGTAATTAAAGTTATAGATGGTTTCATTTCCCTGAAATACCTTTCCATGCTAATGAAAGACAATGGGATGAACCTGATGACTTAATAAAAGGAATGAGTATTACATGGACTAAATTAAATAATGAATTATGTATAAGGAGTCTACTGCATATAGAAATTTTTATCTTTATATGAGTGGTTGGACTTGAGCCAGCCTTTGATTCTAGAAGGAATGCCTTGAGTACTCAGAGGACGCCATTCTGATTCAAGGAGCCGGTTGCTAAGGGAGATGCCTACCTTAGAACATGGTCCTTGTGTAACGATCTATGTATTTATAGAATAACAACTTTTCATTTTTATTAATATTTATGAATAAGATATTAATTTTATATTAAAGTGGATGCTTTTTCTGATATTTTACTTGACACGCAACAATGAGTTTCTCCGAAATCTTATGTTGCACACAACTTTGAGTTATACCGAAAAATAATATAATAATATTATTATTATTTTAAATGGTAATTAACACCTAGCCGTTGGAATGATGAGAATGAATAATACCAACTGAATTTTGAAATATGATTTACACGTGTTTAAATAATGATTCACTGGTTACCAAATTTATTAGAAATGAAAATAAAAACCAATTGAATATAAAGGATGTGTTTTTATAAAAACCTATTTAAAAGAGAATAATTGTGTTTATAAAATAATATCACTCTTTATGAATGTTTATTTAATGAAAAATATATGTTATATATAATGTTTTAAATTCATCTTATATGTTTTCTAGATATGATATAAGAAAAAATTCAATTTTTTGGATAAAAAAAGTATTTTTCTAAAAAATGCAGTTTTACCACCTTTTAATGGAGAACCCTTCTTAAATATAGTTTTTGTCACTTTTATATGTTCTATTTTACAAAATAAACTTCTTCTATAGAAAAGGGACATAAAAATTAACTTTGGATAATTTTTTAGTAATTTTATGATAAAGTTCATTTTTAATGAATAGTAAAAAATATTGCATTTTAATTCAAAATTACCTTTTCATCTAATTTATTTATACAATTAGATTTTCATTTTAATTGGTTTTAAAGTGTAATTGGATTAATTTTTTTATCATTTAATACATTTATGTTCACTAGAAGTAATTTCACTATTAAATTAGACATAAACACATGTCAATCTTTTGATAGTTTTTACTTCTTAAAAACCCGCTTTTTGGTTTTGAAAATAAGAATTAATTTTAAATTAATTTCTGCCAATTCTGTGTTTTGAATTTGGAAAAATGGATTCCATATTTGGAATCAGGATCTCTAAAATGTGTAAATATTTACCTTTTATCTTTGGACATTATGAATAGTAACTTTAGTAATTATTTTTATTTACCATGGTTAAAGGGTAAATCAGGTAAATAAGGGTAAAAAATAATATTATAATAATATAAAACTACCCTAACACATGTTCTAATCCTATTAGATGACATATAAATGACCATGATAATCCTTGGATAAATTTTAGGACCCCATGAATCCACTTGGGAGTGATAATGACATGTTATAATAATTAATTTAAAGTAAAGAGAAAAATAACATAAACATGTATCTTCTTACTAATTCATTTTTATATGGGGTTATATAAGTGATATCTACGACTATAAATAGTCATTATAAAGGTAAAAATATTTCCTACATCATGGTATTTTATTTATAATTTTTAGACATTAAATAAATAAATTTAATTATGACACAATGATGGTGCAGTGATTTCTTCATTAATATAGGATTCAAATAAATGATATTATAAATATTATAATAAATATTAGTTGACATAATTTATGCCATAAATGAATTTTATATGTTAATATGACATGTTAGGATTGATTAAATGTTTTTTGAAGGAATCAGGTTGTTATGAATTTGTAAAAAAGTCAAGTATGAATAGTGTCCAAAATTGACATAATTCATAACTTAAAATATAAAATAGTTTATTAAATGATATTAAATTCCAAAAAATATAAGATTCATCCAAATGGTTAATATAAGTACAAATATGTCATAAATGACTTTTTTTAGGTATTTTTACATGATATTGTAATTACATTAACCCACAATGTGTAAATAACATGATATCACAGTAAGATTAAAAAGGGTAAAATAAGGGTTAAACAAAAAAGATAAGGATAAAAAGATATTAAAAACTTGTCTAAAAATTATTGGATTATGGGTATTATAAAAAAAATCATATTATATTCTAATTAAATGAGTTTTGGACCATTTTTAATAGAAATTGAATTTATAATAAATTAACATTTCAAGACTATCCTAAAGTGCCCCTCACCTCTTCTATAAAAGGGCACTTCTTCTTCTCTTTATCTCACACTTCCAAAGACTTTTAATTATAAAAATATCTATCCAATAATATTTCTAGAATACCTATCTCTCTCCTATAATCCTTACCTTGGGAAGAAAGAAATTCAAGAAGGCCTTTTGGCTCAAATCAAAAGAAGTTACCCGATTTAGAGGTAAAGTCTTCTCTCAAGTTCCTTTCCTTTATTTTCCTTCTCCACTACCTATAATCTAATTATTATTTTATTACATAAAAACAATAGTATAATCAATATACTAGGATGTTTTTATGATAAGTATTCAAACTATACTTACACACACCTCTATTTAATGGATATTAACATACTGTTTCTGTGTACGACGAACTATTGCCACATGAAACGATGATTGTTCAATTTTCTCCTACCACATCTCATGGTGGACATTATGATGAAAATATATCTATATATGATATATAATATATTTATTTTGTATCTATGGATCTCTAATTTTTATTTACAACATACCTTTATGCTTTCCATAATGTGTAAATATGATAATTTCATTTAAGGAAGTGTGGACTACCGCCCACTCAAAGTGATATGATTCGTTCATGCCATACATAAAACATATAAAGGATAGAATAAATGAACTTATGTAACATATATAAAATATATTTTATACTGTAATTATAATATAACTATGCATCATTTAGTTTTCATTCCTTTAATATGACAAAGAAATGAAAGTAGCGTTCATGTGTACGTACGACCTACCGTCTTTATTAATGGTAAATTTCATTTCTTATATCCAAATGTTAAGGACTATTCTAAATACATATATAATGGATATATATTATATTTAAATCATGAATAATATTCTGAAGATGATGGAATTTTGACCACATGGATAAGTTGCATCAAAACAAGTTTATTTTTGACTCAAATACCGAACATCGATAAAACATATGATATGAACTCAAATAATTAACTAATTGATATAATATGATAATAAGTGATATAAAATGAATAATAAACTTCTAAAAGGTACTAAAGTAAGTATAAATTAACCTAATTTTATTATTCAGGAAATTAAAGAACGGGCGAGACAAGTCGGACCAAGGTAAGAGATTTCGTCTCAATCTCCTTTCATTGAGGCATTTCTTGATAATATCAACCTCTATTATTTTATAAGGTGTATATAAAACCACTATGACATTTAATATAAATATTTTATCTATACTAATTTTATTTATTAATTCATGGAGATTAATATTTAAATGTTCAAAGTGGTATGAGACACCTTGAACATTTAAAGATTTTATTATCAAATCTTTGTCTTCATGATAATAATTCACATATTGATTTATATAGATATAAAAGGATTATAAAGGACATTTTATATCTATCTAGAATTTCATTCAATGTTTTCAAAAGGAATATTTTTATACAAATCATTTTACTTTCTCTACAAAATGATAAAAATAATGTTATTTGTTTTAACATATATGACAATAACGACTTCTCCGCCGCTATAACCATTATTTGATATTTGGTTTCCCCCGAATATCCCAAAGGCATTATTTTTTATTGATTTTTGATAACCCCCCTTTCAAGGTATGAGGGGGAACCTTATAAATCCCGTAGTCTTAGAGATTACATAACCCTTAGGTCTTAGGGAAATATACAGACTATAATTACATGGAATTGATCCTCCCCAGATTCTTCATCATGATGTCATATATCTACCTTCACATGGATTGTTCGGCTAGGCTTCCCATACAAGCACATGATAATTCCAATGGCAATTCCATACCCTCTCTTTCTGAAAAATCTGCTTTAGCTTCTGCTCTGGGGAATGCGCCTGCTCTGAATCCTCATCTGGAGTCTTCTCCTTGTAGAGTTTGTCTGGTCATTAAGCATAATTTTAGGTGTCCTGAAGGAATTAAGGTGTCCTGAAGGCCTTGAGGTGGCCCAAAGGCTTTGAGGAGGCCTGAAGGCTTTGAGGTGGCCTAAAATCCTTATTGGTGATCCTGATATATCGTATACAAAGGGTTGAGCCCCATTATAGATCACAAGTGAGCCCAATATAGCTTATACGAAGGGTTGAGCCTCATTATAGCTCATGGGTGAGCCCGACACAGCTTATATGAAGGGTTGAACCTCATTATAGCTCATGGGTGAGCCCGATATAGCTTATACGAAGGGTGATACTCATTATAGATCTCCAATTTGGAAATAAACCATATGGTTATTCTAATTGGAAGATGTTTGAAAGAGTTTTATTTATATGATGATCTAAGTCACCTAAATGAGTTTTAATTTCTTGCTATTTGTTTTAGTGTTTTACATTGAGCAAAAAGTATGAGTGTTATTCATGTGAAAATGTTTTGTTTCATCCGATCAAAGAGCATTTAATGGGTTATCAGGTTTTAACTAGACTAATGGTTTTCATTTATTTTTATGTCCCTTACTTATATTTTTGTGTTCATCCCATGTTTTAAATGTTTTTAGAGAATTTAAGTGAGAATAAATCCAAGGATGGAATCAAGGAAAAGTTATTATGATTAAACATGAAAAGAAACCAAGTTTCTTTTTTAAAAGTTTTATTGTTATGGAAGAAATAGATACTATTGGAAGTGTCCACTTTGTATTTATATGTTTTTGTTATATAATAGTTATGGCCTAATTCTCTAAATCTCTAAACCTGAAAATATCTTCAATGTGAATTCTTGACTTAATTCAAGATTATGTAACATTTAAGGCCAGGGCCTTATAGTTGGTATAAGAGGAAAAGGATTAGAAAACTTTGGAGATTAGGATGTTTTCTTAAGGGTTAGGGATATCATAATGGGTTTATAATTTTAGGGTAGATCATAAGTTCAATGTATTAGAAACCCCTTTTGAGTCTTTATGATCTGAAATATTAAGGTGACTAGTGGTATTTTTGAAGACATTCACCTTTGAGGAAATTATGGGTTAATAATTTTTGGGATGAAAAATGAGAGGTATGAGACAACCTTTGAGGTTAAAATATTTTATGGTTATTTTTGAGGATTTTATCTCATTTTTTTAATGTTATTAGAATTATACAGTTTTTGAAAAAGGACAATACACAGACCGTGTGACAACCTATCACGTCAGACAAAACTACGGGAATCGATCCCACAACCAAAGTGCAATGGGGGTTTATCGCCTACCACTAAACTACGTGAAGTCCTTGGTTAATATGACTTATTATTTTTAGTTAAATGATTTCATGGATGAAGAATAAGTTGATTTTGGAAACTTATGTTTTATCAAATGGATATCTTTAGTATAGGAAAATGATTTGGTGATTAAGCGATAAATGTTATTCTAGAATACGTTCGCTCTTTTGGGAATAATATATACCTTAGGAAAATAGAATACAATGAGATTTAATTTTTGGAGTAATGGTTGAAATATTATTTTGGAATAATCTATGTTTTTATTGTGGACATATGACGATTTGGGTTATTTATGGAAATGATTAACCTATCATAGAGAATATGTTTTTAGGTTAATTACTTTTCAGTATGAGAATTTAATAGTAGTCGATGTTATTTTAAGATAAATGTTAATATTTATCGTGGAAGACTATGTGATCAAATTATTCTGAATTTTGGGTTTCAAACTTAGTTTCGATTATTTTGAATAATTTTAAGGACAATTGTTTATTGAATGGTCTTTGTTGAACTTTGGGTATTGTTTGTTTAAATTTGAAGATTAAGAGTAGTATTTCCTTTTATAAAGGATTATTCTTTTTGGGGATTATCTAATCTTGTACTAACCATTTGGTTTTGGTTAATATTTCAAGGCAGGATAAATAGATAGTTAATCTTTTGATGATTATGTGATTCTTTAGAAGTTCATTCTAGCACTTTAGGTGTGACAAAGTCATATTGAATACTCACCATTTAGAGAAAATATATGTTTATGGTAGAAATTTATTAAAGGATGAAACTCTACTTGAAAAGTAAGTATATTTCCTCATGTTCTTAGTCAATCTCATAAATAAATTCCGCAACTTTATGAACAGGAACTTAAAACAAAAACGTTATCTATTTACTTTTTCTACTGGGAATCAAAGACCATTTAACCCATCACAAGTTTATGGTTTTTTGGTAGTTAACTTTCTTCTGATCATGTTTTCTATCACTATCCATCAGAACTTGATGGTTAGTTTTTCTTCCATATCCATGTATTTCTATATGGAATCCTAGTATGTGTTATCTCAGGTGACCTTTGTACTTCTCATTATTTCTTTTAAAGTTATAGTTTTATTGACTCTTTTTCCGATGTGGAATTTTCAATGAAGTTTCTGAGCCCAATTTTAAAATTGTGAGGATGCAATTTCCAAAAGGGGGGAATGTTGTAACGATCCAAGTATTTATAGAATAATACGTTTTTATTTCTATTAATATTTATGAATAAGATATTAATTTTATGTTAAAGATTATGATTTTTATGATAGCTTACTCGACACGCAACAACAAGTTTCTCCGAAATCTTATTTTGCACACAACATTGAGTTATACTAAAAAATAATACAATATTATTATTATTATTTTAAATTGTAGTTAATGACTACCTGTTGGGATGAAGGGAATGAATAGTATCAACTAAATTTTGAAATATGGTTTACACATGTTTAAATAATGATTCATTGGTTACCAAATTTATTAGAAATGGAATTAAAAACCAATTGAATATAAAAGATGTGTTTCTATAAAAACCTATTTAAAAGAGAATAACCGTGTTTATAAAATCACATCACTCTTTATGGATTTTTATTTAATTAAAAATATATGTTATATATTTAATGTAATATTTTAAATTCATCTTATATGTTTTCTAGATATGATATAAGAACAAATTCAATTTTTCAAATAAAAGAAGTATTTTTCTAAAAAATACAGTTTTACCGCCTTTTGATGGAGAACCCTTTTTAAATCTAGTTTTTTTCACTTTTATATGTTATATTTGAAAAAATAACTTCTTATATAGAAATGGTACATAAAAATTTACTTTGGTTATTTTTTTTGTATTTTTCTGATAAAGTTCATTTTTTATGAATAGTAAAAAAATATTGCATTTTAATTGAAAACTGCATTTTCATCTAATTTATTTATATAGTTAGATTGTCATTTTAATTGGATTTAAAGTTTAATTGGATTAATTTTTTATTATTTAATCAAATTATGTTCATTGGAATAAATTTCACTTTTAAATTGGATATAAACACATGTCAATCTTTTGATAGTTTTTACTTCTTAAAAACCCGTCTTTTGGTTTTGCAACTGGAATTAATTTTAAATTAATTTCTGCCAATTATGTGTTTTGAATTTGGAAAAATTTATTCCATATTTGGAGTCATGAGGTCCAAATTGTGTAAATAAGTACCTTTTATTTTTGTACATTATGAATAGTAACTTTAGTAATTATTTTTATTTACCATGGTAAAAGGGTAAATTAGGTAAATAAGGGTAAAAAATAATATTAAATAATATAAAACTACACTAACACATGTACTAATACTATTTTATGACATATATACAACCATGGGTATCCTTGGGTCTATTTTAGGATCCCATGGATCCACTTGGGAGTGATAATGGCATGTTATAATAATTAATTTAAAGTAAAGAGAAAAATAACATAAACATGTAGCTTCTTACTAAATAAATTTTTATATGGGATTATATAAGTGATATATTAGAATATAAATAGTAATTATAAATATAAAAATATTTCCTACATCATGGTATTTTTTTTATAATATTTAAACATTAAATAAATAAATTTAATTATGACACAATTATGATGCAATGATTGCTTCATTAATAAAGAATTCAAATAAATAATATTATAAATATTAAAATAAATATTATTTGAAATAATTTATGTCATCCATGGATTTTCTAGGTTAATATGATATGTTATTATTGATTCAATGTTTTTTTCAAAGGAATCTGGTTGTTATGATTTTTTAAAAAAAGTCAAGTATGAATAGTGTCCAAAATTGACATAATTCATAACTTAAAATATAAAATAGTTTGTTAAATGACATTAAATTCCTAAAAATATAGGATTCATCCAAATGGTTAATATAAGTCTAAATATGTCATAAATGACTTTTTTATGGGTCTTTTGACATGATATGGTAATTACATTAACCCCCAATGTGTAAATAACATGATATCACGGTAAGAATAAAAAGGGTAAAATAAGGGTTAAACAAAAAAGATAAGGATAAAAAAATATTCAAAACTTATCTAAAAATTATTGTATGATGGGTATTCAAACAAAAATAATCTTATATTCTAATTAAATGAATTTTTGACCATTTGTAATCGAAATTGAATTTATAATAAATTAATATTTTAAGACTTTCCTAAAGTGCCCCTCAACTCTTCTATAAAAGGAAACTTATTCTTCTCTTTATATCACAATTAAAAATCCTTTTAGCTCAAAAAATACCTATCCAATACTCTTTCTATAACCCCTCCCTTCCTTCTATAATCCTTACTTTGGGAAGAAGGCAATTCAAGAAAGACTTTTGGCTCAAATCAAAAAAAGTTACCCGATTTAGAGGTAACGTCTTCTCTCAAGTTCCTTTCCTTTATTTTCCTTCTCCACTCTCTATGATATCTTTATTATTTGATTACATAACAACAACAGTATAATTAATATACTAGGATGTTTTTATGAGAATTATTCAAACTACACTTACACACACCACCATCTAATGGATACGAACATACTGTTTCTGTGTACGACGAACTATTGCCACACGAAACAATGATTGTTCAATTTTATCCTACCACCTCTCATGGTGTACTTTATGATGACACTGTATTTATGTATGATATATATTATATTTATTTTTATATATTCTTCTATAATTTTTATTTACAACAAACCTTTATGCTTTCCATAATGTGTAAATATGACAATTTCATTTGAGGAAGTGTGGACTACCGCCCTATTAAAGTGATATGATTCATTCATGACACACATGGAACATATAAAGGATAGAATAAATGAACTTATGTAACATATATAATATATATATTATATTTTAATTATAATATAACTATGTATCATTTAGTTTTCATTCCTTTAATATAACAAAAAAATGAAAGCAACGTTCAGGCGTACGTACGACCTACCATCTCCATGAACGATGCATTTCATTTATTATCTCTAAATGTTATGAAATATTATAAATACATATATACTGTATATATATTATATTTAAATCATGATCAATATTCTCTATATGATGTAATTTTTACCACATGGATAATTTGCATCAAAACAGGTTCATTTTTGACTCAAATACCAAACATCGACAAAAACGTCCGATATGAACTCAAATAATTAACTAATTGCTATAACAAGTTAATAAGTTATATAAAATTAATAATAAAATTTAACAAGGTTCTAAAGCAAGTAAAAATTAACCTAAGTTTATTATTCAAGAAATTAAAGAATGGACGAGACAAGTCGGACCAAGGTAAGGGATTTCGTCTCAATCTCCTTTCATTAAGATATTTCTTGAAAATATCCACCTCTATTATTTTATAAGGGGTATATACAACCACTATGATATTTCATATCCATATTTTGTCTATAATAATTTTATTTATGAATTCATGAATATTAATATTTAAATGTTCAAAGTGGTATGGGACACCTTGAATGTTTAAAGATTTAATTATCAAATATTTGTCTTCATGATAATAATTAACATATTTATTTATATGGATATAAAATAATTATGAAGGAAATTTTATGTCTATCTAGAATTTCATTCATTTTTTTCAAAAGGAATCTTTTTATACAAATCATTTTACTTTCTTAACAAAATGATAAAAGGAATGTTATTTGTTTTAATGTATATGACGATAATGACTTCTTCGCCGCTGTAACTATTATTTGATATTTGGATTCCTCTATAGGCCTTAATGTATTTTAAATAAATAACTTATTCTTTTATTTGGGTATCTTGGTATTTAAAATAGGATCTTAAATGAAAATGGTATTTTTATAAGGAAATGTTTTTCATATGGAATTAGATGATTTTTTCAAAAGGGTTTTGTGATGAACATGTTTTATTCATGGTACATGAGCATTATATGAGACGGGTGAGCCAGATATAGCTTATATGAATAGTTTATCCCCATTATAACTCATAGGTGATCCCAATATATCTTATACAAAGGGTTGATCCCTATTATAGCTCACGGGTGAGCCTGACACAACTTATATGAAGGGTTGAGCCCTATTACAGCTCACGGGTGAGCTCGATATAGCTTATACGAAGGGAGATCCCCATTATCGATCTCCAATTTGAAAATCAACCATATAGGTTTTACAATTGGAAGATGTTTGAAAGGGTTTTATTTATATGATTCTCTAAGTCACTTAAAGGAGTTTTAATTTCTTGTTATTTGTTTTAGTATTTTTCATTGAGCAAAAAGTATGAGTGTTATTCATGTGAAAATGTTTTTTTAATTCACTCAAAGTGTATTGAATGGGTTATCGGGTTTTAACTAGACTAATGGGTTTTATTTATTTTTATGTCCCTTACTGAGATTTTTGTGCTCATCCCAAGTTTTAAATGTTTTCACAGGATTTAAGGGATAATAAAGTCAAGAATGGAATTAAGGAAAAGTTATGATGATTAAACATGAAAAGAAACCAAGTTTATTTTTTAAAAGTTTTATTATTATGGAAGAAACAAATACTATTGGAAGTGTCCACTTTGTATTTATATATTTTTGTTATTTAATAGTTATGGCCTAATTCTCTAAATCTATAAACCTGAAAAGATCCTCAATGTGAATTCTTGAATTAACTCAAGATTATGTAATGTTTAAGGTTGGGGCATTATACCTAGTCTACTATAAAATGCCTGAAATGATGTCGTATGATCCCTTCACTATCTTCTGGATATTAGGATGTCTCAGATATACTCCTTGGATCCAGCTTGACATCTTTAGACACGTGGTGTCATGGATTAACCCCATCGATCATAGTTATTCTTAGCCAATGATTACCTTGGATGAGATCATTAGGATTGATTAGAATCTTTTATAGTGGAATGCCTTGGGCATCGCCCCTTATATTACACTTAGACCCCTTTACAGCCAAACTGCATGAGTTACTAATATGAGTTGGCTGACCCCTAAGATCAAGGATGCCTTGGTTATACCTTGAACCCTCTTTTATTATTATAATGATATATTATTAGTGATGATTACACCTCACATTACTTACCTATATAAATTGAACTTAAATGAGTTAATAATTAAATGATTGCATGTTTAGAGACATTACCAGATGAGGCTGAAGAAGGTATCAATTATCATTATAACATTTTTTTTACATTTATATATATGTCACGAACCAGGCCGGGTCGCCATCTGACCCGGCGCCCGACCCGGCCCGCGACATGACCCGAAGGGAATTCCCGATCCCCATGGGCTGGCACAAGTGCCCGGGTATCAAACACAACTTGGGAACGATTTACCCAGAATAATAAACACAACCAACCAACAAGGTAGATAAACTAAAATTGAAAAACTGACAACCAAATAGACCCTTAACTTTGGAAAAAACTTAAAATTTACAATTCAACCCTAACCTCCAAGAATACTGCAAAGAAAAGAAAACCAACACATGTATTCACACCTTCATGCAGCATGAGGTGCCACCTCCTCAAACCACCTTCGTCAGAGTTGCACATGAAAACCATCGACAACCTGAACCACCATCGCTGAGCTGGATGCTTCAACCTGGAATACAAAATGAACAAGGTCTATATACACCCAAAGGTGTATGTAGGGTGTGAGCCAAAAGCACAGTAGGATGCCACCGGGGGAAGACTCCATGCATAACCATTTAAATGACGAATACATTTTTACAGTGAAATAGATAAAAGGGAAATAAATGCTTAAACAGTAATTAATGAAAACAATTTTTAATGACATGTGCTTTAAATGAAAACAAATTTAAAGACAACAACATAAATTAAAGAGAAGAACTAAACACTCACACACTTTTAAAGAAAACAGGGTTTATGAGAACTATTTCGAATAAAACAGATTAAAATAAAACACACACACACACACACACTTACTTTTTAAGATAACCAATGTTTCGCACCGATGGATGTAAGGTAACTAAGGAGAACCAAATATGGGAGAGGCCTCATGGGTGTTAGCTAGCTCGGGTCCCTAGATCTTTGTGTCTCGGTGAAGCGTGGCTTAGAAACCATGACCCTCATAAAATGTGGCTTAGGAGGCCACGACCCTCAGAAAACGTGGCTTAGGCGACCATGACCCTCAGAAAGTCATATGTTTAGTTAGTGTTGCAATCGTCAGTCCTGCTAGTGAAACCGGGTCGAGTCACCTTCGGGACACTAGCCCACTAGTCCTAGTTCGCCTCCCTAGCTACCCAGGCTTCCCGCTTTGTGCTCAACAAATTTCAAGATCATAATAGGTGCACATCACATAAGAAATATAAGCAAAACACCACACATGACAACATACCATTTACCCCATCAATTATACTTTTAAATTCAAGATCATGTCAAATGTAAGGTTCATGCATAAAAGCCAAATGAAGCACTTACAAACACCAAACCATCACTTGCACGCCCAAAATCCTTTTCGAAATATTACGCACACCCAAAATCCTTTTAGGACTTAATCTGTATCACTTACACATTGAACTAAACCAGCATCATAGTTTAAAAAAAATACTTTTTATAATAAAGAAAACCACCAAGAGAATTTACTATGCGATTTCCAAGAATGTGAAAAAAAAATTTAATGGCAAAAGCTTTCCCAAAACATTTTTCAAGACAAACAACTTTTTAATAATACGACAAAACACAATTGCACCATCCACACTTCCTAACACAGACTGCACAGTTCTCAAAACCCCGATAAACAGTCCATGGAAGGTTTTCACAATAAAATTCATCAACTTCACTTAAACATAAGTCTAATTAATTAAATGCACAACAAAACTCAGTACAAACACTTTCGCAGCATATAAACTGCTTAGAAATTGTGCTGAATTAATTAAATTAACAAACGAATCCACCATACAATTTATAATACAATTTTAAGAATATGTCTCATGAATCAAAATACCAAAAATGCAATAAAAAAAAATAATCTATGACTCGACACAAATTGACACTAAACCAGAACATAGTTTGTATAATTTATAAACTACAAAAAAAAACAATTCAACATTAATTTCCACATAAACACACCTATATCACATATGCATGTCAACCTCAATTAAAACATTATTTGCATCAAACAAACTAATTAGAAAATATGCTAAATTAATTTAAAAAGAAAATTAATTCATCAAGAAATGGTTAAACGCGAAATCACCTACCTTGAACCAGAAAATCCCCCGAATAAAGGCTTGAAAACACCGTTGCACCTTGTCCGCACCATAAGAAACCAAGAACAATCCCTAATTCAAGATACCAGACTAGCAAGATAACGATTACACCCTAAAAGAAGTGAAACGTCTATATAAAAAAAACAACAAAACCTTGGATACCCGAAGTGGAGAGGGAGAGGCTGTGGCTCTAGGGGGGGTCCGGCAGGGGTGCGGCGTGTCCGGGAAAGAGAAAGGGGGTGCGGTGTGATTCCGAGCAGGAGCAAAAAGGGGGGTGCAGCGTGACTCAATGCTGGTTGGGAGGTCAGGGCGGCGCGGCGGGCTGGTTCGCCGAGCGTATGGGAGGCTTCCGGCTGGGATTAGAGTGGTCCAGCAGACGGTGCAGATGAGGAGGCCAGGGGAGCAGGGGGTCCGGCGCAGCGTGTAAGGGAGGAAGGAAGAAGGGTGAGCTGGGAAGGAGGGTTGGCATGGAGGTAGGGAGGCGGCACGATGGACACCAGGGGCAAGGGGGTGCGACGCCACTGGTCAAGGGGGTGCGGCGGAGGGAGATGCGCCGCATAGGGTTTGGGGGAGGGGGTTCGGCCCGACGTGATGAAGGATATGGGATGGTGGGTGCAACGGGCTGGAAAAAAAAGTGGGGCAAGAGGGAAAGAAAAGAAACAAAAGGAATAATAGAAAAGAAAAAAAGAGAGAAGAATACATAAACAAATAATTCAAATTAAATATATTAGTGATAATATTAATAATAATTACAAGCTTACAAAAAAAAAGATTATGCTCTTAATAATAATAATGAGATTAATAATATTAATAACTATATTTATATCATAACAATAATGATGATAATAATAATAATAATAATAATTACCATTTTTATCATCATTAAAACAATCCATTAATATTTTTTTTCCTTCTTTATTAATTTATTTTTTTAAACTAATTGAGCATCGGTAGGGTGTACAGTAAACTGGGCAAGGTCACACGACGACCCAGGCGAGGTCGCGCGGCTTCGACCACGGTGCGCTGGACTCAGTCAATGCCAAAAACACGCGTTTTAAAATACGAACTCAAAATATTAAGTCGGGGTTAAACCTGGACTACTCGACGCAAATAAAATTAATAAAATAGTTAATTCAAAGATGGTGGGTGTGACAATTCTCCCCACCATAAAGCTTTCCATCCCTGGAAATCCACAACTCAGACTGAGACCCAAACAAGGAAACAACACCCCACTAAGGATCAAATAGGATCCCCACAATCAAGAGGTCAAAAAAAAAGGGTAAAAGCATCGTGCTCAGAGAAAGTGATTCAAAAACATCTTCAAGAAATGTGTAAGAAGACTTTCTGATATGCATTGCCCGCCCCAAAGAGCTAAAAAACCTCCAGTTGATTGTTTAAGAAGAGGAGCCCTCACACCCACAAAAAGTAACTTTACAATATGAAATTCCTCAAGCACCATTAAATGAAAACCACACCATTTGGTTAAAATGAACAAATAAGGTCAAACCACATCCACGGAACATTCTTATCACTTATCACCAAACCATATTTAAAAATAGAAGCAGAAGATCAACATGGGGAGGCCTGAGGGGCTCCCCACCATTAGGAACTCACTAACGCTCGAAACGAGACTGGAAAACCGACGTGGGGAGGTTCGAGCGGACTCCCCGCCATTAAAGAATAGTCCAGCACTGATTCATTCTAGAGACATTCATGCGAGAACCAATGTGGGTCTCCCCACCATTAGAACTAACAGAAGGTATAGAACTTCGAAAATTCTCAAACAGTGACCAGACACCCCTCCACAAGGGGCGGGGAGGGAGGGGTCTGACTACCGGGGCGTCAAAATCATAACCCAAGACAAACCAGCATTTCCACAATCCTGGATGAGCATTATTCCAACTTTGAGACCGACATACCCAACATACTCCCATAAGGACCACTAAAGTGATTGCATCCAGTGGGACACGACCCCCAAGACTTTAATGCACGAGACGAACACTCCTCCACATGCTCACGAAAACCTTATGCAACTAGACGGATCATTTGAACAGAACAACCATAGAAAAAAATCTATGTTGCTTTCACTCTCGACACCGATGATAGAAAGAAGGTCGGGGTCCCATACACTCCACGGGTTCCTGACCACACGCCAGCTTCACTCCGAAGCCTATGGATGGAGCCCTGATGTTTGAAGCATCTTCTGCCTTGCAGTCAGGCATGGAAGACTTCCGAACGAAGCTTCTCCTTTTGGTGTCACACGCAACCACACTACAACCGATACAACACCAGAAAACACAACACATTATGACATTCAACTGATCATTCACGGAACATTCACCAACACGGGAACTAAAAAGGTGCATGCACATCACCCTTTGTCACACTGGATGAGAACACGACACCAAAAATTGTCACCTGAACATGACCATTGCTGTTGAGAGGAACATTGTACGGAAAGGGGCTTCAAACTGATTATTAAACAACATGTGATTCCTGCAAATGACCATAGCAGCCTCATATGACTGGGTCTTCCAAACTAGTAGCCTAACACGAACCTTTACTTAAACGAAACAAACCAAAGACCAGAGGTCATTTAGAACGATAGACCGCACCAACAACTTAGGGTTGCTTCCAAACCACCGTTGACTATCAAAGGGACCTCACACTGCAAGATGTCACTAAACATGACCCTTGCAACTGATGTAAACACTACAAACCATTTAGAACATCGATAAGCACTGATAGCTCTCAATCTCCTTCACCCTTCCTCACTGGAATTTCTTTCACCGCTTCCAGGGGAAACCATCAGATGCAACGATGTCAAATTTCATACCCGACAACTAAGATAGATCAAAGAAACCAAAGCACCTATCAATTTCCCTCATGCCTGTCATCCCGTTGTGAGAGGATCCACTTAACCAAAAAGAAAAAGGAAAACACTTAGCACTATCACTCAAAAGGGAGAGTCCTTGCTTTAATCAACTGGAGGGCTGGCCAACAGTGGATTACATGTGTCCACACTTCAACCGCATATTAACGCTTTATGGGGGAGCATGCACTAGTCAAGAAAGAAAACCATGGACCCGACCAAACTAGTTCAGTGGTCAAGACATACCAGAAGCGCACACTAAACGTGCGGGGGAACCACTGAAAGGGCTTCCCGAAGAAATTTCAAAAGAATTCACTAACTACACGAAAACATACCAACTTACAAATAAGAATTCAAACTCAAGATAGAAATCAGTCAAAAGGATTCTCAGCTCGAAACGCCTCACATCCAACCTTTCAAAAATACAAGGACACACCACACAATCACTGTTTATTTAAAAACACCAAATTTTACTTTAACAAAACTTTTTTGAAAAGAAAAAAGCTAGTGGGTTGCACAAACACCAATGGTGTCCCATGGGCCTTGCACATGCACGTTCTCGTGCCACACTGTCACCCATCTCATTTCCATCCAGGCAATCATCTACTCGTGCCATTAACCATTTACTTTTCCCCTATACACTCATGCATGTGGTTTCCCACGAGAACACCAAGGATTAAAATCAAACCATTCCATTTTTCAGAACCAAAACATCCAACCCACACCTTACAAACCTCACACACCATTTCATTTTTAAAGAGCTTCATTTGAAATCATTTTCCAGGACCAAAACATTTTTACTTGAAAACAAAATCTCCTAGAATCTAAAACAAAGAGTCGAGAAACAACGCAAGAGAAAACTTGTGTCAGCGGGTGGCTGGAATGTATGGTTGGAGGCCACACGCCAGTCACGCCGCTGGCACAGAGGGCATTCTAGGACAGCATTCCCGGCTCCACATGGCTTTCCAGACCCCGCAATCTCACTAGGACCACTGACCTTACCACTTTTCATTTCCCTTAGACAAGATTAACCGCAAGGACCAAAAACTCAGACAAACCCCAACGTACCTTGGTAACTTGAGTCCCACCACGAGGTGTGCTGGCCAGGCACCTTACTCGTAGCCAAGACGTCGAGTCCCGACAACCTTAACTCAAGTCCACCGTGACTCTATCCCAAAAGAAAACGACCCAAGAGAGCAAACCTTTCCCTTTGATACCATTTTGTCACGAACCAGGCCGGGTCGCCATCCGACCCGGCGCCCGACCCGGACCGTGACATGACCCGAAGGGCGTTCCTGATCCCCACGGGCTGGCACAAGTTCCCAGGTATCAAACACAACTTGGGAATGATTTACCCGAAATAATAAACACAACCAACCAACAAGGTAGATAAACTGAAATTGAAAAACTGACAACCAAACAGACCCTTAACTTTGGACAGAACTTAAAATTTACAATTCAACTCAAACCTCCAAGAAGACTACAAAGAAAAGAAAACCAACACATCTATTCGCACCTTCATGTAACATGAGGTTCCACCTACTCAAACCACCTTCGTCAGACTTGCACATGAAAACCATCGACAACCTGATCCACCATCGCTGAGCTGGATGCTTCAACCTGGAATACACAATGAACAAGGTCTACATACACCCAAAGGTGTATGTAGGGTGTGAGAAAAAAGCACAGTAGGATGCCACCGGATGAAGACTCCACACATAACCATTTAAATGACGAATACATTTTTCCAGTGAAATAGATAAAAGGGAAATAAATGCTTAAACAGTATTTAATGAAAACAATTTTTAATGAAATGTGCTTTAAATGAAAAAAAATTTAAAGACAATAACATAAATTAAAGAGAAGAACTAAAAACTCGCACACTTTTAAAGAAAACAGGGTTTATGAAAACTGTTTCGAATAAAACAGATTAAAATAAAACACACACACGCACACTTACTTTTTAAGATAACCAATATTTCGCACTGATGGACGTAAGGTAACTAAGGAGCACCAAATATGGGAGAGGCCTCATGGGTGTTAGCTAGCTCGGGTCCCTAGATCTTCGTGTCTTGGTGAAGCGTGGCTTAGAAACCACGACCCTCATAAAACATGGCTTAGGAGGCCACGACCCTTAGAAAATGTGGCTTAGGCGACCACGACCCTCAGAAAGTCATATGTTTAGTTAGTGTTGCAATCGTTAGTCCTGCGAGTGAAACCGGGTCGAGTCACCTCCGGGACACTAGCCCACTAGTCCTAGTTTGCCTCCCTAGCTACCCAGGCTTCCCGCTTTGTGCTCAACAAATTTCAAGATCATAATAGGTGCACATCACATAAGAAATCCAAGAAAAACACCACACATGACAACATACCATTTACCCCATCAATTCTACTTTTAAATTCAAGATCATGTCAAATGTAAGGTTCATACATAAAAGCCAAACGAAGCACTTACAAACACCAAACCATCACTTGCATGCCCAAAATCCTTTTTGAAATATTACGCACACCCAAAATCCTTTTAGGACATAATCTGCATCACTTACACATTGAACTAAACCAGCAACATAGTTTAAAAAAAATACTTTTTATAATAAAGAAAACCACTCAGAGAATTTACTATGAGATTTCTAAGAATGTGAAAAAAAAATTTAACGGCAAAAGCTTTCCCAAAACATTTTTCAAGACAAACACCTTTTTAATAATACGACAAAACACAATTGCACCATCCACACTTCCTAACACACACTGCACAGTTTTCAAAACCCCGATAAACAGTCCAAGGAATGTTTTCACAATAAAATTCATCAACTTCACTTAAACATAAGTCTAACTAATTAAATGCACATCAAAACTCAGTCCAAACACTTTCGCAGCATGTAAACTGCTTCGCAATTGTGCTGAATTAATTAAATTAACAAACGAACCCACCAGAAAATTTATAATACAATTTTAAGAATATGTCGCATGAATCAAAATACCAAAAATGCAATAAAAAAAATTAATCTATGACTTGTCACAAATTGACACTAAACCAAGACACAGTTTTTATAATTTATAAACTACAAAAAAAAACAGTTCAACATTAATTTCCACATAAACACACCTATATCACATATGCATGTCAACCTCAATTAAAACATTATTTGCATCAAACAAACTAATTAGACAACATGCTAAATTAATTTAAAAATAAAATTAATTCATCAAGCAATGGTTAAACGTGAAATCACCTACCTTGAACCAGAAAATCCCCTGAATAAAGGCTTGAAAACACCGTTGCACCTTGTCCTCACCATAAGAAACCAAGAACAATCCCTAATTCAAGATACCAGACCAGCAAGATAACGATTACACCCTAAAAGAAGTGAAGCGTCTATATAAAACAAACAAAAAAACCTTGGATACCCGAAGTGGAGAGGGAGAGGATATGGCTCTAGGGGGGGTTCGGCAGGGGTGCGGCGTGTCCGGGTAGGAGCAAAGGGGTGCAGTGTGATTCTGAGCAGGAGCAAAAAAGGGGGTGCGGTGCGACTCGATGCTGGTTGGGAAGTCCAGGCGGCGCGGCAGGCTAGTTTGCCGAGCGTATGGGAGGCCACCGACTGGGATTAGAGTGGTCCAGCAGACGGCGCAGACGAGGAGGCCAGGGGAGCAGGGGGTCCGGCGCAGCGTGTAAGGGAGGCAGGAAGAAGGGCGAGCTGGGAAGGAGGGTTGGCCATGGAGGTAGGGAGGCGGCGCGATGGACACCAGGGGTAAGGGGGTGCGACGCCACTGGTCAAGGGGGTGCGGCGGAGGGAGATGCACTGCGTATGGTTTGGGGGAGGGGGTTCGGCCCGACGGGATGAAGGATATGGGATGGTGGGTGCAACAGACTGGGAAAAAAAGTGGGGCATGAGGGAAAGAAAAAAAAAACAAAAGGAATAATAGAAAAGAAAAAAAGAGAGAATAATAAATAAACAAATAATTCAAATTAAATATATTAGTGATAATATTAATAATAATTACAAGCTTACAAAAAAAAAGATTATGCTCTTAATAATAATAATGAGATTAATAATATTAATAACTATATTTATATCATAAAAATAATGATAATAATAATAATAATAATAATAATTACCATTTTTATCATCATTAAAACAATCCATTAATATTTTTTCCCCTTCTTTATTAATTTTTTTTAAACTAATTGAGCATCAGCAGGGTGTACAGTGAACCGGGCAAGGTCGCACGATGACCCAGGCGAGGTCGCGCAGCTTCGACCACGGTGCGCTGGACTCAGTCAATGCCAAAAACATGAGTTTTAAAATACGAACTCAAAATATTAAGTTGGGGTTAAACCTGGACTACTTGACGCAAATAAAATTAATAAAATAGTTAATTCAAAGATGGTGGGTGTGACAATATACCTGCACACTGCTTAGTTTATATTTACAGACTAGATTTTTATAGACGTTGGTGGTGGTGGCCTACTGAGATTTATCTCACACTCTATTAGGGCCGCCGTTGGTACCCGGGCAGATTATATGTATGGAGGTGTTGATAAGGGGAAGTGTACCGCTTTGGACACCTGACTTGCTTTCTATCTCAGGATGTAGCTTGGTAGCAGATGACTGAGCATGATCTTGGGATGCTTGGATAGTTTTTTATCTTTTTTTCATTTGTATAGCATGTATTGACTACTGCCTTGTATACCTGTTGTCCTTCTTTGTAGAGACATGACATTACATCATCATCTTTCGTATACTATACAGTTTAGCTTTTGAGTTAATTATTGTTGATGGATGTTTATCCTTATCTTCCACTGCCAGTCTTATTCTTTTATTACACTACTTCTGATATTGTTTATCCATCTGTTATATATATATATATATATATATATATCCACTATGCTCCACTTTGACATGAGTGCATAGTCTCCCCACAGACACACCCTAGACCCTTGCTGCTAGTCGACAACTTATGACGTATGGGGAGGCGTGCTTGAGGTCATGTGACTGACCAACTCGGGGCACCTTTGAGTGGCATTCGGATTGAGACATCACATCTTCTCACTACGGACATTGGTGGTATGAGACACCAATGGGTTCATGGAACAAGTCTTATGTTGAAGTGCTGGTGCATGGGCAATGCATGAATGATGATGCTGAGGGTACAATGATGCACTTGAGGTGGAGTTCGATGGATGAAACCACAACAATGTATGGGCTTCGGGTGTACATAGGTCTTCACAGGAGGTGAGCTCACGATGGCCACTCGAGATCCCATAGCGGGGTTTCAGCCCTGTTTCCAGGAAGAGATTCGGGCTGGTTCTGTGGGCATATGGGTCATGCTTTAATGGGGATCATTAGGTCTCATTTTTATTGGGTCTATTATTGACCACTTTTGTGTTTGGGGGTAATTGTTGTTCCCCATTGCTCTCTTTATACTTTACTTTTTTTAATAAAGTTTGGGTAGTATGGGCTAAAACTCATGGTCTGCACCGCTATGGGTATATAATTATATAAATATATTTAATTATATATAAATATATAAATGTATTTATAATTATATAAAAATATTTTTAAATATTTTTTTATAATTCTAATTATAAATAAATATATAAATATATATTTAAATAATTATAAAATTATAATAAATATATTTAAATGATAAATAAATTAATAAATATATTTATAAATATAATTATAAATATAATTATAAATAATTATAAATAAATAAATAAAAATATAATAATTATAAAATTATATTAAATATATTTATTATATTTATAATTATATATATTAATATATTAATAAATATATACATATATAATTCTTTTAAAAGTTAGGGTCAAAGCCTCTTGTTTATTATGAAATCAAAGACCACTTTCTATCTAGGTAGAGGGAGATCCATTACATAGCCCATAGGCCCAAGGCCAAGTGGTCCATAAACTTTGTCCGAAGGCCCAGTGCATTGTTATGCCTGTATCATCCTGCCCGCATCACCGCCTGCAGCGTAAATCCCCCAAGGGGCATGTCAGGATTTGAACCCTGATCTTTTGGACGCAGGATTACGGGGTTTACCACTTAGACACCACCTCAACTACATATAATTATATAAATATATATAATTATATAAATATATTTATAATTATATACACATATTTTTAAATATATTTATTTGTAATTATAATTTTAAATAAATATATATATTTAAATACTTATAAAATTATAATAAATATATTTATTTATAATTATATTTAGAAATACATATTTGAAATTCTTTAAATATTTATTTATAATTATATAATTTTAATATTTTTAATTATATTTATTATATTATTAAAATTGAGTTTTATCAACGCTTTTTTAACGTTGATAAAGATTTAGTTTTATCAGCACTAAAAAGGCACTGATAAAACAAATCTTTACCAGCACTTGAATTTTATCACTGATAAAGATATATTTTATCAGCGCTTACTATTTTACCGTTGATACAACTACACTCTATCATTGTTTTTTTGAAAGAATTGATAAAAACCTTACCTGATCTTTTAAATAGAACCCTAACAGAGTCCTCATCACTCACGCCTTTATGATTTCATGGAACCAAACCCTCACCACCGCTCTTCATCAAGCTTCTTAACGAATCGATCCTCTTAATATCTAAGGTATGCAATTATTTATTCTCCTCTTTAATTGTGATCTTCTTCCATCTAGGTCTTTACCCCCTCCCTCCTCTACCCTGTTTTATATCTTTACTAAGAGTGATGTGAACTAACCTTGTTTTAGATCTTTAGTTTCATGATGTTGAGGATTCATTTGTGATTCTTTGTTTACCTTACTGTCTAACCTTCTATGTTTAATTCTAGTTTTGTACCTTCTCAATTGATTTCACAGTGGTTTGGGGTATATTGAAGGTGGCATTAAATTCTCCTTAGGTTTTTTATATTGCTTTGGATCCCTATTGAATCCATCATTCAGTTCTCTTATCCCGTGTTCTAGATCCCATTTTGGTCTAGTTTTTGGTTCATCAACGATTGAGGTTCTCATGAAGCTAGTGTTTGGTATCTTCTTCTTTGTTCCTGTTTGATGTCTAAAAATTATTTCTTGAGTTCAACCATTTATTAGAGATGGGGAGGTAGGTTATGATGTGGAGTTAAAAGTACACGATCCTTCTTAGATTTTTATTTTGGGGAGATTCATATGTTCTTCCTATAGATTATGTGTATATAAATAACTATAAATAATTTATAAATAATTGTGATTATATATAATTTTGATTATAAATATTTTTTATTATCTTGAATTAATAATTTATATAAATAATTTATAAATAATTATGGATTAATAATTATTATGAATTTATATTTTTTGAATTAATATTTATTTTGAATTAATAATTTTGAATTAATCATTTTAAATTAATAAATTATATAAATAATTTATAAATAATTTTGATTACCTTGAATTGATAATTTTTATTATGTGGAAATAAATAATTTTGATTATGTTTGTACAAATAATATTGATTATAAAAAATTATATGTATATAAATAATTTTAATTATGTATATATAAATATTTTGTTCCATGTAATTTATAAATAAGAATAAAAAATAATTATAAAAATATTTTTTAAATATATATTTAATATATTTAAAAAAATATATTTTTATAATTATAAATTTATTATGTAAATATATATATTTATGAACACATATTTATATAATTATATATAAATAAATATATTTATAAGTAAATAAATAAATATATACATATAATTTTATATAGAAATTTATAAATATATGTATTTATAATTATATAAATATTTTTTAAAGATATATATATATATATATATATATTAATACATATACATATTTATTTAAAAATCAAAAAAAAATTAAAATTATAATATTTTTTATTTGGAATAATTGAGTACTGGAAAACTATATTTTTAATAAGGGTTATTTTTTTTCTATATTTCAAAAACATTTATTTTATTTTATTTTAAAAATTGTCACCAAACAAGATGAAGAGAAATTACAATCATTTCTTTTCTTTTACTAAATCTCACTCTGATTTTATGAAGCTCCTAGCTGTGCAATGGAAAATCCCTGCCCACTTATCATATAAGGTGGTGACTACAAATGACAAGTAGACAAAATTTTTTTGGTGCACAGTTGGTAATCAACTCCAATTTCCAAGTATCTGTCTTGCTCCCATGTTACACCCAATCTCTTTTTTTTTCTTGATCCATTGTTGGTTTACCCTCTCCCTCATCCTCACATTAATTTTTAATCATTCATCATTATTTCTCACTTTGATAGCATGAAGCTCCTAGTTGTGCACCATAAAAACATTTCCAACATATTGTGTAAGGTGGTGACTACAAATGATAAGTAGACAGTGTTTTTATAGTGCACAACTAGTAATCAACTCCAAGTTCCAAGTATCCCTCCTGCTCTCATGGATTAAAATAAAAAAATTCTACCAATTTTCTTCCAAGTATCCCTCCTACTCCCATGGATTAAAACCACAATGTCTTTTTAAAACATGTCATTACCTTGTGTATTTTATTTTTAGTAACCATTAGAGTACCATCTTTCAATATTTTCTTCTTTTTAGGAAACCAAAATATGGAAAGTATATTATGCAAAATCTTGAGAGATTTTTTTTAAATATGAGAAATCTTAATTTCTATATAAAAATAGTTATCAAGAATTGACATAGATAGATAGTTTTGAAGTTCTGTATTAAAATCCATTTGTTGATCACCTCTATGTTGGGTTCTGATAGGGGAGCGGTCTCTCTTGAGATCCGAATTAGTGTAAGATATGGTATATTAGTTTCATATAATATAGAAAAGATTAATGATAACCCACGTTAGTAAAATCATAACCATTAATAAAGAATTTTATGTCTTTCAAATCACAACCATTAATAATCTTACCTTATAGTAATATTTTAATCATAAGATGGGATTTTTCTATGAAATGGTTTTTATGATTTATTTATTTTGTTAAATATTAATATTACCAAATCAAATATGATGGATATGAATTGAAAATGGATAAATTCCAATCGCATGACAAAATAGTATGAGGATAGGGTGAAAGAGTTTATCAAGTTTGCAAAAGATCATGCATATGACCCTTCTCAAATCCTTTGTTAGTGTTTACTGTGTTGTTATTCAAGACTAATTAGTCAAGAGAAATTGGAAGAAAACTTAATCTATCATGGAATATATTGAATTTATAAATATTGGACTAAACATGGGGAAAAACCAAATGTAGTAAGTGACTAGGATAAGATTTCATTTTATGGATCATCTGATATGATTACAAGTGTTGACAATGATGAAGACCGTATCAAGGATGGAATTACTAGTGTGAACTATAATGAGGATTGTATTAAGGAAATGAAAATGAAAGTTGAAGATGAACTTCATGATTGTCCAATTTTTGAGAAGTTAAAGAGTTGTGAAAAGATGCCATTAAATACCGGTTGTACTAAATATACAACATTGTTAGCCATAATGAAGCTATATAATTTAAATGCTGGAAAAAGATGTAGTGATGCTAGTTTTATTGAATTACTTTCTCTCTTGAATGATACACTCCTAGAAGATAACGATATTCCTTACCGAATATATGACGCTAAATAAATGCTATATTTAAAGGGTATAATTTCTAAAATAATACATTCTTGTACAAATGACTGTATACTATTTCATAAGAACAAAAAATCTCTTAAAAAATACCCAAAGTGTGATGATTCTCAATACAAGAAATATTAACCAGGTCCTATGAAATTTGTATGGCACTTTCTAATTATTCCAAGGTTTCGGTGCCTATATGGAAGTGAGGAGACTACAAAAAAATTGACATGACATGCAAATATAAGAAATAAATATCAGAAAATTCATCACCAGGAAGACTCTCCTTAGTAGAAGAAAATTGATCATGAGTATCCTGAATTTGGAAAAGATCTGAGAAACCTTTTTCTTGTTCTATCTACAGATGGAGTGAATCCTTTTGGTTTTCAAATCAGCACTCACAGTACATGGACAATTATGTTGGTAAATTAAAAATTTCTATCATGGTTATACATGAAATGAAAATACATTATGTTATATATTCTTATATTAGGACCAAAACAAAAAAGTAATGATATTGATGTTTATTTTTATCTATTTATAAAAGATTTGAAATTATTGTGGGATTTAGGTATTACATTTTATTATGATTACAAAAATGAAGAGTTTATGTTGAGAGCCATATTCTACGGGATGATAAATAACTTTCCTTTTTATGGAAAATTTTCAAGATATAGAATTAAATGAATTGAAGGGTGTACCATTTGTGAACAAGGAACACAATCAATTAGGTTGAAACATTTATCAAAGACTGTGTTTCTGGGACATCGCAGATTTCTACCCCGATGAAATAAGTACTGATCTTGAAAAACATCATTAAATGGTATTTCCGAAGAATTTACATCACCATATCCACTAATAGATGATCAAATATTTGATAAAGTAAAATATATGGAAAATAATTTTGGTAAACCTTTTTTAAAAAACCTTAAAAATTCAGTTGAAAAAAAGTTTAGTTTTTTTGAATTACCATACTGGAATTTTTTATATGTCATACATTTTCTTGATGCCATGTATATTGAAAAAAATGTATGTGATAGTGTCATTGGAACATTTCTAAATGCACCTAAAAAAATAAAGGATGGAAATAAGGCTAGGTTGGACATGATTGACATGGAAATATATGAAGAGTCAGTGCCAGTGAAGGGTGAAAAAATGGACTTTTCTTCCTCCAGATACTTACACTCTTTCCAAGAAGGAGAGATATCAAATTTTCAACTTCTTGAATGATGTAAAGGTTCCAAAGGGGTATTCATCAAATATCAAAAATATTGTTTCAATGAATGATTTGAAGTTAAAGGGTCTGAAATCACATGAATATCATGTATTGATACAAGATCTAATGTCTATATATTTACATTAAATTTTGACCAAGAATGCATGTTATTAATTAACTATGCTCTGTTTCTTTTTCAAAGTTATATGCAACAAAGTTATAAACCCGAAAAAATTTCCAACTATGGAAAATGAAATTGCTGTCATATTATATGAATTGGAGATGTTCTTCCTACTAACATTATTTTATATGATGACTCACTTTATGGTTCACTTAGTAAGAGAGATTAAACTTTGTGGTTATATACATTATAGATAGATGTACCCCATTGAACATTATATGAATATTTTAAAAGGGTATGTCAAAAATCAAAGTCATCTAGAAGGTTGTATTGAAGAGCTATATATTGTTGAGGAAGCTGTTGAATTCTGTACTGACTACCTGTATGGTGTAGAAAGCATCAGTATACCGAAATCTCATCACACTAGACGAATTGTGGGTGAAATAATTTCTAGAATAGTTGTCATAATCACTATTACAAATTGGGACTAGGCCCATATTTATGTTTTTCATAATATTTTAGAGGTTTCCCCATATGTTGAAACCCACAAAGGAATTATTAGGCATTTGAATTCATCAAGGGATGAAGTTTGGATATCCAATACACATAATCAATAGTTTATAGGATGGTTTTAAGACCATATTTTTAAGGAGTTAGCTGAAAATATGGATTAAATTTTAGAACAAATTTGATGGCTAGCCAGAGGACCAAGTGTGCATGTGTTATCTTATAATGGTTATGTAATTAATGATTATATGTTCTATATAAATGAACATGCTTAACACAGTACCATAAAAAATATTGGATTTACACTTGTGGATGAAGTGATGAAGGTATCTAGTACCAAGGAAAGAAATCCAATTTATGCAAATATGTCATACTTTGGCATCATCAAACAAATATGGGAGTTGGATCATACGACATTCCAAGTGCCTATTTTTCAATGCAAGTGGGTTGATAATAAGAGTCCTGTTAAAATAGATGAATTTGGATTAATGAAAGTGGATTTTAGTAAGTGTACAAATACGAACCATTTATAATTGAATCATAAGTAGTACAAGTATTTTATGTTCCATATCCCGCAAACTGAAATTGGTCAATTGTTTGGTTATTGACCGGAACCACTGAAGGGTTAGATGTTAATTCAACCGAGGATGAACTTTTCATTGGGGCGTCACAATCATTTATAAGTGGTCACAATGTAGATGGGGTCTTTTATGTCATAGGATACCACAATAAAGGTATTTGGATACTTGGTATATGGGTTAAATCCCTTCAACCTTTAAAAAAATAGAGTTCACCAATCAGGTTATTTTTTTATAATATACATTATGTTACCTCATATTATTATCCATTCACTGTTTCATTTATGTAATCTAAATTAAATGTTCAACCACTTCTACAGATAATTACTTATGCACATGATGATTCTCTAAATCATGAGGAACAATTAGTTTCTCAACATGCTAGTGATCCTAATATAGAGGAACAAAAACCTTCTGCACATGCTGATGTTACCAATCCATGGGAACAACATATTGATGATGTTGAAGATGAGGAAATGGTAGAAGGTGAACAACCGGTGTCCCATAAAAAATGGGAGCATCGTAGTGTGATGGTGTTAGCAAAAATTATTAAGGTGAGAAATAATGGCATCAAATTTGAGGTTGGATGGAATGCATACGTCCGACCTATTAATCCAAACAAGACCATTTTTAGTAGTTACATTCGGCTCACCACTCAAATGAATGTGTTTATTGATGTAGATTGATGGCACAATGTTGTGAACATTCTTAAGACACTGATTTGGGAAAACATTAGGGTAACATTATGATATAATTTCTTTATTTTACTAAAAAAATAATAATGAAACATTGACTTACTCTTCATTATCCCTTGAAGAGTGCATTTATAGTAGATAACTCCTGAATTAAATTTGTATTAATTCTTTTTGGAAAGGCTCATAGGGGATTTCACACATTTCTTATGGAGTTTCATCTCAAAGATGATGGAGTGAAAATAAATCCTCACCCACCACAGATGTATACACACCTGATAAACCAATAATCATGAGATGCGTTTATTGGTCATCATGAAGAGACATCTTGTTAGGTACATTGTGATTGGTAATACATTTTTTAAAAATATGTGTATTAATCACTTTGATTAATAATTTTTAATTTATGAAATAATAACTGACTACTAAAAATAAGCAATGAGTATCAAAACCAACTTACCCTACCATAAAGCAAGGATGGAGTATGCTTCACTTGATAAAAATGGTATGTATTTTAAATATATCGTAATACTTTTATGTGACATGAAATAACAAAATGATTATGTTCCTATGTTTATATATATATTGATGAATCAAAATCCAAAGCCACTTCCACCCCACATCATGTTCTATGAAAGGAGTCATGCATAAATAAATAAGGGATACTAATAGATGAAAACATACAAAAAGTGTAGGAAGTAAGTGTATGTATCACATAATATTTTTTTCCTATTTAAATCGGTATTACATAATAATGATTTTTTATTTTAATATATTTTTTATTCGAATTAGTCACAAGAATCATTATCATCTATACCCAATGAACAATTATTATCAGTGGCCTCAAAGTAGCTAGAACAGTATGATCGCGTAAGAGGTGTGGGTTTTGGGGTGTCACCCTGAACATATTTTGAGAAAAAATGAGCAGGGGGATAAAGATTAGAAAGTGGAAAAGTCACATACATGATTAGATTCTCTAGAATAAAAACTTAATTGATAGTCATAGCAGTTAGAAATTTTTTTGGGAAGGAATCAAAGAGAAAAAACAACATAAAAAACCACTATGTAAAGACTCTCCCACCCCATTAGCTTTAAGGAGATCCATTCCCCTCAAAGAGCTGTCTTATAAGAGGTAATCAATATTCTCATAATTGTTTCTATAAAATGTGAATCAGGAAGAAACTGATACCTTTTCTATACTAATATTCTATAAGGCGAAAATGATTGTGATTTATATCCATCTACACCCACCCACCACCTTGTTGAAAGGGATATCATGTTCAATATCCAAAGAGATAATCTACACAATAGAAAACTTCCAATAGGTCATGTGAGAGTGGGGATTAATGTATCTCATGAGCAGAGTGCCAAGTTACCTATTCCACTGGATGATGCAGATATTCATATAGTAGAGAAATATATCGGAACATTCATAACATGATTGTTATATCTTGTATAAAAACATGCTAAAAAGGAGTTATTCATTTACAATTTAATTTTCATGAAGAACCTTTAAAAATTAATGAAAAAGGTCTGAATTGATGAATTTAATTACAGAAGGAAAAAGGGAAGGGGTGAAATAAAAGGTTGAATCAAAATGATCTAAAGGATAAACCAAATAATCAAAAATATATTTATAAAGTACCTTTACCCCTCTCATTTAACTTCTACATTTACTAACATTAAATATTTATATAGAAAAAATTTTAGAAAATGGTGATATGAACACAATTGATTGTGAATAACAGATGTATGAAGAGGACATTACAGACTATATTTTCCTTGAGAATGTAAATGAAATCCTCATGCATGAATGGCTAGGAGTATCAGTTATAAATGTACACATGAGGTGTACTTTTATGATTTCTTTGTCTAATATCTGATCTACTATGTTAATTACGACTGAATACTATTTATATTTTTTATAAGCATATATATGAATACTATTTTAAGGGAAAACCCTATGAATAAAAATTTGGACTCATTAGTTATCACATCACTTCTACATAAGAATTCAAATTGGAACTAAATAAAATTGAAGTAATAGAGGAAAAAATGGAAAAATGTTTGAAAGTAAAATTATAGATGACATACTCTTCTTAATACCCATGATTCATGGGTAAAACTCTACAATTTAATAATATCAAATATATTTTCATTCATTTCATTACTTATTCTTTTTTAGGAATGATTAGTTACTCATTACAGTCAATTTAGATACTCCAAAGATCTATTTTCTAGATTCAATGCATGGATACCCAAAAAACCAACCACACATGATGAAATTTATCAATTTTAATACACTGCATGCAATATTTTACAACTAAAATTCAACTTATAAATTTTATATCATGTTTTAATGAAAACTATGTTTTGTTAGGGAAGTGTTTAAATATCATCAAAATCATGGCATGTGGACAGTCCATGAATACAAGGAGCATATCGACATCTATAAGTGGATAAGTATTAAGGTATATATAATAAGATTTCAATATAAAAACATATATCAAAACGAATTACTTATTTTTCTCAATGTTTTTGCAGTGTTTGAAACAAACTAATAAAAAATATTGTGGCTATTATGTTTCAAAATTTATAAAAGATATCATATTCCATCAACAAACTAGCATACCAAATAGGTATTTTTGATGATAATTACGATTTCATTTAAAATATTTATTAATCCTTTGTTATTTATATATTTCTAATACTACCAGGACTGTTGAAGTCCTCATATTAATAAGAGAAAATATATTTGTTTAGAAACAAATGGAAAACATATCTAGTGTTAGAATGTATACATACATTATGAAAAGTTGATTGCCTACTACTTATTTAGTTGATTTTCTCATCATTTTTTCTGTTTTTAGTTAATTTCCTTATCATTTTTATCATATAATTTAGGAAAATGGCCCATAAGTCATTTTTGACATGTATGAATCAACCTCACCTCAATCCAATACACGACATGTCCAATATGACTCAAAGTGCATGTTTTTAGTTTAAAATTAATGTTTTAGTTAAAAAAACATCACATACTCAAAACCAAGAAAACACATTCAAATTATTTTTATACTTTATAAAAATGATCCATAAGTCATTTTTGATGTGTAGGAATCATCCGCACTGTAATACAATATGCGGTGTACCCGGTATGACTCAAAGTGTCCGTTATCAGTTTAAAATTGAAAATTTAGATCAAAACATGTGTCACTCACTAAAAACTAAGAAAACATGATCATATTATCTTGATAATTTAGGTAAAGGATTCATAATTTATTTTTTATTTATAGGAATTAGTCTCACATCAAGCTGGCATACGATGTGACCGGTATGACTCTAAGTGTGTGTTTTCAGTTTAAAATGGAATTTTTGTAAAAAACACAACTAACATACTCAAAAATAATAAAATAAATTCGTAATATTTTGAAACTTTAGGAAAAAAATCAATAATTTATTTTTGATGTGTAGGAATTATCCATAGCTTAATCCGATGCACATTGTGACTGATATGACTCAAAGTGTGTTTTTTATTTAAAATTGACATTTTAGTAAAAAAGAAAAGTGACATAATAAAAACTAAGAAAACACATTAGGATTGTTTTGATACTATATAAAAAAAATCCATAAGTAATTTTTGATTTATAGGAATTGGCCTCACCTCAATCTTATGCATAGTGTGACCAGTATGACTCAAAGTGTCTATTATCAGTCTAAAATTGACATTTTAGTTCAAAACATGTGTCACTCACTGAAAATAGAGAAAACATTCTTGGAATGTCTTGATAATTTAGGAAAAAGATTCATTATAAAATTTTGATGTGTAATAATTTTTATTATATCAAACCGACACACTATGTGACCGATATGACTCAAAGTATGTGTTTTCAGTTTAAAATGACATTTTAGTAAAAAACACAAGTGACATACTCAAAACTAATAAAAAAATTCAGATTATTTTGATACTTTAAGAAAACAATACATAAGTCATTTTTGATGTGTAGGAATTATACACACCTCAATTCGAAACACGGTGTGACTGTTATGACTCTAAGTGCGTCTTTTTATTTAAAATTTACATTTTAGTAAAAAAGAAAAATGACATGATCAAAACTAATAAAATGCATTTGGATTGTTTTGATAATTTAGTTTAATTATCCATAAGTCATTTTTGACATGTATAAATCATCCTCACCTCAATCCAATATATGGTATATCTGGTATGACACAAATTGTGTGGTTTTAGTTTGAAATTGACATTTTATTAATGTATTGTTTCATATTTATGTTTTGTTTATTTATTTATAGTATCACTAACATAATATTTTTTTTCTTATAACTATTTATTATTTTGAATTAATTGGGGTGTTTTGTTCAAAGATACTCATGATTATGAGATATTGGACTTTGAGGCTGCAACTGAGATAATAGAAATAGGGAAATGGGTCAAGAATGTATAAAAACATCATGAAAAGGTGAATTCATACTAATTATTTAGTTAATTTTTTCATCATTTTATCTACTAATTTTAAGTTAATTTCATTATCATTTTTATCTAATAATTATTTAGTTTTTTTCATAGATATTTTGGGAACTCATACTTTGATTTCATCTATTTGAAACAAGCTAGAAAAGGGAGAACATGTTCATTTTAGTTGGAAGAGGAAACCCCATGCTTCATGAAATGTGAAGTAAATCATAAGGATGCATCTACTAAGGAATTTTTTAATAGTTGAATGAAAAGTATGAATTCCTAAAACATATTTTGTGAATATTTTCTAGAATTGTGTAGGAATCAGCTGCAACTCAATCAGTTTCAGCTCAATCTGATACGCAGTGTGCTCAGTATGACTCGAAGTGTATGTTTTTAGTTTATAATTTACATTTTAGTTCAAAAAATACATCACATACTCAAAACTGATCAAAAACATTCGTATTGTTTTGATAATTTAGGATAATGATCCATAATTCATTTTTGTTGTGTATGAATCATCCACACCTCAATCTGATGTATGATGTGACTGGTATGACTCCAAGTGCATCTTTTTATTTAAAATTGACATTTTAGTAAAATAAGAGAAGTGACATACTCAAAATAGAGCAAATGAATTAGTATTATTTTGATACATTAGGACAATGATCTATAAGTCATTTTTTGACTTGTAATAATCATCCTCACATCAATCCGATACCTGGTGTGCCTAGTGTGACTCAAAGTGATCATTATCAGTCTAAAATTGAAATTTTAGTTCAAAACATGCACCTCTCATTGAAAACTGGGCAAAAACTCTTGAATTTTTCTTGATAATTTAGAAAAACTATTCATAATTCATTTTTGATATGTGGGAATCAGTTTCACATCAAACCAACACACGATATAACTGATATGACTAAAAGTACATGTTTTAAGTTTAAAATGAAATTTTAGTTAAAAAGACAAGTGATATACTCAAAACTAAGCAAACACATTTGATTTTTTTAATACATTAAGAAAATAATCCATAAATAAATTTTTATATGCAAGAATTATCTACACCTCAATCTGATGCACAATGTGATTGGTATGACTTTGAGTGTGTCTTTTTATTTAAAATTCAAATTTTAGTAAAAAAGATAATCGACACACTCAAAACTAAGAAAACACATTCATATTGTTTTAATAATTTAGGAAAATGATCCATATTTCATCTGTGATGTGTAGGAATTGGATTCAATTCAATTTGATACACAATGTTCTCGGTATGACTCAAAGTATCTATTATCAGTTTAAAATTGACATTTTAGTTCAAAACACATGTCACTCATTGAAAACCAAGAAAATGTACACATATTGTCTTGATAATTTATGAAAAACTATTCATAAGTCATTTATGACATGTAATAATTATTCTCACATTAAACCAACACACGATGTGACTGATATGACTCAAAGTGTGTGTTTTTAGTTTAAAATGAATTTTTAGTAAAAAACCCAAGTGACATACTCAAAACTGGTAAAATTAATTCAAATTATTTTTATACCTTATTAAAACAATCCATAAGTCATTTTCAACCTATAGTAATTAAACTCACCACAATTTGACACATGGTGTGACCAGTATGATTCCAAGTGTGTATTTTTTATTTAAAATTGACATTTTAGTAAAAAAGACAAGTGACACACTCAAAATCGAGAAAAAACATTTGTATTGTTTTTATAGTTTATTATAATGATCCACAAGTCATTTTTGACATGTAATAATTAAGCTCACCTCAATATGATGCATGGTGTCACCGGTATGACTCAAAGTTTTTGTTATTAGTCTAAAATTGATATTTTAGTTCAAAATGTGCGTCATTCACTGAAAACTAAAAAATGTGCTTAGATTGTATTGATAATTTAGAAAAATTATTCATAAGTCATTTGTGATGTGTAGGAATTTGTATCACCTCAAATCAACACATGATGTAACCAGTATGACTCAAAGTGCATGTTTTTAGTTTAAAATGACATTTTAGTAAAAAAGAAAAGTACCATACTCAAAAACTGAGTAAACACATTAATTTTTTTTGATACTTTAGAAAAATTATCCATAATAATTTTTGATGTATAGGAATTATCCTCACCTCAATCCAATGCATGATGTGACTGGTATGACTTAAAGTGTATCTTTTTATTTAAAACTGATATTTTAGTAAAAAAGAGAAGTGGCATACTCAAAACTAAGAAAACTAATTTGTATTATTTTGATAATTTATAAAAACAATCCATAAGTCATTTTCAATGTGTAGAAATCATAAACATATCAATCTAATACACTGTGTACCTATTATGACTCGAAGTGTCCGTTATCTATTTAAAAATTTCAAAATGCATGTCACTCACTAAAAACTAAGATAATGCTCTCAGTTTTTCTTGATAATTTAGGAAAATGATTCATAATTAATTTGTGATATGTAAGAACCAATATCAATCAAACCAATAAATGATGTGACTTATATGGATCAAAGTGCATGTTTTAAGTTTAAAATGACATTTTAGTAAAAAACAAAAGTGATATACTCAAAAATGATCAAAAACCTTTGGATTGTTTTGATACTTTAGAAAAATGATACATAAGTCATTCTTGGCCTGTATGAATTATCCACACATCAATCCAATACATAGTGTGACCAGTATGACTCCAAGTGTGTATTCTTATTTAAAATTAAAATGTTAGTAAAAAGACATGAGACATACTCAAAATTGAGAAAACACATTCATATTATTTTGATACTTTAAAAAAATGATCCATATGTCATTTGTGATGTATTGGAATCATTCAAACCTCAATCCGATATATGGTGTGTCAGGTATGACACAAAGTTTCCATTATCAGTTTAAAATTGAAAATTTATTAATGTATTGTTTCATATTTGTGTTTAATTTATTTCATTATAGTATTACTAGAATAAGAATTATTTTCTTATACAGGTGGATTATTTTTCTTGAGTTGGGGTGGTTTGTTTGGAAATTGATAGCATGATTAAGATTTTTTAGAGGGGTTCAGGTTCCAAAGACAATGAACCCATTGATGTTTTTGAATTATTGTGATAATTTTTACTTGCTAATGTAATTTTACAAAACCATGTTTGAAATGTCTATAATGTAGTGATTTTTTTGTATTTTTCATGTAATTTTTATTTCAATTAAATTATTAATTTTTCATATCTTGTATTTGTTATTGTTGTATGTATTTAGTGATGTAGTGTGATGTAATTTTAATAGAACATTGCAGTAGTATGGACTTTATCAACCATTTTTTAGTGCTGATTAAAGGGGACCCCTTAAAATTTTAACAGTGCTTAGATCATCAACACTTTTTTAGCATTGTTGATGGTTTTTTTAGCACTATTAAAATCCTTTTATCTATTAGTGAATCCCTAAATTTGTGAAAAAATCCCATAATTTTACTCCTTATTAGCCTCCCCGTTCACTTTTTTATTACCTTTTATATCTCTTGAAGCAATTATTTTCTCTTCGAAGAACTTCTGATCAAAAAAATATTACGCCATCGCTTCATCAGTTTAATTTTCACCACTAGACAACCATTCTTCCATAATATCCACCCACGATTTGGAATCCTGTTGCCCACTCAGATCCATTTACTGCACACCTGGAGAGTAATGCTGACCTTGAGGTTTAGAGGCATCCATAACATTAGAAAATTCCTTCTAAAAAGATATGATATCCAATAGTGTAGACTTATCCCTACTGAGTATATATATAGTAGCAAGCCCAACATTAGAAAGATCATTTAGAGAAAATGAATACACATCCTGACCAGTCTCATGGCTAAGACCCTCTCCCTTTGAGACCACCTGATTGTGTACTCCTCCATACTAATTCAGAACATGACCATCATTTTCAGAACCACTTTGAGCATTATATTTCAAGCATCTAATCTTTTTAAAGCATGAATTCTCATCATAACCTCATATAGAGAAAAAAATACAAACAATTGATCTCTTGCAATTTAAAAAGTCTTGTATTATGACATTAAAATATATACAAAATTGGGCAACCTTTTCATACTCAATTCCAAAATCAATATCATTATCATCAGTTGAAAGAAAAACCTTATCAAATAAAGTAGGACAAAAATCCACTTCAACTAAAAAGTGTGCATATTTTCCAAATATGGCCACCTCAGTTTCTTTTTTTTTATTTTAATGGGAACCCCAATCAATATTTCAATGTCATAAAGGATCATAGGGTTCCAAAGAATATAGTTTAAACCATATAACTTGACCCACACTTGAGCATAATAATTTCCAACCTCTAGAGGATTTAATTTCCTATCCCATTCTAGGATGTGTAGAAAACTAGGCTTGAGAGAAATAAAACCAAATCCCCAGCCCCAAATCTTCAAATCCTAAAAAGGTAAAATTATGTGGAAAAAACCATGAACTTGAAAAATTCATTTCAAAAATTTAAAGCCCCAAATTTAGAATCTCTACCAGATATCCAATTTTTCACAGCATCAATCCCCTTGAAAAAATATGACGAGCAAATATAGAATGCTCACTAATTTCTAGGAGTTATGAGACTGCAACTAGATTAGACGTGACAAGAGCAATGTTTTCTTTTTGATGGATTCCACCCACTATCAAAACCTTGAAGAGAGATAACGAATGATTGAACGCACTATCATCAAGTGAATTATCCACAACAATCCCTCTATGAAAGACTTTATGACTATCCATTCTAGCACCTACATACTTGTGGGAGTTGAATTGTCCTTGTGTGGGGACCAGTCGATTGGTGCAATGCATCAGGTAGGAAGTGTAACTTGGCTCTATGCATTATTTTTGGATGGGTAGCTCGAAAGAGTGATAGGTGCATTGATGCCTATCAGACAACATGAAGGTTCTTGGCAGAGGGAGCGACACATCGTGTGAATAGTGATGACCAGACATACGAAGTGATGCATCTTGGAAGACAACATGGCATGGACACATGCAGTCATTGTTGGGTGAGCAGCCCAAAAGAGTGATGAGTGTGGTGACACCTATCATCTACCCCTCTACCCAAACATGGGTTTAAGAGGGATGTTCTGCCATGACTTCACAATGGGGTAGTGCAATGTAACGATTGCTGGTAAGGGGCCAGGGGTGTCACAAAAAGAATACTGAGATCATGATATGTATTTTGGTTTTTCAACATAGTCCTTCAAGTTAACTCCATCTTTCAAGGCATAGGGGCACCAAGTCATCAAATTATAACGGGCCTTCAAGCTACTGGGTCTTTGAGTCATGTAAGGGTCACCTCTAAACCCAGTTGAAAAGATGAATTTATTTCCTTTAATAAAAATGGGTTTCAACCCCACCCTATTTTAAAAATAATAACTAACAATAATTAATAATTAATAATTAATAATTAAAAAATTAGTAATAATTAATCATTAATAACAATTAAGTAATAATTAATAATAATTAATAAAAAATATTAATGATCATTAATAATAATTAATAATTAGTATTAATTAGTATTAAATATTATTTAATTAATACTAATTATTAATTATTTCAAATTATTATAATTAATAATTAATTATTAATCAAATTTTAACAATATTAATAATAATTATTAATTATTAATAACTATTAATAATTATTATTACTAATTATTACTAATTATTTGTAATTATTATTAACTATAAATAGTAATTAATAATAATAATAATTAATTATTAATTATTACAAATTTCTATTAATTATTAATTAATTATTTTTAATTATTATTAATTACTCTTAATTATTATTATGATCAATATTTAATTAATATTAATTTTTAATAATAATAATTATTAATTATTAATAATAACTAATAATAATTAATAATAATCAATCATTAATAACATTCAAATAATAATTAATAATTCCATTTATTTATTGGGGGTACAATACAACAAAACACACACACAACCACACCTACGGGCTAAGAACGATAAGTCATATCCCCCCAAGGGATAATTCATCCACCTAGCCCTTGAAAAATTTTAAATGACCCAAACCCCCCACTTTGATGGCCCAAAGACCCACATTAAATGGCTCGAAGGCCCATTAACGACTATGAGAGGCACACCCCTTTCCTTTATCATTCCCCATAGTCAGGCCCCTGTTGGTGGATGAATGCATGCCCCTTCTCTGTTTCCATCCACATCATCGAGTGAGGCCCTCCTAATAATAATTATTAATTATTAAGTATTAATAATTATTACTATTGATTATTAATTATTGCTAATTATTATTAATATTATTAATTATTATAATTAATAATTAATTAATATTAATTAATATTTTTAATTATTAATAATTATTAATAATAATTATTAATTATTACTAATTATTATTAAATAATAATAATTAATTATTAGCAATTATTAATAATATTAATAATTAATAATTAATATAATTAATTATTATTAATTAATAACAATAATTAATAATTGATAATTTTTATTTGTCATAATAATTATTAATTATATTAATTATATTATTAATTTTTTGTTTATAATATTATTTATTATATATATTAACTATAATTTGTTTTCATTAATTTTATTTTTAATTATATGTTATTATTTATGTATTATTATTATTATTAATATATTTTTATTAGAATGCTGGAAGAGTGAAACTAAATCCCATATAGAAAATCCATAAGGGATGCCAATGTCCCCTCTCTTATAAAAAGGTGTCCCGGGTGGGGTTTTTAGTTATATTATCATATTACTTAAATCCTGATAATTTCAAATTAAAAAAAATTATTTTAAATATTGTTCAATATATATATATATATATATATAATGAAAATTATTTTTTAAAAAAATCAGGTGGAGACCATAAAATGTATTGATTCTTCTTACTCGGACAACCAAACATTAATTCATTTGATGCTTGACCACCCCATATTCCAAAAAAATACCTAACCCAAATTTTTTTAAAAAAATAAAAAGGCTCTTTGTAATTTTTTCCACCAAATTCATCCCTTTTTCAAAACCCATGGGAGATTTCAATCCAAAGAAACCAAATCTTATATACTTTTTATGGGAGATGCATTTAATGTATTATTTCTAAATTTTGAATAATCAATTCTACAGTAATGTGCTGAGTTTCATTTTATTTTAAAACAAATGATTTAATAGTTACATGGTTTGAAGGAGTTGTATAAGATTTGGATATAAGATCTAAAATAACAAATGATATTTGGTATCAAAAATAAAACATGAAAAAATGAATATGTCCACATCGGTCCAGATGCTCCATAATTGAAATTAGCATGGTCATTCAAATTATAGAATTTGTTGTTCAAATTTTAATAGGCTCATGAAAAACCCCCCACAAAAAATAGTAATTTCATTATAAATAACATGAATTTACATAATTATAGAATCATTTAAGTATTGGTGTTTATATATGATGATTTTTTATATGGGGGTTTATATATGTTTTAAATATATGACGATTGAAAATGTTGGATTTTAAAATTTTAAAATATTTTAAAGTTTTTTTTGTGGTTTTTAAAGGGGGAGGACAAGTTGGAATATCACATTGAAAAGTAAGATAAATTGGGGTCTCCATTATTAATGGAGCACTTTTATCATTATTTTAAAATGATAAAGTAAAAGGGAATAATCCTATAAGGGATAATGCAGTGCACCACCCATGCACACATGTGCGTGTAGGTACACTTGGTGGGATGACCTAGTTAATTGAACATGTAAGATATGGTCCTTCGATCTAATCAAACTAGTGTGATCTGAGCCACTTATTTGACTGGGTATGATATGATGGATAAGATTAAATCTGAATATGAAATTCCTTTCCAAAATAGGTATCTATCCAATCCCAATGGGTAGGATAACTTATATGAATGAGTGATTGCATTCCTATAAAACGGAGTCCCCATTGAATGAAAAAATCACTTTTAAACCATTCCAAAAACTCACTATAAAATTGAGATTCCTTCCAAGTCTTCCAAAAGCATCAAAACTACTTTGTCACTTTGTTGGTGCATGAAGAAAAATTCATTTCCATTACTCTCTTTATTTCAATGTTTCTTCGAGTATTACTCTCCATTAAGTACATGTTTAGAGTAACGAGCCACTATTATATCCTAAAGAGGATTTTATGGCCACCCATTGTACTACTATTTTAGTGGGTGTGAATCTTACAATATATTGTACTACCAGTTTGATGGGGGTGAATCTAATATCAAGGAGAGCGACATCGTAACATGACTCGACATGATGCATCTCCAACCTTATGGATATATTCCCTAAAGCCTCTATACATGTGATGCATTTAAGGAAATATCTTAATGTATTATATAAATATATTGTATGATGTGACATAGATAAAACAAAGGTATTAGTAGTTTATAATTTGGTTATATTGTAAGACCGTGTTATTTGGAAAATTATATTATATGATCCTCATAACACCCTATAATTAAGAAATTATAGTCGAATGTTAAGTGTTAACATTCAGATATCTTTTGCATTAACTATCATCAATATTAACCTTTCATATGATTAAATTATGGGGAAAATTTATTTGGACAAAATTTATACAAATTATGACCTAATCCATATACTCATACATTATATAATGTACAATTAAATGTATATCACCCTCGGTTTTAGGTACTTTACCCTTGTTTTATGTTCTTTGAGCATATATAATACCTGGGTTAAGTTTGGGAAGTTTCTGTGAGGTTTTATAATGTTTTAGGAGTTTTTTTAGAGGTGTATAATTTGAGAATAGTTAATAGAAACCATGAAACATCTACTGGAAATCAGGAAACCTTTTTTAGGTGTCACTAGGCTAGTTCACAATTAGCACACAGTTTGGAAAAATCAAGTGAGTTCCCAGGGGGAACCGTGCAAAGTGAAACAGAGGAAAAAACATGGTTGGTGCACGGTTTGTCTAATTGTGCAATCCAACTGTGCGAGGTGTGTCCATAAGATAGTAGCACTACATGGTTGGTGCACAATTTTCCAAACTATGTGACCCAACCATGTGACGTATAGTTTAAATCCCAAAAATTGGGTTTTTAATCTGAATTAAATCCTAAAACCCTCATTAGTTTCCTAATCTCCCAGGACCTTGATTTCCCTTTTCTCCCAAGGATTCTTTAGTGATTACTTTTGATTCTAAGACACCATTTGTTGATTCAAAGCGTTCTGGAGATCTAGATTCATCAGTAAGTCATAATTATTCAATGTTCTTCCTAGATTAACTCTTATCCTCTATCCTATAATGATATATCTAGTCATTTATGGATAGATATATGTTCTATGATGTGAATCTTGATGAGACATGATTGAATTTATTGAATTAAAGGAGATACAAGGTCAGATCTAGAATATCTTTGTGTTGTTATTTGTTTTCTCCAATCATTTAGAGGTAGGTGGATTCTCTCTCATCTACACTTGACTTAGAACTTGAAGGATTAGTTTTGAATGAATGATTGTCTTAAAATTGTTGTGAATTACTTGTGTTATTATTTATGGAAATCTTATTTGTTTATAGATTTGAAAGTTTTGGTTATTTGTATAAATTTCAAAAAACTCATTTGTTTATAATTTTAAAATTATGATATTAAAATTATGGAATGGTTTTGATGAACATAAGGTGTTTGATAAAATGTTTTCAATAAATATCGGGTTTTATGTGAAATGGTTTGTCATAAGTTTTAGAATACACGGTTGGATTGAGTTCATTACTTTTTATGTGACCCTGTAGAAGGGGCATATACCATTGGGGTACTAGGACGTGACCCTGAATATGGGGCATGAGCCACTGGGGCACAAGGAGATTATCCACCTAGTGAAATATTGGTGGTTCTAAAAGAGACCGTTCATGAGTATGGAACTATCACTTAGCATGCATGGGTATGTGTGTGTGTGTGGGGGGGGGGGGTATGGAAGTAAGTGAATGTGTATACCAAATTATAAGAAATGGTTTAAAGGTTTTATTTATTGTTTTCCATTTAAATGGTTTGGTTTTGATGTAAATTTCTTATGGAATTGATATAAAATGATTAAATTATTTTCTTTAAATTATTTTATATAAATTTGCTAACATGTTTTTTCCTAGAGGCATGAGTTGGGAAGTATTTGATAAATCCTACTAAGTTTATAATCACCCTCTATTTGGTAACTTCGATGTGTTTTCAGATGTTATCTATAAGGACATAGGAAAGGTAAATGTATCATACTTCTCTAGTGATTCATCTTGATACCTTGGGATTGGAAAGTTGAGTTGGAGCTTGGTGATGGATAAATAGTTTATTTTATTGGTTGTGGTCTTGTTATCCATTTGGTATTATTAGTTGTTTTTCATGTTTATATCATCACTATGATATGATTGGCTGTTTGGTTTGTATTTGAGATTACATGGGTTTTTTTCATGCATCATATAGATTGTCTTGGATGTATTTGGTTTATGTTTATCTGGTTGTTTTATCTTAAGGGGAAACCATTCCCTAATTTTATCAAATCCCTGGGAATTTATTTCCAGCATTTGGTATCTTTGGTATCACCTAAGTCCTTGTATCACCACCGCCTCTTCTCAAGTCAATGAGGAGGGGAATGATGTTACAAATGGTGTTATCTTTGTTCGGTCCTTAATTTTGGAAATGGTATCAGCTTTGTTTGGTCCTTGAGTTGGAAATGTTATCAGTTTTATTCATTCATTGAGTTTGAAATGGTATCAATTTTGTTTGGTCCATATATCTTTTGAGTTGTTATTAAGGAGATAAAAATGTTAGAATTTAAAATATATAGCTTAAAAAGACATAGCCAACCTTTTTATTCTAAACTTCAAGTTACCAAGGAGTTAGGGTACAAAATTGTTTCGAAACGCTTCTAAGTAAGTTGTCATGTCATCATAGTGGTTTTATCTGATGAGGATTGCATATCTTGCATTGGTAGTAAGACTTCCCACTAAGACTGTATTTATTATATTTAGTTTTATGATTTATGGAAAATGTTTGATATGGTAATTATTGGTAACATGGTAAAAATGGTTGGATTTTGAAAATAAAACTCATAATTCTTTTTTCTTATAGTGATTTGAAATGTAATAAGCCTTCAATTTATAGTGAGTGTTGAATAAGTGATGTTTTATTTTGGTCATAGAGAATGGAAATCAGTAGACATCATTGGAATTGATCAGAGGAGGATGTAGAAAATGCAGTTTCCCCTAATACATATGTGAACTAAGAGTTGGTCCAAATAATAATTTAGGATTTTCAAGCCATAGATAGGGTTAATTAGAATGATAAACCTCAATAGGTAGACCAATTAGTTTAGTTTCAAAAGTAGAATCCACTAATCTTTCAAGGGGATTCATAAATAGAGAAAGTATAGGTATGGATAACTAGGATGAACCAAATCTTTGATTTCCATGGAACACCATCCAAGATAAAAGTTAAGTTGGAAACATATATGTTGGAGGATATATAATGCTAATGGTTAGATTTAGAAGTCCAGAATAAAGATAACTAAGGAATTACATGGGATGAATTTGAAGAAATGTAAATAAAAAATTCTATCCTTACACCTTTTATACCATGAGAACAATGAATTTATTCAGTCTAAAGAAAGAGAATCTATTGATGATAGAGTTTTTGGATAAGTTTATGAACTTAGTTTTCTTTTCACCAGAAGTAGCTGTAAGTGCATACTTGAAGGAACATATTTTTGAGTTGGGGATACAATTAGAAATTCTCTCAAAGATTATTATCCTTGGTATTATGGACTATAAAGAGATGGAACATAGAGAGAATATGGTATAAAGGGATATCTCAAGAAATATGATTGGAGGGGGAATATTTATCCCCACTTGAATAGGTGGGAACTCCAATGATAGAAATAAGAATAAGAGGGACACCTACTTTTAGTGTGGAGGTATATCTCATAATTAGGCCATGGGATCAGTAAACATTACTCCTCGACTGAAAAGTAAGTCATAATGTTTTCAATGTGGTTATTTTGAGCATATAAAGTGGGATTGTATGAAACCACTGAAATCATGTCACAACTATAACAAAATGGGACATCTCTAGCATTATTGTTGTATCACTCCAAGTCTTGATGCTAGGAATACACATCATGTCTCTGAAAAATATTAAGCTTTAATAGGGAGATATCATCAGAATAACCCCCATAACCCAAACCAAGAAAGTCTAGGTGATTCTAGGAACACCACCACTCCTAAACAAAGGAAATATCAATAGAGAAATAAAGAGACAAGGACAAAAACTAAGAAATTATGTGGTGGTGAGTAGGTGATCACGGATGATCAATCTAGTCCTTCAATGGTGTGAGGTATGATTCTTATGAATTACACCCTTATGCAGTCATTTTTTGATATGGGTACATCCCAATCTTTTATTGATTCTTATGTTGTTGATATTATGGGTTTGCGTATTGAGATGATGCCTTTTATTTTAAAACTGCAAACTCCTCTTGTCCAATGAGAGTGTACAGATTTTAAGTTTGAAACATGTATGATGAATATAGGTGATGAATAATTTTGTACAGGAATTTTATGTCATTGATATGGACATCTATGACTTGATTTTGGGAATGGATTGGTTGATGACATCAAAATCCCATATTTACTGTTATGCTTGATAAGTGAGTTTCATATCTTTTGATGGTATTAAACATATCTTTAAAGGATATTAGGAAGTGAATGAAAGCTGAGAAGGACCTTTGGTACCAGTGGTAGAAACTATCTCTTACTAGTTAGCATTGGTGATGTTAGAATCTATTGTTGATATTGGAAATATATATTTTCCAACTAGAGTTGAGCAGTTTTCTAATGCATTTCTTAATTATTTCTTGGAGTTTCCACCAAAAAGAGAAGTTAAGTTTATGATTAATCTTATACCGAGAGCCAATCCTATTTCCCTTCCGTATTATAATATGAAACTGGTAATATTAAGGGAATTGAAAGTCCAATTGGAAGAGTTATAAAGTTGAGGATTCATTCAACCGAGCACATCCCCTTGGCTAGCACCAATTCTTTTTATAAAGATGGTAGATATAACTATTATAATTTGTATAGATTATTGCATTCTTAAACAAGTTATGATAAATAATTGGTACCCACTTCCATGCATTGATGATTTGTTTGATCAATTGGAGGGAGACTAGTGGTTCTCTAAAATTGACTTGAGATCAGGATATTACCAAATATGAGTTTAGAAGGAGGTTATTCTAAAAACAATTTTCTGGAGTCATTATGGCCATTATATGTATGTGGTCATTCCCTTTGGCCTTATGAATTCACCAACAAATTTCATGGAATTAATTAATTAGATCTTTCGGAGGTATCTAGATTCCTTTGTGGTGGTGTTTGTTGACGCATTCTAGTGCATTCTAGGACAAAATCCAATCATGAGAAACACTTGATGATAGTGTTATGAATCTTATGGGATCATAACCTCTATGATAAGTTGTGTAAATGACATTTTTGGATATAGAAATTATGTTTTATAGGTAATTTCATTTATAAAAAAGGAGTATTAGTAGATCCTAAAAATATAGAAGCTATTATCTCTTGGAAACCACTAAAGAACGTATTTGAGATACGCAATTTACTTGTCTTAGTGGGATACTACAAACACTTTGTACATGATTTTTCATGTCCTTCATCACTAATGAAAACTTTGATAAGGAAAGGCATTCCATTCCAATGGAATGATGAATGATAGAAGTATTTTCAATAGATAAAAGTTTGACTAATAATAACACATATCCTTACATTTCCCAAGTCTGGATAGGTCTATATGGTTTATTGTGATGTATCTGGATCCAGTTTGGGTTTTATTCTAATTCAAGGAGATTATGTGGTTGCTTATAGATCATGATAGTTATAGGTTCACAATAAAAACTACCCAACAAATTATTTGGAATTAGCTTTTATAGTCCATGATTTTAAGACTTGGTATCATTATCTTTTTGGTGATAAATTTATGAATTTTATAGATTACAAGAGTTTCAAACATATTTTCTCATAAAGGGACTTGAATTTAAGACAATGAAGATGGATGTAATATATTTAAAAGGTTGACTTCAACTTGATTTATACACTGGGTAAGGGGAAATCTGTGGGTGATGTATAAGTAGGAAGTCGTATAAGAAAATGACTAAAGAAGAATCAGATAAGTGGTAGCTAATGTATGTATTAACAGATATGTAGGCATGTAATTTTATCCCCATGGCCTGAAAGCCTGACTGGACCAACCTGAAAGTATGAGTAGGCTGACCTAAAAAAGTACAAATCGGGTCGGTCTCGATCCCATGATCCATCGGGTTGAGTCGGGTCGGCCAACCTATGGCCCTCTCATTGGCCCATATAAATCTCAACCTGTAAAATCCCACTTGCTCTAAAAAAATAAGTGGGAAATTTCCAATAGGGAGACTCAAACCCCCTACCACAAGCTTCCAAGGTTGCTCCTGGACCAACTGGTCCAGGCAGTGCGCCTGGTTTTAAAATAAAAAATCCTTAATATATATATATATATATATCACACACACACATGTATATATTATATATATGTATATATTCATATATATATATATATGTGTATATATATATATATCTATCCATCTATATATTAATAAAAAACAAAAAACAAGACACTCCCCACCCCACCCAACTTCAGTGCACACCCTGCGTACCCCCTCCCATTTCATATTAATTTTCTTTAGGGAAAAATGGTCAAATGACATATTATTATTTTTTAATTAATTTTCATTCAATTATTTATTTAAAATAACTTGAAATTAATTATTTTATGTCTATTTTATGATTTATAATATCATGAATGTTATGTATTACGATGATTGATATTTATTTAGACAGGGCAGTCATTGTAGATTCTTTTTTTAATCGAATGTTTTCAAATAAATTATTTTACCTTTAATTATTTTCAGAATTGGTATATATTTTATATATTTATTTATTTAAAGAAAATATTATAATTATAATAGGTATGTGACATTGAGGTTTAGGTTTCCTACGAAATGCATGTAGTGAGAAATTTAAAACATGTTAAATTATTGAGAATTAAATAAAAATGTTTAAACTGTAAACTGTTTATAAAAAAAGAAAATAAAATTTTTTATAAAAAAATGATTTTAAAAAAAAAATAATTTTAAAAAACATTTAAAAAATCCTTAAAAAACGTTAAAAAACATTCAAAAAATGTTTATAATTTTTTTTAAAAAAATTCAAAATACATTTAAAAACATTTAAGAAAACTCTAAAATAATGTTTAGAAAAACATTTTAATAAATGTTTAAAAAACATTTTAAAAAATGTTTAAGAAAACTTAAAAAATAAGTAAAAAAAATTAAAAAAATGTTAAGAAAACGTTAAAAAAATGTAAAAAATGTAAAAAAATGTTAAAAAGCATAAAAAACATTAAAAATATGTTATAAAAATGTTAAAAAACATTAAAAAAACATTAATTTTTTTAAACAGAAACTTGATTTTTTTTAAAATGTAAAAAAAATTCTAAAAAAACATTTAAAAAAATGTTTAAAAAACGTTTAATTTTTTTTAAAAAAACCTATAAATGAAAAAATGTTTAAAAAACATTAAAAAACATTAAAAAAACATTTAAAAAAACATTAAAAAAACATTTTTACAAACAATTTTTTTTTACATAAAATAAAAACATTTGAATGATAAAACAATTACATAAAAAATCAAGAAATATATATAACTCATTATATATATTATTTTGAAAATAATAAAATCCCGTTAGGGCCTACCCATGGCCTAGGCTGAGCTGAGCTAGGTCAGTCCAAAATTATACCCTTATAGATATGCATCTAGAGTGTGCTGAGCAAGGAAATGTTTAATTTTCTTTCTAGTATCGATTATTCCTGATTTGGTTAAGCATGGGAAATAGGCTTAGATATCTGAGCCTGAATGTGTTACCATAAGTTTATAACTCAATGGAGAGGCGACCATTAAGGGTTGGGAGATAGATTGGAAATTTGTGTTGAAGTTTAGATATCAGATAGTAGTTCCTCCAACCTATTAGGAAAAAATTCTTAATTCCTACCACCATTTGAGATGGGATGTTCATCTAGGAATACAAAATATGTATAAATACTTAAAAGTATAATTTTAGTAGCTTTTCATGAAGATAAAAAGTGGTAGAGTTTATTTTTGTGACACCTCACCTACCAGCAGGTCTAGGAGGATCACCGATGACTTTATGATATGTTGTATTCTTTACTGATTCCCATGTGCAAATGGGAAAAAATAGCTATGGATTTTGAGATAAGTTTTCCAAAATTTGTTCAGAAACATGATTCCATCTGTGTAATCATGGATTGACTCACAAAGTCAGTTCAGATCATCTCTATTCACGAAACCAATATGGTGGAATTTTTTTCCAAACTCTACATCCAAGAAGTTATAAAGTTACACAATATACTAGTTTCTATTGTATCTAACTGTGACCTTAGTTTTACATCTCATTTTTAGAAATCCTTACAGTAATCCCTTTGAACCCAATTGTCTAAGAGTATATCTTATAATCCTAAAATGGATAAACAATACAAGAGGATGATCTAAACATGGGAAGATATTCTTAATGCTTTTGTGATGATTTTTGGAGGCTCATGGGAAGAAAATATACTGTTAGTAGAGTTATTATATAATAAAATTATCGGGACTCAATATATACGACTCCTTTTGAAGAATTGTATGACCATCCTTTTCATTATACACTTTTTTGGGTGGAAATAGCTGAGAATTCACTAATCAGACCTAACCTATTTTATGATATAATAAATATTATTCAAATGATAAAAAAGATAATGAAAACAACTCAAAGTCGTCAAAAAATATATGTAGACTATCATCGGTGAATGTTATTATCTGTGGTATATGATCATATTTTATTTATAATCTCTCCAAGGACATTTTATCATTGTTTTGGTAAATAAGGGAAGTTCTCTCCTTGGTAAATTGGTCCTTTTAAGATACTTGAAAAAGTGGGTGATGTGGCATATCAGTTGGATTTAATGCCATATTTCAGTTATGTGCATAATGTGTTTCATGTATCTTAATTGAAGAAGTACTAGCCTAATCATGACAATGTGATTTTATGGGACCATGTTGATCTTCAACCATATGTAATGTTGATTCATGTGCTAGTGTGGATTTTTGATAGGCACAAGAAGATCTTGTATAAGGCCCCGACCTTAAACATCTCTTAATATTGAATTAAATGAATAATTCACATTGAGGATCTTTTCAGGTTTAGAGTTTTAGAGAATTATAACATAACTACTACATCTCAAAAGATTACAAAGTAGACACTTCTACTAAGTTTCCATAGAATAAAAAAACTCTTAAAAAGAAACATGTCTAGTTCCAAGTTTTATATAGCATGACTTTCCCTTGATCCCATCCTTGACCCTATTCCACATTAGGTCCTGTGAAAAACATTTCAAAAAACTTGGGGTGAGCATAAAGAGCTCAGTAAGGGATACACAAATAATGAAAACTGACAGTTTATCAAAACAACAAGTAAACCATGTATACTTTATCAAAGTAATACTTTTCACCTTTATGAAGTCGTAAAAAATCTTCACTGAATAAAAGATCATTACTTACCATTTTGTAACCAAAATATTACCATAAAACCCATAAAAAGACCACATAACATATAAAGGTAACTTGGGACATAAACATACTTAAGTGGAATAACCATATGGTCGACTTCCACACATATCACTTAATGGAATATCCATACAGCCAACTTCTATACATACTTAATGGAATAGCCATACGGCTGACTTCCATACCCAATGCATTGGAGGTTATAACGTAACCACCCGTCCTGGTATTCACGGCACCACCCGTCATATGGTTTATCACGTAACTACCCGTCAAATGTCCAAGTACCATTATAAAAATCATAAGACATAAAACAAATATAATGGAAAGAAAACATTTCCACACTTTGATCACAATATATCACTTAAATATATTGACATAAAAAATCCATTATAAAAACCATTTTCAATACCAAAATACATAAAAGAGTATATGGTATTTATTTCATTTTAAAAAAACATTACGGCTTGTTCACGAAGCCAAAGACCAAATAATACTCGCGGCGGCGGAAAAGGTTGTTGTCACCGCGTACGTTAAAAGAAACATTCCTTTTTTTCGTTTTGTAAAATGCTTCATAGAAAAAGATTCCTTTTGTATAAAAGTAAAAGTCAAAGGGGTTTATACACCTTATAAAATAATGTTGTGTATAAAACAAAATATGCCTCAATGAAAGGATATTGAGACGAAGTCCCTTACCTCGGGTCCGACTTGACTTGATCGTTCTTTAACCTCCTGAATAATAAACTTGAGTTAATTTATACTTGCTTAAGAACATTTTTCAAGTTCATTATTCCTTTTATATCACTTATTACCATGTTATAAACATTATGTAATCATTTAGGTTAATAATGTTTGTTTTGTCGATATTTGGTTCTTAAGTCGAAAGTGGACTTCTTACAATTACATGTTGTTCGTGTGGTCAAAGGTTCTTTATATCCAGAATGAAATTCCTGATTTGGATATCATATATATCATATATATCTAGCATATACATGCATTTATAATATTACATAATCATATAGAGGTAAGAAATGAAATGCACCGTTCATGGAGACGGTAAGCCGTACGTACGCATGAACGCTACTTTCATTTCTATGTCATATTAATGGAATTAAAACTAAATGAGAGGTATTTATATTTTAATTCCAGAATTATATTAATCATTTAGATGTAACATACATCATATATATCCATTATATATATGTACTTATAATAGTACATAACATTTGGGGATAAGAAATGAAATGCACCGTTCATGGAGACGGTAAGCCGTACGTACGCATGAACGCTACTTTCATTTCTATCTCATACTTTAATGGGAATAAATAATAATGATATATAGGGATATTATAATTCCAGTATAACATAATATATAATAACTTTAAATCCATCCTTTATACGTCCCACATATGGCATTAATGAATCAAATCACTTTGAGGGGGCGGTAGTCCACACTTCCTAAAATGAAATTATCGTGTGTACCCATAATGGAAGCCATAAGGGTATATTCAAAATTAAAAATACAGAAGATTAAGGAAAACATAAACATATTATATATCATATATAAATATAGTGTCATCTTAATGGCCACCTTTGAAGGTGTTAAAAGAATTTTGAACAATCATCATTTCGGGAGGCAGAAATTCGCCATCCACGGAAACAGTATGTTCTTTAACCATTAGATGTAGGTGTGTGTAAGTGTAGCTAGAATACTTCTTATAAAAACATCCTAGTATATTGAATATACTGGAGTTGTTACAAAAGAAAAGAATAAAAAGAGTTTAGGGGGTTGGAGAAGCAAAATAAAACAAAAGGATTCAAGTGAAGACATTACCTTAAAATCGGGTAACTCTCTTAGATTTGAGCTCAAAGGCTTCATTGGGAAGACTTCTGCCAAATGTGAGGCTTAAAGGAGTAAGAGAGGGATGTGTAGAGACAAAATGGGCAGGGGTTGGCCGAGCCAAAGGCTTTGGAAGTGTGGGTAAGGTGGTAGAGGTGGAGGCCTTTTATAAGAGGAGAGGAGGGGCACTCTTGGAAAGTAAAAAAAAATTACTTTATTTTAAAATGAGATTCGGATTTAAGAGGTCCCACATTGATATAATTCGAGGATAAGGTGATAAGGGTTCGAAATATACCCATCCAATAGGTTTTGGACATGTGTAGGTCATAGATTTTACATTATCTTTTCATTTTATTTAAATCCTTTATTAATGAGGTAATCACTGCATCATCATGATGTCAAAAATAATTTAATATATTTAATGTCTAAAAATTATAAAAAAATTATCATGATGTAGGAAATCTTTTTATATTTCTAATGAATATTTATAGTAAAAAATATGACTTGTATAACCCACATAAATATTGTTTTAGTAAAACATCTCATGTTTGTGTCATTTTTACTTTAACATTAAATAAAAAGTTATTTATGTCATTTCCAAACCAAAGTGGCTCCATGGGGTCCCCAAGTTGACCCATGGATTTTCTTGGTAAGCCATGACACATCCAATGAGGGTAGGACATGTTTCAAGCTCATCTCATTTTATTAAAACATTATTTTTACCTTAAACTACACTAATTACCTCTAATCGCGATTAAGAACTTAAAAGTTACTATTCACCAAAAAATTATTTTAATCTCATTGAACCACATTTTACTTCTTAATGACAACCATGTATGTCAGATTTTTTAAAATCAAATCACAGAAGTGACAAAGTTTCATTTAAACGAAAAATCAGTTTCTTTAACTACCACTTAGAGGTTTCACTATTCATCAAAAATTGAAGTTTTTCAGAAAAATACCAAAACTTATCCCTAAGCTATATTTGATATTCTGAATTCAAAAATGATGTCTATTTTACAAAATTCAAATCATATAAGTCACATTAATTAATTTAATAATTAATTCCCGCTGTCATGACAAATATCGTGTTTTTATGAAACAATAAGTATCAAAAGATTGACACAAGTTTAAGTCCAATTTCAAAGTGAAATTGATTACAATGACCACCATTGGATTAAATGGTAGAAATATATTCTAATTTCACTTTAAAACCAATTCAAAAGATAATCTAATCATATAAATAAATCAGATTAAAAAGAGGTTTTGAATTAAAATACAACATTTTTTTACTATTCATTAAAAAATGAACTTTATCAGAAAAATACAAAAAATTCACACAAAGTAAATTTTGATGTCCCAATAATAAAGAATAAGTTTATTTTGACAAACATAGCTTATAAAATTTTCAAAAGATAGATTTAAAAATTGTTTTCCATAAAAAGGCAGTAAAACAATCTTTTAAAAATATTAGTGTATTTCATGCTTAAGATTGGATTTATTTTCATTTTAAGCATCTAAAACACTATCTAATTCATTAATAGGCATAGATAAAAATATCTATTATTCATTACTTACTTGGGATGTTACATCTTGTGTGGAAAAAACATCAATTTAGTGTAAGTTTTGTGGCAATATGGTTATATTCAGTAATAAATATGGGAGCAATGAAAGGATATATTGGAATGGTGGACCAAACTATTTTAGGAAAACACCAGTTTTCTACTTTCTAGGGATGGAAATACCAATAGTGGGGAGAATTTAAAACCCTCAGTTTCAGGTACTTTACCCCTCTTTTATATTCTTTGAGATTATATAAGACTTGTGTTAAGTTTGGAATGTTTCTGGGAGGTTTTGGAGTGTTTTGGAAGTTTTTTTAGGTTTACAGTTTGATCATGGTTATTATAAACTTTACAACACCTACATTAAATTATGAAACCTTTTTTGGGATTCACTAGGAAGGTGGTTTCATAGTTTCTCCAAACTATTTGAGTGCCTAGGGGAAACTATTCAAAGTGAAATAGAGGGAAAAGTATGTTTAGTACATGGTTTTTCTAATAGTGTAAGCCAACTATGTTAGGTGTTCCCATAAGATAGTATCACCACATGGTTTGTGCATGGTTTTCCAAATTGTGCGACCTAACCATGCGACATATAGTTGGAACCCAAAAAATTAGGGTTTTAATCTGAATTAAATCCCGAAACCCTCATTAGTTTCTTAATATCCCAAGATCTCAATTTCCCTTTTATCCCAAGGATTATTTAGTGATTCATTTTAATCTAGAGACACCATTATTTGAATCAAAGCACATTGGAGATCTAGATACATCTATAATTCAATTTTCTTCAATGTTATTCCTAAATCTACTCTTCTCCAATCACCCATAATGATATATATTGTCTATTATGGATAGATCTATATTATATGATGGAAATATTGATGAGACATGATTGAATCTATTTAAGGAAAGGAGATTCCAAGGTCTGATCTAGAAGATCTTAGTATCATTCTTTTTTTATCCAACTGTTGAGAGTTTGGTGGATTATCTCTCATCTCCACATGAATTAGAACTTGAAGGTTTTGTTTTGATTAAATTATTTTCTTAAAATTGTTCCAAAATACCTGTGTGATTCTTGATGGAAATCCTATTTGGTTATGGATTTGGAAGTTTTGGAAATTTGGATGGATTTGAAAAAACCCCTTTGTTTATAATTTTAAAATTATGGAATGGTTTTGATGAACACATGGTGTTTGATAAAAGGTTTTCAAGAAAGATTATTTTTTATGTGAAATGGTTTGGTGTGGGTTTTGGAATACATGGTTAACACGAGTTCATTAATTTTAATGTGACCCTATAGAAGGGATGTGTATTATTGGGGTACCAGGACATGACCTAGAATATGGGGCATCTACCATTAGATCACAAGGAGGTTGTTCACCTAGCGATGAATTGGTGGATTGATAAGAGACCACTCATGAGTCTGAAACCATCACTTAGCATTCATGTGTGTGTGTGTGTGTGGGTATGTAAGCATGAGAATGAGTATACCAAATTATATGAAATGGTTTAAAGGATTTATTTAGTATTTTACAAGGAAATACTTATTGTTTTGATGTAAAATTCTTATGGATTTGATACAAACTGCTTAAACTACTTTGCTTAAATTATTTTATATAAATGCTCTTACAAGTTTTTTCTAAGTGGAGTGAGTTGGTAAGTCTTTAGGTAAATACTACTAAGTTTATACTCACCCCATTATTGGGAATTTTAGTTCATTTATAGATATCATCTATCAAGACATAGGAAAGGGAAAGGTATCATTCCACTATAGTGATTCATAGTGATACCTTGGGCTTGGTAGGTGGAGTTAGAGCTTGGAGATGGATTGATGGTGTCTTTTATTGGTTGTGGTCTTGTTATCCCTTTGGTCTTGTTGATTGTTTTTCATGTTTTTGTTATAAATATGATATGATTAGTTATTTAGTATTTATTTGAGGATACATGGTTTTTGTTCATATATCATATAGATTGTCTTGTATGCCTTTGGTTTATGTTTATCCAGTTGTTTTATCTTAAGGGAAAAATGTCCCCCAATATTATCAAAGCCCTTGACTTTTATTTCCATCCTTTGGTATCTTGGGTATGTCATCTAAGGCCTAGTATCACTAACACCTCTTCTCAAGACAATTAGTAGGATAGGTATGTTACAAAATGATACATATGTTTGGGTACATCCCCAAGGCCTATATAAGGAGGTAGTATCCATTGAAATGGTGTATGATCCTTGAGAAATCCTCCTGAAAATTCATTCTCTCCCTATAATTCCACTTTCTACTTATCCATTTTCTACAAAGAGGTACTAGCATACCAAGGTATTTTTGTATAATCTCACCCAATCATCAGGTGATTTAGTTATATAGTAACCCACACTTTTTATACATATATATTACATCTTATTAGATGAATATTAATTTCATAACATAATGATCCTCACCAGAATCAAATAATACCAGTATCTTTGGAAACATGGATACATAAACACACAGTTCATAAGTAAAATACATCATCTCTCACTAATTTATTCAAAACCAGCACCCTTATTATACATATCATACTTAATACATTTCTTCATAACCTAAGGAAAGGAAACATAAAAAAGGGTGAGGTCAAATGCTTAGTAAGGGTAAACAAAGGAGATATCAACATAACATGAGCATAAGTGTAACGCCCTGACTCCAGTTGCCCAGAGTCGGTGAATTATTACATAACATTCACATGATCACAAGAAAGATCAAGTCTCGAAAGACCAATTAGTTTAGTAGCCTTGGAATAACTAGATACATTCATAAAGTTTACATTACATCATAAAGTGAAAACTACTACAACAACATCTTGTCTTCATATACCCTCATATCATCCCTATAGGTCATTCATAAATTACTTCTTCACATCCTGGGAAAAATAAAACTTTGAAAGGGGTGAGCTCTAATGCTCAGTAAGGATAACAATATAGCGACAACATTCATAAATAAGCATAAAAATTTAAGGCAATGTATAGCTAAAACAAAAGCCTTTTAAACCTTAACTTCAACATAATATGTCAAAGATAAAATGAAATAATTCCATATACTTATTCACATGGATATTCTACTAGTCGAATAATCACATGCAATTTCAATAACCACTTTCATAATGATGGAATGCATAATTCCAGACTATCATAACCACGTAGCCAAGGCCTCATGCCAAGAATACAAATAAGATTTTGTCAAGGCCTCGTGCCAAGACACTAGTTTGTCTCATGAGACCTACCGATGCATCGAGGATCTATTACGGGCTCCACCCGTCACTTATTAAGTCCAATGCATTCCTCATATGAACATGTTTCAATGTAACATAAACATTCGTATTAAAACTAGCATATGGAATGTAAATACTTTCACCATAAACCATGAATGGTATAAAAATAACACATACATAGTCAAAAATTTCACAAAACCTTCAATACAATATGGAAGTTTTGTATCATAATAAATCAACTTCAAATAAGATTAAAATCCATCAAAGGATGTTGACATAGATGAAATCAAAACTATTTGAGAGAAATATCTATTTTTTTGAAATCATTTAAAAGTCACATAATTATAAAATAAAACATTTACTTTGAAAATATCCTTATAAGATTCTAAGGGAAGCTTCTAAGATTTTATAACGGTGGAAAATAGCCTCACCCACTTTATAAGTTAAAAAAAAGACATTCTTACCTTAATTTTGTTGAAAAGGTTAAAAAGGACCTTGTTTGGAAAACGATGGAAAGATTCCTTTATAAAACTCTTATAAAAAGTCAAACAAGGGTATAAATGACTTTAACCCATATTCTGTAAAATATCAAGAATTTTTTGAAATACATTTTTAAGAAACATGGATGTGGATGATAAAGAGGTCCTAGTAGATAATTACGTATAAATAACCTCAGATAAAGAAGAGATTGTGAAATAAACCTTTACCAATTTGGTAACTTACGAAACATACACCCCATGAAAGAGGTATCATACAATGAATATGTAAATACACATAAATTAAAGTTTATTACACAAAGAATATAATTATGGGCAGTACATACACCACACAAAAGGTAATAGTGGCAATATGACATGAATCTCACGGGAATAAGGAGTGAGATGAAAACCCATTACCTTGTACTTTTCCATGGTTGAGGGTAGGTTAACCTCCTGTATAATGGTGAAATAATTTTTATTAAATTATAAAATAATTATATACATTAATATGATATCATATATGATCTTTTAACCTTGATTTGTTAATAATATCTTAGTATAATCGTTGTTTCAGGTGTTAACTTACTCATTTTCTTTTATATGTTTTGTTATGTAAACCATGATTTTTATGGATAGATTGTATCTTATTCATATCCAGAATTATATCAAGTCCTTAAAAATTATTTTTAATCATTAAATGAGAATTAGTCTTGAATGGATATGATGGGGAATGAATCTCATCACATTCGTGGAGACGGTAGTCTGTACGTACGCACGAGCGACAATATCATTCTTTTGATATTAAAATAATATATAATTGGATGTTATATAATATATATAGAATCAATATCATGTTATATTTATTATTTACATGAATTAAACATCATTATTATACACATCCAAATAATAATATTTGGAATAACAATTACATCACGACGTGGAGACGGTAAGCCGTACGTACGCACATATTGTGAGATGTCATTCAAAGGATGGATATAATACTGAATATGGTTATACCATATTTATAATAACATCACAGTATATATAAGATACTGGAGTTATTATTTTATAATGGGAATAACAAATAAATAAGAAGTTGAAGAAGAAAGGAACTTGAAAGAGGGTGGTGAAAACATTACCTCTTCTTCGGGTTCTTCCTTTTGATTTGACCAAAAAGGCTCCTTAGGTTGGCTTTATGATCAAACTAAGGCCTCTAGGTGGAATTGAGGGAAGTTGAGAGAGTATTTGGGCATGGTTTGGACGAGTCAAAAGGCTTTGAATGTGTGAATTAGTGAGAAGGGGGAGTTCCCTTTTATAAGAGGGGTGAGGGGCACCTTTGGAAATGCTAGAAATATTATTTTATAATAAATTAATATTCGGTTTCTAATGGATAAAAAGTGGATTATTTAAAGTTTAATGTGGGGATAGGTCTAAAACCACTCAAAAAATAGATTTTAGATAGGTTTTGTTCATTATATTAACCTTATCTTTTAGTTTTAACTCTTAGTTAATTCGATTGACATTTACCATGTCACTTTGTATTTTATATTATATAGTTAATAAAATTAGAATATACATCCAAGATACCCCCAAGTGTTCAATTAATGATACACCTATCATGATATAAGTTTCTTGGCCAAAAATTAGTTTTTTAGGAATTGAATATCAATTAATAATATAATATTTGTTTTAAAAACTCATTTATGTCAATTTTGACACTATTCAATAATTGATTTTTGTTAAAGTCTTAACAACTTTATTAATTCGAAAAAAATCCTTTTAATCAATCCTATAATGTCATATTAACAAATAAAATTCATGTATTTCATAAAAACTTTAAAATTATATTTATTTTAACATTTATAATACCAATTATTTCATTCTTTCATTAATAAGGAAAATACTGCATCATTATTGTGTCATAAATAATATTAATTATTAAATGTCTAAAAATTATAAATAAAATAAAATTATGTATGAAATATTTTTAGGTTTCTAATGAATATTTATAGTCTAAAATATAACATATATAACCCTATGTAAAAATTGTTTTTCTAAAAGATATATGCTTATGTCATTTTAGTATTTACTTTAACTTAATTAATATAAAGTGTCCCTATCACCTACAAGTAGCTCCATGGGGTCCCAAAATCGACCCAAAGATGCCAATGGTCAGACATGTATCCAAAAATATGGCTAGGACACGTTTTAGGGTAATTTATTATTATTATAATATTATGTTTTACCATTATTTACTGGATTTACCCTTTAACCATGGTAAATAAAATATTTACCGAAGTAATTATTCAAAATGTTTAAAAATAAAAGTTACCTATTTACACAATTTGGAAATCATGATTCCAAATATGGAATCCATTTTTCCAACTTCAAAATACATAAGTGGTATATATTAATTTAAAATTAATTCCCGTTGTTAAAACAAAAATCGTGTTTTTAAGAGATAATAACTATCAAAAGATTGGCACTTGTTTATGTCCGGTTTAATTGTGAAATTATGTCAAATGACCAAAATTTTATTAAATGGTAAAAAGATATTCTAAATATACTTTAAAACCACTCAAATTCATAATTTATCACTATTAATTATTTTGATTAAAAAAGTTGTTTTTAATTAAAATTTAGTAATTTTCACTATTCATCAAAATATAAAAGTTATCTGAAAAGTGCCAAAATCTCATCCTAGGATAATTTTGATATTACTAATTCAAAAATGAAGTCCATTTTGAAATATAAAATGTATAAAATTTCAAAAAGTGGGTATTACTATTCATAACGACTACTTTGATTGGTCGCGGCGTGTTAGAATCTCGAAGTTGCGTACAACACACGCTACTGTATTATTCAAAGAGAAGCATACCGTGGAAGCTTGGGGTGTTACAATAAGGGTATGAGAACATGATAATAACATTTTAAAACCATACCCTATATATAATATATCATAATATTATTTCATTTCATAAATCTTGGTAGTTTATGAAACTTGAATCATAAAGGAATCAAAGAACATGAGCCAGGGGAGCATAACATTGGCATAAGAATTAGATTTATGGAATACACATAAGAATAGAAAATAATTTCTTTAGTAGTCAAGGATAATTTCCAAGTATATCATAATGGAATGGGTTCAATCCACAAACCATCATAGTATTCAAGGTTCACTCCCAAGACCATCATAGTTTACAAAGTCTCTTACTAAATTGGGTTCACCCCAATTCCAACACTATTTATCTCATGAAATATTCATATTTATACAATGAATTGGAGGGAGATATAAGTATAACCCATCATATAATACAAACATTTTTGTTCCAAAAGATCATAAAAAAGTTATTATATCATAACTCCTGAAAAAATAAATAGGTATCATAAAAATTTCATCATGGAATAACCCATGGAGAAGAAACAAGTTACATAATTATTATATTAATTCATCATAACATAACCCATAGAAAATGAAAAAGTTTCATAAAAATTTATCATCATAATCATAAAACATTTAGAGAAAATATAAGTATGGTATCATTAGGTAATATCCTCAGTAAATAATAAGTAGAATATGAGTTTGTTGTATTTAATGAATATAAATACCATAAAAATATCATCAAAACATTCTTGAGGAAAATATCATTTCTATTTTAAAATTAATTTTTAAAATCTAAAAATTCACCAAACATTAAAGAAATTTTTTTCTTAAAATAAACTTTTGAAATTGTAAATCAAGATTCAACTAATTGTGTGGTCATGATGGTGGAAATTTTTTTTCATGCCATGTATGTTAAAACAAAGACTCCTTTCACATTTTCAGTAAAAATTCTAAAGTACCTTGTTTAGAAAATGACAAGAATATTCATTTAATTTTTTTTAAAAAATTAAAAAAATCTTAAAAATAACTTTAAAAAATCATTGGGGAATATTAAAATCAATATTTAAAACATTTTTAGAAAACATGTACATGGAAGAGAAATGATTTTTGATCGAAGAGAGAAATAAAGTTAGATTTCCTTAAAAGAATTATTTTGGTCTCTTGAGTATATAAAAAGAGGAAAATGAAAGGAAAAAAATTTAATTTACTAAAATAATAACAGGATAATAAAATTAATGAGATTACTTATAGATATATCATAATATTTCATCATTTGAAACTTAATCATAAAAATCTCGATAAATAATGAGATTGTAACATAAAACCCTTACCACTTTCTTAAATTTTTAATTATAAGACCCATACAATAAATAACATCATATGGATATGTAAATACCCATAATTTTCATAAGAAACATCATAAAATACATTCATGGTTAATATATACACCACATAAAAGAAATAAGTGGTGAATATAACTTGTGTCTCATATAAACAAAAGTAAGATGAAAATCCCTTACATCAAGTCTCGACATTCATCATACATGTTATAAACTCCTGTATAATAAATATAGGTTTATTATAAATCTATTATAGAACAATAATCATATATATCATACCATATAATATTTACTTATAACCTTTGATCACCTATTTATTAAAAATTATTTTTTAAAATCACTATTTTGGGAAATAACTACTTTGTTTTTCATGTATGTTTTGGTTTGGTAGTTTTGGTAATTTTACTCTGATTATGGATCCATTATATCTATAATATTAATAATTATATAAATAAAATAGATATTCATTATATATATATATATTTAGATTCACCATAAAAGTAGATATAGAAAAATGAATTACATTGCTCATGGAGATGGTAGGCCGTACATACACATGAATGTTATTTCCATTTTTTTTCTGATGGATGGAATGAAAGAAAGGTAAATATTAATTAAACTTTATATAATAGTATTTATATCATATATATCATATATATTCCTTAAATGTATCCTTATTACCATCCATGTCAAAATAAAATGAAAAACATATCACATCGCTCAATGGAGGCGGTAGTCCAAAGGTATGCACGAGTGATGTTATCATTTTCAACGTATTCGAGGGTAAGAAGGTAGATATTATATTATAATTCTAGAAGTATAATTATGTCATGAATTTAATATATATTCTTTTAATACATCATTATATTCATCTGTGAGAGGCGGTGATGAATTTTTTTTACATAAGTTTGCGAGGAGGTAGTCCTTCGTACACATGATCGATGGTTCTGCTTCCAATTTGATGTAATAGGATATGGAAATAGATGATGTAATTGAAAAATAAATTCTTAGTATATGGGAGATATTTATTTTATTATATCATCATAGTTTAATAATATTTGAATGAGTTGGAAGAATAAATAAAACAAAAATGCTCAGTTAAGAACTATACCTCTTCTTTAGAAAATATCTGTAGTTTTTCATTAAAATCCTTATTAGGAGGGTTTAATAAAAACAATAGATCTTCTAGTACATGGGGATAGAATTAAAGATGATATTTGAGAAGGAATTGGCTGAAACAAAAGTCTTTGGAAGTGTAAAGAGGATAAGAGAGGAGTATTTTATAGTTCCCTGATATTCCCACTAAATATAACTTCCTTGTTTAGTATTTATGTAATTGGAATATTCCTAAAGATGAGGGGGTACTAAATAAGGTGATCTACACAACCTATAAATGAAACTATTGTGCACATGCTAAGGAGGATTTGGCTTCCCATATTTTATTTGAAGGAGAGTGGACGACCTCGGTTTGGCATGGCCTATGTTCCCTAAGTGGTATGTTGATGCAGGGAGATTATGGAGAAAACTTTCTTCATTCCTAGTTTCTTGGCTCAAAATAAAATGTGTATGATAATAAGGAAATGGAATTTTTCTTGGAGGTCAGATGCTGGAGTATATAGAGTGTATACAACAAGGTTAAGCATGAGGGACTTACCTACTCGAATATGGCTATGATGGTCCGATCTAGGTTTTTGGATGTTGAGTTTATTCCCCTCATCAAAAAATAGGATCTTTAACCTTTGATTTAGTTGTTCATGGATGGTAATGGTTCAGTCCCTCCAGTCATCAGATCATCCAGACAAGGTAAGTGGGTGCGTTGGATTCCTTTAGCGAGTGGTCTCAAACTCAATGTTGATAGTTATTACTTTAATGGTTACATGTGGAGGAGGTGTTGTTTGGGATAGGTATAACTAAGTCTTATTTTATTTTAGTTATTTATTAGGATATAGAGATTATCTCACTACATAATTTCTGGCCATGCCTAAGGGTTTTGATTTATGTTGTTCTCATGAAATTATTCTCAACCAGATTGAGATAGAATCCTATATTTTTCTCAGGTCTATTAAAAATTCTATTATTACTCATGGTTTATCATTTATTTTGTTCATAGATTAAAAAGTATTTTAAATATCCACATGGATATCTCTGATACTTGGAAGGAGGGTAATAAGGTCATTAATTTCCTTAATGCTTGAGACTCTCCAGGTAACCCATGCAATATCTTTACCAACACATGATCCCTTCCCCCCCGAGTGTGTTAGTTTAGTTAAATTTGATTCCATTAGGATACAATATTTTATAACACCTTGATTTTTTTCCTTGAACCTTATTTGAAATAAAATATATCAATGTTGGATGGATGGAAATGATCCACTTAGAAACAACTTGGAAATTTTCCAAAAGAATAAACAATGATAAAGTCATTGCCAAAAAATGATTCCAAATGACCATATATTCAAATTTAGTATAGGATAAGGTTTAAATATGGCCATAAAATAGTATTTGGACAATTTTAATTGGAAAACATACCCTAATATTTTGGTTTAACCCCTGATAAACATGTTTTAACCTTAACCACTCTAATTAATTGTTACCATTTTTACTATTCATTAGGATATAAAATTAAGTTTTCCATATTATATAATATTAATTATAATGATTACAAATATATAATAAATTTTACCAAATTCAGTTCACAAAATTGGTAGAATTTAATTTAAAATTAAACCTGGAGATATGATGAAAAATCGGTTTTCCCAAGATTCTTTTCACAAGTATAAAAAGTTTTAATATCAAAATTCAACATGAAATTAATTAAAATTACCTAAATTGGATTAATAACAATATAACCGAACTAATTTTACTTTTAAAACCATATTAAAACAAAATGGAACTTGTAAATACTTTAAATAAAAAGACAACTTTTAATAAAAATTAGTATTTGTCACTATTCATTGAAAAATAAATCCTTTCATAAAATTATAAAAAATTTACTTTAAGATAATTTTGAAATGTTAATTCAAAAAATGAATTCAATTTTTTAAAATAAAATTTTTAAAAGTGTAAAAAATTAAATTTATTATTTGTTCACAAAAATCAATAAAAACCATTTTTTTGAGATAATGTATTTTCAAAGCATATAAAGAGTTTACTAAAAATTAAGTGATTATATATCAATATATTCTATTTATATAAAACATTTATACTTAATTTTTAAAATATAGTTATTCTTATTCATACCTCTATATTTAATATCTAGTTTATAATGGTCACATTTAAATAATAACATTAATAGTATATTGTGGTTTGTTAAAACTCAGTGTTGCATGTAACACAATCTATCGAAGAAATTAAATCTATTTGGAAAAAATATTTTATAAAACCTTGGGGTGTTAAATTATAATCCTCTTAAATTTAATTTCACCCTTGAAATTGTATCCCTTTGATACAAATACTTGAGGATACTTCCACGCCATCATATCTTTAGGTTCCCATGTAATTTTCTAAAATTGGAAGTTTTTCACAAAACTTTGATCAGGTTAGAGATCTTGTTTCATTTCACTTTATATATATGATCCATAATCTACACTATTTTTTATTCATAATTGATATATTTCTCCAATGGTTTGACCTATGTGTTCAGTACATGTGAAGGGTTATGTATGTACTTCCTCAAGAGAGATACATGGACATATCATGGGATTGAAAGAGTTTTGTGGGATCCACAATAGATAAAAAACCATCCCTACTTGATCAAGAATATCAAAAGTTACAATATACCTATGGATCAATTTTTTTTTCTTTCTAAATATAATAACCTTATTATATGGATAAATTTATAGAAATTCCTTATCACCAACTTTGATCTTCAGATCTCACCGATGATTTTTAGTATAAATTTTCTATCAACTCTAAGCTGCCTTGATGTGATGTTGAATGGATATAACTTTCTATTTCATTTACCCAACTAGCTTAGGTACCAATAGTTTTATTTCTAAAACTTCATCCCAAAATGTTGGAGTTCTACACTTATTTCTATAGAGTGATTCATAAGGATCCATCTGAATGCTTAAGTAAAAGCTATTATTGTATGAAAAATCAAATAGAAGAAAGTATTGATCCCAATCACATTTGAATTTAATAGAAAAAGATATAAACACATCCTCTAGGTTTTTAATTGTTCTCTTATACTAATAATATGTCTAAGGATTATAAGAAGTGTTTAAACTCAACTCCATATCGAGATACTACTAAATACTTTGCTAGAACTTTTTGGTAAACCTTATATCCCAATCTGATATAATAAAATGTGGTACTCAATTAAACCCTAAAAATTCCATAATGTATATCTTGGAAAACTAATGTTGAGATAAATATTATTTTATAGAGATTAAGTGTGATGATTTCATAAGGATATCAACTACAACGCATATACAATTATGCCCTTTTGACATTTTTGGGAAGTCCAACGACAAAATCCATGGTGATGTTTTCCATTTCCATTCTAGTATGGGTAATGGTTGTAACATCCCCTTAAAATTTTGTCTCTTAGCTATAACATGCTAACATACCAATCACCGAGATACAAAATCTACACTATCTCTCTTCATTCCATCCCACTATAAATATTCTTTTAAATGTCTATATATCTTTGTACTTTTAGGATGAATAGAGAATGAAGAATTATGAGCTTCCTCTTGAAGGTCCTTATTCAAATCGATCATGGATAAAAATCATACATGGTTAATGAACTTTATTATTCCATCATAATCAAGGTTAAACTCTGGAACATTTTTAATCTTTTTCTATAGCACTACATCATCCTTCTACACCTCTTTAATTTTCATTTAGATAGATGGTTGAACACTCATTTTAAAAAGATAAGATTTATCCAATTCCTTAAATATTTCTAGATCCATCCTTTTAAAATCTAGAAATATTATATCTTTTGTGATCCTCATCATAGATAACCTATAATGTTCTTTCTAACTCAAAGCATCTCCCCCTTATTCACTTTACTAGGATGGTAATGTATCGAGCTGTCGTAATCTTTAATTAGTTCCAGACACATTATTTGGATCATGTTAAACTCTTTCTATGTGAATATATAATTTAAAATTTTATGATTAGTATATATATAACACATTTCTCCATAAAGATAATTCCTCTATATCTTTAATGAAACAATTACTACAGTTAACTCTAAATCATGAGTTGGGTAATTTTTCTCACGAACCTTCAATTTTCATGAGGAATAAGCTATAACCATGTAATTATACACGATAACACATCATAATACCTTATTTGATGCATCACTATAGATTAAAAACCCTTTTCCATTATAGGATAATGTAAGTAAAAGTGCACTAACTAGACTTCTCTTTAGTTCCTTTAAATTTACCTTACACTCATTTGTCCAAAGGAACTTGGCTCCCTTCTATGTTAACTTGGTTAGTGGATTAGATAGTCATGAGAAGTTCTCCATAAAGAATCAACAATATCCATCCAAACCAAGAAAACTTAAAATCTCAGTCACCGTGGTTAGTTTGGTCCAATGTTAAATAACTTCTATCTTGAATAGAACTACATATATACTCTCTCTTGAGATCATATGACCCAAAAATAAAACCCTTTTTAGCCAAAAGTGAAACTTGGTAAATTTTTCATACAACTTATCCTTTATCAGGGAATTTAACACAGTCCATAGGTGATATTAATTCTCTTCCTTTCTATTTGAATATATAAGAATATCATCTATAAATACTACTAAAAAATAATCAAGGTAATCTCCAGAGATTATATTCATTAAATCTCTGAATATAGAGGGGTCATTAGTAAGACTAAATGGAATCACTATATATTCATAGTATCCATAACTTGTACAAAATGATGCCTTGGGTATATCCTCCTTCTTAACCCTCAATTAATGATATCTCGAATGAAGTTAAATCTTATAAAGGTAATGATTTATATGTAGTTTATCAAACAAGTCATCAATATGGGGTAGGGGATACTTGTTCTTGATTGTGATCTTGTTTAGCTCCCAATAATCAATGTAAAGTCACAATAATTCATATTTCTTCTTAAAAAAGAACATATGAACACCATGGTGAAACACTTAAATTTATGAGTCCATTTTAAAGATTATATTGGAGTTCATTTATCAATTCCTATAACTCAATCAGGGACATTCTATATAGAGTCTTTTAAATAGGCGTAACACTAGGTATGAGTTCTACTGAGAACTCAACCTCACAATTCAGTGGAATATTGGGAAACTCCTATAGAAATATATAACACCCCCCCACAATATTCCTATAATTGATTTTAATTTTCTCCCCAACCATCAAATATTAATACCCCTTTTTAATAGGAATCAGGACCTATACAATGGATTAAATTTCTATCAAAATTTCAAATTTATCATCACACTGATAGATGATATTAGGTTGGATTGGGATATCAAACATGAATTCCCTCCATCAATAATTGATTTGAGATTTATATAGATAAATCCAACCCATTCCTAAGATAACATTAAATTCAACTAGAGGAAGAATAATGATATTTAAAGGAAGAACATTCCCAAAAACTTCAAAACAGATAAGATTCATAGACTTAAGATGCAACCATAATACCATTAAGGGTTTTAACTACCAATTAAACATAAAATTATTGAGGTAGTACTATGATACCCTTATAAAATTATTCAAATATAAAAGAGTGGGTATATCTAGATTCAAATATGACATTAGTAGTTCTAGAGTGGATGGTAAGTATACCTTTCACCACCTCATTATTGCACCCCTCATGAAAAATAGTGATCACATGATGTTTCTATTTGTATCACTACTTAAGAGGTTTATAATGTCTATCATAATCATTAAAATTTATATTTGGGAACTGGTTATCATAATTTCCATACTCCTTACACTTGAAACACTAGACTGTAGATGATGTATTCCAGGTTGATTTCTCTTTATTCTCATCATTAGCTATTTCCCCCCCTAAATTTAGCATTCAATTTACCAGTCCCATTAATAAAATTCCATCTATGTTTTCTTCCTCACTTTGAGAATGAAGGGAAGATCATCTTCTTCTCTCTACGATTTTTAGAGTTTCCTTCGAATTCCATCTTTCTCTTCTTATCAAAAACAAGAGATTGATTGGTAACTCCAATCTAAATTTCCACCTTAATATCACATTGAATGATTTATTCATACATAATGAAGTTTCTTATGGATAATGACCTTCAGAGACTTGGTTTTAAGAGACTAAAGAATATATCAAACTTACTTTCAGGTTGTATAATATTTCCAGAAGCATACCTTATAAGTCTTGTAAAATTTTCTTCATAGGTACTAACAAATTCATTATCCTTATTCTTTATCTCAAGTAATTAATTCTATATTTTTATATAAATAATATGAGGAAAGAACTTATTGAAAAATAATCTCTTAAACTCATCCCACTCTATGGATTCAATTTTATCTTGTTGCCTCATATTCTTGATAAGAGTCTACCATTGATTCGCTTCACCTTCTAAACGACAGATGACTAAAATTATTTTTTCATGATACAAACACTAGAGGATAAAAAATATATTTTTAATGGTATTTATCCATTAATCAACAACTAGTGGATAAGTTGAACCACTAAAAGAAGGTGGATGTTTCCTCATGAAGGACTCAACAGAATTTTGTGCCATCCTTTTCTCATTTGTAAGTTCAGAAATATTCACAGCATGATAAAGTTTTCTAAGCATATAAATGAGATTTTTCATTATAGATCCCATAAATTTTTTTTTCTTAGGATGAAAATAATTTCATTGTCCATCACATTTAGAATTAACATGATTCCTTTAGGTTCTAGATTTTGGATAATTCCAAAAGCATAGTGTGAGAAATAATGATCATAGCAGAAAGCCATATAATCATGAAAAATTATTTATAGGATGTCTGAATCATGAAACATTAGGTTTAACCTAGTTCACTCATGGTTATCATATATTTAAATCCTTAATGATGGTTCATAAAGAGTTTTTGAATTTCCAAAAACATATCCCTCGGGAGTGTCAAACTAAGTTTGCAACAAGGACTATTGTTGTTCACTAGGTGATGATCAATACAAAGAACAATATTCCCATTTTATAGTTATTACCACTAGGTATAAATATTCTAGATACACATCTATTTTTAGTATCGATATGGGGATGTAATTTATTAAAAACCACGAACTCTATCCTCCACCAAAATTCCAAGATATTTTCCTATACTTAGAATTATCCTTATAGTTCTAAATAAAGATTTCTAATCCTAGTTTTCAAAGTTTAACTCAATCTTACAATGATACCAACAACAGAAACCCACATTTTAAAACATATATATTACATCTTATTAGATGAATATTTATTACATAATATAATGATCCACACCAGAATTGTATAAGTCTAATATCTTTGGAAACATGGATACATAAACCAATGTTTCATAAGTGAACTACAATATCTCCCACTAATTTCTTCATAACTAAAACCCTTATTAAACATATCATACTCAATACCTTTCTTTATAACCTAGGTAATGGAAACATAAGAAAGGGTGTAATCAGAATAACATGAGAATATGGGTATGATAACATGATAATAACATTTGAAAACCATACCCTAAATTTCATAGATCATAATATTAATTCATAGAATAAATCTTAGTATTTCATAAGACATGAATCACAAAGTAATCAATGAACATGATCCACAAGATCATAACATTCGCATAAGACTTAGATTTGTGGAATACAAATAATAATAGAATATCATTTAATTAGGAGTCAAGGATTATTTCCAAGTATATCATAGTGGAATGAGTTTAATCCATAAACCATCCTAATAGTTAAGGTTCACTCCTAAGAAAATCATAGTGGACAAATTCCCTTACTAAACTTGGTTTACTTCCCATTCCAACCTTAATTATATAATGATATATTCATAATTACCTAATGAATTGGAGGGATATATAGGTCCCAACCATCACATATTACATAAATTTTTGTGCTAAAAGATCATAAAAAATTCATTATATCATATCCCATTAAAAATAAATAGGTTTCATAAACATTTCATCATGCCATATCCCATGGAAAAGAAATGGGTTTCTTAATTATTATATCAATTAATCATAACATAAACCATGGAAAAGGAATGAGTTTTATAATTTTTTTTCATCATAATCATAAACCATATATAGAAAAGGTAATTATGTAATCATTAGGTCTTATCCCCATTAAATAATAAGAATCATATGTGTTTATTGTCAATAATTAATAAAAATACCATAAAAATATCATTAAAACATTCTTGAGGAAAAAATCCTTTCCATTTTAAAATAACTTCTTTAAAATTAAAATTTTTCCAAAAATCAAAGAAAAAATTTTCATTGAAAAGAACCTTATAAACTTGTATAAAATCTTCAAATAATTTATTGGTCATGATAGTGGAAAATTATATTTATCCTATGTATTTTAAAATAGTGATTCCTTTCACATTTTAGGAAAAAAATTCAAATATACCTTGTTCAGAAAATAAAAAGAATATTACTTTTAATTTTTTTATTAAAATATAAAAAAGGTTAAAAATGAATTTAAAAAATCATATATGAATAGTAAAAACATTCTTTAATTTTTTTTAGAAAACATGGACATGGAAGGGAAATGATTTTCGACTGAAGAGATAAAATAATTCGGTTCTCCTTAAAAACATTCTTTTGGTCTATTGAGTATATACAATGAGGAAAATGAAATGAAAACATGTAATTTATGTAAATAAATAGATTAGAATAAAATTCATGATATTATTTATATATAGATCATAATATTTCTTCCTTGGAAACTTAATCATAAATAATCCCGATAAATAATGAGATTGTAACATAAAACCCTTACCACTTTGGTAAATTTTAAATCATAATCCCGATGAAAGAAATAAAATTAGATGGATATGTAAATATCCATTAATTTCATAAGAAAAATAATAAATTATAATAATGAGTAGTATATACACCACATAAAATAAACAAGTGGTGAATATGGCATGTGTCTCATAGAAACAAAAGTGAGATGAAAATCCATTACCTCAAGTCTCAAATTTAATAGTAAACATTAAAAAATATTATATAATAAATTTAGGTTTCTTATAAATCTATTAAATAATTATAATAATATATATCATACCATATACGATTTAATTATAACCTTTTATCACCCTTTTATCAACAATTCTTTGTTAAAATCACTATTTCAGGTAATAACTGCTTTGTTTTTCATGTATGTTTTGTTTTGATAGTTTTGGTCCTTGTAAATTGATTTTGGTTCCATAATATACATAATTTTAATCATTATATATATAAAATATATATTAATTATATTCATATTTATATTCATCCATAAAATTATAGATAGAAAAATGAATTACACCATTCATAGAGACGGTAGGCCATATGTACGCATGAACATTGTTTCCATTTTTTCCAATGGATGGAATGAAAGAAAGGTAAATATTAATTAAAATTTAGAGAATTATTTTTATATAATAAATATTATATATATTCATTAAATCTATCCTTATTACCATATATTTCAAAATAAAATGAAAAACGTATCACATTGCTTTGTGGAGGTGGTAGTCCACATGTACACACAAGCGACATTATCATTTTTAATAGATTTGAAGGTAAGAAGATATATGTGATTTTATAATTCAAAAAGTATAATTATTTCATAAATATCATATATTTTATTTTAATACATCATTATATCCACCTGTAAAAGACGTCAATGGAAAATAAATTACATTGATTCATGAGCCGGTAGTCCACCGTACACACGATCAACAATTTTATTTCCCATTTGATATAAAAGGAGATGGATTCAGGTTATTATATTGAAATAATAAAATATATGTATATCAGATATATTTATGTTATTATATAATCATAGTTTAATAATATTTTAAGTAAGTGGAAGAAGAAATAAAACAAAAATGTGTTGTTAAGAATGATACCTCTTCTTCAAACAACCTCTTTAGGTTTTCACCAAAAGCCTTCTTAGAAGGGTTTAATAATAAAAAATAAGTTCTATAGTATCTGTGTAGGAAATTAAGGGATATATTTGGGTAGGTATTGGGTGAAAAAAGGCTCTGTAAGTGTAAAAATGACAGTATAGGAGGTGTCCTTTTATAAGTGGGGGAAATGACTCACTTGGAAACCACTTGAAAATTTCCCAAAAGAATACAAAATGATAAATTAATTCCCAAGAAAAATGATTCCAAATGACCATATATTATAATTTGGGATAGGATAAGGTTTAAATATTTCCATACAGTAGAATTTGGACAAGTTTAATTGGAATAATTACTGTTATATTTTGGTTAATGCCCCTAGTAAACTCCTTTTAACCTTAACTATAGTAATTAATTTTTACTATTTTTACTATTAATTATGAAAAAAAACAAAGTTGTAATATTTATATAATATTAATTATTCTTATTATAAATATTAAATCCATTTTAAAAAATTCAATTCACATAAGTGGTAGAATTTAATTTAAAATTAAACCCACATATGCGATGAAAAAGCAGTTTTCAAAAGAAAAAGTTTTCATAAGTATAAAAAATTTTAATATCAAAATTCAACATGAAATTGATTAAAATGAGATAAATGAGATTAATAATAATATAATTGAACTTATTTTATTTTTTAAACTATATTAAAACAAAATTTAACTTGTAAATGATTTAACCGGAACAACATTTTTTAATAAAAATCATCACTTTTCACTATTCATCAAAAAATTAATCTTTTTAAAAAATTCTCAAAAAATCACTATAAGATAATTTTGACATGTTTATTTAAAAAATAAAGTTTATTTTTCTGAATATCTTTTTTAAATGTAGAAAAAATTAATTTTATTATTTATTCACAAAAAAAAACATTTTTTGAGAAAAATATATTTTTGAAGCATATAAATACTTTACTAAAAATAAAGTGATTATCTATCAATATATTTTATTTATCTAAAAAATTCACACTTAATTTTTTTATTCCAATTAATAACACCAACTTTATTAGCTAGGTTATGATGGTCATGTTCAAATAATAACATTAATAGTATATTTTGGTTCGTTAAAACTCGGTGTTACATTTAACACAAGCTATTGAAGAAATTAAATCTTTTCGAAAAAAATATATTTCATAAAATTCCATTGTTTACAAGTTCATATCATGGATAAAACTCAAAGGTAATATTCATTTAACTTTTCCTCAGTGATATTCATCAACCACTATGAAGAAGGCATGGATATCATTGGTACAAGTTACATGTTCTTCATTTAGTTTATACATGGTTCTAGTTTTACATTGTGTAAAATAATGGATTTTTTATTCCTAATATTTTATTCCTTGTTTAAATAACTTAATTTAATTTTTTGGGTTGATATATGCTTAGGTGAGGCTAGTGAAGCTTTAGAGTGACTTAAAAATGGATTTTGGAGGTTTTTGGACCAAAATGAGTAATACCCCCACTATGGTGAAGACTGTGTTTGTCTTTGGTGTGGAACTGTGTAAAATGGTCAAGGGGACATGGTTGGGCATGGGTGTGTACATGGTCATGGAGTGATGGGGATGGAACTGTGGTCTATTTCTTAGGAAACCACACCATGCCCTTTTCGAAGGTCATAGTGAGGGAAAACAACTAGATTATTGACACACACCCATAGTGGGATGGATTTTTTTTGATGCGTGAAGAACACCACAGTTGTGGTGGAGGCCTTAGCGATGCCATGTTGCATTTTGAAACTACCACTTATTCCCCCGATCTTGAATATTTCAATGGGGAAACATATGCAGTCATAATTTAGGGTATTTAATGAATTTATAATTGATTATTCTCCCTTATTAACAGATTCACACCTCCTCCTTGTTGATTATTTTGATCCAGATGAATTCTAGAAAACTTTATAGGAATTTTTAGGACAAGGTTTAAAAAAATCCTCCTTGAAAAAGCTATAAAATTGGGTGATTCATTCTCATTGACTCTCCTTGGATTGATCTAAAGGATCCTTCTATTGACCATTATTAGTGATTTTAGTTTAGAGAGATTCGATGGAGAACTCTGACGAGTCATTCTTGTCCAAGATGAATTCATCTATCCTTCTTGAATTATCATGGTATTAGGATGTTATGGATTATAATATGGTTCATTTTGTATTCTAGTGATGTGATTCCCAAAATTTTTGTAATAATATCCTTTCTTAAGGATTATTTCTATTTTATAATTTCTCAGTGGTGATTATGAAGGTTTTGGGTGCAATAGAAGTGCATTATGGGAAAATAACCATTAAGGATTTTGTTGAATTTTATGAATAATTCATCAATTTTTCAAGAAATAAATTTTATGACCAATGAAATTTTCCCATCGAATATGGTCATAACAATCCTGGAACCTAGAGATGATTTTTTCATGTTAAATTTTTAATTAATTTAAATATATTGTAAGAATGAATACCTCATATTTGGTTATTTATTTGATGTATTTGTTGATTTTATGAAACGACTTTTCAAATTACTATTGTTTCATAGGGAGGATCCAAAGTATATCCCCTCTAACAGTGATCCACACATAGTCCTTTGATCTCCGAACAACACCGATGGAATGGTAGGTGATATTATAGTGGATCGATCGTCTTGTGTTGTTTGTTTTGATTTTTCCAAGTTCCTTTGGGCTTTAAGGATTCTTGTTTATTCATATTATTCTTAAGAGGATGAGAGAAGGAGGAATATAGAGATAAATACATTATACACAATTATTCTCAAATATTGATTGAACCTACACAATAAACATATCCATCTATTTATAGAGTTAGGGTTAAAGTTAAAAATATTATTTAATTGCACAATGAGACTTAAATAATAAAATAAACCTTATTTGACCCCATGATATATAATAATAATAATATTATTATTTTACCAAGTGAACTAAATGGAATAATGATAAATATTATTTTACCATCTTGTAAATTAATATTTATTTATAGACACTATCATGGACTAATCATCCTCCTCAACATTTATTGAATACATGAATAAATATTTAATTAAATATTTTATTCATAAAAAAATATTCAATTCATAGTCTGATGAATAAATATTTAAATATACCAAAAATTAATTAAATATTTTATTTCTAGTTTGAAGAATAAATATTTATTAAATATTCATGTAATTTAAAAAATTATTTATTAATAAATACATAATTATTTATTACCTTGTAAATATTTTTGATCAATAAATATAGAATAAAATTATTTCTTGGTCTTGATAATAACACTTATTCCAATAATCAAATTCAAATAGAATTTAATTGAGATCAACATAAACACTCAGTGTGTGACCCTCTAGGGAACTTTCTCATTGGCATTATATGGGATTGCCTAGAGTTCAAGATAACTATCTAAAAATGGGTCAAGGTGACCAGGAGAAAGAATTTAATGTCATAATGTCGAGAACCACACATGAACACTTAATATGTAATATAACACCCTTTTTATAATATCTCATTAAGAAAGTCACACATATGTTTCATCAACCTATTTACTTGATATGCATTTCTTTGACTATCTGAAGTAAAATCATCATTATACCATGATCATAAAATTTAATGTGACAGTTCCATTTCAATCAAATGGATGAGATATCAACTTCCATAAATATAGAAGGGACAAATCCTTATTCAACTTATTCATTAATAATATGTCATTTTTGACACACCCAACATACTCTACTTCTCGAGAACATATTGTAACACAGTTTTAGCCAGTACATCAAAGTAAACAATTATTTAAAATCATTAATAATAATCTTAAAGTACAAGGACTATTAAACTCAATCATAAATAGGAATATCTGACGACATATAAATATGAAGAATTATTAAAGATGGGTATGTTCTCATAATCTACCATCTTGGAGATTATTAATTGATTTTTTTGAGAAGAAATCTCATAAACTTATGAGTAATGAAACTTGATATTTGACATTCTATGTGTCCCATCATAGTATGTTATCCAAATATAGAAATATATTTAATAATATCTTCATGAAAGTTTATGGTTCTAATCATAGCGAGGAACTACTATGACCTTTTCAATGTGATAAATACTATAGGACATTATTATATTAAAGCCATATAGAACAATGAACAATATGTAATAATATGTTTTATTAATATTAAAATATTTAAAAATACATGTTATTCAAAGTAAAAATAGTTGGTTCTAAAAAACCAACTCCAACAGACTACCACATAAACTAGATCCAACTACCTCCAACTTTCAATCTTCTAGACCTCACATGATGATCATGTTTTTTCTGAGTTAAGGTTTAGTCAAGGGGTCCACCATGTTTTATTCTATGGATATTATGCTCACAGTGACATCAACTCTTTGAGAAAAATACCTTAAGAGGTGATACTTTTGAATTATGTACTTCATCTACTGATGTGACCTTAGATCCTTTGAAAGAGACACCACTGTAGTTTTATCACAATAAATTGTGATAGGGTAATTACTACTAGGAACAAATTAAATCTCTTGGATGAAGTTACATATCCAAAATTCTTATTTAATTGCATAAAAATCTACAACATACTCATACTCTATTATAGAATCTACAACCATGGATTTCTTTGAGATCTTCCAACTCACATTAACATCATTAAGAGTGAAGATATATCCTGACTTTAATTTCAGATTTTCTTGATCTTTTTGGAAAATAGAATCTACATTTCCTTAGATGACAATTTCTCATCTTCTTTATAGACTAGGAACATATACTTAGTTTTCCTCAGATAATTAAGGATACTCTTGTCTTTCATCCAATGGTAGTCACCCGGGTCAACTTGATATCTTCATACCATGCTTAAGGAATATGTGAGATATATCCTAGTACATAGAATAACATACATGACTTGACCAATAAATGATGCATATATATTCCTTTCCATTATCTATATTTTCTCATGTGTCTGAGGACACATTTCCTAGGAAATATGAATTCCATATGACACTGGTATCAATACCTTCTTAGATTATTCCATATCTAATCTCTTCAATATATTTTCAATATAAGAACTTTGACCTAGTCTAAGAATCCTCTTAGATCTATCACAACAGATCTCGATCCTAAGGAGATATGCTACCTCACCTAAGTCCTTCATGGAGAAGCATGTGTTTAACCAAGCTTTAACTGACTATAAAAATGGTATTTTATTTCCAATAAGTAGTATGTAATCGACATAAACTACTAAGAAAATGAATGAACTCCCATTAAACCATTTATAGACACAAGGATCACATTTATTATTTATGAAAAAAATTCTATTATTCCTTCATTAAACCAAATTTTCCATGACCTGGATGCATGATTTAATCCATAAATGGATCTTTGTAATTTTCATACCTTTTTGGAATTATTTGGAGTAAAAAACCATTAGGGTTGTTTCATATAGACATATTCTTAAAGGTTACCATTAAATAAGGTTGTTTTAAAATCCATTCTACAAATATCATAGTCATGGTAATCCATAATGGAAAGTATAATTTTGATGGATTTCAACATAGTAACTAGTGAAAGGGTTTCTTTATAGTCTATGACTTGATGCTGTTTTAACCCTTTTGTAACCAGTCATGCCTTATAAGTGATAACTTTTCCATACATGTATAATTTATTGTTGAATTTTCATTTACAAAAAATAGGATTTACATCAATTGGAGGATCTACCAAATTCAATACTTGATTTTTGTAAATAGAATCCATTTCAAAATTCATAGCTTCTTTCCATTTGGAAACATCTATTCTACTTACTACTTCCTTGTGTGTTATATGATAATTATTATCAAATAATAATGAGTCACCATACTTGGTGACTAGAAAAATATATATTTTATGTTATCTAACCTCTATTATACTTTTAGGTACTACTTCTGTCTCCATAACTTATTATTCTATGGAGTTTTATGGAATTTGTTCTTGTGCCAACTCTTGTGTACCTTGAACCTGGACTTCATTAAAGTTTATCTCACTCCCACAATCTCTTTTAGATATGTGCTCCCACTCAAGGAATATGGTGTGTCTTTCCACTATCACCCTTTTATTTGAGGGGTCATATAGGTAATATCCCCTTGATTCCTTAGGGTATTCTATAAATGTACACTTTGTGCATTGTGGTGTAAGTTTATTATCTAAAGAGGCCTTAAAAAATTCTTCACATCCTCACACATGTGATTATGAAAATACATATTTCTTTCCACTCAACAATTGGTATAGAATACCATTTTCCACTTTAGTTGGAACCTGGTTTAGTATTTGTTCAACTCTATATAACTCATATCCCTAAAGGATAATGGAAGAATCATATGAATCATCATTGATCTCACCATGTATAACAAGGATCATTTCCTCATTTTACTTATACCATTCCACTGAGGTGTATAAGGAGGAGTTAATTAGGATATATTCTCAAACTTCTATAAATAATCAATAAACAATTTATTAAGATATTCTTCACCATGGTCTGAGTGGAGCTTCTTAATCTTCTTACCAAACTAGTTATCAACTTTATTCAAGTGTTATTTAAATTTATCAAAATAATATAACTTATACCTCATCAAGTAGACATATCTATATATACTAAAATCATTAGTAAAAGTTATGAAGTATGAATAACCACCCCCTACTTCAATTGTAAATTCCCCACACACATTAGTATGAACTAATTCACGATGCTCCTTACCCCTTTTACCTTTTCCACTAAATAAGTATTTATTCATTTTGCATTGTAAATGTGAATGATATAAAAAAAGTGGTTTTAGTTCAAAATAGTCCAAATATCCATCTTGGTGCAATTTAGTCAAATGATTTTTATTTAGATGAACTAGCCATTGATTCCATAGTTGGGTGTGGTATGAGTCTTGTGAATTATTTTTATTATTGATTACTATTACTTGGTCTATGTAATCTAACACATAAAAACCATTATTTAAATATGACTTACCATAAAAATGTTATATATATAATAAAAGCAATATTTATTCCCAAATCTGAAAATAAATCCATTTATATAAAGTCTAGATATAGACATAATGTTTTTGGTAACAAATGGAACATAATAAAAAACTTCTAAAAAAAGATCATTCTTGTCGACAACATGAGGTGGTAGTCCCCAATAACCACAGTAGAAATTATGGATCTATTGACTACTAATAGATCTACCTCACCCCAAGAAATCATCTATACTCTACTTGGTTCCTATATTTGAATATATATGTGAGCACTATATTCTATATATAATACCCAATTTTTAGAAATAAATAAATTTCACTTGATAAAAAATAAACCCAAAGCCTCCCCTTTCTTCTTTTCCTAGGTGAAATTTTTATTCCAGTGGACCTTCTTGCCACATGAAAAATGGAAAACATACTATTACCTTTCTTATACCTTGATCCTTCTCTTTTTGGAAAGGAATTACAAAGAAGCTTTAGATTCAGATCTCTTCACCTAACCTTTACTTTTGTTCACCATAAGATAAATCTTTTCACACTTAATCTCCTTATCAAATTGGAAAAGTAGTGTGAGAATATATAAAATATAATTCTCTTTGTTGTTTATATTATAATTGACAAAAAATGGAGAATCTATAAGGGAGTGATGAAAGAATGTGATTAGTGTGTAGTTCAATAGGTGGCTTAAAACCTAGAACCTCTAGGCACTCAATACACCTAATTAGTTTGACTATGTGAGGCATAATTAGTGAAGCTTCTCTAAGTTTACTTTTAAAGAGTTCCTTTTATATCTCAAACCATTTATATCTAGATCTCTCTTGATATAGACCATGTATTTTCTGAATCAAAATATAAGAATCCATGTCTTCAGTTGACTTCATGAGTTTACTAGACATGGATGAAAGCATTAAAAAATGATCATTGAATATGTCACTCATATTTTTATCATAACAAGAAAAATACTCATCACTCGCATCCTTTACAAGAGAATTATAAAGTAAATATTCTAGCATGTAATATTTCTATTCATGGTGAAACACAACCTATAGGCATCTGGACTATTCAGGGAAGTTACTGCTAGTTAGGATATTCTCTTTCCCTAGAATTTATCATAGGGATAATGTGGTTCAAAAACTTACCATTATTCTACAATATTTAAAGATCATATTATTAGTACACTACTTGATTATAATTTATGCAGGATATAATAATAATTTTAATTTTATTAAGACTCCCGCTATTTTATCAAGATTCAAAAAACCTCACCATTGAACTTAGAATGTGTCATAAATCGACCCACCAGGGCCCAACTGGTCGAAATAAGACCGAGTGTGACAACCCCAAGCCCACCAACAATAGTCTAGGGGCTAGTGACAAATGCCAATGAGGTATAACTAAAATGGGAGAACTTTCCTAATGAACCTATACATACACATACAACAATCACCGCGAAAAAGTGTTTAGGAATATAAATAAAATATTGTAACATCTAGAGTAAAACCATGTGTACAATAACCTCTAGGGAATACATCAATGTACCAAAATATAAAATAAAGTGAAAAAGGGATAGATACATTCCCAACTAGGAATAAAATCCCTGCCTAATAATAATTATAATAAAGGAAAACTAAGAGAGAGAAAAACTATTGATCTCTATGTCTAACCACCATATGTAGTAAATGCACCCAAGAATAACTATGCACCACCGATGTCACCGAATAACCCCTATCATATTTATAAGACAAGACACATTTGAAAAAATCCTATGTAGGTGTGAGTATTTACATACCCAGTAGGATTCCTCGAAAATTACAAAGGAATAAATAGAAAGATACAATATAGGTCATCTCAACCACAAAGGTCTATCAATTATAACATGAGAAAAAACCATAACAAACAAAAAATTCTAAAAAAGAATCCCAATTAGAGAGAAAGTGGATCTCCATATCAATAATCCAGTTAAGAATGATGAGTTGGTCTGTAGCTCCAAAGGTCCATCTTCGATGACCAAAGTCATGTGAAACATCAAAAGAATCCATGTGGAGGGTCCCACAACTTTCCAATTCACTCTAAAGTCAAGGGATCCACAACTCTAGTCAAATGTCCCATGCAACTTCACTATAATTTTTGTAGAGGGGAAAACCCCTCATCATTGTGCTCCATAATCAAGGGAGCCACAACTCCCGTGGAGGACCCAATACCTACTATAGATCAAATATAGGGAAGTACCAATCCATAGATAGAGGTCCCATGCCCTTATATGGGGGAGTACCGACTCTACCTATGTAAAGAGTATGGGGTACCCACACCCTGGTGTGATAGGGGAGTACTAACACTATCATCACTATGATGATCCTGCCTTGATCAATTTCACTATCAAGTGTTTCCTTAAGAAGATTCATTACTGGAATACCTAAAATTATATCTTTTATTCCACAATGAAGGACCTTATAAAATTCTACATGAAAAAAATACTCAAGATAGAGTACTCATGGGTCAAAATCTGAGTCCCAAAGAAGGAGATACAAGAGGAAGAAGTATCTTTGGGGAATGCACAATGTGTATAGGGGTCCAAATGATATTTGGCCTTGCCTCACCGCCTGACTGTGTTATCCTATAGACATGGATTGGGAATCCATGTCACACTAGATAGCATGTACTGGTTGTTCATGTTGTGTCTCATTCACCCGGTCCTTTCTCATGCTCTTCTGTCCGTGCTCATGTACATTGGCTCATGCGTACATAGCCATGTCTAGGTATCCTAGCCATGTCCAAGTATATAGTTGTTCTTATGAAATCTAGATGTGTATATGACTATGTACTCTCAGACTACATGCTGAGCTTCCAACACAAGGTTACATGGTGTGTGATAGGTCCACATGGTGCATGATATTTTTCTCCACCTGAAACCCTAGCTTCTATAGCTAGGGGGCTACATGGCATGTGTTCTTCACATTACACTGCATATAGTTGAGAATTTTTGTAGAAAACTTTGTTTCTTTACATGGAATCATATCCTAATTTGATGTTACAAAAACCATCATTTTACCACCTAAAATTAGAGGGTAATTCCTTTGGACATTGATTCTTAGCCTCCAGTGTCCGGAAATTGGAAATCCAATCATCCACCGATGAGATGCTCCACGTCCCATGCACCTCCTATCACTCATTGCCACTTCAGATCCAAAATCCATGAATAATTACCCATGATCTATCCCGATCCATATAAAAATAACCATCCCATTCATTGTTCATAAAATCTTCATGAATATGGGGGTTCGATCACACTCGAACCCCTTAACAATGTCAAAATGTGACCCCATGGGCCAATGGTGAATAAAGAGAAGAAATTTGGGAGGAAATGCACAAGAAGAAAGTAAATCCTTGATTGTACAAGATTTATTGGCCAATTCTTGAATAAATGGGATATCCAATGGTGATAGTATGGCATAACAAGAATAATTTTATTTGAACAATTCAAATTATGGAACATGATCACGTGAAGATCAAAATATATCAGATTAAATAAGAAGATAATTAAATCCATGCTTTGAAAAAATAAATAGGGAATAAATCCATAAATAATGTTCACTAAATTGATTTAGGATCTATTATTGATGAATAACATGTTCTCCAATGATAAAGAAGACCCACTACATTCACCTCCTCTAGATCCACCTAGATCCGTTCACCGTCGTTCTTTGATATGATCCCCCAATAAAGAACACATAATACTTATCTAAAATACTCATAGGGTTATATGGATAACCCTGATGATTTTTTATAATGATAAATTTATATAGGATTTCTAAGTTAGTTAATTTAATAAAAATAAATAAATAAGATTATTTATTTTGTTAAATGCACCCACCAATGGTCACCTCCCTCAGAAAGTCCAACACCGACCAACCTTAGGTCACGACTAGGGTAAAAACCATGTTCAAGAATAAACTGTGGTCTTATATTTCCCATATAAGGTACCAAACAAGTGGAAAACCAATTAAACCAAAATTATGCACATGCATTCATTAAAATATATTAATATTTTTAATATATTAATTTCAGGGACCTGAGACACCCAAACACTACACTATCTTGGAGGATAAATACAAATATATACATATAAATATTTAAAGGAAAAATCCATCAAAACTAGAGTTGCTAAATTATACCACTTTCAAGGATTTTTACCCTAAAAATCACAATATATAACAATAGGTGGGGGTACTGAGTTCATATCTGACTCTTTCGCTTCCAGGAGATCTCTTGCATGCTACCATGCTACCAAAACACATGAACCAAGGGAATGTTCCATACTTATAGGGACCTATCCTAAAAATCCTCAATCAACACTGGGTACTCCATAAAGGTGGATCCATCCTCAATATCCATCTCACCCTATTCAATAATGTGTATCAGATCATGCATGTATATCCTTATTTATGAAACAAGGAATTTATCATGCACCCAGTCCAACTGTGGGGGAAAGGTTTGGTGGTAACCAAACTCACCAACCCTCTATAGAATCTTGAATAACTTGATGAACCTCTAGGATCACTTACCTCCTAGACTAAACCTCCAAAATTCTCATTTTGGGTTGAATCTCAGGAAAACACAGTCTCCCTTCTCAAACTCCAAGGCCTACGATATTGATCTTTATAAGATTTATGTCTTTTCTAGGTAGTCATCATATGATCGTAGGTCAATTGAACCTTATCCATCATCACCTACACCATTTATGGGCCAAAAAGATATTTCTCACCAATATTAGTCCAACATAAGGGTGACCTGCATGGTCTCTTATGCAGGGCCTTTAAAGGTACGATTCCAATAGTAGAGTGATATATGTTATTATAAGAAAACTCTACAAATGGAAAGTGATCCTCTTTAGATATGGCCAAAGTATAACATACATACATTCAACATATCCTCCAATACCTAGATAGTCATTTTAGTCTACCCATCCGTATGGGTGTGAAATGTTTTAAAAATCATCAACTATGCCCCAAAGGCATCCTACAAGCCTCTCCAGAACCATGATGTAAACTGATCATCATAGTCAAAGAAAATCATTGAGGGTAACCTATGAATTAAGACAATATCTGAAATGTACAACCATCCCAAAATCTCCATTGAATTTTTTTTCCTAATGGAAAGGAAGTGTTATGACTTGGTGAGTCAGTCAACAATCAACAAGATAGAATCATGGCCTCTCACTGTATATTAAATCCCTATAAAAAAGTCCATGGATATACCATCCAAATTTCACTATGGGATATCAAGAGTCTATGTCAAACCCATCTGTACTTAGTGCTCAACCTTTACATACTGACATGTGAGATAGAGATAAACTTAAAAATGTTACACCTCATTCCAGCCCACCAAAACTACTACTAAATTTCCGTGTACATATTTTCCACATCAATATATATAACCAAGGGGAAAGTTTGAAACTACCTCATCACCTCATCATGTGACATGACCATAAACACCATCCATCCCTAGAAAAGGATGACATTCCCCCTTTAAAAAATACCTATGGTTCATCTCCTAAGGAAATATAGTCACATAGAACTTCACAGTCAATGTCACCCAAATAATACCCTCTCACATGATAAATAATTAGAGGATTTACCACCATCGATGGAAGAAAAGCTTCACCCTTATCCTCCATCCGGTTTAGCTGCAATGAAGCCAACCACTTAGTCTCCTCCTACACTAGTTGAGAACAAGAATTCCTACTAAGGGAATCTGCCACCATGTTTCCCTTCCTAGAATTATATAATATCTCAAAGTCGTAGTTCTATAGGATCTCTAACCAACACCTCTATCGAAGGTTAATATCTCTATGAGTGAATATGTACCCAAGACACTGTTGGTCTGAGTACAAAACAAAGCACTTACCCAAAAGATAGTGCCTCTACATCTTCAGAGTGAATAATAAATTTCCCAACTCTAGGTCATGAGTTACATAGTTCTTCTCATTGGGTCTCAATGTCCTTGGCCATATGCAATCACAACCTAATTCTAAATCAACATGAAATTGATTCCAACTCTAGAGGTATACAAAAACACTATGTACTCAATGCAATCCTCTAGTAGTCTCAACATAGGGGCATTGATCAACCTTCACCTCATCTTCTTAAAGGATATATAACACTGCTCATTCCAAATAAATGGATTCCCTTTTCACACCAGGATAATCAATTGGGCTACAATCTTGGAGAACTCTACCATTAACCTTCTATAGTACTCCTCCAATCCAAGAAACCTCCTAACCTTTGACACACTCTTGGGTGGATCCTAATAAGGCACCACATCAATATTCTCTAGGTCCATATCTAAACCATGAAAAGAAATTACATTCCCTAAAAATTAAACCACACAGATCCAAAAAATGGAAATTTGAGATATTACTATAATGTTGGTGCTCTTAGAGTAATTCTAAGACCATCCTTAGATTCTATGTACTCTCTTCATCCATTATAGAGTAAATGATTATATAATAAATGAATAAAGCCACAAATTGGTCCAAGTATGACTGGATGATATAATTCATAATATTCATAAAAAAAATAAGGGAATTCATCACACCATAAGACATCACCAGGAACTCATAGTATCCGTAGTGACATTAGGATGTCATATTTGGAATATCATCCTTAAAAACCCTCAAATGGTATTAACTAGAATTCATATTGATCTTCAAGAACCAACTAACGTCTCTCAACTGGTTAAAGAGGTCATCCATCCTCAGCAAGGGGTATATTTCCTTTATTGTAACCTAGTTCAAGCGATGATAATCAACGTAAAGACTCAAACTCCTATCTAGATTTTTCATAAACAACATTGGATCTACCCTAAGGGACACACTAGGTTAGATGAAACACTTTTCTTAATGGCAATCCAACTGAATCCTCAACTTCCAGAGCTTGGTAGGGGCCATCCAATATTTTACAGATGATATAAATGTGGTCCTAAGGTGAAATTCAATATAATAAACAAACTCTTGATGGGAAGTAATCCTAAAATATCCTCAAGAATAATGTCTATATACCCCTCCACCTTAATAAGAAGTTAAAAGATCATATAATCTACTTCTCTAAGGGTCATAATAGAAAAATGATAAGGAATCTACTGTATCCTCCTATACATGAGCTCATTATAATTTTCCTGGGATTCCTTCTCACACAAGAAGGAAAATTATGTACCCCTAAATCAGGTACATTGTAACCCTAACTGGTGACAATAATATGATCATGAAAAATAATTAGCTAGTCTATGCCTAGGGAAACATCATACGACCTCACCTACAGCTACGAAAAAATTCCATGTAAGGATCTCTTCCCTCATAGAGTTAGGTCACATTGTTAGTAAAGGTGTGAGATCGTCAATCCGCTCTAAAGGATCCTACGAACATAAGGGTCGAGCTAAAAGTATCCACTACAATTTTTATGCCTAATATAGAATATTTCCATGGAAAGTATCTTGTGACCATGTACTGACTAAAAATTAATTTTTTATTAAAGAAACACTTTTATGGGAAAAGTGAGAAACCAATATTTCAATCACTAAAAGAAATATATGAACCATTAAAGAAAAAATTATGCCTATTAGATTTTATCTCCCTACTTAGATGCGAAGAAATAGTGCTAACCTGAGTATCAAGATCATACTTTAGAAGGTCTTCGAAATGATAGGCCAGTTTGTCCCAAGACTGAATGTACACCTCTTGGTTGATCTTCCCAGTATTAAATCCCCTAATCAATATTAGATCCTATTTGTCAATCCAGTTACTCTGATCTTCACTGGGATAAACCCTTAAAGGTCTTCCCATTATCCTATTAGCTTCTTTGTTGGTAGCATTAATAGTTAGGATAGTTTCCACCATTTCGTCTCCTGAGTGCGTTATAAGATCTAAAGTAGGATCAATCACTATACCAAACTCTCACAGTTGGCCAATACCAGCCTTAGAAGGGGGAAGGGGATCACTGACCATCATCTTGGCTTTGAATTTATTCGTAGATCTAGTCTCCCTTGGTGGTGGTAAATAAGAATAGTCTTTCATCTCTTTCCAAGTGCCCCTACATCTCTTACTTCAACTTAGGCTTGCAGGATCACCCTGGAAGTATTCTCCTATATCGCCTGATAATAGATCATATTTCCCATCACTGGACTCTATCCTGGGTGCCCCCTGGTTTAGTGAGGGCCTAGCTGGATCAACTTCAGCTTCCTGTTCTGGATTAACCTGCAACATCTCTTCAAACCTATTTCCAACACAATTTCAGCTATCTACATGCTTTGAACATTCCCTAAAACTCATCACAACACATTAAAAATAGGAGAGTCACCCTCCCTTATTGCATTAGGTTTCAGACATTTGTAATTAGTTCCAAACCCTAAGTGCACAACCTCGGAGTATAAAGCTATCCTAGGTGTACTAGGGCCTTCTTCTTCAACCATTTGTGAATAAACCAAATTGAGACCACTACCAGGTTGAACCTCCTCCATAGCATCACCCTATATTCCTAATGGCGCAGGTAGAGAATGCTGCTATCCACTCAGATCCTCCCTCAATCATATGAAGACATCATTCACCAAAGGATTCACAACTTGAGATCCACAACTAACATCCCATGGAGATTTAAACTTAGAGTCCACACCCACTGGCTTCTGTCCAGGCAAGCTTTCCGTAGAATGAGTTTTTGGTTCTTTACCGATACCCACACCCAACTGATTCTTAGGTACCTATTGATAGGTTTTCTTCGAATTCCCCAACCTATTACAAACATAATAGAAATCAAACCATGATTCATAGACCACATCCTGTTTTCACCGAAATTCTTCCCCAACTGTTATCCAAACATAACTGAAAGGCACTTTGGACACATCAACTTCAACACAGACCCTCAGATTAACATGGTGGCAATGATATTTGGTACGACTATCCGAACACAGATATCTACCAACTAAATTCCCAAGAAATCTAATAAATGAGGTATTTTGAAATGGAAATGGGAGATTATATAAGCTTACCCAAATTTCCACTATGGAGGAATCACACTTTATATGGAAATTATATGTTCATTGAAAGAGGTAGAACCAAGATCCGTTGAAGGTATGGGGAGCACTAGACCATGCTATGATTAAATCCCCCTCTGAGGAAAAATATATCATGATATGTTTTCTGTCGATCAAAATTACCATGGAGAGGTTTCACTTTAAGAAACATCATCGATAGGGATCCTAACAAAGAGAAACCTTCACACCATAAGTTCTTACCAGTCCTCTACTACCCAAGAAGGGGTTCTGGCTCATTGTGAAACCTTAGTGGCCCCGATTTTTAGAACTCACATAATGTACTAAGATTACATATACCATCATCATATCTTGCTAGATCCATCCATTTCTCAACATGTGGATGATCATCTTCTCAGACCATTGGAGGTGGGTTTATGTGCTACTCAATATGTGGTAGCACTACTTGGTTCTCACCTAGATGAAACACCTCATGTATGGGTCCCTAAACTGAGGCCTCATTTCTAAATTCGTTATCATCATGAAATTATCACAAAATCATAGCTAACTGTCATCATGGAGACATCTTGAAAGTTATCAAGACGTACCATGGTCAAAGATCATATCTGGGGAGCTAACTCAAGGACAGTTAAGGGACTCAATCCTATACAATCCATGTACCATTGGTTCATTACAACTAATTTATCAGTATTATGAGTCCAGAAGTAGGCAGTGAGAGTCCTGTCGAATGGATATGTTGGCCTCTACACTAAGACTAGGTTCCTTGGCTAAAAGAAACACTCAACACACTCTGAACCCATTTCCATAAATCCCAACCAATCCACACAAAGGGGATAAATCTAACCACCATACCAAGGAATTAATTTTTTTAATACCACTCTATCATGACCTGACCCACTAGGCCCCACATGGCTAGTGGAAGGCTAGTTGTGACAACCCCAAGCCCACTTCCAATTGGATAGGGGCTGGAAACAAGTATTGAGAAGGCATAACTAAAATTAGAGGCCTTTTCCTAATGTACTTGTATGTACAAACACAACCGTATCCAGGAAAATGTATAGAGGAATATAAATAAAAGATTATTATATATAGAGTAAAACCATGCATGCAGTAACCTCAAAGTAATACATCAAAGTAACACAATATAAACCAAAGTGAAAAAAAGAAAAAAATACATGACCAACCAGAAAGGAAGTCCCAAAATAAAAATATGGAATAAAGGAAAACTAAGGGAGATCCCAACTCCTGATATCCAAGTTCGACCACTGTACTTGGTCAATGCACCCAAGAATCACTATGCTCTACTGATTTCAAAGTCGAACTGCATATCATCTTCACGAGACACAATAGATACAGGAAAAAACCATGAAAGGGTGGTTATATATAAAACTAGTAGGACAACCCAAAAAACATAAAGGGAGAAATATAAAGATATAAAAGAGGTCAACTCAATCACAAATTCCTGTCAATTAGAACATGAGAAAAAACCATAACCTAGATATTCTAAAAAATAATCTCAATGAGAGATAAAGGGGATCACCATATCCACAACCCAAATAAGAAGGATGAGTCTTCCTACAACTAAAAAGGTCCATATATGATTCCCATAATCACGTTAAACTTCAAAAGAATCCATGTGGAGGGGCCTTCACCTCACCGCTACACTCCACATTTTAGGGAGTCACAAATCCAGTCAAGCATCCCATGAAAACTCACCAAAATCTATGTGGAGGGGCCTTCCCCTCACCACTATGTCTACAAATGAGGGAGCCAAAACTCCCATGGAGGAACCACTCCCTACCAAAGCTCAAATATGGGGGATTAACACTCCATAAATAGAGGAACCATACTATGGTGGATTATTGAATCTACCTTTGTAAAGAGTACGAGGTACCTACACCATGGTGCGATATGGGAGTACTGACCCCCACATAACTATGATGATCCTTCCCTTACCAATTCCATAATCAAGCATATCCTAAAGAAGTTTCATGCTCTAAACACCTCATATTTTATCTCATATCCCAAAAATAAGGCTACCATTAGATTTTATGTGAAAAAATACTTAGGATTGGCTACTCACAGGCCAAAATCCAAGTCCTAAAGGTGATATGAGAGAAATATATTTCTATGGTGAATACATGACGTGTATGAGGTACACATGAACTATGAGATCATATAAATACCTATATGTGTTCTCCCCTAGATATGGATTGGAAATCCATGTCACACTACATGGTGTCTCAGCCACCCGGGTGTTTCACATTCTCTTCTGACAGTGCCCATGTACATTGGCCTATGCTTATGTACATGGCCATGTTTGGGTATCCTGGCCATGTCAGAGTACATGGACATGCCTATATACTCTAGCCATGACCATGTCCATGGCCATGTATGTTCTCTTGTACTCCTAGAGTAAACACCGAGCCACTATAATAGGGTCACATGGCATGTGCTGGGTCCACATGGCATGTGATATTTTTCTCAGCCCAAAACCATAGCTGCCATAGCTAGGGGACTATATGGAATATGTTCTTCATAGTACACTCTATGTAGTAAAGTTATTCATAAAAAAATTATTTTTCTTCAAGAGGATCTAGATCCACATTCTATGCCATGAAAAACACTGTTTGACCACCTAAAATACGAGGGAAAAACCTCTTTCCATCGATTTCTAGCCTCTAGTGGTTAGAAATCAGAAATCCAATCATCCACTAATGATCCACTGCACATCCCATGAACCTCCCATCATTCTTAATTTATCTAGATCCCAAATACATGAATAATCACCTATGATACATCTAAATCCATCCACAAATCACCATCCCATTTGTTTTTCACCCAAACACCATGAATCTGGGGGTTCGATTGTGCTCAACCCCCCCAACAATGTTGAATCATGACCCCGGAGACCAAAAACAAAGAACGAAAAAATGGTGGGGAGAAATGCACAATAATGAAGTAAATAATTCATTGGAAAATCATTATTGGACAAAGATTACATGAGAAAGATATCCAGGGGTGATAGAAAGGCATATTAAGTATATTTTGATTTCAATAAGTGAAATTATGGAATATGTTCATGCAAAGATCAAAAGGTCACAGATCAAATAATAAAATAATTAAATCCATGATTGGTAAAAAAATAGAGAAAAATCTATAAATATCATACCATACCTTGATTTAGGATCCATCATTGGTAAAGAATGCATTTTTCAGTGATAAAGAAGACACATTGTGTTTTTCCTCTCAATCCAACTTGATATAAACACCATTAGTTTATGTTCTAATCCACCAATAAAGATATCCTAATCCTCATATCAAATCCTCCCAAGGTTATTCAGCTAATCCTAATTATTTTTCTATAATGTGATATTTATAGAGGATTTATAGGGTAGTTCATTTAATAAAAATAAATAAAATGAATTATTTGTTTTATTAAATGAACCCTACAATGGTCATATCCCTCAGAATTTCCAACACCAACCAACCCTAGGTCACTATTAGGGTAAAAACCATGTTTTGGAATCAACCGTGGTCTTGGAGTTCCCATACAAGGTCCTAAAAAATGGGAAAAAAATTAAACCAAAATGATGTGAACACATGCATTAAAATATATTAACATTTTTAATATATTAATTTTGGGGTTCTCACACACCCAAACACCATGCCAAATTAGAGGATAAATCTAGATATATACATAGAAATATTTAGAGGACAAATCCATAAAAAAATTCGATTCATAATTTACCATCACCCAAGACATTATAATGGAAATGATATATATTTTCCTTCTCATAACCCAAGAGAGGGATTGATCAATTGCTCAAAGGTGTTTAGTTAAGTATGTCTTTGCGAACTATGGGATTGCACTAGTAGAAAAAGAGGATTCTGTATCGGGGTTTTAAGGTTGTTTTTTTATAAACTGATGTTAAAATTTAATTGGGAACCTTTTAAAACCAATTTTATATAAAGACGATGTTAAAAGTTCTTCTAATTTTTTTTAGTATTAGTTTTATAGAAATATAATGTTAAAAGTGTTTTAAAAATACATTTTAATTCAAAACACCTAATTTTTTCAACTTTATATTTTTGAAAACAATATTCTCTTAACCCTAGATGAAACCTGACCAGGTTCGATCTTCACTTTCAGTTGATTTTCTTCATAGTTTCACATTTTTTCTCCTTAATATTTCTTCATTCTGTCATGATCCTCAATATTTTTTAGTCTACAAAAACCATAATCCTCTCAACCCGCAAGCATGGTTTAAGGTTTTTGTTTGTTCTTTTTTATACTTATTTTTTTCAAATGTTTCTCTTCAGTCTTATACCATTCTCCCTATTTCCACCAACTTTAAGTGAGTTAATTGGAATTCATGATCTATTTTCCATTATTGAACGCCAAATTTTTTAAGTTTTTTTATATTTGAAAATAAATTAATTATCTCTTAGTTATAAATTACATCCATCCATTTATTTATTTGTATTAATTTTAATATTATTTTTTTCAAATTTTTTAATGTTATAATTTTTTTATGATTATAAGTTTCCCATGACTGTAATTTTTTTACTTTATAACTATTATTATTTAGAATTTTCTGCATTTATAAATTTTTTATTATTATAAATTTTTATGGTTGAAATCATTTTTTTGATCAATTTTTTTATTTATAAATTCTTTTTTTCATTATAATTACTTTTGATTAAGTTTTTTTGTTACAACTTAATTTTTATTTTTAATTTTTTAAGATATAAATTATTTGTTAAAAATTTATCAATGTTTAAATCATTTGTTTTTTATATATGATTGTATGTTTTAATTTTATTTGTTTATATATATGCTTAAATTTTTATATGTACTAATATTTTCATCTATCATATTGTGATTTTTTAGGTAATTAATGGATTCTAATTGGATAAATGCATAAATAACTACAAATTAATATGATAAAGGGGATGACAATTTCTTGTAATTTTCTAAAAGAATATTAAAAACAAATATTTGATTTCTTATCGATTCATGAAATGTTTGAATATGAGTAAATTAGGGCATAATGAAATCAAATAACATATGATTTTCTATGGTTTTAGTCATAATTATACATGATAGATCTGTCATGGTGAAGTAATAAACAATTCAAGATATAATGATTATAAAGATGTTCCACACCAAATAGAGGATCATCTTGAAGAATTTATTCATGATGTAGGTGTTAAAACCATTGAAAAAAACAATTGTTTAAATACTGTGTTATCAGCAGTGCCAAGATTAGTTAACTTGAAAGTTAGACATGGTTGGAGTGATAAATGTTTCACTGAATTTCTTGAACTTTTAAAAGAGATACTTTAAAAGGAGTTGTGTTTCCATATTCCAATTATGATGCAAAAAAAAATATTATGTCCAATGGGATGGGGTATAAAAAGATACATGATTTCCCTAAAAATAGTGCGCTATATAGGAATGAGTATGGAAGTTTATCAGAATGTTCTAAAAGTGGGACATCATGATATAAAATTGAGGAAAAATCCAACTATGTTTCATTCTCAAGAATAAAAACCAAAACTACCACTAAAGAAATCTGGTATCTTCCAATAATTCCCTATTTGAAGCATATATTTTCAAATTCAATTAATAAAATTGGTTACTATGACATATAGATGAGAACATCTCTAATGGAAACCTATGTCATGTTGCTGATTCACCATAATAAAAAATATTTAATCACAAGTTTTACGATTTTGGAAATGAAGTTAAAAATATTAGAATGGGTCTATGCATAATTGGAATGAATCCATATTAGAGTCTCAATATCCAATATAGTTCATGGATAGTTTTTTATATTCTCTTCAACTTGTAACCACATATATGTATAAATAAGAAATATGTGATGATGAGTTTGATTATTTTTGGAATGAAACAACTTGGAAATATGATCGATGTTTATCTATCACCATTGATTGATAATTTTAAAATTTTATAGAAGTTAGGTCTTATAGTATTTGATTCATCCAAGAAATATTAATTTCTTTTGCATGCTTTGATAATGTTAACTATAAAAAAATTTACTAAATATGTAAATTTATTTGGATACAATGTTAAAGGAAATAAATATTTTCCAATTTATGAAGAGGGGACTTCATATCATCAATTTCAGAATACAAGAAAAACAATGCATATGATAAATCCTAGTGTTTTGTGAATAGATCGTCCTGATAAAATATTTAAAATGGAATTTAATGATTTAGAAGAGTAGATCCTGCCCCATAACCATTTTCATCTGAAGAATATTATAATAATGTGAAAAATATCGATGTCACATTTGGAAAGAAAGGAAGTTACGATCATTAAACAAATACATATAATAAATGATCCATTTTATTTGAGTTTACTTATTTAATTTTTTTTCACATAAAACATAATATTACCATTATTTATGTCTAGAAGAAATTTTTTTATCAATGCCTACATTGTATTAAAGTACCTATTGAGTTTTATTCAAATGTGAAAAATTTAGTATCATTAAAGGATTTAAAGTTAATAGGTATGAAATATCATTAATGTTATGTATTTATGCAACAATATATACCAGTTTCATTGCATAGAATATTTTAAATACCTTTCAAAAATACTATAATCAAATTGTATTACTTATTGAATTCAATTTTCATTAAATTCATTATTCTATATTTGTTAGATATGTTGAAGAATAAATTTTTCCTCATACATTGTAAATTAGAAATGTATTTTTTCCCATAATTTTTTTGATATAATGGTTTATCTATTGATTCATTTGGTGTGGGATATAATAACATATGGGCATGTTTATTTATGTTGGATGTATCCTTCTGAAAGGTATATAAATTTTTTAAATGTATATGTTAAGAAAATACATCAACCAACAGCCTTGATTATTCAAAAATATATATCAGAAGAGGTAATTGAGTTTTATACTGATTATTTGTCTAAATTGGAGCATATTGGTCTACCTATGTCTCAAAATTTGATAGTTGATAGTGAAGGTAAAGGGATTTGTGTATTAAAGGTAAAGTTAATTCCATATGACAAAGTGATACATGCACATTTATATATTTTAAATAACATAGGTGATGTTCAACCATATATTCCATCACATATTACTAGATTAAAGGTACAATATTTGAGAAGAAATGAAAATTGGTTGATTAATGAACATAAAACACATTTGATTCATAGTTTAAGGAGAAAACCAACATTGACCTATCCTTATTATGAACATTGAAATGGTTAATAGGGGGACTAAGTCTTAATGTGATCACATGATCTGGTTTTTATATTAATAGTTACAAATTTTACTCAAAAAACCAAGATGATAAGAGTACAAAAAAATAGTGGAGTAATGGTTATCACTGAAACACTTTGTTTTTTGAGTGCTAATGATAAACAACCAATTTCAGCATCAACATCATATTTTTGGATTTTTTGTGGATATATGGAGATTATAAAAAATTTTATGTACCTATATTTAAGTTTAAGTGAGTTTACAATAATAGTGGTGTGAAACATGATGATTATGGATTTACACTTATTGATTTGAAAATATTTTGTTTCAAATAGGAATAATTTTTTATAGAGACACATGCAAAAAAATATTTTATATTATGGACCCATAAAATGTTGAGTGGTCTATTGTTTTCTTGGAAAAAAATTCATTTGGGTGATGAGAATATTGATGATGTTGAAGACTTATCTAAAATTCCTCCATCTATTATATAATTGCCTAATGATAATAATGAATGTGATGTGAACATTTTCCATGCAACACAAAATTATCATGTACAATAGATATGGGAATACACTCCTTTAATCTACTAAATAATTAGAAAATCACTTTTTTTTTGTGAAAATGATATTGTTAAAAAAATTATTATTTAACTTTGATATTTAAATATATAAATGTTTAACATTCCTGCAATTTTTTGTAATATTTTTATGTTCATTATATTCAGATAACCATTTTTTGGTTGAAATTTTTTAGCTTTATCATTTTTTTGTAACTATTTTATTTATATTATTCATTTTTAGGTATACAATTTTATTCAATAAAATATTTATAATTTTATTCCTGTTATGAAAAATTACATTTTAACTTATAACATTTTCTTAATTCTAAACAAATACAGGTACGAAAAATTACACATTTTTAGATGAGAATAATTTCTGCCATTTTTTTAATTATAATATACACTTTTTTTAGTGACACATTTTTTTTGGTTGAAAAATATAACATTAAATGTTTTTTTCTATTATAAACAATCAATTTTTTTATTTATTACATTTATTTAATTTTAATCTAATATAAGAACACATAATTTTTTGAAGTAACATACATCTTTCTAAATGTAAGACACCGAGGTTGGGGAACCAAGGTATATATATTTTTTCATATAAATATATATCTATAGTAATTAAATTATTTAATGAAATTAAACTTATATTTCTTTAAAATTAAGTGCAATTGTTCTTCTTATATAGAGATTATGGTAGCTAAATATGGTAGGTGTGGGATTAAACATTTAACAAAACATTCACTTGCATGTAGAGAGAAGAGGGTGATAAATAACATTGATGAGAACAACCACGCAACTGGCCCATTCTTTACACAGTTTAGGACTTACCTGACTATGAATAGTTGTTGCAGGATATGTATTTTATTAAATAATTATAGGAGCATCAACCAATTAGTGAAAGATATATTTTGGGAGTCCAAAATGGTATAATTTATAAACTTATTTATTTCGTTTTCCAATGATTCAAATATTATTAATTTCTTAATATTTTATCTATTAAATTATAGATGACATTTAACTTTCAAGAGACAAAAAGAATTAAAAAAAATTTCCTTTCTTTTACAGCAACAAGATGGATATATTTTAAGACTAATTTGACTTCAATTTATATTTTTGGGAGTAAAAAGAACCAAGATCCATACATTAAGTATGAGTTTATAGATAGGTAGACATGGGATAAGTTTGTCTCCAATTAGTGGGAGGAAGCCTTTATGGTATGTTTTTATTATTGGATAAATTTTTTATATGTGTTTTTTATTTTTTAATAAACATATTTATAATTATTTACTTATAGATATATTTATTATAATTAAGTAAGGTTGAAACAAAGTTAAGTAAGTGTAAACTATTTTTTTAATTAATTTTAATTAATTTAAAACTTATATATTTTTCTTATGTAATAGGCCTCTAGGAAATCTCACCAAGTGAAACATTCCCCCAATTTATACCCTCATACATTGTCACACAAAGGGTATCATTTTTTAGAGCATCAAATTATTGCTAAAAAAATTAGTTAATTAAGAGCCAAGTTATGTAGTGGCTCGGAAGATGTTTCACTTGACCCTCCATTTCCTCCCCCTCATCATGAAAAATGGAAATGGGAGAGAATGAAAAAGGGAAAGTATATTACTAATCCAACAATGTAAGTAGTTGATAATATTTTAAGTAACTAATTCATTCTTTTAATTAATATTACTATTTACTAAATTTATCTCACTAATATTAAATTTGAAAATATTACTCTAGGCCATTATTGAGGATAAAATGACATAGGGTGCCTTTATCCCTATGGGTAGGACAAATATTATTTCCACTAATTTAGGAAATTAAGAACATTTGGCCCGTGTCAGAGGTTATTAGGAGGGTATTGGTTTTAAAAAAGTTTTTTGTCATGCCCCTATTATGGCATATGTGGGGGTAGAATATGAGGTTAAAATAGATTATTTAAATGATGATATATGAAACTTGAATGAGTTAATAGAGGATAGAATTAAATCATCTATATCAGATATGATTGCCAAAGCAATGTGATAGACGTAGTCTGTATATCCTACCTACACAGATCTACCACCTCCCCATTCAGACAAGACTGTGTACTATGTTTTTTATGATATGAATCCTTTTATATGTATTGTATCATACATAATTATTCACCATCTCGAGGATTATGTACATCATCAGATTATACAGTTGGGTCAGGTAAGAGTATTCGTACATGGTATTATTGATCCAACTGTTCTAGTGTAGTTTCTTACAAAGGTGGTGTCCATAGTTAGACAAAGTATTGGTTATTTTTTAATCTGGATAGCTAATCTTTTTCATCAGGTGACATATGAGTTATGTATTGTTTTTCATTTTTTATTTATCATTAAATTTTGAATTACTTAAAATATTTTCTTTCAATTAGCATATATAGGAGTATATTAAATAGAAGGTTTCATTGTAAATAAAAAGAAAATTTATGGTTATAGTACATTTAGATACTCCTCAGGAAGCGGACTGGGTAATTAAGTTATCACATGTATATTCTATATTAGATAATTATTATACTTTTCCAATATATTTTTATATATGTTTAATATATTACATGTTAAATATTTTAAAAAATGACACTATGGATGTTGTAATGGGTGATCAGTTTAGTATACCTATATTGTAGTTGTTTTACATGTAAATAGATTTCAATTTTTAATTTATTTTCATTAAGTAAACATATGTTATATTGAATTAATTAATTTATTTTCTAATCAAGTATCTTCATACTCTTTTCATCCAATACTAATTAACTAATTTTTATGGTTTTATTGGCCTATAATACATTTCAAATGAGGTGAAATACTTGAACTAGGGATCCATAATTGAATATGTATTTGAAAGATTAAGAAAACACAGATTACATATTAGTTTTTTTCATTCCTTAACCGATAAGAAAAAATATTTAATTTTGAACCACTATTCGTTATAATATTATTAGCGCTATTATTTTTATATTTTAGTGAACATTGGATGTTATGTATATTTTTCCCAAAATAATGTAAAGTATATTAGTTATGATATTTATTAGGTAGTGTTCGAGGAAGATTTATCCAATCATTATAGAAGTAAGTTTTATTATATTCTTTTAGTTATTTAATCTTAATTTTTTTTACATTGTTTTTGATATTTAATATTTTAAATTACAACAGATCATGGATTAAGTTCAATAGGGTTCAATAGTAAATAGAGGAACCATAAAAAACGAGTATGTAAAAGTTAAGGTATTTAAATCCGATATTAGTGAATACTTTTATTATTATATATATAGTGTTTTTATTTTTAAAATATTGTTTCATAAACATAGATTAATCATAAACAAGGGGTTGTTTGATGTAGATATTATGCTTTATGATCCATTTATGTGATAATCACAATCAAAACAACAATAGATTTTAAAAAGGTTAGTTTCATTAAAACACTTATAATTTAAAAAAATATGTTATTTTTTAAATTCTTGACACTTTTTTTGTAGGTTTTTGATGTTATTTATTTGTATACATAAAATTACTTGCAACACCATGAATTTTTTGTGTGGAATATTCTCTAATTTTGACTAATTTTTTTTAGTTTCATTTAGTTGTATATTTGTAAAAAATGTTGTAAAAGATCTACTATTTTACTGTTTATAGTACTTTTTTAGTTATGTTAGTTCTGTATTTAAGTTTTTTAGCTATAGGATCATGCTATTTTGTAATGTTTTATTTACAAAATTCAACTTTCTAGGTTGGTTTCTTATAAAACTGATTTCCAAAGGATCTTTTCTGGATTTTAATGTCAGTTTTATTAAAATACAACATTGAAATCCTTCATAATAGGCTTTACACATTGGTTTTATAGAAATATGATGTGGAGAAGATCTATTTAAACATTATTTTTTTAGTAAAACTAACATTTAAAGCCTCATATATATCACCTTTTAGATGAGTTTTCAATGTCAGTTTTACCCAAAAATAGATTTGAAAGCCTTCCATGAGAACTTTCCATGAAAACTTTCTATAAAAAGGATGTGTAAAGCCTCATATGAAGGCCTTAAACATCTGTTTTTGGTAAAATTAATAATTAAAGACTTCTATATACCACATTTAGAACAATTTTCAATGTAGGTTCATGAAAATTGGCCTAGAAAGTGCCACTTTTAACATCACTTGTATAACATCACTTTATAATCGATGTTGAAAGGTGAAAAAACCAATGTTACAGGTGTTTTTTCCACTAGTGTTGTATCTTCTAGATCCGTTGAGTGTACTCCCCATTACAAATACCCTTACTCATATTTAATTAACACTTTCCTCTAAGATACATCATGTCTAGATAGGGATACTTATATTGATGTAAATTGTCCAATTCAACCCTACAGTTTCATAATAACCCCCCAATAAAAGTAAGTGTCCCAATGAGGGTTGGTAAACCACTTTTTTTCTATGGTTTCATTCCTAATATAGTATTGGAAGGCTTAGTCTGACTTAATATTGAGTCAGGTGATTTTTATTTATTATGAGTAAATTTTTATTATTTTATCCTTTACATATATAGTGAATTTTAAGTGTATTTTACTTAAGTGATTATCTATGTTTTGATAAAAAAATTACATGAAATCCTTTGATTTAAATTTCATATTTTCATATTAGACTATTTATTTATGTGTTAGTAGTATTTGACCCATAAAATAAATTATGAATAAGACAAAAATAAATAAATAAATAAATGACTAGATCACTATCTTATCTAATGGTTAATTTATTGAGAGGATAATAAACCAACATATGACCCCAGGGGAAAACTCCTTGTTCTGTTCTTGGCATGAGTTACAGCCTTTTAACTTTTCCACTTGTGTATCACTTGGGTTGGATTTATCTCAATTTCATCTTGAACAACATCCAAGTGATTTTAGGTACTTCTTTTATTAAATATGTTTATAACTAATGTGTAACCAAGGGAAACCAAAGGATTGGTCAAGGGGAATTGTATAAACAACCTGGGATACACAGGTCCTATATAATAAAAGAGGGGAGGGGTAATAATAAATAATTGAAAACCCATGAAATAAAATTTAAATTGAATAAAACCAAATCACACACAGGTCTGGTCAAATATCATGATCAGTCACGCACATTCAATGAACACACCAAAGTATATTGGGTAGCATTAATTTTTTTTATAATTTAGATAAATTTGCATATATATATAAATAAATAAATAAATAAATCAATTTCCTTTATCTTAATGACCATCTGAAATCTCATGATGATACCCATCATAAATGAATTTATAGGAAATAAACGAAATGACCAATAATTATAGATTATTAAAAATAATCAATTAAACATTTTATTCATTCTTCAAAACCTTTATTACATAGTAAAACACGTCTGGTTCCAAAAATTAAATTGGGTTTTAATGCTACAATTAATTATTTTAATGTAACTTAATTATATCCTTTATTGGGATATTACATACTATGTTCCTTGATTGACATATATTTGGGACAAATGACAAGGCTTCATTGTTTACCTTAGCTAGATTATATGGTGTATACTAATGAGATCCACATCATGTGATCTAATTTCTATGTTCCTAAGATAAATTCTTGGGGATTTGGCGTGTATTTCATCAAAATTACATGGTGTTTACAAATGAGCTACATGTCATGGGGTCTAGTTTCTGTGTGTATATGTAACATGTTGATTGAATTAGTGTGTTCTTCAGATGAGGGAATTAATGCATTACATGATGTGTTTGATGGATACACACCATGTGTCTCATTAATTATCTAGGATGTTAGTCTTATATGGTTATAAAACATTTATTTGACCACATAGTTAACATAGATTTCACTACTAAACCATGTAGACTGCATGACATGCATGACAGCTATATGCCACGTAGTTTGATAAATGATTTTCCATGTTTCACAAATTAATACACAATATAAAATAAATGCACCAAATGTTATAACTAATCAGTGCACCATATATCCTGTGACACATCTAGGTGTAGTAAACTTGGGTACATGGTGTGTACTTCGACTACATGCTATGTAACCCAATCAATCATCTAAAAACTTTTCACCTATTGATAACATATCTATTTGTTCTTCATCCATTCTTGGGACATAATAAAATATGAATCATTAATAAAGAATATTAAAATATAGAAAGAATAATATTTAATCTTTGTATTAAATAATAAATAACATGGAAATGAAAACTAACCACAATTAAATATACATGATCAAAAATGAAATAAATAATCATGAATTTAAATGTGACTGCTATGACACCACTTGAAAGTTCCAATCATAGTGGAAGTGCCTTATGGGTGAATATCCATTAAGGATTTTGGGTAAGTAACCAGCCTTAAACATTAAATAATCTTGAGTTTTAAGTCAATAATTCATTTTATTATATTTAAGGATCTTTTCGGTTTATAGTTTTAGAGAATTAGGCCATGACCCTTACATAAATAAATATTACAACACAAATTGGACACTTCTATTCAGTATCCCTTTTTTACCAAAAAACAAAACTTTTATAACATTTCAAATTTTCCTTTCATTAAATTTCTGTATAATTTTCATTTTGACCTCATAATTTTCCAAACTCATCATTAAAAACCTATGATTTTTTTTAAAATTTGGTATGAGCATAAAGAGCGTAGTAAGGGACCTATAAAAAGAAATAAAGAAACCTGTTAGTTCATGAATACTCATACAAGATTTATTTATTTCAAAATTAAACTTCAAGATCAAAATAAAAATTTTATTACCAAATAAATCAACTTTTAAATCCAAATAATTTCAAAAAGACATTTAATAAGAAATATTAAAGGTAAAATAAAAATAATAAAGGTTCATTTGTAGTTATGAAAAACTTCAGATTTTTTTTTTCAAAAAAAGTTATACATTTCAAACTTATGAAGCAGCATATAATTTCCTTTAAACATAATCTCATGAGTAATCACATGGGAGGATAACATAAAGAACACAATATCATAAGATCATGGAAATATATTAAATGTGGAAGTAACACAAAACATGACAAAATCATAAGTCAAGGCTAATTTATAAGACAACATCACATGGTGGAAAAAGTCCCATAGTGGATCAGGTTTACTCCCTAATCCCATACATAACATCTAAGAGAAAAAATCTTTACCGAATGAATTGAAGATATATTTGGGCACACCCATCATAACATGTACATGATTATGTGTGATAAGAAAGAAATAAATCATAAGGAATAATCATAATAATTACCCATGGAAAGAAATGGGTTGCATAATCTTTCCTCATATCACAATCAAAGGAAATTTCACAATGAAGGAATTTGAGAAATGAACATAAGTGATGTATTAACCCATTAAAGGAATGGAGAATAATATAGGTATATATGTGTGGGACATATATATAGAATTTATAAGCATTACATAACTTTAAAGAGAGAGAGAGAGATATATATATATATAGAGAAAGGTTATAACCCAAAGAAAAAGGGTGGTTCAGAGATACCCCTTACACCTATATGAAAAACATTTCTAGATATTAAAATATACATTCCATTAGAACCCTTTTTTTAAAAATAATTAGAACAAAGTGAAGTATATTTTTTAGTTAAAGAAAAAATTAATCTTATAAATAAATACAAATATCAAATAATGGTTGTGGTGGTGAGAAAATCCATTGATGCCGTATTCATTAAAATAAGACATTCCTTTTGTCATTTGTAAATAATGTCAAAACATTCTGTATAAAATATGTAAAAAATATTCCTTTTGAAAATATTTTAAATAAATTCAAAAGTGGTATAAAAATTCCTCTAAGATTTATTTATGTACATATAAATACATTACTTTTTTTAAGAATATAGACATGGAAGATAAATATTTTGAAAATAAATCTTTAAAACATTAAAAATGTGGTTTTTAAAGTAAGTGCCCCTTAAATAAAGCATTAAAATTATTACATTTTTAAAAGATTGTAAATAAAATTAAATATATTAAAAAAATTAAATTTAGAATACATTGAATCATAAATAATAATTCTCTTGAAAAATTTATAAGATTATAGACATGGAATAAAAAGATATCTAAGGGAAAATTTATAAGAGGAATTTTTTTTAAAAAGTTCCTTTCCTCGAGTCTGACTCACCGCGTATGTTATTTATATTCCCGAATAATATATTATGTAAATTATTTAATTTAGTAATTTTTTTTAATTTTATTATCCCTTTTATTTTATTTATTATCATGTTATATTCAATTACTTAACCATTTAATTTCATATCAGGCGTTTTGATGATATTTGGCTCATAAGTTCAAAATGACTTCAGAGGGTTGAATATGGTCAATAAATTAATTATTTCATTATATATGGAATAATAATAATGAAATAATTATAATAATTATACATAAATTATATTTTTAAAACTAACCATGAAACATAGTTATGAAAATGAACTACGTTACAATCATAGAGTCGGTAGGTCATATGTACGCATGAGTGACGTTTCCATTTTTGAAAGATCCTAATGGAAAGAAGGTAAGTGGTAATTTATCTTTAAATAATTATAATTATATCATAAAGATAATAATGTTTTTTTAAATATACTTATATATACCATCCATGTTAGGTGGTAATGAAAAAAAGCACATTACTTCATGGAAGGGGTAATCCCCACATACACATGAACGACATTATCATCTTTCAATGAATGGAAAGGTAAGAAAATATTTTATATATTAAATTTACATAATGGTAAATATTTTATTAATATCAATTATATACATTAAATACATCATAAAAAAATCTATTACAGGTAATGATGGAAAATTAATTACATCGGTTCACAAGGTGGTAGTCCTCCATACACATGAATGATGGTTTCATTTCCCATTTTATGTAAGACAAGATATAGGTAGGTTACACCATTAACATAATAACATATTAGTATATGGGAGATAATGATGTTATTATATCAATAGTTATTAATAATATTTTAAGGGGTTGAAAAAATAAATAAAACAAAAATTCTTGGTTAAGAATGATACCTCTTCTTTAGACAACCTCTTTAGGTTTACACCAAAAGCCTTCATAGCGGGGTTTTATAATCAAACCAAGGGCTATAGGAACTGTTAAGAGAAATATGGAGTGGATTTTGTATGTATTTGGATTAAAAAAAGGATTTTTAATTGTGAATAAAATATGTGGGGTGGTGCCCTTTAATATGTGAGGGGAGGGGTACTTTTTTGAATTTCATAAAATTTTAAATTAATATAAATAAATTTTCATGAAAAAAGGATCTAAACTTATATAATTTTATTATTGTATTATTATGGGTCTATATAATATCATAAAATAAAATTTTTACATGTTGATATTAGTTTTTTACCCTTATCTCTTTGTTTTAATCCATGTTAACCCTTTTTGACAATTATTGTGATAACAAAGTTTTTACTCTTTAGGGATCCAGATAGTTACCATAAAAGAAAAATTGGATAATAAATAGACCATGGTTGATATTTTCAACAATATGATAATCACTTGGACAAAGATAGGATTTTTAAGAATTTAAAATCATTTAATACAATATTATTTTTCATAAAATACTATTGATGTCATTTTTTGAACTATTTATTAAATTTGACTTTAAAAACAACATGAAAGCAATGAAATTAAACTATAATATATTAAAAAAATGCTATATTTTTATACAAAATTCATGAAAAACAATAATTCATTCAATTTATAATACTTTTAATATTTTTAAAATCATTTATTTTATTTTTCTATTAATTCAATAAATACCGTATCAGCATTCTATAAGAATTTAAAGTAATTATTTCATTAATAAAAATTATAAATAAATTACCATGATATAAAATAGTTTATATTTTAAATTAATATTTATAACCAAACATAATTTGTTTTTATCCCTTTTATAAAATATTATAGTTATTAAAAGTAAGAAAGTGACATTTTTTGTCTTTATCTTTTACTTAAATATTATAATGGTCAAAATCAAAGAAATATGGCAAAAAGTGGACACATATTCAAGAGTTTAATGTAAATTTCCAAAATAACATTGTATAATAGGATAAAGGCAAGTATTAGGGTCAATTTTTAGTTCTTATCATATTATTTTTAACCTTAATTACCCGATTTACCGTCAGCGAGGTGTAAATTATTTATTATATTTACTATTCATAATGACTAAAAATAATAAGGGTATATTTACCAAATATTAAACTCTTGATTCCAAATATGAAATCCATTTTTCAAGATTAAATTCATATAATTTTTAGAATTTAATATAAAATTAGACCTGTGAGATGCGATAGAAAACATTTTTATAGAAAAATGTATTTTTAAGTAAAAAACGTTTTTATATTATATCCTAGAATAAAATTCATTAAAAATACCATTATTATATTATGTTTAATAAAAAATAAGTAATTAAAATTTAAAACTAATCCAAAATATAATTTTACTTTATAAATACTTGAAAAGAAAATAAAATTTTCAATACAGATTATTATTTTCAGAATTCATTGAAAAATAAAACTTTTCAAAAAAATTAAAAAAATTCACTATACGATAATTTTTATACATTGATTTCAAAAATTATATCATATCTACCAAATAAAATTACTAAAATTTCCTGAAATTAATAATAATATTTTCTCACAAAAATAAATAAAATCCATTTTTTAAGAAAACATATTTTTGAAGAATAAAATGACTTTACTAAAAATTGAGTGATTTTATACTATAAATTTATTAATACATTTATATTTTGTAGGAAATTTATAAATATTTTATAAAATCTTTAATCCTACTCATACCTTTTAATTTAACGGCTATGTTATAACGATCATATTTAAATAATAATATTTCATGGTTCATTTAGGCTTGGTGTTGTGTGTCGTATATGCTATTGAACATAGTTTTATTTTATTTTTAAATATTAGGGTGTTACATTCTTCCCCCTTTAATAAATTAAATCCTTGAAATTTGATCTCGAGATTGGTAAACAAGGGTGTGACATATGAAAATACCTTTTTTGAAATTCCACATCGTAAAAATGGTTAATAAAACTTCCTCTTGAAAAGAGGGAAAAGGAAATATGATGGTCATCATATAACTATGTTTACAAATAGGAGAACATTAGTGGGAGGTGAAAATATAGACATGGAGAAAAAATGTAGTGCCCAAATAATTTTGGAGAGTGATAGAGATCATTTATCACAAGAAAGTAAATGGTCAAGAGAAAGTTAATGACCACCAAACCATAAATCAATGAGGTGTTAAGAGATCATCGATTCATCATAAATGAAGGTATTAGGATAATATTTTTGTTTCAAGATACTTTTCCCAAAGTTGAGTAATTCCTTAACTATCTAGAAAAATAACATAGGGAAATATAATTACTTGATAAGTATAATTTCATCCTTTAATCAATTTACACCACCACTACTAAAAAACATGCTTTTAACAGTGCTAAAAATGATATTTTTAGCACTTAAAAGAACTGACTATCTAAGAAATATTAAAAGACCTCATCCATTATCAGTGATAGAAAAATCATTGATAAAGGGTACCATTTATTAGTGCTAGATAATGTTTTGATAAAGGACACCTTTATTAGTGCTAGATGAAGCACTGATAAATGGGATATTTATCAACGCTAGATGAAGTGATGATAAAGGGAACCTTTATCAGTGCTAGATGAATCACTGATAAATGGAACCTTTATCAATTCTAGATGAAGCACTGATAAAGGCTATTCCAGATCCTATACAGTTTCAGCCCTACAACATCCTTGTAATAGCCATGTAAAATAAAACCCAATAAAAATACATAAAAAGAATAGAAATATATAACTAATATAAGATCAAATAAATAATTTAATTGAAATAAAATTTAAAATATAAATATAAGAAAAAAACACTGTATTATATTCATTTCAAACATTGGTTTGTATAATTACATGAGCAAGTAAAAATTATCATAGTCATTAAAAAAATCAATGTTATTTTGACTTAAGCCCCCGAACCTCAGTCATCCAATTAGTTTAAGAACAAACAACCCCATCTTGAGGAAAATAATTCACCTATATTAGAAAACAATTGTTATCTCAGTAATACTATAAAAATAAATTAAACACAAAGTACCAATTTTAAACTAAAAACACAAACCTTGAGTCATATCTAGTACACAGTGTATTTGATTGAGGTTTAGATGATTATTATACATCGCTAATGACTTATGGAATGGTTTTCTAAATTTTTAAAATAATATGAATACGTTTTCTTAGTTTTTAGTATGTCACTTTTCTTTTTTACTAAAATGTTAATTTTAAATAAAAGATAAACTTAGAGTCATATCAATCACACCATGCATCATATTGAGGTGAATATTATTCTTACATATAAAAAATTACTTATGAATCATTTTTCTAAAGTATCAAAACAATATGAATTCATTTTCTTAGTTTTGAGCATGTCACTTGTGGTTTTTTACTAAAATGTCATTTTAAACTGAAAACACGCACTTTGAGTCATATTGGTCACACCGTGCATCAGATTGATGTGAGGATGATTACTATACATAAAAAACAACTCATTTATCATTTTTAATAAAGTATAAAAACAATACTAATTCATTTTATCAATTTTGAATATTTCACTTGTTTTTTATTAAAATGTCATTTTAAACTGAAAACATGCACTTGGAGTAATACCGGTCACATCATGTGTCAGTCTGACATGATGCTTATTCTAACAAGTAAAAAATGACTTATTAACTATTTTACAAAATTATCAATACAATCTGAGCATTTTTTCTTAGTTTTCAGTGAGTGAAACATGTTTTGAACTAAAATGTCAATTTTAAATTGATAATGGATAGTTTGAGTCATACCAGGAACACCATGTATTATATTGAGGTGACAATGATTCATACACATAAACAATTACTCAGGTATTATTTTCATAAAGTATTGAAACAATATGAATGCTTTTTCTCAATGTTGATTATGTCACTTATCTTTTTTACTAAAATATCAATTTTAAACTCAAACCGGACAATTTGAGGAATACTGATCACACCGTGCATCAAATTGAGGCGAGGATAACTAATACCCATTAGAAATTACTTATGGATCATTTTACTAAAGTATAAAAATAATTTGAATGTTTTTTATTTATTTTGAGTATGGAACATGTTTATTTTACTAAAATGTCATTTTAAACTAAAAACATGAACTTTGAGTCATACTAGTGACATCATGTTTTGGTTTAATAAGAGACCAATTCATATACATACAAGATTTATTATGTAACATTTTCCTATATTATCAAGACAATCTGAGTGCGTTTTCTTGATTTTTAGTGAGTGGCACATGTTTTGATCTAAAATGTCAATTTTAAACTGATAACAGAAAATTAGAGTTATATTAGAATTTCCGTGTATCATATTGAGGTGAGGCTAATTACTACAAGTCAAAAATTACTTATGGATCATTTTACCAATGTATCGAAACAATACAAATGATTTTTCTTGGTTTCTAGTATGCCACTTGTTTTTTTACTAAAATATAAATTTTAAATAAAAAGAAACACTTGGAGTCATACCGATCACACCATCTGTCATATTGAGGTTCTTCTAATTCCTAAAAATCAAAAATTACATATGGATAATTTTTATAAAGTATCAAAACAATATGAATGAATTTTCTTGATTTTAAGCACGTAACTTGTGTTTTTTACTAAAATATCATTTTTAACTGAAAACATGAACTTTTATTCATACCGGTCACACTATGCATCGAATTGATGTTAATATAATTGCTACACATCATTAATGAATTATGATTTTTTTTATAAAGTATCAAAACAATCTAAATGTGTTTTTTGGTTTTGAGTATGTCAATTGTTTTTTTTCTAAAAAACCATTATAAACTGAAAACATGCACATGGAGTCATATCGGTCACATCGTGTGTTAGTTTGATATGAGACTAATTAATATATATCAGAAATAAATTAATAATAATTTTAATAAATTATCATAAAAATATGAGCATGTTTGATCATTTTTTAGTGAGTGACACACATTTTGAGCTTAAACGTCAATTATAAACTAATAATGAACAAATTGAGTCATACCAGGAACATCATGTATCAGATTGAGGTAAAAATAATTCATACACATATAAAATGACCGAGGGATCATTTTTTCTAAATTATTTAAACAATATGAATGAGTGTGATTAGTTTTTAGTGTTTCACTTTTCTTTTTTACTAAGATGTAAATTTTAAACTCAAACCACAGAATTTGAGTAACACCGGTCACACTGTGCGTTAGATTGAGGTGTAGCTTATTCCTACACATAAAAAATTAATTATAGATCATTTTCCTAAATTATAAACCCAATATGAATGAGTTTTCTTAGGTTTGAGTGTGTTACTTGTTTTTTCACTAAAATTACATTTTAAAATGAAAACATGCACTTTGAGTCATACTGATCACATCATGTGTCAGTTTTATGTGAGACTGATTCCTACACATGAAAAATGAATTATGTACCATTTTTCTAAATTATCAAGACTATCCAAGAGTTTTTTATTAGTTTTCAGTGAGTGAAATATGTTTTGAACAAAAATGCGAATTTTAAATTGATAACATAAACATCGAGTCATACCTATTGCACCGTGTAATGGATTAATCCGTGGATCATTTCTACACATAAAAAATGACCGAGGGATATTTTTTCTAATATTTCAAAATAATATTAAATTTTTTTCTCATTTTTGAGTATGTCACTTTTCTTTTTTACTAAAATGTCAATTTTAAAATCAAACAACATAATTTGAGTAATAATGGTTACACTGTGCGTTAGATTGAGGTGAGACTGATTCCTACACATCATAATTGAATTATGGATCATTTTACTAATTTATAAAAATAATACAAATGAATTAGTTTTATTTTTATTATGTAACTTTGTTTTACTAAAATGTTATTTTGAACTTAGAACACACACGTCGAGTCATACGAGTCACATCATGTGTCATATTGATGTACGATTAGTTTCTACATGTCAAAAGTGAATTATAGACCATTTTCCTAAAGTATCAAGACAATATAAATTTGTTTGATTATTTTTAGTCATAAAACATGTGTTTTAGACTAATGTTTAAATTTTAAAAAACAAGTATCCGATAAAAATGATAATGAAATAAACTAAAAAAAGTAGATAAAATGATGATAAAATGAACTAAATAAGTAGCAGGAATTCACATTTTCATGATGTGTGTATACATTATGAAACCATGTATTCTTCCCATTCATTTCTAAAAAAATATATTTCCTCTATTATACTTCTCCTTGATAAATAGATCAAAAATAATATATAATCATTTAGATAATAATTATTCATATTCTAAGTGTATCTCTAAGGTCATTGCACATACTAGATAAAAAAAATTGTTGGTAATAACATTTTTTTTATTTCAAAAAAAAATTATGACACCATGTACACTGCCCACTCACCTCTAGATAAATTTACTTATTCTCTTGAGTATGTATATTTTCAACAAGCTTGGTAGTTCTGAGAAAATATATAAAAACAAATTATTAAGAAATATTTTTAATGCAATTGTAATTACCGTTGGAAATTACCTATTCAGGGATGCTAGTCTTGTGATGGTATATGATATATTTCGTAAATTTTCAAACATAATATCCACAATCATTTTCTTAATCTTTCTTCAAATGCTACAAAAATATTGAACAAAATAAGTAAATTGTTTTGAAATATGTTTTTATAGTTAAATATTTATATATATACCTTAATATATTCCCATTTTAAGTAATTAATTGGATTCTTATTTATAGTCACTAACCTTATACCATGATTTAGACTATATTTAGTGATCGACCTTTTAGAACATGGTTATTATTAAAATAAAAACTAAAAAATATAATTCAAAGTTTATCTTTAAAATATTGATTGCAGTGCATTGCAAATTCACAATATGCATAATGTGTGGTTATTTTGTTGGAAATTCATGCATTAGATCTAAAAAATAAATATTTGGGGTATCCAAATTCATTGCGATCAACATCCAGTGCTTTCTAAAAAAACAAAAAGAAATAAATAATGAAAAAAGTACATTTTATGCGATTAGATTTCATATATTTACCCCTAAATTATAGGCATAAAAAAGAGTCCTTCTATTATTTTCTTCTCAAATGAATCATACTATGCATCTTTTTTAATATAAATTTGTTCCAACTCCATATAAATTTATGACATAGAAATGATATAGGGATTAATGAATCCAAATTGGTCTTCATATGGTTTTCCCTTTATATAGTATTAATATAAACACCTATAGAAAATATGAATAGTTATTATCTTTAACGAACATAATATATATGAAAACATACCTTATATATGTATTCAAAATTGAGACTCCTAGCCATTTAAACATGAGAATATCATTTATACTCTTGATGCCAACCGTATCTATAATGAAAGTTCCAAATATTTATTATTTATATAGAATAAAGGACATATATCCATATTTGTATTTAGTGTATGTTTGAAGTTGTAATGATAATATATGTTGTAGTGTAACTAGCAGGGAGAAGGTACTCCCAAAAGGATATTTTGTTTTCTTGTTCGATTCATTGGATTGGCTTGATTAGACCTTCCATTTCCTCATCGTTTTATCCATATGTAATACCATACCTTACTTTAGACCTTTTTTTTCATCAAATATTATAGGGTTTTCATTTTTAAAAAACTATTAAGGACACACCTCATGTATCTTTATATGATTACACAACCATTCTATAAATGTTCAAATTGAATAATTGACCATTGTAATATATGGATCATCATTTGGAATAGGAAACTCAATTCTCAACTCATTAACTACTTCAATCACCACTCTCATGTGATATTTAGGGAGTTATTTGGTGTGTAGTTTGTCTCTTGAGATATTATACAGCATACCCCTCACAAAAAGGTAGTTCATGGGTGTTAATATATAGAAATCACATACAACTTAACCCTAGATAATTATAGTAATATAATGTTATTAAAGTTGTTTGATTCACATTTAGGAGAAAGATTAATGAAAAATTTATTACCTCAAGTAAGGTATGAAGTTTAGGGGAATGAATATCCTCAAATCTAGTGGGGTCATTTAGTTGTTCATGTGCTGATATTTTTTCCACTTTTGGTTTACTTTGATCCTTTCACATACATTGGTCTTCCGAACCAGACTCACCAATAATATCTTATAAAGAATATATATTTATTTATAATACTATTATCGTCTTATATATATATATATATATTATTATGGTTTTGTCTTCTCAAAATATGTTCGAGGTGACACTCCAAAACCTATAACTCTAACGCAACCATATCATTATATCCACTTAAAATCTACTGAAAGTAGTTTTTCTTTAGGTATGGTTATTGGTGATTCTTGTGTCTAAACTGTATAACAAAAATATGAACCTAAATAGATATTTTTTTGTAATAAAATTATAAAACACAATTAATTACTATTATGTCATACTTACACATGTTTCCCATACGACTTTTGTGATTTCATGAATTAGTTTACCCACCTTATTTATGCAGGCCTCCTTCCATAGCACGTGGCATAGGATAGAAGTGGATTCGGATTTTGATTCATCAATTTACATATAAACAAAGGAACATAAATTATTTTATATCACATAAAAATATTATTCTTGATTTAAAAAACATACCATATTATTCTCTAATGAAGCATACCCTATCCTTGCTTTATGATAGGGGTACATTGGTTTTGATTCACATTGTTTATTTTCATTACTCCTTTAATGTATCATAAATTAACTATTTAGAATCGAATTCGATAAAATAAATAATATAAAATAATATATTATCAACTAAAATTCACCTGAAATGATTTCTCATCACAACAATTGATGAAACCATTCCATGTTTCTTGTTTTATAATGTGTGCATAAGTAACTAGTGGGTGATGATTTAGTTTCCCATCAAAATCCCTATGATGAAACATAGTAAGAAGTTTCCATAAGACTCTGGGATTTTACAATATCCATTAAGTCATATTTATTACAGAAATCATCTAAAATAAATTAAATCTATAAGAAATAATGATAATTAAACCAATGTTTGATTATGTATTTTTTTAGAAAAATAGATAAATTTATTGTAACATTAAATTAATATCATTCCAAAGGGATTACTTCATTACAGTCTAGACATTACACCATGAATCTATATTAATTATCACATTCATCCTCATTGTGACCCCAATATAACTAATGAACATTGATTTATTGGGTTCAACAGGTTGGATGCATTGATTCCAAACAACTTCAAATTTTATACCCTTAATTCTTGCCTTTATAATTTTAGTCAACACTACGACGATGAAACATTCTTGTTTTTTTCATCAACATGGTGTTGATCCCCTAATAATTTGGCAGTTTCAGCAACAACTGCTTGTTCTTCCTTGATATCTCTAACATCATTATGTGTAGAAGACATTGTCTACATGATTATTAAAACATTAAATTTATATTATATTAATATAGTAGAGAAAACATAATATTATGAGGAAACTTATAGTATATGAAAAAACATTTAACCATCTCATTGATCTCTCTTTCTATTTCTAAATTTTGAAGGGATTTGGATCCTCTATGGAGAATCCAAATCCCCTCATTGTGGTCACCTATAATTTACATGAAATTTTCTACATTGGGACCTCTATGAACTGATTGTGATTTTCTAATGAAAGGGTCATACTTCATTGAATTTTCATCTGACCCTACAATTGTTTTAGTCACCATTATTAAAATCAACCAATTATTGTTTTTTGGATCTTAGATATAAAATTCTTATACTACTTGTGATTATATTATGAATAGATCGTCCTTTTCATGTTTCACATTCAAATTCACCTTCATGAATCCCATTTCATGAACTTTAACTGAACTCCTATTTTCAACACATTTGCAATAGAAAATAAACACTTGAAATTTTGTATAATCCAACTTGTATATCTATTAGATAATACCGAGATATGACATATTTGAATAAATATGATTTCTATCCTTGGAACCGAATATGTAAATCACTTTTTCTACAAGCATAAATCCACAGTTTTACATCATACTATGCTCATCATGTTCTTTTTAATAGAATATATAACTATTAATTACAGAACCGGTGTAATAAATAACATTTTTATTTGGTCCCCTAGCTAGTCATCAATGAAATTTGACAATTGAATTCAAATTTTCAGATAAGTCCTCATAAATATGATCTCAAAACTATCCTATGATGGTAATTATTACAAAATATCTTCTGGAAATCCATTCACCCATAAGGCATCCACTATGATAAGACTTTGGGAGACCGATGATATCAACATCTGATAGGTAATCAGTATAGAATTAAATAGTTTCTTCAATAATTTATCATCCTACAATACAACCTTCTGGATGACTTTAATTATTTACACACCCTTTCAAAATCTTCATATACCATTCAATGGGGTAAATCTACCTATAATTTTTAGGACCACATATTTGAACCTCTTTAACTAATCTAACCATTAGGTTGACTATTATATCAAATAATTATGGTAGGAAGAACATCTCTAATTCACATAATATGATCGAAACCTCTATATTCATGATTGGAAACTTCACTGGGTCTTTAAATTTACTACATATGGATTTGAAAAATAATAAGAGCATGGTTATTGTATGCCATAAATTTAAGAGAGAATGCAATGTAAAGTAATAAACATTAAAGTTTTCATAAAAACATGACAGTCATGTGATTTTAGTCCTTATAACATCAAATTAGTCATTTACATGACATTCCTGATCTTTTATGAATAACCCTATGAAACTTTTACACCATTTATGAAAACTAAAAATTGAAATTTTTCTTGTATAGATAGAGTGTAAGATTATATAGGTTGAAAAGTTTTCCCTTTACCCTTCACTGGTGTCAACTCTTCCCTTATCTCCATTTCAATTATGTCAAACCAAGATTTGATGCCATATTTTGTTTTTATAGGAACATTTAGTAATTTTTTAATAACACAATCAAATACATTTTTTTATATTTATGAAATCAAGAAAATTTTTGATGTACACAAAATTATAGTATGTCTATTCGAAGAGAATTGATCTCTTTTTCCAACTTGATTTCATATGGTTATTCAAAATTAGTTTATAAAAAATAGTGTCAATAAATTTTACTTTATCAAACATTGATCAACCATTAGTGGATATGGTGTTGTACCTTGTTCGGTATTCCCATTTAATGTTGTCATCTAAGATCATTATTTATGTTGTTGAGGTAAAAATTTATAATGTCCTAAAAACATATTCCTTGAGGAATGTTTTAACTAAACTGAGTATGTGCATTCTTCAAAAACGAGACACCCCAAAATTCCTTTAATTCTATAGCCTAAAAAATTTCTATAAGAAAGAAATTCATTTATAATCTCATAAAGCATGAAACTCATTGTCAAATCTTTAATTCTATGAGCATGATACATTATAACACCTGTATCCAACATCAATTTTAGATCTTCAATCAATGGATCCAAAGAGATGTCAATATCATTACTGGGTCGTTTTGGTCTAGATATAAACAGAGACAACATAATGTATTTACGCTTCATGCATAACCATGCCATCTAGTTATATTTTACCAACATGATTGGCCATGTACTATAAGTACTACTCTATTCACCAAAAAGATTTATTGCATCTATAGATAATTCAAGACAGAATATTCTAAGATCATTAACAAGTTTAGAATACTCATAATCAATTTTATTCCACTAAAGAGAGTTTGTTGGATAACGTAGTTTCCCATCTTTAATTCTTGTATCTACATTCCATGTTAATTATCTCACAGTTTCCTAAAATCCATATCATTTTCTGAACTGATGAATGATAGGAAAGTACTATAAAACTTTGGAATGACTTGATACATCTTTCTTATATCGACCCACACCATAGTTAGGCTATTTTATGAGTGATTCATAATCATTGGAAAACGATATGAAATTATTTGGACAAGAATATATTTTTTAAGAGATTATTTCAATTGAATGTAGAATTCGTTTAGAATCATATGTTCAAAAAGGAAGTTTGTTTTCTTATGATAGCATATCATTCAGGAGATCAAGTAGATTTGTATAGCTGGTGTTGCTACATCTGCTACCAACTTTCAAATTGTACAACTTCAATAAAGCTGACATTGTTTTTAATTTAGTAAAACCTATATACAATGGTCTCTTAGCACAAATATTTAATTTCTTAAACATATTTATACAATCACTAAGGTCATCTTTAATTTCTATTATCATTTCTTCCATATGATCTCTATCATCATTTATACTGGTATTCATATCAAATGATCTATAAATCGTAGTATCATCCCAATCAGTTTTCATGTTTAGTTTTTAACCATGTTTAGTCCAAAATTTATAGCTATGATCTATTTTGTGATAAATAAAATTTTATTTTAACTCTTCTAGAATAATTTTTCTCGAATAACAAAAAAATAGACATGAATAAAGGATTTGAGAAGGGTCTTATGCATTCTCTATTACAAACATGATAAACTATTTAACTCCATATTCATACACTTTTGTCATTCGATTAGCATGCATCCATTTTTGATTCATATCCATCCTATTAGGTTCAGAAAATATTAATTTTGTACAATAAATAAATAAATACACATAAGATATTCATAATAAATGGAGAAAGTTATATATAATTCTAATAAGGGTAACCCAACAATTGATTGTTTCAAATAATTTCAGTATGCTTTGAAGGAAATAGGTAATTGAATTTAAGAAAAAAATTATTCCATTGGTAGTAGGTGTAATCCTATAAATTAATCCACAATGATCACTAATACCCAGTATGGGATGCCTACTACTCAAAGTAGTTTGAGAAACATAGGTGCATGTCCAAAAGAGATGAGGGTAAGTATCAAGTAATAAAATGAAATAATAATAGTTTGGGAGATGAAGTTTATGAGGATGATAGTTGTATCATTAAATCTAAATGTTGCTGGGTTGGGAGTTGGTGAAGCACTGAAAAAAATTTCTTAGATTGTTTCCTAAAACTAAAAAAAGAAACAGTAGTAGTCTGATCCCTATAAGGGGCTCCTTGATTGGTGTGAGAATGAGAAGTCTTATCTAGATGGTCTTATACACACTCATTTTGACACAAAAATTTCAGTTTCAACATTAAAATAAATCCTTAAATTAATCTATAAAAAGGAAAAGGCCTTTGGTCTAAGGACTAAATTTCAGAATCGCTAAGATTCCCATGAAAAAAAGGTGGTAATTTTGGGATGGTTTCTGTAACCTTTCTTTGTGGGAGTCCAACAAGTGGGAGGAGTTGATGTTTATTAATTTCTTCAATTGGTATGTGGTGGCTAGGTGCTGTTTCATTGATAGTTAGAGTGGAGATTCAATAAAGTGAGCAAGTTCAATTGTCCGTCACTTTTTAGTGGAAAAATGTCATGTATGATTAATTTGAAGATCCAGAAAAAGAAGTGATAAACTGAAATCATACGATACATTTGACTAATTACAAGTATCAGTAAACCCTTGATACTTATTTTCTTTAATTATGAAATCTTACCAATGATAGGTATCCACTTCCAGCATAAATGTTTCCTCTCTCATTTATTCCCATTTAACATGTTCTTGATACACTAAATCAAGGGATTTCAAATCATTATTTAATGTACAATTATAAATATCTTATTAAAAAGGTTAATAATATGGATTTATTACTCAAATAAATCACTTAAAGACATATATTAATCTAATCATCACTAATAAATATGTTGTAAAAAAAATATTTATTATTGGATGGAAAACTTCCCTTGGAAAATCTTGCTCTTGATTTCCATTTAATTGTGACATGGATTTATAAATTTGTGTGAAAATATAATTCCTCAGAACATACATGGTCATGTAATAACTATATTTTGACACAGGGTCAAGGATCTTGGAATTTCATGAAACCAATGGATGAAACTATCACTTATGAAATAAGTGAAGTTGTATTCCATGTTATATGATAGTAGGCAGGGTTTTTACGGTGCAAAACTAGGATCTCCTTGAAATTAGAGAGAGGAATAATGATGAATGAGTGAAAATGAATGTGAAGGAGGGAGAGAGGGTGAACCAACAATGGATTAAGGAAAGAGAGATTGGGTGTAGAATCAGTGAGGCTGATCAATGATAAATAATATCTCTTGAGTGCACACTATTCAAACCATTTGGAAAAATTAAAACCAAAAAAAGATGTTTGAGGTGGAGCAATGGATCACAAGTGATCACATACCTTGATTTCAATATATCATTATAATTTTAAGACCAAAAAATTAGATAAACTTTATACTAATAAAAATATAAGGAAACTCATTTATTTCCAAGAATACCTTTTAAACCAAAGAATAAAATAAATTTTCAGCTTCAAAAGACTTAAAACCTTTTTATTCTTAATAAAACTCCCCAAACAAGAAATGCAGTCATAAATTTAATTTATAAACACTTAAAAACTAATTCAAATATCTCATTAGACAAAAAAGTATGCATATATGAAAATAATAAGTAGTTTAATATACAGAAAACGAGAATTTATTCAATAATTATTATTTTTTCTCACTTTAAAAATCTAATTTATAATTTAACTAAATAAGCAATCAACTTTAACTCTTTCTTTAAAATATTTCATCACTTAAAAAAATGAATTTAATAAATAATTTAAGTATCCTTTATACTAAAATGTAACAGTTTTCAAAATCACTACACATGGAAATCATAAAATTTAGATATATACATGAAAACCATAAATAAAAATAGAAATATAATTTTTTGATAATAGTCTATTTAATTTTTTTTAAATTGATATAATTCATAACTCACTTTTTAAAGTACCAAAAAATCCTTTAGAACATTTATTAGGAATAAACATTTAAAATCCCCTTTTATTTAACACCTTTTTAAAATTTAATTTGATTTCTAAAATAAATTTTAAAACCATATGATGTTTCATTCAATTAAAACCAGTATAAAACATCACAAAAAATCACATGAATAGTCAAATTTGAAAATTATAGATAAATGGAGAGGGGAATCCATCAAAGAAAATATATAGGATTTTTTTGTAACAAAAATCTAAAATTAAATCACACGTCAACCTTAAAAAATTGTACTAAATAATAAAGTAGGTTAAAACCATTTCAAATATTCAAAATCACTAAAGGAAACTCTTCAGTCATTTAATTAGATATATAAAAAAATACCACAAAATTAAAATTGCATTTAATTATAGAATATGAAAACTCCCTTTTTAAACAAAACAAAAAATTTGTAACCTTTTAAGTTTCATTGTAACACTAAATATTACTAAAAAATACACATAATTCTTAAAAAAAATGTGGTAAAAAATTCAAGCTTCTAAGGTACGTTACGAAAAATGGGGGAACATGGAATCGCCTACAAGGAACTTTCAAAAATTAACAAAGTCCCTAAAAAATAATGATATGATGATCTTAAATAGAACCGAAACACCCTACAGACCAAGGCATTAAAAATTTAAAACTTGAGCCCAACTAGGGTTCAGATAATTGTGCAAAGTAATGAGGGAGGATAAAGAAGAACATGGATGTAGGATAAAATGAAGGAGAAATAGTCGATATCCTAAACGTGGGACCACATAACCACTGAGCTAAGATAACCCTACAATATCAAAAACTACAGAACCCAAACAAGGAAGCAATGAGAGAGGAAGAGAAAAAAATAGCATACCTTTGATTAGAGGCTTGATTCATCCAATAAAAGGTTGAGGGGGAGTGGCATCAACATTGGACTTTCGTGAGAGCTTGAGATGCCTGATTTTTTTGTTAGATTAGGGCTATTTTTAAAATTTTGAGGAGGATTTTATGAGCGCTTCCAAAAAAGCACTGATAAAGAGGGGTTTTATTAGCACTAATATAATAAGTGATGAAAAAAGATATATTTATATGTACTTTTTTAGCACTGATAAAATACATATTCATCAATGGGAAAGTTTTAGCGCTTGTAAGGATTTACAATTATAATTATAAATAAATATATTTTTAAATATATTTATAAATATTTGTATCTAATTATAAATGTGTTTATATCATTATATATATATATTTATTGAATATATATAAATATAATTATAAATACATTAAATATATTAATTATTTAAATATATTTATTATAATTTTATAATTATTTAAATATATAATTATTTATTTATAAATTTATAAATACTTTAAAAAAATTATATTTATTTATTTATAATTGAAAATATAAAATTTTATAAATATAGTAAATATAAATTTATAAATACATTTTTAAATATATTCATAATTATATATTTATATTTTTAAATATATCTATATCATTATATATATTTATATAAGTATATATATAATGAATATATATAAATATAAATATAAATATAGTATATATATTAATTATATAAATATATTTAGTATAATTTTATAATTAGAAATATATTTATATTAATATATATAAAATTATATATATATATATTTAATAAATAAATATAAATATAAATATAAATATAAATATTGTAAATATATTCATTATTTAAATATATTTATTATAATTTAATAATTATTTAAATATATAATTATTTATTTATAATTAATTATTTATTATTATATAAATACTTCATAAAAAAATATTTATTGATTTATAATTAAAAATATATAATTTTATAAATATAGTACGTATACATTTATAAATATATTTATGTATAAATATTTATTTACTAATATATTTTGAATATTATTAATGAATATATAATCCTAAATACATATTAAAAATATTAAAACATTGTAAATAAATATATATAAACAAATATTAGAAAATGATTAAATTCCCAAAAAATAAAAAATAAAAAGTATTAAAAATGAATAAACAATACTAACTGTAATAATATTAAAAATAAATAAATAAAATTTATCGATTAAAAACCTAATATAGTAAATATATCATGTCACTAAATGAAATTCTAAAATAAATATTAAAATTTGAATAAATTACATAAATATTAGGCGTATGTATTTTTATATAATATTTCATAAATTTTGTAAATATTAGGCGTTGTATATAAAAATGCATCAATTACTTATATATATATTTGTGAAATCAATGTGACACACATTTGATATATGTTAAATTGAAAAATTAAAGGACATTCAATTAAATTTCCATTACTCAATACAATAATTTAATATTTTCAATCAATTTTATTTTTTAATTATAAACAATTTTCGCTAAATATATGACTTATTTAATGTAATCATAAATATTTTGTATTATATAAATCATATTTTAGGAAATATTATATATAAAAAAGGTCAATCCAGAATCCAAAGATCCTAACCATTTATAAAAGATGTAGAAAAAGATAACAGACAAACAAGAAGATAGATAAGGTCATACAAAGAGACAATCCCTTATTCAGAAAGAAAACTACAGATCGAGAAAAGAGGAATCATTTCCATAATCATAATCATAATCATAATCATCATCATCATCATCATCATCAACCTTTTCCCACTCTGACTATGAATTTCCTTGATTAAGGATCCCAAGTATCATCGCCTTGAACATTTCCCGCTCTAGATTGAGGTGGATCTTTAATGCCTTGGAAGATGACTTTGTATCGACATTCTTGGGAAAGCTAGAATAATCCTTCAGAAACTTTATTTTTATAGGAAACAAAGAAATACCTACATTGCTGACCATCTTGCCATTACCATGTAAAACAACATCCTTAAATGATACAAGATCACTGCTACCCATAGATCAGAGATGAGTAGTGTCAATCAGAACCATTTTCTTTTCCTTGTCACTTACATCATCCAAAAAATTCCCCATTTAATAGATATTACTAAAGAATTTAAGACATTTAGAATCTTAAGAATATAGTCCATACTCTACTGAGCATCATATTTCCCAGTCCAATCATCATGTGGAACATGCCCTGTAAAGTTAGCCTCAAGTGGCCACACGATGCAACCTTGATCATCAATTGGCAAAGGAGGACACCCGAGAACAACACCAACAACCTCATCAATCCCATACCGACTAGTGAATTGGGTGACAATAAAATAAGTCTGTCAACCTATTGAGGAGGTTCCAATGGAAAATCACTACATCAACAATCATATTTCTCATTTCCAGTAACATGATCACTGATAACATTATCATCCCGAGTCCATTCCACTCTAGTGATTGAAACAACCATATGAAACTCACAATTCTTCTGTTCAGGAATGACAACCTATGAAGTTCCTACCTACTCCTGATTCAACAAGAGAGATTTTTCCTTTCATGTTGCAGCCCCTTGAGTTGGAGACTGCTTATCCAGATAAATATCCTGCTTCCTAGGATTACTATTTATATGTGTCTTAGAGTAATTTCTTTTACCATAACCACCACAATCCTTTGAAGGATTCCCCTTCAAACCACATAAATAAAAAATATTCCTCCAATATTTTTTGTCTATATGACCAACATATTTGTAGTTTTGATAGGATTTAGAAAAATTATCATACTCAACATTGATATGTAAATCATCATTATGAGTAGTGAGAGTCACATTTCTAATAAGAGTGGAACTCATATAAATTTTAACCAAAATTCCTTATAGTTGTGACCAGATAGGATGCTGCGCTTATACCTATGGAGACTTGGGCATCGCCTTTGATTCCTGTTGCTCGATGCAGTATTAAAGGCATCTCAACTGTAGGAAGGAATTTGGGTGATGCCTCTGATCAAAGGGAAGATCCTGTTTGAAATCCACTAGTAGTGTTTATGGATTATTCTACTGGTAAGATCTTCAAGAAAGGATCATTGACCCATGTTGAATCTAATCATGATGTCTTCTCAGAATGTATGTCTTTGTGTAAACACTCGCTAATTGGTAGGGTTGTTCTTCCAAAAGGCCAGAAGCTATGGAAACATACATATTTTTTTATAAGATCTAATTTATATGGGGGTTTTCAGATTAGAAGTGTATTTCTTTAGGCAGAGGTTTCTTTCACTACTTGTTTCAATTAGATGAAACCAGAATCCATGAGTGGTCCTTTAGTTCATTAATTTTGAAGCCGTGAATGCTTTATCTCCATGAATTGATGATGGATTTTAATGTGTTTGGGGTCAATAATTCTTTTTCATAGTTATGGATCAGGTTATATGGACTCAACTAGATTTTATGGAATCCAAAAATATTTCATGATATTACTACTATAATTTTCTTCCAGATTCGCCTTGATAAGGAGACAAAGCACATAAGGTAGGTCCACTTTCTGAGAATACTGGTTGAAATTGATTTGAGTTCCACTATTATTGGCAATGTGACTATTAATACTCCCACTGATGATTTAAAAATCACTGTTGGGTATGAAAATTATCCCAAGTTCTATCAAAACAGTAAATATGTTGGTCATTTGGATAATAAATACAGGAGGAAAGTTTATGACTTTTTTAGTTTGAAGGGGAATCCTTCGAAGTACTATAATGGTAATGGTAACCAAAATTCATCTAGGCCACTAGGGTAGTCAATACCTAGGTATCCTCAGAAAAAACTGATAGAATATCTGGATAAGCAGTCTTGAAATCACGGGGACACAATGTATAAGAATTAATCACTAGTCATGAATTTAGAGTAATGAATTATTTCATTGGATGATAATAGTTCATTTTACATACCTGAATAAAAGGATGAGAATAGTAATGGGTCTATAATGGCCATTACAAGAACTAGGATAGAGCAGACTTAGTTTGACAATGTTATTAGTGAGCCTGCTATTGGAAATGAGGAACTAGATTCTAGGTGAAGTGATTTTACATCTGAACCTATTCAACAGGTTGGAAGCTCTAATTTGATTATCATGCAATTCACTTTTCAGGATGGGATTCACACTGGTGAGTTGGGACAATTATCATATGAGGATATTGATGTTGTGCCTGGGTGTTCTCCTTCACAAACTTATGAGAAAAGCTGTATTGTACATCTGTAGGGTCTAGAGTTTTCAGGGAATGTTCTACATGAATATAGGATTAGGTAGCCTGATGTTTAACAGAGCATGGATTATCTTCAATAGATTCATAATTTCTTCAATTAATTAGGATTTTTTGGTAAATGGAGTAATGTTTCAGATGATGAAAGTGATAAGGAAAAGTAGATGGTTCTGCTGGACACCACTCATCTCTGATCAATAGGTAGTGATGATCCTGGTTCATTTAAAGATGGTATTTTAAATGGAAAGGGTAAGATGGTCAGTAGTGAAGGTTTTTCTCCAGTTCCTTAAAAAAGAAAGTCGTGGAAGGATTATTCCAGTCTTCCTAGGAATGTGTCTACCAGGTCATCTTCTAAGGCATCAAATATCTAGATCACTACGAAGTAGGGAAGGTCCAGGGAGAGGATTCTTGGGATCCTCAATCAAGGAAATTCATAGGTGGAGTAGGAAATTTATGCTGTTGATGACAACTATGATTATGATTATGGGAATGATCCTCCTTTTCTTGATTTATAGTTTTCATATATGGATGAGGGAATGTCTCTTCGTATGACCCCATCTATTTTCTTGCCCACTTATTATATTTTTCTTTCACCTTTAATGAATGGTTAGAAGATTTGGATTCCGGATGGACATTTTCATATAAATCATATTTTAAGAAATATTATATATATTGATATATATATAAATATAGAAATATATATTAATTTATTTCTATATTAAAAAAATTAAATATATCAATGAATAATAATGTATAAAAACCATTAAAAATTAATAAGACATTAATACGTTTTTAATTATTACATTTTATTCATTTTATATATTAATATTTAATATATATTATTTATTAATATTTATAATTAATATATATATATATATATTAAATTTATTCATTTTTATTAATAAGTGTTTCATTAATAATTTTTTTAATATTTTTTAATTTATTCATTATATATATATATATATTTAATATATACTATTTTTATAATATATATGTTAGAGTTATTAATAATTAATTAATTAATTAATAATTTTTTTAATAATTTTTTTAAATTTATTAATTATTAATTTTTATTTGTTTATTTATTTTATTTTTTAATATTTTTAATACTTATATTTTTTATTGGTTTATAATAAACAAATGAGGCTATTGGTGGGTTGGCCTGTGTATAGGCTCAAATGAGGGGTGGATGAGGGGCCAGATCGTGACCCGCCATGTGTATAGGGTGGAATAAGGCCCACATTGGCTTGTGGGCCCATATGGATGTGTGTGAATAATGAATGCATGGGACCATCCCCCACAACAAAAATCTGAGGTTAGGTTGTGGTAGATTAATATATAATGAACTGGCTAGACATCTGTTATTTTTATGTGGGACTCACCTATGTGATCCGGACCTTTATCAGTGATACAAATAAAGCACTGATAAAGGTATCCTTTATTAGCACTAAAAGAAAGCACTGATAAAGGTAACTCCTTATCAGTGCTAATAAAAGGGAAAATAAAAACAACCTTTATCTACACTTTTCGCTAGCACTAATAAAGGCTAGAGCTGTATATTGCGTGTTTTTTAGTAGTCAACCATCTCATATTTTTCTCCCGAAGATGATCATTTAATTTTATTTTTTAGGCCTAAAGCACTAACTAATATCAAATTCTAATGGATCACATAATCCACAAAAGGATACCAAGATCTTCCTCATGTCTTTAGACATTAACCAAAACCAAAATGGTTAGCATAAGATAATTATCAAAATGAATAAACCATCATATGAAGAAATATAACATTAACCACCAAAGATTAATAAATAACACCCAATGTTCAACTTATATCATTTGATAAACAACCAACCTTAAAATTATTCAAAATATTCTAGAATAAGATTGAAACCCAAATATTATAATGATTTGATCACATATTCTTCCAAGATAAATTTAATATTTATCTCCAAATAGCATCAATCAATTTTAATGTCTGATACATAAAATGTAAATGCCTTAATCATATAATCTCCATTATATGCTAATAATTTCCATAAATAACCCTAATCACATAAAATACAAATTAAAATCATATATGATTCCAAAATATAATTTAACATTTATTCCTAAATTAAAATCCCACAATTTTCTGTTTACCATAATCATATAAGGTTCCAAAAATAGTAAAATTCTTCTAAAATAACATTAATCACCTAATCAAAAATTCAATTTTCAATCCCATGGTTATTTAAATGATAAAAAACCAGTTCCCAAAATCATATTAATCTTTATCTATCATATCTTAAAAAAATTCAAACTAAACAAGACATCATGTAGGCTAGTGCTAGGAGTTGTACCCTTTTCTCCCTTCAATTGTGGGTTCAATACCAGTGGCCTTACTAGATGTGATATGTTATCCTTTTTAATAAAACTATATTAATATAATTATATACCATCCCTATAAACATGATTATCATCTTGAAAAATAACCTTAATCATCAAAGATAATATAAACCCTAAAGGTTATCAATACCTTTAAACTTATGAAAAGATCATTCTTTCTCAAATAATACTTCATGTTGAAACTAAGGGTTACATATACCCCAACCTAACAAAACATCACAAAAAATTTCATTAATAAAATTAAAACCCCATTACTTAAAACCTAAAAATGGGTTTATAATACTTTGAACTTATGATCAACCTTAAACTCATTAACTTATGATGGTATCCATAACTCTTAAGTTAACCTCACATAAAGACATCCTAATTTCCAAAGTTTTCTATACCTTTCCTATGATACTAACTATAATGACATGGCCTTAAACATTACATAATATTGAGTTTTAAGACAATAATTCATTTTCTTACATTTTAGGATCTTTTTGGTGTAGATTTTTATAGAATTAGGCCATCACCCTTATATAAATAAATTCTACATCATAAAGTGGATACTTCTTCTTAGTATCCATTTTTCCAATAAAATAAAACTTTTATAATATTACAAGTTTTCTTTTCATGAACTATAGTCAAAATTTTCATCTTAAACCCATCTTTTTCTCTACTAATCTTTACAACCTAGTGGAAAATTTTAAAACATGGTAGGAGCATTAAAATATCAATAAGTTACATTTAAAAATAAATAAATAAACCTATTAGTTAAATAATACTTATAATTTTTTTTTATTTTTCAGAATTAAACTTTGGGCTCAAAATAAACATTTTATTACCCAAGAAATCAACTTTTCTACCCAAGTATTTTCATAAAACATTGCTTAAGAAATATTAAAGGAAAAATAAAAATCACAATTCTTTCTTTGAAATCCTGAAAATTTTATGAAAAAAATTTCAACAAAATTTATAAATTTTGCCCTTATGAAGCAACTTATACTTTACATTAAACATTAGCTCACAAGTAATCACATGTGAGCATAGCATACAGAACATGGTATCATAATGTCAAGGAAACATAAAAAATGTGGAAGAAACACAAAACATGACATAAGCATAAGTTAAGTCTAGATTCCAAGAAAACATCACATGGTGGATAAATTCCTATAGTTGATTAGGTTTAATCCTTAATCCCATACCTAAAATCTTATGAAAAAAAGCTTTACCCAATGAATTGGAGCGCTATCTGGGTGCACTCATCATAACATATACATGCTTATGTGTTCCACAAAAATGAAATTAATCATAAGAAATAATTATAAGAATTATCTATGGAAAGAAATGGGTTGCCTAATTTTTCCTCATATCATAATCAAAGGAAATTTTATATTAAAGTAATTTGAGAAATGAATATAAGACATGTGTTACCCCATTAAAGAAAGGGAGAATAAGCCAGGTATATATGTGAGAGACATAAATATATATATATATATATAATTTTTAAGCATTACATAACTTTAAATAGATATATAATGTGATCTAGAGATATAAAGGTCATAACCTAAAGAAAAATTGTGGTTTAGAGAGACCCCTTACACATATAAGTAATATATTTCTATATATCAAAATATCTATTCCATTTAAAACCATTTTTAAAATACTTATAAAAAAGGTAAAGATGATTTTTCACTGAATATAACAAGGAAGATTATAATTAAATCCAAATATAAAATAATGGTATTGGTGGTGGTGGAAAATCCATTGATGTTGTATATGTTAAAATAAAATATTCCTTTTCTCTTTTACAAAGAAAGTCAAAAAGGTATGTATAAAATATGTAAAAAAGATTAATTTTAAAAAAATTTGAAAGAAAGTAAATAGAGACATAAAATTTTCTTTGTAATTAATTTATATCCATATAAATAAATTTATAAAATTATTTTAAGAGTATGTATATAGAAGGAAAATATTTAGAAAATAAATCATTAAAACTTTTAAAATGAGGTTTTTAAAGTAAAATGTCCACACGTAAAACCTTAAAAATATTAACTTTTTATGACATTGTAAAGAAAGTAAAACATGGTAAACAATTACCATCATAATCAATGGAATAATAAATAATAATTTTCTTAAAAAATTTATAATAAAATGTACATGGAAGAAAAATAGTTGGAAGAGAAACTTTTAAAGATGATTTTTTTGATTAAAGTCCCCTACCTCGATTCTGATTCACCGCGTGCGTTCTTTGTCTTTCTGAATAATAAACTTATTTTAATTATTTAATTTATTAATATTTTTTTTAAATTTTAGTATCCTTTCATTTTATTTATTATCATTTCACATTCAATTACTTAACCATTTAAATTCATATTGGACATTTTGATGATATTCAACTCTTAAGTTCAAAATGACTTCAAAAGGTTGAATATGGTCAATGAAGTAATTATTTCATCATATATGTAATAATAATAGTGAAATAATTATCATTTTTATACTTAAATTATACTTTCAGAATCAACCATAAATAATTATTATGAAAAATGAACTATGATACAATCATAGAGACGGTAGTCTGTACGTACACATGAGTAACATTTCCATTTTTAAACGATCATGATGGTAGAAGGTAAGTATTATTTTATATTTACATAATGATAATTATATAATAGATATAATATTTTTTATTTAAAAAAACTTACATATTTCATCCATGTGACATGGTAATGAAAAATGAATCGCATTGCTTCATAGAGGTGGTAATCCACATGTACGCAAGAACAACGTTATCATTTTTAATGAATAGAAAGGTAAGAATATATTATATATATTAATTTTACATAATTATAATATATATATATATATATTAAATCCATAATCATAAATATATGTGAGATATGATGATGGAAAATGAATTACTTCAGTTTGCGAGGCGGTAGTCTATCATACACTCGAATGATGGTTTCGTTTTCCATTTAATGGAATAGTATATGGATTTAGTTTATTATATTTACATAATAAAATATCATTATATTAGAGATCATTATTTTATTATATCATCATGGTTGAATAATATTTTAAGGATATGGAAAAAATAAATTAAATAAAAACGCTCGGTTAAGAATGAAACCTCTTATTCAGACAACCTCTTTAGGTTTACACCAAAAGCCTTTCTAGGATGGTTTTATAATCAAAACAAGGAATCTTGGAAGTAGTAAAGGAATTAATTATTGTATTTTTGTAGGTATTGTCTGAAATTAAAATCCTTTTGAATTGTGAAGAAAATAGGATAGGAGGTGCCCTTTTATAAGTGAGGGGAGGGACACTTTTGGAATTTCCTAAAATATTAAATTAATATAAATTAGTTTTCATTGAACAAAGGATACAAACTGATATAATATGAATATAATACGATTATGTGTCTAAATAATATCATAACATAAAATTTGGACAAGTTTATATTAGGTCTTTACCCCTATTGCTTCGTTTTAACCCGCGCTAACCATTTTTGACAATTTTCATGATAACAAAGTTTTTACTCTTTAGGGGTCAAGATAGTTACTAAAAAATGAAAATTTAATAATAAATAGACCATGTTTTATATTTTAAAACATATACTAATAAATTTTATGAATATAGGATTTTTATAAATTTTAATTCATTTAAGAAAATATTATTTATTATAAAATATCATTAATGTCTTTTTTGTAACTGTACATCTAATTTGACTTTGAAAATAACAAGAAAGAAATGGACTTTGAATATAATAATTTAATATGTCAATAAAATTTTATATTTATCTATAAAATTAATGGAACATAATAATTCATTCAATTTATATTAATTTAAATATTTTCAAAATCATTTATTTTATTTTTCTATTAATTGAATAAATACCATGTCAACATTGCATACTCATTTAAGGTAATTATTTCATTACTAAAAAAAATAAAAAATAAAAAATGATAATAAAATAATTTTTATTTAAAATTACTATTTATAACTGAACATAAGTTGTTTTTATCCTTGTCATAAAATATTATAGTTATTAAAATCTAGAAAGTGACATTTTAGTCTTTTTATTTTACTTAAATATTATAAATGTGAAAATAAAAGAAATATGACACCAAGTTGCCATATATTAGAGAATTTTATAGAAATTTATGAAATAAACTTATAAAATAGGATAAAAACATGTTTTAGGATCAAATTTTAGCCTTATCATATTATTTTTAACGTTAATTACCCGATTTATCCTTACTATGGGGATAATTATTTACTATAGTTACTATTCATAATAAATAAAAATAAAATGGTCCTATTCACATAATTTGGGCCTCATAATTCAAAAATGGAACCCATTTTTGAATATTCAATTCAAATAATTGACATAATTCAATTTAAAATTAGACTTGTAAGACATGGTGGAAAACAATTTTTTAGAAAAATGCATTTTAATTATAAAATATTTTCAAACTATATCTAAGTATAAAAATCATTAAAATAATTAGATTATATTTACTAAAAGGGAACTAATTATATTTTAAAACTAATACAAAATATAATTTGACTATTTAAATACTTGAAAATAAAATACAGTTATCAATACAAATCAATATTTTTCATTATTTATTGAAAAATAAAACTTTTAATAAAAATCTCAAAATTTTACCATAAGATAGTTTTGATATGTTGATTTAAAAAATTATATCATATTTATCAAATAAAATTACTAAAACTTCTAGAAATAAATTATTATATTTTCTCATGAAAATTAACAAAATCCATTTTTGAAGAAAAAATATTTTTGAAGAAAAAAATGACTTTACTAAAAATTGATTGATTTGTTTAATAAGAATTTATCAATACGTTTATATTGAGTAATAATAATATATATATATATATAATAAATAATTTAAACCTTTTTATACCCACCAATTTAACACCTAGTTTATAATAGTCATATTTAAATAATAATATTTCATGGTTCATTTAGGCTTGGTGTTGCATATCGTATATGTTATAAAACATAGTTTATTTTTTTAATCTTGGGGTGTTTTATTTTTTTATATTTGATGGATCATTTAATAATTTTGAATGATGTAAAAAACAGGACCAATGAAATTTTTCCATCAAATATTGACATATAAATCCCAGAACCCAAAGAGGATCTTTTTCACGTTAAATTTATAATCTATTTAAATAGATTAGAATAAAGAATAAATCATATTAGAATCATTATTTGATTATATTATTGATAATATAAAACCAATTTTTATATTATTATCATTGTGTAGGTATGATCCAAAGTAGATCCCCTATAGTGGTGATCTACATGTGGTCCTTTAATATTTGAACAACATTGATGGAATGTTGGGTGCTAGTATAACGAATCAATCATCTTGTGTTGTTCGTATTTATCATTTAAAGTTCCTTATGGATTAAAGGATTCTCTATTATTCTTATTATTACTAATATGATGAGATAAGAATAAATTTATAGAGAAATACATTTTTCATAATTATAGAGACCCACGTTTTTCATACATAGATATTTAATATTATTAGATGAATATTCATTACATAACAAGACTATCGATACTAGAATCATATAGGTATAGTGACTTTGGAAACATGTGTAACACCCCGAGCTTCCATGATACGCTTCTCATTCAATAATGCAATAGCTTGCATTGTACGCAACTTCGAGTTCTAAAACACCGCGACTAATCAAAGTAGCCTTTATGAATAGTAATAACCACTTTTTAAAATTATATAAATTTTATATTTCAAAATGGACTTCATTTTTGGATTCGGAATATCGAAATTAGCCTATGTTGAATTTTTGGTATTTTTCTGAGAACTTCTAATTTTTTATGAATAGTGAAAAATACTTAAAAACAACTTTTTTAATCAAAATAATTTATAGTGATAAATTATACTATTTAGTGGTTTTAAAGTATAATTAGAATATATTTTTACCATTTTATCCAATGGTGGTCATTAGAATTAATTTCAATTTGAAATTGGACATAAACAATTGTCAATCTTTTGATATAAATTGTTTCTTAAAAACACGCTATTTGTTGTGACAGCGGAAATTAATTATAAAATTAATTAATAAAAATTATATGTTTGTAATTTCATAAAATAGACATCATTTTTGAATTCGGAATATCAATTATAGCTTAGGGTGAAATTTTGTCATTGTTCTGAAAAACTTCAATTTTTGATGAATAGTGAAACCACTAAGTGGTAGTTAAATAACTGATTTTTCGTTTAAATGAAATATTACCACTTCTGTGATTTGATTTTAAAAAATACAACATACATGGTTGTCATTAAGAAGTAAAATGTGGTTCAATGAGATCAAAATAATTTTTTGGTGAATAGTAACTTTTAAGTTCTTAATCGCGATTAGAGGTAATTAGTGTAGTTTAAGGTAAAAATAATGTTTTAATAATATGAGATGAGCTTGACACTTGTCCTACTCCTATTGGATGAGTCATGGCCGACCAAGACAACCCATGGGTCAACTTGGGGACCCCATGGAGCCACTTTGGTTGGAAAATGACATTAATATATATATATTTAATGTTAAAATTAAATTGACACAAACATGAGTTGTTTTACTAAAACAGTTTTTAAGTGGGGTTACACAAGTCCAAATTTTGACTATAAATATTCATTAGAAATATAAAAAGATTTCCTACATCATAGTATTTTTTTTATAATTTTTAGACATTAAATAAATTAAATTATTTATGACATCATTATGATGCAGCGATGACCTCATTATTTAACGATTTAAATAAAATGAGAAGATAATGAAATATCCAAGGCTTACACTTGTCCAAAGCCTATTGTATGAGAATATTTCTAACCCTTATCACCTTAGACACGAATTATATAAGTGTGGGACCTTTATAATCCTAAAAGCATTGTGTAATAATGTAACATTTCAATCTTTCCAAAAGAGCCCCTCCTCTCCTCTTATAAAAGGCCCCCACCTCTACCACCTTATTCACACTTTCAAGCCATTTGGCTCGGCCAAACTCTACCCAAATACTCTCCCAACTTCCCCCTCTTACTCCTAGAAGCCTCACTTTGGGCAGAACTCTTCCCAAGGAAGCCTTTGGCTCAAATCAAAAAGAGTTACCCGATTTTGAGGTAATGTCTTCTCTAATGTTGTTTTGTTTTATTTTTCTTCTCCAACCCCATAAACTCTTTTTATTCAATTATTTTGTAACAAAAACAGTATCCTAAATATACTAGTATGTTTTTATAAGAAGGATTCGAGCTACACTTACACACACCTACATCTAATGGTTAAAGAACATACGGTTTCTGTGGATGGCGAATTTCTGCCTCACGAAACGATGATTGTTCAACACTCATATTACACCTTCAAAGGTGGCCATTAAGATGTCAATATTTTTATATATGATATATAATATGTTTATGTTTTACTTATGCTTCTGTATTTCTCATTTATGGCATACTTTATGATTTCCATTATGGGTAAAACGCGATAATTTCATTTTAGGAAGTGCGGACTACCGCCCCCTCAAAGTGATTTGAATCGTTAATGCCATATGTGGGATGTATAAAGGATGGAGTAAATGGTATTATAAACTATATTATACTGGAATTATATTATACATTTATATCATTATGATTTCGTTCCATTAAATATGAAATTGAAATGAAAGTAGCGTTCATGCGTACGTACGGCTTACCGTCTCCATGAACGGTGCATTTCATTTCTTACCTCTAAATGTTACGTAATATTATAAATGAATGTATATAATAGATATATAAGATATATATGACATCTAAATCATGAATATAATTCTAGAGATAATGGATATTCTACCACATAAACAACTTGTAATTATAAGAAGTTTATTGTTGACTCAAGTACCAAAGATCGACAAAACGACCGTTATTAACTTAAATAATTACATAATGTTCATATCAGTGTAATAAGTGATATAATAAGGATAATGAAATTGAAAATGGTTCTTAATAAGGTATATATTAACTCTAGTTTATTATTCAGGAGGTTAAAGAACGGTTGAGTCAAGTCAGACACGAGGTAAGGGAACTTCTTAACCCAACTTCCATTCTTTGGGTTAATCTCCTACTTTCCGATTATGTCATGATATTATTATGTATTATTTTGTATTTTTACTTTATTTATGTGTACCTATAGTGAATACACATAATAGATCTATTTTATTCTAAAAATGATCTTTTTAAGGACTTCGTCTCAATCACCATCCATTGAGACATATTTTGTTTTATACACAAATTTCTTTTATACGGTGTATAAACCCCTTTGACTTTTACGTTTATTCAAAATGAATCTTTTTTTATACGAAGCGTTTTGCTAAACGACAAAAGGGAATGTTTTTCTTTCCGTACTTATGCGGCGACAACTACTTCTCCGCCGCCGTGACCATTATTTGAGTTTCGGCTTCCTCTACAAGCCATCATTTTTTTTAATGAAAAATAAATACAAAGTTTTAACTTTCTTTTATTTTGGTATTGAAAATGGTTTTGAAATATTTTTTATTATATCAATGTGTTGTATTGATATCTTGTGATTGAAATGTGGAAATTTTATGTTTCCTTTATGCATGTTTTATGTGATACGATTATGTTATGGTTTATGATATGTTTAAACCTATTCATATGAGGAATTTATTGGACTTAATAAGTGACGGGTGGAGCCCGCTATAGCTCCTCGATGCATCGGTAGGTCTCATGAGACAACTAGACGTGGAACTGGCCGAGGCCCTTTCCCAATTTGATTTATGGTTTTGGCCGAGGCCTTAATCATTTTAGACGTCTTGGCCGAGGCCTTGACAAAATGTTTTAGAATGTCCGGCATTATACATTCCATCATTATGAAAGTGGTTATTGATATTGCATGTGATTATTCGACCAGTAGAATATCCATGTGAAGAAGTGAATGGAATTATCTCATTTTACTTTTGCCATATTATGTTGATGTTCAAGTTTAAAAGGCTTTTGTTTTAGTTATACATTGCCTTAAATGTTTATGTTTATTTATGAAAGCTTCTGCAATATTGTTATCCTTACTGAGCATCTGAGCTCACCCCTTTCAATGTTTTAATATTTTCCAGGATGTGAAGAAGTATTTTATGAATGACCTGCAGGGATAGTCAGAAGAGGATATAAGTGTGGACTATGGAGACTTTGTTATTGTAGTTTTTCACTTTATGATGTAATGTAACGTTTACGAATGTATCTAGTGTTTCCAAGGCTACTAAACTAATCGGTCTTTCGAGACTTGATCTTTTGTGATCATGCCAATGTTATGAAGTAATGCACCGACTCTGGGTAGCTGGGGTCGGGGCGTTACAGTTGGTATCAGAGGCAGTTTAGTACTAACCTTGGAAGCTAGATTTAGATAAACTCTGATTAAGAGCACATAGCCCAAAGATAGACTTTGAGGATTAGTATAGAAGAACTTCCTAGAATTTTGGTATTGTAGAGATGTTGTGAGTTTTCCGAGCAATACATCCCTGTCTGGATACGAGCAGGTAGAGGCGGCTCTGGCACAGATGTACCTAGGGGTAAAACCCGAAAACACCGCTTTGAGCTAGACTCGAACGGGAACTGGTGCACGACAACGGGGCTTGCTGCACTCTTGGTTACGACACTCCCGGGGGATATGCTTAGGATAATTCTCATTTTCTTTACAAACCACTATGAAGGGTTATGAGTATATACTTTACCAATGAAAACATTTCTTTTTATGATTATGGATTATATCCATAAATAGTTCAATTTATGTAAAGTGTTTTACAAATATGGAATTATGTATTTTAATTCATAAACTAATCTAGTTTATGCCATTGTTTAGAAATGGCGCCTAGTGGAAGGAATGAAAACCGTATCAATGCACGCACTCTGTGTAGGGATTGCCCTCCTTCTCAAGATAATTATTGTGGATCTGGAGATACAACTGGTTCTGATCAACTTATTACCATACTGGGACAACTCACTCAGGTTATGAATAATAACCTTACTCGTATGGAGCACCCTGATCCGCAACGTAGAGGATCAATGCTAGATCGTTTCATGAGGCAACAACCACCAACCTTCAATGGGAGTACAAATCCTATAGTATCTGAGCAATGGATAAATTCCTTAGAGAAAATATTCCATGCCTTGGGGAGTAGTGAAAGGGAGAAGGTTGTCATGGCAGTTTACCGCCTCACTGGAGATACCGATCAGTGGTGGTCGCTGATTCAAAACACAAAGGAAGATGATGATTTATCAAATATGGAATGGAGGGAGTTCAAAGAGCTTTTCTTAGAAAAATACTTTCCTCGTGACCATCGAGCAGATATGGAAAGACAATTTCTGAGTCTAAGGAAGAAGGAGGATGAGAATGTCGCAAAGTATGAGGCTAACTTTACAAGGTTAGCGAGGCATGCTGCCGATTATATACGCAACCCAAGGAGTAAGATTGATCGTTTCTTTGATGGGTTAAAACCATTTCTCCGTCGAGCTTTAGTATCACAATCTTTCTCAACATACGAAGATATTGTCTCGTGTGCTATCAAGACAGAAAAGGAATTCTCTAAGTCTTATGACAACAAAGTAAAGCAAGAGAAGAAGAGAACGGGGGAACAAGAGAGAGATAAAGGGAAAAAGGGAAAGAAGGATTTTCCATTATGTGATAATTGTGGGAAGAATCACCCTGGTATGTGCCTAAAAGGAATGGGAGTTTGTTATAAATGTGGAGAAAAGGGTCACCAGGCTCGCGATTGCAAGGGAAAGAAAGAGGCTGCCAAAGTTGAATGCTACAATTGTAGGGAAATGGGGCATTATGCAAATGAATGTCCTAAGCGTCAAGGAAACTTACCTCAGAAAAGGCCAAGGGATCAAGGCCAATCTTATGCTGTAACTACAGTTGAAGCGGAATAATTAATGTATTGGTGCTTTTGGACTCAAGGATTATATTCTGGTTATAAGAATAAGGTGATATATATATATGTGGATTGTACTGCATTACTTTTTGATTTCAGTAAGGTTTTAATATGATTAAGGTAATCATATTTTTAGTATGAGACAATAAGAGGAACTTTTCTTTGTTTGGGGAATCTGATGTTACAATTGATTTTGGAATTAAGAGACCTTTTAGAGAAAGTCTGGACAGAGGTATTTTGGATAACTATTAAGGTTGGAATGGATTAAGTTGATCTTTGGATAGTATTGTTTAAGGTTAAAAAATTTATGAAGATTATTTTTGGAATATTATGATACTATAGTTTTAGGAAAAGGACAACCTTCAGGGTGGGGAATAACCCGTCGCGTCGGACAAAGCTGCAGGAATCGAAACCACAATCATAGTGCGACAGGCCTTTATTTCCTACCACTAGCCTACAGGAAGTCCCTGGTTATTACAAAATAATTTTACTAATCTAAATGGTATGTGTTAACATTTGGAACCTTATATAATTAGGATAAGTATAATATTTTAGAGTTCTATTATCTTTTTGAGTGAAAGATGAGTTGAAGGTTGAAACTCTAATTGTCAAGCATAAATATATATATACCTATCTCTTATTCAATGAATAAATTAATTCTTAAACTTTAGTAAAGGGATATTAAAACAAAAAAATGTGTGATCCTAATACATTATGTCTTGTTGAACTGATGATATTTTAAATCAACATAGATTGAAGGCTTTGAGGCCCTCAATTGGACAGTTGATTGTGATTGATGACCTCAATCAATCCCTACAAATATTTACGTTTTTCCTCAAATTATATGTCTTTAATTACCACCAATGTTCTCCTAATCGAGATCATAATTGGGTGGTGACTTTTTCATTTCCCTTTCCCTCTTATTAAGGCTAAATTTTATTAATATTATTTCCGATGTGGGTTTTCCACAAAGGTATTTTCTCTTTTCAACCTTTTATTTACAAAGAAAAATTTCAAATTGCGAGGACGCAATTTATTGAAGGAGGGGAGAATGTAACACCCCGAGCTTCCATGATACGCTTCTCATTCAATAATGCAATAGCTTGCATTGTACGCAACTTCGAGTTCTAAAACACCGCGACTAATCAAAGTAGCCTTTATGAATAGTAATAACCACTTTTTAAAATTATAGAAATTTTATATTTCAAAATGGACTTCATTTTTGGATTCGGAATATCGAAATTAGCCTATGTTGAATTTTTGGTATTTTTCTGAGAACTTCTAATTTTTTATGAATAGTGAAAAATACTTAAAAACAACTTTTTTAATCAAAATAATTTATAGTGATAAATTATACTATTTAGTGGTTTTAAAGTATAATTAGAATATATTTTTACCATTTTATCCAATGGTGGTCATTAGAATTAATTTCACTTTGAAATTGGACATAAACAATTGTCAATCTTTTGATATAAATTGTTTCTTAAAAACATGCTATTTGTTGTGACAGCGGGAATTAATTATAAAATTAATTAATGCAAATTATATGGTCGAAATTTCATAAAATATACATCATTTTTGAATTCTGAATATCAATTATAGCTTAGGGTGAAATTTTGGCATTGTTCTGAAAAACTTCAATTTTTGATGAATAGTGAAACCACTAAGTGGTAGTTAAATAACTGATTTTTCGTTTAAATGAAATATTACCACTTCTGTGATTTGATTTTCAAAAATCCAACATACATGGTTGTCATTAAGAAGTAAAATGTGGTTCAATGAGATCAAAATAATTTTTTGGCGAATAGTAACTTTTAAGTTCTTAATCGCGATTAGAGGTAATTAGTGTAGTTTAAGGTAAAAATAATGTTTTAATAATATGAGATGAGCTTGAAACTTGTCCTACTACTATTGGATGAGTCATGGCAGACCAAGACAACCCATGGGTCAACTTGGGGACCCCATGGAGCCACTTTGGTTGGAAAATGACATTAATATATATATATTTAATGTTAAAATTAAATTGACACAAACATGAGTTGTTTTACTAAAACAGTTTTTAAGTGAGGTTACACAAGTCCAAATTTTGACTATAAATATTAATTAGAAAGCTAAAAAGATTTCCTACATCATAGTATTTTTTTTATAATTTTTAGACATTAAATAAATTAAATTATTTATGACATCATTATGATGCAACGATGACCTCATTATTTAACGATTTAAATAAAATGAGAAGATAATGCAAGATCCAAGGCTTACACTTGTCCAAAGCCTATTGGATGAGGATATTTAGAACCCTTATCACCTTATACACGAAATATATAAGTTTGGGACCTTTATAATCCGAAAAGCATTGTGTAATAATGTAACATTTCAATCTTTCCAAAAGAGCCCCTCCTCTCCTCTTATAAAAGGCCCCCAACTCTACCACCTTATTCACACTTTCAAGCCATTTGGATCGGCCAACCTCTGCCCAAATACTCTCCCAACTTCCCCCTCTTACTCCTAGAAGCCTCACTTTGGGAAGAACTCTTCCCAAGGAAGCCTTTGGCTCAAATCAAAAAGAGTTACCCGATTTTGAGGTAATGTCTTCTCTAATGTTGTTTTGTTTTATTTTTCTTCTCCAACCCCCTAAACTCTTTTTATTCATTTATTTTGTAACAACAACAGTATCCTAAATATACTAGGATGTTTTTATAAGAAGGATTCAAGCTACACTTACACACACCTACATCTAATGGTTAAAGAACATACGGTTTCTATGGATGGCGAATTTCTGCCTCACGAAACGATGATTGTTCAACACTCATATAACACCTTCAAAGGTGGCCATTAAGATGTCACTATTTTTATATATGATATATAATATGTTTATGTTTTACTTATGCATCTGTATTTCTCATTTATGACATACTTTATGATTTCCATTATGGGTAAAATGCGATAATTTCATTTTAGGAAGTGCGGACTACCGCCCCCTCAAAGTGATTTGAATCGTTAATGACATATGTGGGATGTATAAAGGATGGAGTAAATGGTATTATACACTATATTATACTGGAATTATATTATACATTTATATCATTATTATTTCGTTCCATTAAATATGAAATTGAAATGAAAGTAGCGTTCATGCGTACGTACGGCTTACCGTCTCCATGAACGGTGCATTTCATTTCTTACCTCTAAATGTTACGTAATATTATAAATGAATGTATATACTGGATATATAAGATATATATGAAATATAAATCATGAATATAATTCTAGAGATAATGGATATTCTACCACATAAACAACTTGTAATTATAAGAAGTTTATTGTTGACTCAAGTACCAAAGATCGACAAAACGACCGTTATTAACTTAAATAATTACATAATGTTCATATCACTGTAATAAGTGATATAATAAGGATAATGAAATTGAAAATGGTTCTTAATAAGGTATATATTAACTCTAGTTTATTATTCAGGAGGTTAAAGAACAGTTGAGTCAAGTCAGACACGAGGTAAGGGAACTTCTTAACCCAACTTCCATTCTTTGGGTTAATCTCCTACTTTCCGATTATGTCATGATATTATTATGTATTATTTTGTATTTTTACTTTTTTATGTGTACCTATAGTGAATACACATAATAGATCTATTTTATTCTAAAAATGATCTTTTTAAGGACTTCGTCTCAATCACCATCCATTGAGACATATTTTGTTTTATACACAAATTTCTTTTATACGGTGTATAAACCCCTTTGACTTTTACGTTTATTCAAAATGAATCTTTTTTTATACGAAGCGTTTTGCTAAATGACAAAAGGGAATGTTTTTCTTTCCGTACTTATGCGGCAACAACGACTTCTCCGCCGCCGTGACCATTATTTGAGTTTCGGCTTCCTCTACAAGCCATAATTTTTTTTAATGAAAAATAAATACAAAGTTTTAACTTTCTTTTATTTTGGTATTGAAAATGGTTTTGAAATATTTTTTATTATATCAATGTGTTGTATTGATATCTTGTGATTGAAATGTGGAAATTTTATGTTTCCTTTATGCATGTTTTATGTGATAGGATTATGTTATGGTTTATGATATGTTTAAACCTATTCATATGAGGAATGTATTGGACTTAATAAGTGATGGGTGGAGCCCGCTATAGCTCCTCGATGCATCGGTAGGTCTCATGAGACAACTAGACGTGGAATTAGCCAAGGCCCTTTCCCAATTTGATTTATGGTTTTGGCCGAGGCCTTAATCATTTTAGACGTCTTGGCTGAGGCCTTGACAAAATGTTTCAGAATGTCCGGCATTATACATTCCATCATTATGAAAGTGGTTATTGATATTGCATGTGATTATTCGACCAGTAGAATATCCATGTGAAGAAGTGAATGGAATTATCTCATTTTACTTTTTCCATATTATGTTTATGTTCAAGTTTAAAAGGCTTTTGTTTTAGTTATACATTGCCTTAAATGTTTATGTTTATCTATGAAAGCTTCCGTAATATTGTTATCCTTACTGGGCATCTGAGCTCACCCCTTTCAATGTTTTAATATTTTCTAGGATGTGAAGAAGTATTTTATGAATGACCTGCAGGGATAGTCAGAAGAGGATATAAGTGTGGACTATGGAGACTTTGTTATTGTAGTTTTTCACTTTATGATGTAATGTAACGTTTACGAATGTATCTAGTGTTTCCAAGGCTACTAAACTAATCGGTCTTTCGAGACTTGATCTTTTGTGATCATGCCAATGTTACGAAGTAATGCACCGACTCTGGGTAGCTGGGGTCGGGGCGTTACAACATGGATTAAAAAACAAATCATTCATAAGTGAACTACATAATGTCCCACTAAGTTATTAATAACTATTACCCTCCTTAGATATATCATACCAATTACCATTATTTATAACTAGGGGAAAAGAAATATACAAAAGGGTAAGATCAAATGCTCAGTAAGGGAAAACAAAGGAGATATTAACATAACATGAGAATAAGGGTATGAGAACATGATAATAACATTTTAAAACTATACCTTGAATATCATATATCATAAAATTAAGCAATGGCATAAATCTTGGCAGTTAATAAGACATGAATCATAAAGAAATAAAAAACATGAGCCATGAAAGAATAATATTGGAATAAAAAATGGAATTGTGGAATAAAAATAAGCATAGAATATCATTTCCTTATTAGTCAAGGATAATTTCTAAAACTATCATAGTGAAATTACTTAACTCCCCAAACCGTCATAGTAGTCAAGGTTCACTTTCAATACTATCATAATAGACAAAGTACCTTACTAACTGTGTTTACTCCCCATTATTGTCCATGTTATCTCATGAGATATCAATATTTACCCAATAAAAAGGAAATGAGTTTCATAGTCATTTAATAATATTATAACCCATGGAAAATAAATAAATATCATTAAATTTTTATATTTTCATCATAACATAACCTATTAAAAATAAATGGGTTTCATAAATATTTTATCTTTTCATCATAGAATAACCCATGGGAAAATGGGTTTCATAAAAATATTATCATCATAATTATAAAGCATCTAGAGAAATAATAATTATTAAACCATTGGATCATATCCCATATAAAACATTAGTAACACCCAATGTTGTTGTCATTGATGAATATAGAATCCTTAAAAAGAAGATTAAAACATTCATGAAGAAAATACCCTTTTCAGTTTGAAAATCACTTTTTAAAATATAAAAATTTACAAAATCTTAAAAGAAATATTTTATTTGAAAATAAACCTGAAAACTTTTAAAGTAATCTTGAAATAATTTAGTGGTCATAATGGTTTAAAATTCCATCCATGCTATGTACGTTAAAACAAATATTTCTTTTACATTTTTGATCAAATTCAAAAGTACACCATTTAAAAAAACAAATAAGATTCATTTTAATTTTTTTATAAATTTAAAACGAGGTTAAAAATGAATTTTAAAAATCATTGGATAATAGTAAACACATTTTTTAAAACATTTTTAGAAAACATGTAAATTAAAGAAAAAGGATTTTCGACCGAAGAGAAGAATAAAGTTGGTTTTCCTTAAAAACATTATTTTGGAATATTGAGTATATAAAGATCATAAAATGAAATGAAAACATGTAATTTACATAAATAACTGGTGGATAATAAAATTCACGAGTTTCTTGAGAGATAGATCATAACATTTCATCATCAAAATCATGATTATAATCACAAAACCCTTACCACTTTGGTAAATTTTGAATCATAATCCCCATGAATGAAATAAAATTATATATATATTTATATAACATAATTTTAATGATAAAAATCATAAAATAAATTCATTGGCAGTATATACACCAAACAAAATGAACAAGTGGTGTATATGACATGTGTGTCACAAAAATAAAAGTGAGATAAAAATACCTTACCAAAAGTCTCAAATTTCTCCATACATGTTAGAAACTCTTGTATAATAAATATAGGTTTATTAAAAATATATTATATAACCCTAATCATATGTATCAAAACATATAAGATTTTATTATAACCTTTTATCACCTCTTTATTAACAATTCTTTGTTAAAATCAATATTTTGGGTGTTAACTGCTGCATTTTTCATATATGTTTTGGTTTAGTAATTTTGGTCCTTGTACTTTGTTTGTGGTTTAATAATATCCAAAATTTTAATCATGGTATAAATATAATATATATTAACTATATACAAATTTAGATTCATCCATAAAATTTTCATATAGGAAAATTAATTACATCATTCATGGAGACAGTAGGCCGTACAAATGCATGAACACCGTTTCCATTTTCTTAAGGGATGGAATGAAAGAAAGGTAAATATTAATTAAAATTTCTAAAATCATTTTTATATCATATATTTCATATGTATCTATTAAATATATCCTTATTACCATCAATGTGATAATAAATTGAAAAATGCATCACATCACTTCATGGAGGCGATTTTCCACACATATGATGGCTCGCTTAGGTATCCAGAAACCATCTAAAAATTATTTTAAAATATTAGTTAACTCTAGATGGGGGTAGAAATCTTGTGTGATAGTAGTTTTTTTTCAAATCAAAGAATTTTTTTATTGGGCTTTGAAATAGAGATGAGCTGGCTCCTTCCTAGTCTAATGGTAAGTGAATGGTTGAAGACTTTTGGTTCTTTATTATCCTATGGTCCTTTGATTTCCATATGAGGTGTGATCCCTCAAAGATATAGATTTGGTTAATTATACCCATTTTAATGCAACCTTTTCAAAATCATGGTATTATGAGTATGATTGGAAATTTAGTTGGCCAATTCTTATGCCTTGATAAAAGGACGGAAGTTAGATGTCATCCCATCGCTCTGTGTATCTATATGGAGGTTTTTGTATCTAAAAATACAATTGATTCTATTAGTATTGAGGTTGAAGAGGAATTCATATGTACTCAGAAGATACAATTTGAATCATGGTGTGATTTTTGTTCTTCCTGCAAAAGGTTGGGCCATCTTAGCTAAGAATATCATCGAGCTTCTAATAAACAAGATGTATTTTATGATTTCCAAGTAATTGATCTAGGTATCTGAGGTAGTGGTGGGTTATTTATTAAGGGATAGTCATCTCTCCCTGCCACAAGAGTTTCTACATAGGGAGGCTCATCTTCCTTGAGAATGGGTGTGGAAGAGGACTTAGTTACTATATATCCTTTACTTATGGAAGGTTATTTAGGTCCATGACCTTCATATTTCAAGGTTGTGTGGCCTTTTCTAGTTCCAATTATTAGTCCTAGGGTGAATTATACGTAGCCTATAACTTGTCTTAGAAACATGTCTAGTAAGGAAATTTGTCTCCTAGATAATGATGAAGATGAATGGAAGAAGATGAAAGATATGGGTTTGGGTGCAATAGATCTCATTAATAGATATACCTAAAAGTTAATTTAGAAGACATATGAAATTGAAACTTAAAATAAGTTCATTAAATTATATATTTATATGAAAAATTCAGATAAGGGGTGGAATAAAGAAGAGGAAAAATAATAAGGGGAAAGAAATCAGGGTGTTTACATGGATGATAATGATTATGAGAAGAAAAATGATACCCAAAAATGATTTTCTATAAGAAAGGAAGAGGCTCAAGTGGGGGATTTTCTTCAATCCATTGTTAAGAAAGATAATAAATTAGTGGTGGTCTCATATGGCTTTACAAAGACCATGAAGTGGGTGCTTGTACATAAAGGATATTCATCTTTTCCTAGGACTACAATCACATGATCAGCTAGTAAAGGTATCCCCCATCTAAAAATGTTCCTTTGAGTCACTAAATATATATTCCAGGAATTGAAATTACAACCAAACCAGAAGATATGTTGCCCCAAAACCATTAATAAGGACCTGATAAAGTTGTAACAATGGGATAACTCATTTCCTCATAATTTCTCTAGTAAAATGAATTCGTTTTACCTATAATTTAGTAAAGCATCTCTTGAGGAATGAATTGCAGCTCAAACCACCACAGAACTAAATAAGGAGGAGTGCAATTGATTATCTAAGGAGATATGACCTCAGGGTCTTGATGAATCATGTGAGTAGTGGTTTGATTCACATATTGATTACATTTTCTGGGATATTGATCATGACCAATTTTTTATGGATAATTACTTGGAGGTTGTGAATATTAAAACATCTAATATTGATGAGGGTATCCAGATTCATCTTTAAAAGTATATAAGATATCTATTATAGAAATATAGAAGATAAATATCCATCTTGAAGAGTAAAAAGGAACATTAATCTACCCTTTCTCATGTATGATTCTGAATTTGGTTAGTGTTTCTTTTTAGTTTTGATATGGTTTTTTAGATAGTTGTATCTCCATCTGATTTTAAGATTTTTCCATTACTTTTATTATGGATTGTGCTAGGGTTTTTGTGAGGTTTTCCATTTAATCCCTAAAAAGTATATTTTCTCCAAAATAATAAATAAATAATTAGTAGTAGAAGAAGAAATAAAATAAAAATGCTCAATTAAGAATGATATCTCTTCTTTTGACAACCTCATTAGGTTAGCCTCAAAATCCTTTTAGAAGTGTTTCCTAATAAGAATAAGACCTCTGGGATGTAGTTAGGGAAGTAAGTAATGGATTTAAGTTGGGTATCTAGAATTTATTGAGTCGATTTTATGCCCCAAGAAAAAAAATATTACAACAATATTTGTCTCGTTGAAGAGGTAGATCATTTCATATTCACTGCTTCTACTTATGTGGACTTCAAAAGTAATGAATATAGATAAATAATGCATATAAACATCATTATGGAAATCTAAGAACCGAAGATTTGGTTTAAAGAGATTATGAGAAAATTTAACTTCCTTTTCTGGAGATTCAGAAATAATTCCTTGCCTATGGATGAGAATGTGAAGAAAAAAGGGTATTGAATTGGATTCCAAATGTTTCTATTTTATCTTTTCTTAGTAGAAATCCAAGGAACATTTTTTTTCAGAGTGATTGGGTGAGGGAAATTTTGAGATTTACTGGTCATAGCATAAATGTTCAGATGGGTGGAAGCACTATGCAAGAAAATATTGAGTCCTGTTTTTTAAATGCAGGTTTATAGGGATCAAAAGTGAAGGAAAAAGGTGCCATTTTTTGTGCTATGTGTTGGAAAATATGGGAGTCTTGGAACAAAGTTAGAGTAGAGTAAAAAGTGTCTATTAATTTTTTATAGGTCTGAGTGAAGACACTGGATATATATTTGGGTGGTCTCATTCATGGTGGGATATCTTCCTTGACTTATATGATATTTTTTACTTATCTTGGATGTCATCCAGAAAGCAGAAGAAATTATTCAAGAAGATGGGTTCATTGAACATATCCTATAATTAGGCTCAAATTGAATGTGGATGGTTCATTCCTTCTAGGATAAATGAGATATGGTAGTCTTGTGAGATACAAATGGGGCTCTGTTATTGTGGGTTTTAGTGATTTTTTCAGGAATGGAATCTCTATTGAAGTGGGGACAAGATCTTTTCTCACCAGTTTGAAATTTTATAGGCTATATAAAATCTATATCACAGAAGTTAAATCAGATTATACCTAGTTGGTTAGTTTCATCTAGGGGAAAAATAGATATCCTTGTGACTTAGCCTATTTTATTTTTAAGTGTTGTATAGTTTTTAATTAGGGTATCCATGTCAGACACACTTGGAGAGAAGACAATTTTGTGAAGGATATGATTGATAGTAAAGGGATTCCAAATGAACATATTATTATTCATGATGGTGTTGGGTCCTTACCTGATGATTTTAAAAGAATTATCAAGGCCAATTCCCTTATTCTTCCTCATTTTTGTCCCCTGTGAGAGGTGTGGTTTTCTTTATATTTTTTTATGCTCTTATAATAAAAATTTATTTTTCAGTCAGTCAATATGTTTCACTATTCATCAAAAAATTAAGCTTTTTAGAAAATTTTTAAAAATTCAATCTAAGATAATTTTTACATATTGATTTCAAATAAGAATTTAATTTTTACAAATAAATTTTCTAAAAGTGGAAAAAATTAATTTTATTATTTGTTAACAAAAATCAATAAAAGTCATTTTTTGAGAAAGATGTATTTTCCAAGCATATGAAGACTTCACTAAAAATTTAGTTCTTATATATAAATATATTTTATTTATCTAAAACCTATATACTTAATTTTCTAGTTTTTTTCATTCCTATTCATACCACTAAGTTTAACAGTTATGCTATATAAATCATATTTAAATAATGATATTAATAGTATATTTTTGTTCCTTAAAACTTAGTGTTTCATGTAATGCAAGCTACCAAAGAAATTTAATTTATTTGAAGTGAAATATTTCATAAAATCTCAAGGGTGTTACATTATACCCTAATTAAAATTAATTTCAACCTAAAAATTCCATCACACTAATACAAAAAACTGAGGATATTTTGCCTCATCATATCCTTAGGTTCCCATATAAGTTCTTAAAGTTAGTGGGTTTTCCACAAAAATTTAACCAGGTGAGTGGGATTATTTCGAATCACTTTTTCCCTATGATCCCGAATCTCCACCAGTTATTCTTAATTAGAAATATCCTACTATAGTGGTATGAAATCCATGTTTAGTACATATGAATGGTTAATTGTACACATCCTTAGTAATATCCCTCTTCATGTCATCTCACTGGAAATACTCTTTTAATTCTCTAAAAATCTTTATACTTTGCGAATGAGTAGAGAATAAAGAAACATGAGCTTTGTCTAAAAACTCCTTCAAATGTGATATGTATGGGACACATTAATTGTTCCTAAACCATATAATTCCATCACAATCCAGTTTAAACTCGAGAACATTACTCAACTTCTTTTACAAATATGCATATTCCTTCTACACCTCTTTAATATTCACTTGTTTAGATGGTTGAACACTTATTTGAGAATGATGATTTTTTTAAACTTTCTTTAAGATTTCCATATCTATACTTTTCATATCCCTAAATATTGGATCTTTTTTATTCCTCATAATGGATAAGCTAACATGATCCTTTACACTCAAAGCATCAACAACCTTATCCACTTTCTTAGGGTAGTAATGCATCGAGTGATCATAATATTTAATTAGTTCCAATCATATTCTCTAGGGTATGTTCATATATTTATATGAGAATATATAATTTAAACTTTTAGGATCAGTATATATATCACAACTTTCTCTATAAATATAATTCCTCCATATATTTAATCCAAAAATTACCATAATTAAGTCAAAATCATGAGTTTGGTAATTTTCTCATGAACCTCCAATTATCATGAGGCCTAATCTAAAACCATATCATTATTCATGATAATGCATCCTAGTCCCTTCTTCGATGCATAAATATAGATTACAAACAATTCTCTACTTCAGGGTAATGTAAGTACAAGTGCACCGACTAATATTCTCTTTTGATCCTTGAAATTTTCTTCACATTCATCTATCCAAAGAAACTAGGCTCCCTTATGAGTTAACTAGGTGAGTGGATTATAAAATCATGAGAATTTCTCTATAAAGCATTGATAATATCTAGAAAAACCATGAAAACTTTGGATATCCATCATTTTGGTTTCCCTAGGCCAATGTTTAATGACTTTTATCTTTGATAAATCCATAGATATACCCTCTCTTGAGATTATAAGACCCAAAAATGAAACCTTTTTTAGCCAAAATTTACACTCGGTAAATTTTTCATACAACTTCTTCTTACTCTGGATCTTTAGCTCAATCCTCAAGTGATATTCATGCTCTTAATTTCTATTTGAATTGATAGGAATATCATCTATTAATACTATCACAAACAGATCAAGGTAATATCTAAAAATTCTATTCATTAAATCCATGAATATAGTTGGAGAATTAGTGAGAATAAATGGAATTACAATATATTCATAGTGTCTATACCTTGTACGGAATGTTGTCTTAGGTATATCCTCCTTATTTTACCTCAATTGATTGAAGTTCCCAGTTAGGATCCAAGTATCACTGAGAGGGGGAGGGGGTGAATCAGTGATATCTTTTTCTTTTTATGTTTCCCCTTTTTGAAACAACCTTCACCTCCTGTTAAAGAGTTTCTTCCCTGCTAAACACACACAACCACAGGAACACAAGATTTACAAGGTTCACTACTCAACAAGAGTAGCTACAACCTTGGTATGGTACATAAACAATCTAGTACCACACAATCCACTAGAAAACAATCCTTTGATGTGGAATACAACAAGTAGGATATACCCTTACACTCATTCATCACTTTGAAAACAATCCAATAGTGCATGTGCTCCCTCTTAGCACAAATAGGGTAACACAATGTGTCAGTGCTTCTTTACAATTGAACAGATGTATTCTCTGAAGTACAAATCTTCACTTTCTTACCCAGAAGCTGACAAGAACTCTCTTACGCCCTACTGAATACGTGCGACCCCAAATATTTCGCGCAGCCTTTAGGGTGCCTTGTGCACAATTGAAGTGGCTTGCGCGTAAAAATGCCCTTTTGGCGCGGAAATCATTTTCACGCAACTTCCCTTTTTTGCGCAAAGATTCACTTTTCGCGCTGCTTCCAAATTTTTCGTGCAACTGTCTTTATTTTGCGAAAACCTATTTCTTTTCGCACAACCCACTTAGCGTAAGATTTTACGCGCACCAGAGCTCGGAATTTCTTCTATGTGTCGAGTCTTAAAGAATGATAAGGGTTAGCCTCATATTTATAGGCATTTTTGACCCCGCACGCAAAACACTAATCCGCGCGTAAAACCTCCTTCATGCGCGTAAAAACTCTTTTATGCAACTTCATATTTCGCGCCATGCTTCAATATTTCGCGCACCTCATGCCTTTTCCGTTTTTCATCCTTCTAAGCATGAAGCACCAATTGCACGCAAAATTTCATAATGCATTCCATATTGCGCGCAAATTCATCCTTTCATGCGACATCGTATTTCGCGCAATGATCAAATTTTTCACACAGATCATGACTTTGAAATTTTTTTAGTTTCTGATCTTGAAACACCTTTTGCGTGAAAAAAATCATTCCTCTATTTCGCACATCTCGCAGATATTTCGCGCAACCCGCTACTATTTCGCGCACCGCTTTATTTTTTTGCGCAACCTGCCTAAATTTCCGTGCACTCCATGCCTTTATCATTTTTTGATGTTCTGACCTTGAATCATTCCTTGCATACAAAAATCTAAACCATCTTCAACCTTAAACTGTGCTTTTCTGCCGTCCCCAGATTGTCCATTGCTTTTTCATTTTCTCTCTTCACTGCTTCCCATAACCATTCTTCTGCTTTTATCACGAATCCCACTATCATGATATTTATCCTTTGATAGATCAGATTTAGCATCGTCAGAGTTGCAATGGGAACTGAAACTTCCCTATCCCCCAGCAGCATCATTCCTTCCAATCAAAACTTTATATGACTGGAATCATCATTTCTCCCCTTTCCTTCATAAGGCTTGAATCACAAGTTCTCCTAACTCATGATATGTGTGAAATACATACCAGAAATGCATCGTCTGATTTTAGATCCTTCTACAAAGGGAATTGATTTATCTTCTTTGACAACAAAATACAATACTCTGCAAAGGCTAACTCTTCAAAATTTCTTCTCCATTCAACTTGGTCCCAACAATCTCCCCCTTTGGATTTTGTTGTCAACCAAGATTCATAAATCACTGAACTTTGTAACCTTTTGCAATGGATTACTTATCAACAATTCTAAGCCTACATGAGCTAACTCATTGTAGGAACAAGAATTATTGACAGCCAAAACCATGCTGTCTAAAAGCAGTGACTGTGAAATCTCATGAACGTACCTCCTCATCCTTCTTCAGAACATCTTTCAATCTTCTACTTCAGCATTTTTCACTTCTTCAATAATTCTTCTCAGCCTTCTTCAGAACAGCTTTGAAGCTTCTGCTTCATTATTCTTCACTTCTTCAACTTCCCTCTAAAACAACAGTGTTTCCTACAGCCACTCCAACAAACAGTTAGAATAGTTCACACACATACATGCTGAATTCACAGCTTACCTACAACTCTCCCTTAATACATGCTTCCTTATGGATAGATTTATGAAACAATTCTCCCCCTTGACAACACTATCCAAAGGTAAGATGAGATAGGGGACAAAAACACGTACCTTAACCTTGATGAGAAGGAGGTTGTACACCCATGTTCAAACTCAATTTTTCAAATGGTTCCTTCGGTAATGGTTTTGTAAATATATCAGCAATTTGTTCAGATATAGGAACATACTCCAGCCTCAATTAATTCTTTTCAACCTGCTCTTTGATGAAGTGGTACTTTATATCAATGTGTTTTGAACGAGAATGTTGTACTGGATTTCTTGTAAGATTGATTGCACTCTGATTATCACAACCCAAGAGCAATGGTAGCTTTACTTCAACAAGTAGATCTTCCAGATGAGTCTTCATCCACATTAGTTGAGTTGCAGCTTGAGTAGCAGAAACATACTCAGCTTCAGCTGTGCTAAGAGTTACTGAATTTTGTTTCTTGGTATTCCAACTAACACAACTTTTCCCTAGAAATAATACTCCACCAGATGTGGATCTTCGATCATCAACATTTCCTGCCCAATTAGCATCAGAATACCCGAATAGATCAATATTTTCAGAGCCATCATACCAGATTCCAAAATTTTTTGTGCCTTTGATATATCTGAGAATTCTTTTTCCAGCAATCAAATGTGATTCTTTAGGATCACTCTGAAATCTTGCACATAAAGTAACAACATAGATGATGTCGGGTCTTGAGGCAGTCAAATATAGCAGACTTCCAATCAGTTTTCAAAACTCTTTCTGATCAACTTCCTTTCCTTCTCCATATTTATACAACTTGGTTCCCACTGAAATCGGTGTGGAAACTGGTTTTGAATTTTCCATGCCAAATTTCTTTAGAAGTTCCTCAGCATACTTTTCTTGAGACAGAAAAACATGATTCTTCTTCTGTGAAATTTTTAACCCAAGAAAGTACTTCATTTCTCCCAGCATGGACATCTCAAATAACTTCTTCATCTACTTAGACAATTTTTCACATGATCTTTCATCATTTCCAGCAAATATAATATCATCGACATAAACAATAACGATCAGTGAAAACTCCTGACATTTCTTGATGTAGAGATTGCTGTCAACTCTCCCTTTCTTAAAGTTAATCTTCTTCAAGCAAGTATCTAATTTGGAATACCATGCTCTCGGAGCCTTTTTTATCCTATACAGATCCTTCTTCAACCTGCACACATAGCTTTCATCTTTCCCAATAACAAATCCACAAGGTTGATCAATGTAAACTTCCTCATCAAGATCACCATTCAAGAATGCAGATTTTACATCCATTCGAAAAATTTTGTAACCTTGTTGTGCAGCAATGGCAAGAAATATTCTGATTGTTTCTAATCGAGCTACTGGATCAAAGGTTTCATCAAAGTCAATGCCTTCAATTTGTGAATACCCTTTGTAGACCAATCTTTCCTTGTTTCTTATTACTTTACCTTTTTCATTCTACTTGTTTCGAAAAACAAACTTTGTACCAATAATCTTCTTGTTGTCCGGCTTGGGTACAATTTCCCAAGTATTGTTCTTCTCTATCTGATCAAGCTCTTCATTCATAGCATGCACCCATTCTGGATGCTCAAATGCTTCATTTACATCATTCGGTTCAACTTTCGAATAAAGAGAAGTATGTGATATAGCATTCATTGTTCTTCTTATTTGAACCCTCTGATTTTTATCTCCAATAATGTTCTGATCCTCCACTTGTTTTCTCAACCTAGGATGAGTTGTTTGAACTTCATCCTCATCACTTGAGATTTCTGAGTCAGATTCCTCTTCTTGAGTAGGATGAACACGGTCTGCAACATTATCATAATTGTTAACAAAACCTTCTCTATCCCACTCGACTTCTATATCAACATATGACGGCTTTTCTTTCTCAGCATTTTCAACAACTTTTACATCCGAAGAATCAATAATTCTTCCTGTTTATTTTTTGAGGCATCTATATCCTCTTCATTCTGGAGAATAGCCAAGAAAAATTCCATCATCTCCTCTTTGCTCAAATTTTCCCAGATTTCCACCTTTCTTCTTTATAACACATGGACTCCCAAAAACCCTGAAATGTTTCAGACTTGGAGTTTTTCCATAGAACATTTTGTATGGAGTCATATCTGAGTTTGGCCTATAGAAACATCGGTTCTGAATATGCACATCAGTGCTCATGTCTTGCCTCCAATAACAATGAGAGAGACTATGTTCAAGTAACATAGTTCTCCCCATTTCCACCAGACTTCGATTCTTTCTTTCAGCCACCCCATTTTATTGAGGTGTGTATAGTGAACTGAACTCATGCCGAATTCCATGTTTCTCAAGATAACTTTCAAACTCTTCATTCTTATACTCACCACCATTATCAGTTCTCAACTTCTTCACTGAATACTCACATTATTTCTCTACTTTCCTTCTGAAACTCTTAAACATTCTTAGAGCATCTGACTTATGTCTCATATACATAACACAAGTAATGCGAGTAAAGTCATCAATGAAAGTAATGAAGTACTTATCTCCATTTGAAGATTTCTTGATCATTGGTCCACATATATCTAAGTGTATGAGTTCTAAGGGTCTTTTTGAGTGAATTTAAACTCTCTTGTGCATAGAATTAGCAATCTTCCCTTTCTCACAAATAGTGCAGCACCGATCTCTTTCTCTTGATAAATCAGGCATATCCCGAACACTTTCTCGCTTTGATAACTTGCACATATTTCTATAACACATGTGCCCCAGCCTTTTATGCCATAATTTATTTTCATCCACCACACTCATGTAACAAGAGTTCTGCACATCCCCAACTTGGAACAAATTCCCTCTTGTACGTTGGCCCCTTGTAACCATGTTTCCATCATTTTCACTTTTCACAACAAATCCATCATTTCTGAAGATCACTTTGTTGCCCTCATCACAGAGTTGTGACACACTAAGAAGGTTATGTTTCATCCCATCAACATATAGTGTTTTTCTGGATTTCATCTTTCTTTTCCAATGATGGCCGATCCAACACCTTTGATCCTTAGAGATTCATCATTTCCAAATGTCACAGTTCCTTCTTTAAAGTCTTTCACATTCTTCAGCAGATTTAAGTCTTTTGTCATATGAGACAAATATACACTATCAATAATCCATGGACATTCTCCTTTTGTAGCTTTCAAAGTAGTTTCAACAACAAGTGCTTTTTGTTCTTCCTTTTCCTTCACTTTCTGTTGTGCTTTTTCCAATTTCCTAGCCAAATTAATGTGTTTTGGCCAGAGAACCATGCATTCTTTCTTTTCAGACTTATCAGACTTGTCCCTTTTGTATTTTAAAAACTCTGCCTTCTGAGGATTATTAACAAACTTTTGTTGCTCTGGTAACACACTAAGGCAGCCCTGAGAAAGATGTCCAGGTTGATCACATCTTTCACAATAAGTTTCCAGTGGTTGGAATCTATTCTCAACTTTCACACCAGTCTTCTCAGATATCTTCTGAAACTTATTTGGAGACCTTCTATTTTGAAAGGGTTGACTCCCCCTCAATCCTTGTCTTTCAAAACTTTTGGAATAGTTAATGTTGTTGGTTGAACCAACACATACTTGCCATGTGTACGAATCCACCACAATACTAGCAGTAACCATAGAAAGAATATTTACCTCTGAAACTTTTATACTGACTGGAGTTGCGAACACGCTTCTCATAAACCATCATGTTTTCATTTGTAACTCTCTTCTTCAGCTCAGATTCATCAGTACCAGAAGTATTAGAAGTTTTTCTTGACTCAATATTTTTATGCACTTTTGATTTTTTTGAATTGCTGATTTTGACCACATACTTTGTCTTTCCAGCCTTGTTCTTATCAGAACCAGTTTTGTCTTTCATTTCAACCTTTGAAGGTAACTTTTGTAGATCCTTGTTTGGTTCATTCTTACTGGAACATTCTTTAACTTCTGAGATAGAATTTTTGGAACTGATATTCATTTCTTTAGCTTTATGCAGTTTTTGTTGGACAAGTTCCAACTCTTCTTCTTTTGCCTTCAGCTTCATTTCAAGATGATCATTACGATTCTTTGTATTCTCAAGAGAATTTTTCAGATCATCAATCTCCTTTTATATCTTGATTTTCTCATCAGTAAAACCTTCTTGGTTGTTCACTGTGGAATTTTCATTTATCAACTTCTTGTTTTCTTTCTCAAGCTTTCTGATCTTCCTCAAACATTCCTTCAGCTCTTCTTTCAGATACTATTCAAGTTGAGTATCTTCTTCTTCAGTACTACTACTCTCATAATCATCATTATTCACTGTTGCAAAAAGGTACTCTCTCTAGTTTTTTCAGTAGCAGATTTTTCTGATTCAGTATTTCTATCATCATCATCATCATCTTTTGACAAAAAGCTTCTTCTTTTTGATTTAAGGAACTTTTTATTCAGACCTCTACCAGAATATTTATCTTTTCGACCCTGTTTCTTCCATGACCTTCTTGGTCCTCTGTCTTCTTCATCACTGATGTCATCTTTCCCTTTTTGAGGGAAATTAGCAGCAAAGTGGCCAACTGCTCCACATTCAAAACATTTCAAAGGGAGTTTCCCTTTGTATTTCCCTATGCCTCTTTTAACATTTTAAGAAAACAAGGATAGAATTTCCTCAAAATCTTGACATACCTCATTTTCAGATTCGGATTCACCAGATTCTTCATTAATAATAATTTTATTCAACTTCTCTTTCTTTTCTACCTTGAAAGACATTTCTCTATTGGTTTTTTCTTTGATCTTCATGGTATTCTCTCTTCTCATCTCATAAGTAATGAGAGTACTGTGAAAATCATCAAGAGATAATGTTTCTGGGTCCCTGTCTTCTAGTGACGATACTTTAGCATCAAATTTGTCAGCCAGAATTCTCAGGATCTTTTCAACAACTGTAGCATCTTCTAACTTTTCACCAAGACATCTGATTGTACTGACAATGTCATTAACCCTGGTAAAGAATTCCCCAACAGATTCAGATTCTCCCAGTTTCAAGTCTTCATACTTCAGCCTCCATATTTGTAGTTTTTCCTTCTTCACTTTTGTATTTCCTTCATAGATATTCATTAGCTTATCCCAGATGCCTTTAGCAGTAGCGACACCATTCACTCTTAAAAACTCACTCTCAGAAAGTGATGAGAGTAATGCATTTTTATCTCTTCCATCATTCTCAAGATTCTTCTTATCAACAAGAGTAAGAGGGACCTTGTCATCAATAGCAGGAAATCCATCTGTTGTAGTTTCAAGAACTTCATATGAAAGAGACATAAGATACGACATCATTCTACCCTTCCAGATGTGATAGTTCTTTCCATCAAAGATTGGAATCCCCTTACTTTTCACGCAATTTAGATTCTCCATCACAACTTCTCTTCAAAACACTTCAGCAAAGAATAAGCGAAGGAACCTCCCTCTGATACCAATTGAAGTTCCCAGTTAGGATCCAAGTATCACTGAGAGGGGGAGGGGGTGAATCAGTGATATCTTTTTCTTTTTATGTTTCCCCTTTTTGAAACAACCTTCGCCTCCTGTTAAAGAGTTTCTTCCCTACTAAACACACACAACCACAGGAACACAAGATTTACAAGGTTAACTACTCAATAAGAGTAGCTACGTCCTTGGTATGGTACATAAACAATCCAGTACCACACAATCCACTAGAAAACAATCCTTTGATGTGGAATACAATGAGTAGGATATAACCTTACACTCGTGCAACACTTTGAAAACAATCCAATAGTGCGTGTGCTCCCTCTTAGCACAAATAGGGTAACACAATGTTTCAGTTCTTCTTTACAATTGAACAAATGTATTCTCTGAAGTAAAAATCTTCACTTTCTTACCCAGAAGCTGGTTTAACTCTCTTACGCACTAATGAATACGTGCGAAGAACCCAAATATTTCGCACATCCTTTAGGGTGCCTTGCACGCAATTCAAATGGGTTGCGCGTAAAAATGCCCTTTTGGCACGGAAATCATTTTCGCACAACGTCCCTTTTTCGTGCAAAGATTCAATTTTCGCGCTACTTCCATATTTTTCGCGCAACTGTCTTTATTTCGCGAAAACCTCTTTCTTTTCGCGCACCCCACTTAGCGTAAGATTTTATGCGCACCAGAGCTCAGAATTTCTTCTATGTGTCGAGTCTTACAAAATGAGAAGGGTTAGCCTCATATTTATAGGCATTTTTTACCCCGCGTACAAAACAATAATCCGCGCGTAAAACCTCCTTCATGCACGTAAAAAATCTTTTATGCAACTTCATATTTCACGCCATGCTTCAATATTTTGCGAACCTCATGCCTTTTCTATTTTTCATCCTTCTAAGCATGAAGCACCAATTATGCGCAAAATTTCACAATGCATTCCATATTGCGCGCAAATTCATCCTTTCATGCGACATCGTATTTCACGCAATGATCCAATTTTTCGCGTAGATCATGACTTTGAAAATTTTTGAGTTTCTGATCTTGAAACACCTTTTGTGCGAAAAACATCATTCCTCTATTTCGCGCATCCCGCAGATATTTCGTGCAACCCACTACTATTTCGCGCACCGCTTTATTTTTTTGCGCAACCTGCCTAAATTTCCGCACACTCCATGCCTTTATCATTTTTCGATGTTCTGACCTCGAATCATGCCTTGCATGCAAAAATCTAAACCATCTTTAATATTGCACGCTCCATCCATTCCCAAACACATTTCTTCATCTCCCGATTTCCAGGCCCTAAAATTTGGCAAACACTGGAAAACGGCGCCACCTTAAACTATGCTTTTCTGCCGTCCCCAGATTGTCCATTGCTTTGTCATTTTCTCTCTTCACTACTTCCCATAACCATTCTTCTGCTCTTATCACGAATCCCACTATCGTGATATTTATCCTTTGATAGATCATCTTTAGGATCGTCAGAGTTGCAATGGGAACTGAAACTTCCCTATCCCCCAGCAGCATCATTCCTTCCAATCAAAACTTTATATGACTGGAATCATCATTTCTCCCCCTTTCCTTCATAAGGACTGCATCACAAGTTCTCCTAACTCATGATATGTGTGAAATACATACCATCAATGTATCGTCTGATTTTAGATCCTTCTACAAAGGGAATTGATTTATCTTTTTTGACAACAAAATACAACACTCTACAAAGGCTAACTCTTCAAAATTTCTTCTCTATTAAACTTGTTCCCAACATTGATGATATCTGTAATGAAGTTCAATCTCAGAAAAGTATTGATCTACATACAGTTGATCAAAAAATTCATCAATACAGGGTTGATCATATTTTTTCTTGATTGTGATCTTGTTCAGATCCCGATAATTAATACAGATTCGCATCAATCCATATTTCTTCCTAAAAAAAGAACAGGTGCACTCTAAAGTGTCAAAATTGGATAAATGAATCCCTTTTCAAGATTGTCCTAGAGTTTCTTCTTCAATTCCAATAACTCATTCAAGTCCATTCTATATAGAGTCTTTGAAATTGGCATTGCACCAATTATGAGTTCTACTAAAAACTCAACCTCACAATTTGTTGGAAAACTAGGAAACTCTTATAGAAAGAAATAAAAAAACTCCCACATAATAGATATATCATCAATGTTAAGTTTCTCACTAACCATCTGAGACAAACACCCCTTTTAAATAGGAGGCAAGACCCATACAATGGATGTGATTTCCATCAGAATTTTATATTTATTGTTGTATTGATATAAGGTCCTGTATTGGTTTAGAATACCAAATATGACTTAGCTTCCTTCGTAATTTATATGGTATTTATGTATAGAAATCCAATCCATGCCTAAGATAACATAAAATTCAAGCAGAGGGAGATTTTAATGAAGCTCATTCTAATAAACTTCAATTAGAGATGAATCATAGATTTGAGATGAGATTATCACACCATTAGAGGTTTTAACTACTAATTCAAAATCCAATCATTTGGGTGGAATTTTGATACCCTTAGAAAATTTTTCGGATATAAAATAATGGGTAGTTCCATAGTCAAATAAGACATTAACAGTTTTAGAGTGGATAGTAAGTGTAATTTTCACCATGTTGTCATTGTACTCCTCATCAAAAATAGTGATCACATGATATTTACCTTTGACTCATAGATTAATAAGTTATTGAAATTGATCAACATCATTAACCTTTGAATTTTGGAATTGGTTATCATAATTCCCATAATCCTTTCATTTGAAAAATTGGAGTGTGGGTGGTGAATTATGTGGATATTTCTCCCTATTTTCATCATTAGATAACTTATTCCCACCACTTCAACATTAAATTGCCTAATGAACTCCTTTTCACACTTATTTTTTTTCTATCTCTCTTAATACAATTTAATCCATGTTTTATTTCACACTTTGAGCACGAGGGAAAAATAATCTTCATCTATCCATGGTTTTTAGAGTTTAATTTGAATTACATCTTTCTTTTCATATCAAAACCATGAGATTTATGGGTTACTACAATATCCAAATCCACCTAGAAAGCACATAGAATGATTTCTTCCTAGATACTGAATTCCCTTATGGATAACTCCCTTAAAAGACTTGGTTTTAATCCCATAAAGAATTTATCCACCTTATTTTCAGGTTGTATGACAATACCAGAAGCCTACCTCGTAAGTTTTGTAAAATATTCATCATAGTCACCAATTGATTCATCATCCTTTTACTTTAGATCAAGGAATTACTTCTCCATTTTCAAATGAATAATATGAGGAAAGTACTTATTAAAAAAATAAGATCTTAAACTCATCCCACTCTATGGATTTAATTTCTTCTTGTCGCCTCATATTCTTGATAAGAGTATACCATTTATTCAATTTTCCTTCCAATTAATAGACAACCAAAATGAATTTTCTATGATCCAAACATTCGGGAATGGAAAATATATTGTCAATGTTATTGATCAATTTCTTGGAAACTAGTATATCTTTGGAACCACTAAAATAAGGTGGATTATTCCTTATAATGGACTCAATATAATGTTGTTCCCTCGTTTACTGATTTGGAAGTTTGATATGATTCATATATTGAGAAAGTTATGTGATAATAGAAATGATATTTTTTATTCTATCTCCCTTAAAATTTGATTATTTAGGAAGAAATTCATTAAATTTTCCTTCAAATTTAGCATTAACATGATTCCTTCATGTTTCATCCATCGACTAAAACCAAAAAGCAGAGTGTAAGCAACAATAATCATAATGGGAAACCACATAATCAATAAAAATCATTTATAGTATGTCTTAAACAATGACACCTTATTTTCAATCTATTACACCTTAGGTTTAAACTAGGTCATTCATGGTCATAATCTATTAAATTCCTTCATATTATTTTGTAAAGAGTTTGTGAATTTCCAAAACATTTTCCCTTGTAGTTTCAAACTAGGTGTGATACAAGTCATGTTGTAATGCACCAAATGATAATCGATTCAAATCCCAATGCACCATTTTCAGAGTTATTTTTCTTAGGTGTAACTATAACACAACCACATTCACTTATAGTATACAGAAAGAGATGCAATTTCTTGGAAACCACTCACTATATCTTTCACCAAAATTCTAGGATATTTTCCTATACTCAGACTTATCCTTATGGTTCTCACTAAAGTTTTCTCATCCTAGTTTCCAAAGGTTAACTAAACCTTACTATGATACCAACTATAGCGATCCACACTTTTCATTCATAGATATTTCATCTTGTTAGGTTTATATTCATTACATAACAAGATGATCCATTTTAAAATCATATAATTCTAGTTCCTTTGGAAACTTGGATACATAAACAACTAGTTCATAAGTGAACTACATCATCTCCCACTAAGTTCTTAATAATAAAAATCCTTCTTAGTTACATCATACTTGACACCATTCTTTATAACTTGGGGAAAGAAAAATTATGAAAGGGTGATCTCATATGATTAGTAAGGTCAAGCAAGGGATATATCAACATGAAATGAGCATAAGTGTATGAAAAAATGAGAATAATATTTAAAAAACATACCCTTCATATCATAGATCTTAAAATTAAGTGATGGAATAAATATTGGTAGTTAATAAGATGTGAATCATAAAAGAATCACAGAACATGATCCATGGAAGCATAACATTAGCATAAGACATGGAATTTTGGCATGCATATAAGCATAAAAAATAATTTCCTTAGTAGTCAAGGATTATTGACAAAACTTTCATAGTGGAAGGGGTTCACTCCCAAAAACATTATAGTAGTCAAGGTTCACTCCTAAGAATATCATAGTGGAAATATTACCTTACTAAACTAGGTTTACATCCTATTACATTCCTATTTATCTAATGAGATATCAATATTTACCCAAGGAATTGGAGGGATATATAATTTTGGGACCACCCTCCATATAATGAAAATCTTATAGATGTGTTCCACAAGATTATAAAACATTCATAATATAATTACCCTTGAAAGGGAAATGGTTTTCATAATCATTTTATCATAACATAACCCATGAAAAATAAATTAGTATCATAAACATTTCATCTTTTCATTATAGCATAAACCATGGAATAGAAACATGTTTCATATACCTTTCATCTTTTCATCATAGCATAACCCATGGAAAAAATAGGTTTCATAAACATCTTGTCATCAGAATCATAATACATTCAAATAAATTATAAGGATGATACCATTGGATCATATACCCACTAAAATGTAAGAAACACCAAATATTTTTTTTTCATTGATGAATAGAAATTATATAAAAATATTATTAAAACATTCAAGAGGAAAATACCATTTCCACTTTGAAAATAAATTTTAAAAATATAAAAATTTCCAAAATATTAAAGAAAACGTTTTATTCAAAAAGAACCTTGAAAACATGTAAATTAAGCTTCAAATAATTTAGTGGCCATGATGGTTTAAAATTCCGTCCATGCCATGTACGTTAAAACAAAGATTCCTTTCACATTTTCGGTAAAAGTAAAGTATACCTCGTTTGTAAAAAAATAGAAGATTCATTTTAAAACATTTTTTAAAATTTATGAGTTTATTTATAGACAGATCATAATATTTCATCCTCAAAAGCATAATCATAAATAATCCCGATAAAAAAATGAGATTGTATAAAAAACTATAACACTTTGGTAACTTTTGAATCATAATCCTCATGAAGGAAAGAACCATATATAGATGTGTATATCACATAATTTTCTAGATAATAATCATAAAATACATTCATGGTTAGTATGTACACCACATAAAAGAAACAAACAGTGTATATGGCACGTGTCCCATGACTACAAAAAACCACCTGATTTGAAGTGGTTATAAACCCTTCTAAACACATTAGTGGTGGTTATGTGGAACCACCACTAATGTGCCCACCTACTATTATTAGAGGCAGTTTTGGGGAACCGCTAGTAAAGTAGTGAAAAATTTAGCGGCGGTTCATTTAGAGGCAGTTAAACCCCCCTCTAATTTTACTACAGAAAACCCAATTTAGAGGGATTTTAACCCCTATAAATTATTGATCAAATTAGGGGCGGTTGGAAACCGCCACTAATTGAGTTGAATTTTCCAATTAGAGGTGGTTATAAGAACCGCCTTTATTTAATACTTATTTAGAGGGAGTTAAAAACCCTTATAAATGAACCATATTAAAGGTGGTTCTAAGAAACACCTCTAAATAATATATATATTTTTGTTTTTAAAATGAAGCCCCCCTCCGGTTCCCATTTTTCCTGCACGACCTCCTCACAATTCCCAGTTCTCCCGCAAAACTTCTCCGATGCACCTATGGTTCCCACTTCTCCTACACGTCCCCCTCCGGTTCCTAATTCCCCTACATGACACCCCCTCCCTCTGCACAACACTGCCACCAGTTCACAGTTCCCTCGGGTGACACCCCCTCCAGTTCCCAATTCTCTCACACGACCCCATCCCCTCCCCCTCTCTTCTCTTATTCACCCGTGAAACCCACAACCCTACCCGCAATGTTTTATGTTTCAAAATTTTCATCTGGAAGGATTCAAAGCCTAGACCACGTAAATAGAATTGCAGCGCCTATACCACTATGGAAAATATAATTTGTTATTATATTGACAAACTTCATTCTATTTATATATATTACGAAAAAATTAAAATAAATGTCATTTAAATAAATATTTAAATACATATATTTTTATTTAAATTAATATACACATTTTTATATCATAAATTTATGTGAATATATAATACATTTATATTATATTTAATTTATATATTTATATAAACTATATATTGTATATGCGTATTTACATATATTTGAGTATATTTTATAATTATATTCATGTTATGTATATACACATATATTTATCTATTTATAAATATATTTATGTAAATTATTTATATGCTTAAACACATATTTATATATTATGTACATGTTTATTTATATTATATATATATATAAGTATTTATCTAATATATTTATATAATTTCTTTAAAAATATATTTATATAATGTATTTCAATACATATATTTATTATTATGTAAATTAATATATATTTATTTATATAAATTCTATTATGTTATATATAATTAATATTACATTAAATACAATTTAGACAAATATTATATATGAAATAAAATTTATACAAATATTTATATAATTTTATATGAAATACAATTTATACAAATGTATAATTAATATGATATTAAATACAATTTATACAAATATTTGTATAATGTATTTCAATACATATATTTATTATTATGCACATTAATATACATGTATTTCAATAAATAAAATTGTATAATATTATGTACATTAATATTTATGTATTTCAATAAATATAATTGTATAATATTATGTACAATAATATATATATATTTGTATAAATTATATATCATATAAAATCATGAATATATTATTTAAAATTATATTTATTATTATTCTAATAAAAATTATAAAAATTAAAAGCTGGAGTTTTTATATGATTTATTTTTTTAATAAATTATATTTATGTATATATTTATATAACATAATTATGCTTTTATGTTATATATAATTATTATTATACGAAATACAATTTATAAAAATAAATATATATAAATTTACCGAAAATTATACAATTATATTTATGTATACATATAAATACAGTTAAATACAATCATATAATTGGAAATATATAATATAATTAAATGATATATATATATATATTTACTAAATAAATTTATAATTAATATGGTATACTAAAATATATATAAAATAATTATATAATAAATATAAATTTATATATAATAAAATATTTATAATATAATATATATAATATAAATATAATATATATATATATATATATTTAATTTTGTCTATATTATATTTATTTGTTTACATAATATAATATAAATGTATTTATACATAAATATACAATAAAAATGTATTTAATATAATATATGTATAATATAAATCATAATATAAATGTATAATATTTATAGAACCATGTATAAAATTTATATATTTGAATAAGTATATCTATAATTCTATTTATTTTTTGTATGATAATATTTATATATGTATACATTTTTGTTTATATGTATAAGTATTTATTTAAAGTTTTTTATTATGTCTTTATATATATATATATATATGTTATTAATGCATTTAAATACATTTATATAATGTTTTATGTAATTTATATATATATATGTTTGTGTGTGTGTGTGTGTACACACATGCACACCCACATATATCTATTATAAAATTTAATTTTATATGAAATTTATTTTTTTAAAAAATAAATATTAATAGGGGGTTACAAAAATTTCTAATAAAAGTTATTAGTGACGGTTCATGAACCCCCTCTAATGTCATAAATTGGAGGGGGTTAACAACCCCCTCTAATATAAGTGATTAATGACAGTTCATAAACCCCCTCTAATTTAAGAGATTAGAGGTGGTTGTGAACCCCCATTATTTTCTTAATAAAAAATTCAATGTTATATATATAGCCTCTAATATATATCCAAATTAATAATATATATATATATATATAATTCCTTTGATATCCAACCGAGCATATAGATCCACTAATTATTAAATTTACGGTGGTTTTAACACAATTACCTCTAAAATACAACCAAATATTACAAATAAAAAATGATAAAAAATTTAGAGGGGGTTGTTAAATCCCTATAAATTCTATGATTAGAGGGGGTTTTTCATAACCTCTTCTAAAAAACCACCACTAATCTTTTATTTTTTTATAGTGCACATAAATAAAAGTGAGATGAAAATTCATTACCTCAATTATTGACTTTCATCATACATGTTAAAACCACATAAATAATGAATATAAGTTTATTATAAATCTATTATAGAACCATAATCATATTTATCATATCATATATGATTTTATTATAACATTTTATCACCCATTTATTAACAATTCTTTGTTAAAGTCAGTGTTTTTCTTTGGGT